>OZ024688.1:38600543-39276544 GCA_964016905.1 Perithous albicinctus | reverse complement strand
TAAAGAACCTAAAGAACCTAAAGAACCTAAAGAACCTAAAGAACCTAAAGAACCTAAAGAACCTAAAGAACCTAAAGAACCTAAAGAACCTAAAGAACCTAAAGAACCTAAAGAACCTAAAGAACCTAAAGAACCTAAAGAACCTAAAGAACCTAAAGAACCTAAAGAACCTAAAGAACCTAAAGAACCTAAAGAACCTAAAGAACCTAAAGAACCTAAAGAACCTAAAGAACCTAAAGAACCTAAAGAACCTAAAGAACCTAAAGAACCTAAAGAACCTAAAGAACCTAAAGAACCTAAAGAACCTAAAGAACCTAAAGAACCTAAAGAACCTAAAGAACCTAAAGAACCTAAAGAACCTAAAGAGAACCTAAAGAGAACCTAAAGAGAACCTAAAGAACCTAAAGAACCTAAAGAACCTAAAGAACCTAAAGAACCTAAAGAACCTAAAGAACCTAAAGAACCTAAAGAACCTAAAGAACCTAAAGAACCTAAAGAACCTAAAGAACCTAAAGAACCTAAAGAACCTAAAGAACCTAAAGAACCTAAAGAACCTAAAGAACCTAAAGAACCTAAAGAACCTAAAGAACCTAAAGAACCTAAAGAACCTAAAGAACCTAAAGAACCTAAAGAACCTAAAGAACCTAAAGAACCTAAAGAACCTAAAGAACCTAAAGAACCTAAAGAGAACCTAAAGAACCTAAAGAACCTAAAGAACCTAAAGAACCTAAAGAACCTAAAGAGAACCTAAAGAACCTAAAGAACCTAAAGAACCTAAAGAACCTAAAGAACCTAAAGAACCTAAAGAACCTAAAGAACCTAAAGAACCTAAAGAGAACCTAAAGAACCTAAAGAACCTAAAGAACCTAAAGAACCTAAAGAACCTAAAGAACCTAAAGAACCTAAAGAACCTAAAGAACCTAAAGAACCTAAAGAACCTAAAGAACCTAAAGAGAACCTAAAGAACCTAAAGAACCTAAAGAACCTAAAGAACCTAAAGAACCTAAAGAACCTAAAGAACCTAAAGAACCTAAAGAACCTAAAGAACCTAAAGAACCTAAAGAACCTAAAGAACCTAAAGAACCTAAAGAACCTAAAGAACCTAAAGAACCTAAAGAACCTAAAGAACCTAAAGAACCTAAAGAACCTAAAGAACCTAAAGAACCTAAAGAACCTAAAGAACCTAAAGAACCTAAAGAACCTAAAGAACCTAAAGAACCTAAAGAACCTAAAGAACCTAAAGAACCTAAAGAACCTAAAGAACCTAAAGAACCTAAAGAACCTAAAGAACCTAAAGAACCTAAAGAACCTAAAGAACCTAAAGAACCTAAAGAACCTAAAGAACCTAAAGAACCTAAAGAACCTAAAGAACCTAAAGAACCTAAAGAACCTAAAGAACCTAAAGAACCTAAAGAACCTAAAGAACCTAAAGAACCTAAAGAACCTAAAGAACCTAAAGAACCTAAAGAGATAGAACCTAAAGAACCTAAAGAACCTAAAGAACCTAAAGAACCTAAAGAACCTAAAGAACCTAAAGAACCTAAAGAACCTAAAGAACCTAAAGAACCTAAAGAACCTAAAGAACCTAAAGAACCTAAAGAACCTAAAGAACCTAAAGAACCTAAAGAACCTAAAGAACCTAAAGAAATTCAGGTTCTTTAGATTCTTTAGATTCTTTAGGGTCTTTAGGTTCTTTTTAGGTTCTTTAGGTTCTTTTTAGGTTCTTTAGGTTCTTTTTAGGTTCTTTAGGTTCTTTTTAGGTTCTTTAGTTTACTACTTGTACCGACGGATGAACCTAACTTTTCTTGTTGGATTTCGATAGAGGGATCCTTTGCGCTTCTTTTGCCGTTTTTAGACCTGCTCTAACTAAATACGCCAGTGTTTTGGACCTGTTTTAGTGGAAGCGCTTTTTCTTCCAGTTTTTTTTTTTTTTTTTTTTTTTAGCCGGGAAAGCACTAACTTTTTTGTTCCAGTTTTTTAGAGAATCTCAATGCGCATCTTTTGCCGTTTTTAGAATTTTAATTCCTTGTTTTTAGCCCGATTTAGACCTGTTTTAAGTTTAGGAGGTCCTGCTACGTTTGCGTTTAGATCCATCTAGCGGCGTAGTTAATTGAGAAAACCTAACTTTTTTTTTGCAACTTTATAGAGAATTTCAAGACGCGTATTTTCCACTTTTTAGAATTGTTCTAAGTTAATACGTCGTTGTTTTAGACTTGTTTTAAGTTAACGACGACCTTACTTAGACCTGTTTTAGTGTTTTTTTTTTTTTTTTTTTTTTTTTTTTTTCTTTGGATTTTTGAACTTTGTTTTTTTTTTGATTTTTGAACTTTTTTTCATTTTTTTTTTTGGATTTTTTTTTTTTTTTTTTTTTCTGTTTTTTTTTTTTTTTTTTTTTTTACTTTTTTTTTTGTTAAACTTGTTTTTTTTCAACCTTCTTATTTGAAATTTGATCTTCAATTTTTTTTTTCAACTTTTTTGTTTTTTCAAATTTTGTTTTCTTGAATTTTCTTCAATTTTTGGACTTTGATTTTCAAATTTCTCTCCTGCTTTTTTAATTTTGTTTTTTTACTTTACTTCTCTTTTTTAACTTTCCAGATAGATATCTTTACTGACCGTTACGACCAGTCGACAACGCAACTTTTCTATCGCTCGATATCTTTACGATCGTTAGTTTCGGTTCTCTCGGTCAGGTTAGGTCAGGTTCTTTAGTTTAGGTTCTCCTTAGTTTATTATTTTTATTTTTTTTAGTTTGTTTTAGGTTCTTTAGGTTCTTTAGGTTCTTTAGGTTCTTTATCTCTCTTTAGGTTCTTTAGGTTCTTTAGGTGACACGTTACGACTGGGAACTCGCTTTTTTAATACATGTTCGTTTAGAGAATGTTAAAACGCAACTTTTTGGAGAAAAAAACTGTACCTACCTATTTTTGAGGTTATGTGTCATTCCTAGATTTCCTACTTAGAGTACGATTTTCAAAATTTTTTTTTTTTGGATTCATGTTTGTTTTTTGGTCTCATTTGAGACGCCATCTTTGTTTTATTTTTATTTTTTTTTTTCGAACTTTTTTTTTCTGTACAGCCTCAATTTATTAAGGGTAACTTAACTTTTTATTTTTGATTTCGATAGAGGGAAAAAAACCATTAATTTTGGATGTATTTATAATTTTTTATGTTATGCGCAGCCTGAGTTATGCTCAATTAACCTGTATTTTTTAATTTCGGCGAAAATTGGCGGCAAGCGTCATTCTTTGAGGTTTCGCAGCCCTGCGGGCTGCGCACTGGGCTGGTAACCAGAAGGACGCGAGTTCGAATCTCATAGTCGAAATTTTTTTTTTTTTACTTTTTTTTTTTGTTAAACTTGTTTTTTTTCAACCTTCTTATTTGAAATTTCATCTTGAATTTTAATTTATAATTTATATAACATTTTTTTTTTCGTTTTTTTTTCCAACTTTCTTTTTTTCAACTTTTTCCTGTTTCGAACTTTCTTTCATCGAACTTTCTCCTTTATTCGGACTTTATTATTATTAACTTTTTTTTTCTCTTTTTTTCTTTTTTTTACTTTTTTGCGTATTATGGTACAGTCATGGACGAGGGGTATATGTTTATCGTTTCACAATAAGCTGAATAGTCCAGTGCGCTGCACACTGGACTGAGGACGAGAAGGATGAGGGTTCGAATCTTAGGGTTGATATTTTTTTTTTTTTTTCGGAACTTGTTTTTCTTTTAGATTTTTCTTTTTTTTGAGCTTTAGTTTTTTTAACTTTTTTCTTTTTTCGAATTTTGTTTTCTTGAATTTTCTTCAGTTTTTGGACTTTGATTTTTAAAATTCTCTCCTGCTTTTTTAACTTTGTTTTTTTACTTTTCTTCTCTTTTTTAACTTTCCAGATTGATATCTTTACTGACTGTTACGACCAATCGACAACGCAACTTTTCTATCGCTCGATATCTTTACGATCGTTAGGTTCGGTTCTCTCGGTCCCTTAGGTTCTTTAAGTTCTTTAGGTTCCGTACATTAAGGTTCTTTCGGTTCTCTTTAGATTCTTACTTTCTCTGCATTTAGGTTCTTTTGGTTCTTTCGGTTCTCTTTAGATTCTTCCTTTCTCTGCATTTAGGTTCTTTTGGTTCTTTAGGTTCTGTGCACTTAGGTTCTTCTTCCTTTCTCTGCATTTAGGTTCTTTAGGTTGTGTCTACTTTATGGATTTATGTTTTTTGTGTTATTTGTTGCTTTTGCTTATTTTCCGAATTTAAGTTCTTTAGGTTCTGTATTGCTTTCAGCGTTTTACCGCATTTAGATTGTGTGCAGGTTTTACAGATTTATCGCATTTAGATTCTTTAACTTGGCAAAATCTGAAAAGACTTGGTAAAAACAACGACTCTGGAGTTATTGTCATTTATTTACATATCATTACGCTATCGAAATGACACAAAAACGACTTGAAATTACGATAAAAGCATATAGAAACAAAACGTATACAAAAAAAGAAAAAAGAAACAACGATTATCGAAATACTCGTTAAAGCTCAATATTTAAAAATATTTTCTTCTGTTTATTTACAGTGCTTACAGCACAACAATCGTTGATATAACGGAGCGAAAGCGAAATAATGGGATTTCGTATTTTATTTCTCATTTATTTTTAGGCACCCCGGAGGAGACTGTTTGAAGAATGTTATTTAAATTATGTAGCGTTTACAACTTGCCTCACGTTACATTTTTCTCGTTAATTCACTCATCACTATTGTTTTATTTCATTTTAACGAATAATCGCGGTAGCGATGTATCTCAATCTCGACATTGAGGTGTCTCTGTCAGTGAGAGCATTCTCGCTCTTGCTTAGTCGCGCGACTACACGCGACTGACGGCCGCTCCGCGATTAACAAGTGATGACGTCAACGTCGTGTTGGGGTAGCGGCGCGTAACCGCTTTCCCCATCGCGAGCCTAGGTCACCTCGCGCGCACGTTTCACTCGACTACGTCAAACGAACGAGAAGAAATTAAATAAAAATTATTGTACTTCATACATTTTTTATCCGTGACGTATAGTCAAAGATGATTTCAGTTACATTTGAAAGTAAGTGAAAAAAACTCCGCTTCGATATCATTGTTGTTGCTCACAGTCTTCGTAATGAATATTATCATTTCTTACAAACAAGTATGCAGTGAAAAACAACTCACTAGAAAATCCCAGTAAGGCAGAATCTAAATTAGAAATAATATCTGAGATCTCTCAAAGTTTTAAGCTATTCTTAATTAAATATCTCTTTGCCTACATAACAAAAAAAAAGATAATAATAATTTCAAGATACTACACGCTCACACAACTTATGGCCAAATCTAAATATCCATCGACCTGCCCGTGACGAATATTTTTTACAAATTAAATATCCTTTCGAATCTACATACCCATATTTCTGTATGTATCGTGCTTGCAGTGTTAACCGGCTGCTAAACGAAAAATTATCATATTACACATTTCCACGATATATCTTTATATTTTATAAGCACGTTAACAAATCCAACGATATATTACTTAAATTTTATTAGGAATTCGGTTGCGGCCGCACTAGGGGGGAAGGGACTTCTGTCCACTCTCTTGTGTGGAATTCTCCCCGTGGAGATGACGAGAGAGGGAGACAGCCGTAAAGACCCAACAGGGTATACGGGTAGGAAAGGAATAATGCAATGCTTAAATTGAATTTCTTCCCAGTATAACGCGCGTATTTATAAATATTACAGCGTTAATTACCGACCAATGACTGATGATTATTCGACATTTCAAGGAATCAAATTAACATGATAGGGGACAACTACCAAACTCTGGTAAGGTGATGTGCTACTGCTCGCGATCGATAACAAAACTATAAAGCGTTGTTCTTGGCCCCAGTTGATCTTTCGGACAAAACACGACGATTGCTGTAACTGCGTTCAAATTTCCTTCTGTCAACAAACGTTCCAAGTCCTCTGAAAGATTGGTCACAGTTTTTGTTACCGACTGAGTACGAGAAAAATAGCGAATATCTTTTGGAACAAGAATTCTCAGAAACTGGACTTTATTTAGGAAAAATAAAAGTCTCAATAATGCAAAATGTAGAGAACAATTTTTCGTCCATAATGTTTTTCCTTTAGAAATTTCAAGTAGCAATTTGAAACATCACATTAAGCATATAGCATCTTTCAGCATCTTTTACCATCGTTGAAAAACTTTTATCATACTTACATCATTTTATAGACTTAGATTGTGAATAAGGCTGGACTCCGTGTTACCGGCGTTCGGTTAAGTAGATCTGCATTATCAAGTCATGTAGAAACAATTAATTTAGACATTTGTAGGAGGTAAAAGTAGGGTTTATTTACCAAAAAATATTGTATGAATATTATTTACAGAAATTCAAAATGAATATTAAATAACAATGAGAATTTTCGATAGATAGACAATCGTGTATGCAATTTACCTGATTGATCTTAAATATTTCATGATATTTGTTGTATGTGTGTGTGTGTGTGCTACTGACATTGATATTCCCGTTTAAAAAATGTAGGGCTTCTGTCGCTTCTTCCTAACCGTACAAATTAATAAACTTTCTTGAAATATTTCCGACTAATACTACACCTTTTATTGCTTTCGTACCTTCGTCGTCGTTCTTTCGGTCTTGGCTATACTCGGATTTCCTTCCTTCCTGATTCAACAATTTATTTATCGCAGAGACTCCCACTATTTATCTCGGTTCGACTTATATTTATTCTTAGTTTCTATCGTCATCTCTTCCTTTAGTCCATTTTCTCCGGTTGTTCTATTTTAATCACTCAGGTGGTTCACTCGCTACTGATGGAAACCTCCCGCCTTGACGAACATGCCATCGATGCGTGGACATGTGGGAGGCCTGCATCTTCGAGTTAGGCTTTCCAGTATGTATTAAGAGAGTAGTCGTATCACCTAAAATATTAAACGCTTCTATATATGTAATCTTGGAAGTTTCAACGAAAAATGTTCAATTACAAAGCGTATTCTTGTCAAAGTAACAACAAAACAAGTTACCAAAGGCGTGCTAAATCTTTTAACAAATGAAACTTGAATAAATTAAATTGAACACGGGGGAAAAAGAAAAATAAATGCGATTTTATGCACTTACTGCTTGTGCATATACCCTCGTCGACTTCCTTTGTGTGATGCAGCAAATTCTTGATAATGCACTGCAGACCGTCCGCGCAACTGCCGGAAAAGCCGAAAAGACCGCCACACGGTTCTCCCTCGACCCGGGCGCACACCTTGCAACATCTCAAATATTCCCACGTATTATTCCAATGAGCCATTTAATTATAATCAACTTAGGAAAAATCAATCACCTAAAAACTGGTTTAACTCACTTGCAAGGATCCCAAGTCAGTCCTCCGGGACAGTCATCGTCAGTGAGAAGGTCGCACTCGAGCGGAGAGCATACACAGGACAGTGCCCTCGCAACGGCAACCGAAAAGACGATGATGCCGCCCAACAAAACCAGCGACACTCTCATTCTTACTCAGTTTTATCTTACAATTAACTTGTATACAAGTGCGCATATATTAATCTCGATCAGATCGTAGAATCGCGTCAACCATCTTTATATTTATTGGTTATATTTTATAATTATTCAAAATAAAACTGCTGGTTATTCGTGCAAGTCTTTCTTGTGAATAATATTAGTATATCGATCGTTCCTCGTGACCTTGAAGAGAGAGAGAGAGAGAGAGAGAGAGAAACGTATTAACGACCTCAAACTGAATCAACAGTTTTGTCGACAATGCAGTATAGTAAACCCTCAGAATATAACTTGAATGTGGATGATGAGAGTATACGGAATGGCGGGCGGAAGACGGGAGAGACGGGTTATTTTTTGTTTCTCCTATACGCCAAGTTCGATATTGGTAGCATCTATAATAGAGGAGAGCAGACCGCCGGCAACCCCATCAGTCTGGCATAGGCGTTTGAGTTACGCGTAGCTTCTGACGATGGTGTTGTATCCGCAATGTCTCGTTCGATAAGCCAGCACGTACAACCACCACGTTATGTAGATTCGATCGAAGGCGCGCGCGGCGGTGGCAACTGGAGCTAGCTTCGTTGACGGTTATCCCCGAAGTCTCCAGAGAGCAACCCGAACCTTGTAAGGTTGTCAGGCAGCGGTGCCCCCCGCACACGTGTCGTGTCACCCCTATCTCACTTTTCCCCTTACTTTTCCACTTTTATCATCAGCACTCCAAGCTCATAAAGAGAGTCTTCGCTACGAAAATTACCATCAAACGCGTGTGTATGTTTCAATAGTCCTTTATATTTTTTTTACAGGCTATTTCATCTGTTGGATAATTGTTGAAATTAATATGAATAACTATCATTTTGGCAGACCTTGGAATCGTTTTTTCCCCCTTTTTTTTCAACGAAAATTTTCTAAATCAACACATAAGGTTTTTGAGGAAAAGAACTCTCTTAACCGCACCGGCTAACACGCTACAATACAATAATTGCTCGTTAATCTATGCCATCGCGAGGTTTTCAACATTATATCGCTCATTTTTAAGTGGCTGTTTCATATATATGTTAAATAGAACGGCATCGAGGAGATGAGAAAAGCGCAGAATGCCCGAGCGCGAGCTCTACACCAACAGGGGGTTGAACATGGACTGATGCTGCTAGAGTTGGCCGTAAGGTGGTGGGATTGGCTCGAGCGACGCCTCGCGTCGGCGCCCAGCGGTATCGTCGCTCTCTCACTGCCGATGCGCTCTTGTATGCCTTTTCGTGCATTCGTTATGTGCTCTTGTTTCTTTGTGCTGGCTTATCTTCCTTATTTTCCGCTACCACCCCTCGCTGCTCATCTATCGTATCGGCGTTCTCCAATCCTCCATAAAACCTCGCTCGAATTAATTATCATTTTCATTATCAGGACCGTTATCATCGCAGCTTTTCCGCCTACTAATTGAGACGCGGCAACAAAACTTAAAATAATAGATAAATAAACCTGTACGATAGATGATTTATTTGACATTTGTTTCCATTAGAATAAGAGAGTGTTATTCGTTGGTAAGTATCTCTGAGGGAGAATAAAAGCGTAAAAGCGCGAAATAAAGCAAGAAACATAAAACGGAAAATATTTAAGACGGACCGCGTTCTTCTTCGCTCTCGGAATAGGGTCCTTGATCTTGGATGTGAATCGAAGTATCTTCGAGGATAATGTCCTCCGCTGGCGGAATACCACCCTGTAATAGGATCGCTTGTTCCGCAATTTCCGGAATTTTATCATGAATCAACTTTTCAACATCGACTTTATCTAATTCATCTTGTAGTCTTCGTTTTATAGGTCCTTCGACAGCGTCCATAATTTGATATCTACGAAAAAGAAAGCCTTTTTTGTTGTTGTCCCAAGTGAAGAAAAGATTTAGATTGGAGTACCTCAGTAAATTGGGCATTATATTGACCGTCGCCTCGATCACATAATCCAACGTTCCGCCACCGTGAATTCTCGCTTGAATATTCCCGAGCTCGAGATCGAGGTTCTCGAGTGAAGCACGCTTTCTCGTGTCGAGTGGCTGGCTAAGCCTCAACTGGACTCGGAAATATTGGATTGTAAAGGAAACCGTTCCAGCGCGCGATAGTATTCCACCGACAACGCTCACTTCCCAATGTGTTCGGCCCTCTATCTCTTGGGTACCAACGTCCAATGACGCGTACACCTATTGTCAAATATAGTGTATAAAGTGTAGTTGAAAAAAAGATATAAGAGAAATTTCTATACTGACAGTTCCATTTTCCATGGTAAGAGTTATATTTCCAACTCGATAAAAACTCGCGAGTCCGGTGAGCCATGTATGCGTTGACGTGACGGTGAAGATACCAACGCTCTGAGAGTAATCCTTGACTCTATACGGATCGTAGCCTAGCTCGGACACTTGTTTCCGAGCTTCGGCGACCGCCATATCGAACGGCGATATTGAGTTTGGGAAGTACTGAGGCAACTGCGATATCTGCTTGTTAACTTGGCCCCTGCAACCACGAGACAATATCAACGAATCGTTTGACTTTAACTTGCGCACCAATCGACGACTTACCTTACGTTCGTATTCACCTCTTTCAATATAAAAGGCTTGATACTGTCAAAAATAAAAGTTCCTACGGAATTTACGACTCCCTGGAAAACCGAGCCTAGAAATCCAAGATTCTTGAAATCGATATCAATATTCTCAAATGTCAGATCCATGTCGATGTCCTGGGCATGAAGCTTTCCGTCGGTTCCAACCTCCAATCTCGCTACACCCTGAACAATGACGTCACTCAGCTTGACCGTAAAATCGCCGGCGGATCTCGACAGCCAAGAAGTCAGAGTGTACAGTCCACGGATGTCCAGTGTTTCGATACTCAAAGCCACCGATACCTGAATTTCATTAATACAAATAAGAAATTTCCATTTGTCGCAGAAGCACCATTTCGATACACCAAGCTGATGAAAATGCTGCTGCTCACCTGCATCAGAGCCAATTCCGATCGCACGTGCTCGATACGAAACTTGGATAGCCCATAGACTTTGATCTCCTTGAAATTCATGGTGTATATGGAGAAGGAATGTTTCATGTCCGGGACTGACATAGGATCCGGTATAGGTGCGCCCGGAAGTCCCAGAGGGTCGGGTTGCTGATAGTGCTTCAGGATCAATCTTATTTCATCGCTGAGACGCTTCTCGCCCTGAGCCAATTTCGCTTCAATGTCATCGCCTGAAATTAAAATCCGATTCTCGTTCATGGATTTTCTTAGTCGATAATCGATTTTAAAAAACGACAAACTTGCAAGAAAAATTGCAAAATCGTTTGCTCGCTTATCAGAAGAACTTGGACTTGAACGATTCTCACCACTCGAACCAATAACTATATAAAATAAAGTAAAAAATAATCAACACTTTTTAACCCACCGGCGTTGTTGTCGGCCGAGTCGCAGCTGGACACGAAGAACCCAAAGGCGAAAGCGAATAGCGAAAGTAATTTAACTAATTCCATTTTACCGCATAACCGAGGGTAAGCATATACATATGTAACAATAATAAATAATAAATAAAAGACGCGTTAAAACACAGAGCTGTAGGCAAGATAGAAAGGCCGAAACTGCTTTATTGTTATGCCAACTTGAAGTGTACTGGGCGAGCGTAACGTTTGAGCGTGTAGGACGGTTTGCAAGTAGTACGCGGATAATAATCGGTCGAGACGTGAGTAAACTCGACTCCGAGCCTATCATAGGGGTCATTAGGGGAGCGAGGGTCAAAGGTTTATCTGCCTCCCCTTAGTCTTTCTTCCTCCTTGTAGATCTTGCGCGCCGTGCATTAGTTCCTCCCAACTAAATCTTCTGTAAGCTCGTAATCTGCTAGTCTGTGTATCGCATCGTGCACATAATAGTGATGAGTGTCGCCACCAACCGGCCTTACGCTCGAATAACCCTCGAGCGTCACAACGACAGTGTCAAGCGAGGAGCACGCCGCGTCTAACGACTCATTAACGACAGAGAGTTGTCTAGCGAAACAACTATGGCAGAAATTCCATTGAGTTTAGCCGAAAAAACATTTATTCTTCATGGAGTCGACGTAAGAATTAGAAAAAATTTACATTCTTTACACGGTTTTACGATTAAATAATGGAAGATTTTTGAAAATTTATTGGTTATGTGATGTAAACAGGCAGATTTCCGAACTGACGGTAGACGGAGGTGCGAATATCGTTCTATCGAAGTGGAAACAAGGTTAATGCCGCAAACTCACGGCTCGGCTAGATTACGAATTGGAAATACCGATGTACTGGTAGGTGTCAAGCTCGAAGTAGACACACCCTTTCCGGACAGACCTTTTGAGGGAAAAATCGAGTTTTTCGTTGATTGGTAAATATCACTAGATATTTAGTATGTCATTGAGAAATATCGACTTGAAAAATGTTGTCTCGCAGCTCGGCTAATGCAACACCAGAATTTGAAGGCAAAGGAGGAGACGAGGTTGCAATTGAAATCAGTAATATTCTATCGACTGCTTATCAATCCTCCAATGCCATAGATCTTAGGCACTTGAGCATACTTCCTCACCAAAGATGCTGGAAAATGTATGTTGACATTCTGGTAAGTAATGTTTAACTGCTTTATTTTATGCTTCCTTTTGCCGCACCCAACAGGCACTAACAAACAAAACTCGTTATTTTTCCTGTCTATAAATCAAACAAGAAATACAAGGAAAATCACAATTATAAGAGCTCTCTGTGATTCAATAATTTACAGATTCTTCAATGCGGCGGCAATCTCTTCGATGCCGTTGGTGCTGCTGTAAAAGCGGCGCTGTTCAGCACGGAAATTCCGAAAGTCACCGGAGCGACGTTGGATGGTGGCGAACCGGACATACAATTGTCCGATGATCCTTTCGATTCTATCCGTCTAGACACCACAGATTTTCCTCTTCTTGTCACATTATGCAAAGTTGGTCGCATTTTTAAACTACATTCTCTCAACTTTTCATTCGCTACCTAAATAGAGATGATCAAATGTTTTCGCAGCATCGTCGTCATCGTTGAATCTTGATCTTCTTGATTGAAAAAAAAATAAATAAATAAAGAAACGCTTTCTATAGAAAATATATCAAGTAATGTTGAAGCAACAGAGTCCATAGTAGAGTTTTACATCTATTTTTTATGTATATAAAAAAAAACACTTGAAGAACTCAAGATTCGATCTGCCTCCAGATTGGCGATAATTGTGTTGTCGATCCAACTGCAGAAGAAGAGATGTGTGGTTCCGCGACTGTTGTTATGTCTGTTACACCCAAGGGACGAATCACATCAACAGTGAAAATCGGATACGGTAGTCTTCAAACCGCGACCCTAATGAAAACATTCGAGGTAAGTTGCAATCCAAATATTAAAAAAAAAAAATTAAAACAAAAAAATTTTGTTTTCATTAAAATAAGTTTCTTATTGATGTTACACGATGCTTACACACGGCTTGTGTTTGTGGTTTAAAAAGTACATGTTTATTCTTTCAGATGGGAACGAGCGTGGGGAAAAAATTAAATGCTGCGATTATGGCTGGTTTGAGAAAAGAAGATGCACTAGGAACGAAACGACCTATAGTCGGATTTCTTCGATAATCTCTTATCGAATGTTTCATTTATCAAATAAACTTGGCTTTCGTTGATAAAATTCTTTTCTTTTCTTTTCTTTTCTTACACAGAGGAAGTTTATTTACACACATCGACGCTTGATATTTCCTCGACAAAGCTCAAAATACTTCGGATGTTTGTTCGATAATCACTTTGGACGTCGGTTGTTGTTGTTGTTGTTGTTGTTGTTTCCTGTGTATAATATCGATAAGTCATTGTACTATAGCTGGCACGGAATGATGGGATTTTCAAAAATAATGCAAAACATACATTCAAGTGCTCAAGGGTCAGTTTGCTGTCGAGAGATATCGAAGCTATATGATGGTTCCAAACGCTTAGGCACTTTACCCAAACAATATCGGCCTGAAATTTCGCGACATCCTTGAAAAATTGGACGCAACATTCCTAAAAAGAAAAAGAAATAAAAATCATTACAACAACTAGCTCTGCTACTCTGTTTTTGGATAATAAAGTTGTGTGTGCGGAATAAAAAGCCTGAAAGACCTGCAGAACGGGATGCTGATAAGAACTGAGATACGGTTGTGCGATAGACAACATTTGCCAGAGTTGGCGTTCGTGAAGCTTAAGATTCCTTGCGAGTGTGGCGGCTTGTGTCAAAATCAACTTCTGAAGTTTGAAAATTTGGGTAAATTTATATGCGCTTTTTGAATCTTTCTTGTAGCTCTCTTTAGCCGATTTCATCAAGAATTGTGAGAGAGATGGCAAGACTTGTCTGGTAAGAAAAAGAAATATTCATCGATAACCGCACTTCGAGGGAGCTGCTTTGATGCTTAACGAGTGAAATATGGATAAACGACTCACTTGAGAGTACGTGATCTAATGAAATCCTGGGATACGTGGGCCAAGGTGTAGAGCAACTGCCATGCCCGGTTTATCACCAGTATATTGGAATCATCGAATCTCTCCACCATCGGATGCCACAATTCATGAACTATTGGCAACAAATGTTCGCTCCACTTGGACAAAATATAAACTCCTTCATCTATTATTTGCATTGCCAATAGACTCTTAGGAACTTGCTTCGACGGCAAAAAATTCAAGCAACATTTAATCACGCTCTCCGTCATCTTTATATAAGGCGGCGGCGGCGGCTTTACCTCGTCATCATCGTCTTGTATATCTGTAAAATAAAATTAATTTTATCGTTCTCTGTGTGAAATAATGAGAAAGCAATTTCTAAGCTTCTCTCCTTTATATACCTTTTTGATTGTCGTAAGAGGAATATTGTGCAGCAACTCCGTCTTTCAATTCAGTTTCAATGTCAACGGGTGTTATAATAATATCATGATCCAAGCGCTCGGAATCCCTCTTCGCGTTATAATAATCGAGAACCGACTGTATTACGAGTTGCACGGTACTGCAAGTCGCGATACTTTGAATGTCGGCGGCAAACTCTGTGTCTTCCGTCATCTTTCTTACACAGATTACAAATACGTAGAGAATTCTCAGTAAATCATAAGAATTTCGTTGGTTGTCGGACAATTGGACGAGTGCAGCTTGGACAACTTGGTTCGGACACGGTAACACTTGGATTGTACTGTATTTCATGAGGACCGAAAAGACGTCAAGGACACCAGGATTTCTTTCGAGATTGCGCATCTTGATTGTCATGTGGTACGAAAGGTAGTCGACGTTATCGCGTAAAAGATCGGCGACGTTGGTGTAATTTTGCGAATGCGCTATCCTCTCGAGGCTCTTAACGCCTGATTCTCTCAACAAATTATTTCCACTTCCTGTGTGTGTGTGGTAGACACATTTACATGTTGTTATTTAATTGACTTTTCTGGTATAAAGCAAAATTCAATGTTACCTGCTCTTTCGATCAGCATGTACAGGCAATCGAGTAGATAGTTTTCGTATTCTTCTCGAGGATTATTCGCGATAATTGCTAAACCATCGGTCAGGAGGCAACAGTAAATAACATTACTTTGCGCATCTCCTAGCGTAACGTTCTCCTGCACTTGTATCGGCAAATACCAATTCTCAAGTGCCGTATAATAATCCTTTATTTCTTTGTACAGTCTTGGCATTGAGGTATCGTCAACTGGAATTAAGTTATTACGTTGATAGTGATGGTCAAAAATGGTATGATTTCGTTGATATACCTGTTAAAAGCCAGTTGAGAAGCAGCGTAAGTTCCTTTCGGTAGTGCGGCATTTCCGATATTAGCTCGAAAATACAATCTACCAAGAGCACTGGATCTCCCAACTCGACGATAAGTTTCCACACTGACATCAACCTCTCTTCTGTCCAACTTTCTCTGATGAATTTAAAGCATTTAAACGAATGCAAGTCGTTATTACAAGTCGTATCTTGGATGTCTAAACAAAATAATTTCAAGTTAACAAACTCCCTTTTTTCGTTTAGGTACGACCAAGAGCCAAAGCTCAAATCGAACGATATATATACGTGCCTTTGATTTCAACGTCTTCCAACAGAGATACGCGAGTACAGTCTAATTCAGCGATATACACGAGAGCCAATACGAGTCTCTTCAAGTGCGATGACGATGCCATAACGCGAGGTAGTCTCTCTTTTCCCAAGAGTCTTGTGTAACCGGCCAATTGATTGAGATAAAAGAGCTGTATAGCGTCATCTACAAAAGACACAAGCAATTGATTTATCTTTACTTTTCTTCACAATATTTATCTTGTGTTTTTCTGGCTCTCACTATATATATATATATATATATATATATATATTTATCTCGCAGACACTTACCGGATCTTCTTATTAGCCTGGGCAGTTTGGTGAGAAGGTTGTACAAGTTTTCTTCGAAAAGTTGAACGATCGGTCTCGTATTATCGTCTCTCGTAAATTTTTCATTCATCTCCTCATTCAAAGTTAGCCTCGCCAACTCGCTCACTTGCTCTACTTTATCTTCCGACAGCGATATTAGAATCTCCACGAGAACCGTCAAGTTTTTCCCCATATTTCTTAAAGAAAGACAACTCTTAAAAAATATTCTTATTATCAGAATGTTGAGTGTTATGAATGATTATCAAGCGGCGTACCTCGAGCATTTGGAGAGGATCAATTTCACAGCAAGCGCCAATTCTTTTCTCACTCGAAAGTGAGAATGATTGACAAAATTCATGAGCAATTCTATCGAAGATTTCAATTTTGTTGATGCAGCTTGACACCATTGTCGGCTTCTCCTCGCCGTCTCTATGTACCGCTTCATTCCCTCGTCTCCTTCAAGTTTGAGTCGCATTCCCAATGGATCCACCGATTTATCCATTTTCTCGTGGCGAATGCTCGAGTATTCGGCCTCTGCGTTATCTTCCATAACGAGGCTCAATATTTTGCTGTATGCCCTGATCGACATCTGAAAATAATGTTTCCTACCGAAGCTTGTATTAAGAAAATTTACAAAAGGTGAAATATCCGTCGGCATAGACGCAATAAATGTTGGTTAAATAGTGGTTATTGTCATATTACACGTAGCACGGACATAAATTACCATGGTAATTCTGTGATTTTCAAGTTGACTCGCACGAGCCACTTGACAAAGACCAGCCGCAATGCCGGGGAGGAATAGCATAAATATATCAGCCGCCTGGCTCCTCAGTGCAGTGTCATTGAGGTCCGCGTCGTCGTCGTCGTCGTCATCGTTGTCTACGCGCGACAGGCTCATCAAACTTTCTATGGCGGCGACTCTACGACAATGCGTTTTTTATTATTTATTTTAATTAACACTTGCCGCAAAATTATTTCAACTCTTTTGTACGCTAATTCTCTACCTCAGTGAGCATAACTTTTCCGTCCTCGCGATGCTCAAGCATATGTAAACACCTTGACTCAATTTTGGAGCATTTTCTCCAACGTAGAGAGACGCAATGACGTCTGTATAACTCCTTTTTATCAAGTCGCTCAAACATTTTATTGTACTTTCCTTGAGCTCTTCGTCACCCGTAATTACTGCAAAGATTTATCATGTTTTTTCTTTACTATCTGTCAAATAGAGTCAACGGCTGTCTCTAAAATTTCTCTTGACAATTGGAAAAAGCTCTTTAGCCAATTATTCATTTTTCCTCAATCTTTTGGTGTCTTTGAGTAAACATGCGATATAAAGAGATGAATTTTTCTTACGCATATTTGCTTGATGGGCATCGTAAATTTGAAAAATTAACGCCGTGTATAACTTGAGAAAACAGTTAAGCGTCGTGATTCTTGTTTTAGAAAGTACTATTCTAAGCAGCACAACCAACTGTTGTCTTGTATCCTTGCTGCAAGTAGATAAACAATTGCAATATCTTTTATTATTTTATCTTTCTGAAACTTTTCTTCCTTGGATGCAGTATCAGTGAGAAAGCACAGAGATATGTAATATAGTTAAGGTGTGAAGAGCGATTTATGAGTAGTGAAATAACCTCAAATTTTCGTTGTGAAGATGCACGTAAATAGGCAAGAGTATGTACTCCGAGTGGTATTGAATAACTTCGCTGGTATGCCGTTCAATTTGGTTACCGAGACACATGGCATTTTGAGCGTTAGGCTCCTTTGCTAACCGATCGCACAACGGTTTTAGTCCAAAGAACGTTTCACCGACGGGTCCTAACCTCTCCATTCTCCTTATGTTGACACGAGACTACAGAGCGAAGACTTCCCATTCACTGCAATCCACCGCCGAGTAGAGTGCGGCGGATTCAACGATCGAGAAGAGAGGCGTTACCCTACCGGTGCGTAAGCGCGGTATCGCGCAGTTTGCAAATTCCTAAATGCATTGTGTAAAACGACACAAAGAGTCCTGTAGTGTGCCGGGGAACCTTAAAAAAATTGAGAAAAAATCCCAGCGAAACAGCGTTTCCAATCAAAATAATGTCGAACAAATTTCCAAACAATTTTCAAAAAAATTCGAAACAAATAAAATATAATAAATTCAACTCGAATTTCTCAACATAATTTTATTTTGCCATGTAGAAACTCATCGGGTTCGCACTTCTACAATGATAAAATTCGAGACGTTTTTTCATTGTACATACATATATAACAATATAGAGAATGATGGCGCCATTACAGTGTCAAATCGTAAAATTAAGCGGCAGTTGGCCCACACAACTTAAAAAATTTTCAAAGCTATTTTCTTCCAAATGACTCGGCAGATTAGGCTGAAATTTTTTGAGTGTGCTTCGCGGAAAGCTTCTGGCTTATAGTCAGAGCGCGATACTCAGCCGTTTTTTCAGAGGATCAACACATTCGGTGCGAGAGAGACAGCCCTATTAGGCATTTCGCACTGAGCGATGAAATACCTTCGAGTCTATCACACTGCCTCTTAAATTTGTATATTATAAACGGTAGCGGAGAAATTTCCCTTCAAAAGATTGAGCTATCTCCTTCGCACACTTGTAGCAATCTAAAGGGCGCTGACGAAATGTAGCACATCATTTTAAACCATATCCTACTACAAATTTATTGACTTTTTCGCCAAAACCAAACTACAAGAGAGACAGACACCTCTAGTTTATTTGAAATGTGCACATATTGTTTACACTTGCCTCATGATTTATTCATCATTTATTATCTTTTTTAAATGTCCAACAAGGTATTTCATTGAATGTGTTAATTCTTTCCGATTTCAATCATTTTTATTATTATCTTCCTACTAAAGTTGATAAAACAAAAAAATACCTGATATGTGCAATACATTTATATAAATCGACAATATTGAAAGATAAAGTAAAAAAAAAAGATTTTAAAGAATTATATATATTTTTCTTGTTTCACTGTGTAATAAATAGTATAAACGCTTGACAATTGTTATTAACAATTTACTATCTTTGTATCGAGTTGAAACATGCAGTTCTAACTATATACAAAGCATACTATATGCCATGCAAATGACTAATTAAATAATTAATAATGGACCTTTGGACCGAAAAGTCAACAAACTTACAGTAAAATCTATTAATGTATAAGAGTAATTCCCTCAACAGTAATGTTCTCTTAAACATTACCTTTATATTACTCGGCGATTGTAAAAAATATAACAATGTAAACTTTCGATAGAACCCTATGAAGATGATGCAAGCTTTTATTTTAACTTTCACTTAGAATTATTTCTTTTCGGAACGCATTGTATCTACTTAACTCGTTTGTTTCAGAGCTTTCTCGTCGCCGACAGCACCGTCTTCCACGCTACCGTCTCCTTCTTCTTCTTCTTCTTCTTCCTCCTCCTCCTCCTCCTCCTCCTCCTCCTCCCCCTCCTCCTCGTCTTCCTCCTCTTCATCATCATCCTGAAATTCTTGAAAAACTTTTTCACTAGCAACTGTTAATTTCACATTCCTTTCAATACCCTCCTCTTTTTCTTCTTCTTCTTCTTCACTTTCTTCTTCATCTTCGTCCTCGTATTCTGAGTCGTATGTTTTTATCGTTGCCTCTTTCTTTACCGCTTGAATCTCGTGTTCCACGTTTTTCATCACATCGCTTTGCTGTTTTTCGTTATCATCTTCATTTTCCTCTTCATCATCGGTGTCCTTCTCTTCTTCCTCATCTTCTTCTTCGTCGTTATCGTCGTTGTCGTCGTCGTCGTCGTCGTTGTCGTCGTCGTCTTCTTCCTCAGTCTCGTCTCCCTCCTCCGAGTCATCTGCAACTTGATGTTCTTCCTTCGGTACATCAGCCTTGATTTTCGATTTGCCATTCGCCGGACTTTCGACCGAGGGTGGTTTTTCGATTCTGTTGCAACTTTCCGTCACACCATCAAAGCTCTCCTTCTTGATTTCCTTTGTTAAAACAATAATTATTAATTTTAAAATAAACATGCAAATAAACATCAATTGTGAAAATCTATAATAACTATTGAGAGAAAAATCGACCCCGGTGGTCAAGGCGAGAAAAAAACAGAAAATGGCAACTCAGGCGTTTGATTTGAAAAATCGAAAAGGAAAGCAAGGGAAAACTCGGTGTCGTAAACTTTCAAATGCAAAGGAGCTTTTCCTTGGTCGATAGCGAAAGGAAAAAATAGCGATTTCATAGTTTAAGAATAAGCAGTAATTATAAACGGTTTCACTCGGTTGAAAGAACAATCTGCAGCGTTGGACGCGAGGGAACTATGGTTAGTCGATGGTTAGTCTTCTCAAGAGGTAATGATTAGGCAAGAGATCATATGAATTAAGAGATTCACCAAATAATAAATGGCTCCGGAGTTTTCATTTCGATTGATTCGGTTCGGTAATTCTAATACTTCCTTACAGCTTGGGTTTGGTCGTGACTGATGAGTGACAGGGTCATTTTGCCTGATAGTACAACCGGCGCATCGGTGTCGTCCTCGGACTGCTCGGCCTGCGTCTCAGAATCCGTCACCAGCAATTCGCATTGCGGTGGTAATGCACCTTCGAGAAATATCGGTTTCGGCGGTGTCAAATCTGCTTCCGATGGTTGACTACGAGAAATAATCACGATACATTATTAGCTACTTATAGCACAGTTATTTATCAACCGGTGAATCGAATACTCCGACACAAGAGCAATCATTTTTGTCTTTCGAATGATTCGCATTATTCCCTTGAAATATCTTGAGTCACCTGGGTGCCTGTGATACGATCGGGGTTGTCGGACGACTTATTTTCTGACCGCCCTCGCAGCAAGCGGTCATCTCCATTCCCATTACTTTAACTGTGGACGACGATTCGTCCAATTCCTCGATACCGTTGTGACTCTGACTACAGCAAGATCTTGACGTGCATTCGTCCTGCAACTGAAAACACCATGTACTCAGTACGCGAACGAGTTTTTATTTTATTTTTTTCTTTCTCTTTAATTGAAAATCCAACAATCACGCGAAACGTTTTTAACGGAAATCCCAACTTTTTATTCATTTACAATTTTAGGTTCATTTTTTTGTTATACAAGCTCTAGTTAAAAATACGTGCCCGTCGAAATATCCACACAGCTTACCGCCATTACATTTCCAAAAGAAAAAAAGTCGTTGCTCGCAACAACATTACCTTGAACGACTATTAATTTGGAGCGCGTTTGAATCGCAAAAGGCCAACAATTCAACAGCATTTTTAACATTACCCTCGATTGAATGAAACGCGACAATACATATGGCATTTGCACGACTATTAGGTACTGTGAAAACGATGCGTATACACTACAACAGCACACCACGACGTTTCAATAGAGTGCTGAGCTATGAAAATTTTTCTTAGCCGATTGGAAAACGGATTTCGATATTCCAAGCACATAATTCACAATCAAGATTATCGATAGTACTAAGGACAGCGGTGGAACCGATTTTCGAACGATCGAACTGGATCTGTATTAGCATAACGCACGTCAACGCATTTTTTCACAGTACCCAATGTCATTGTGTATGTTGATACGATTCGCTCCGGGGCGTAGTTGCTTTCGGAAATGTAAATATTCGACACAGCTCACACAATCATGCATGAGGGCGACACGCGTCTTTCGATATTCACGGCGATATTCACCAGATGTAATAGATATCTTGGGCTAAAATTTCATACCATACGGTTTTTTTTTTTTTTTTTTTTTTTCTCTTCCCTTAACTGGAGCTATGGGAATTTAATAGTTTTCCAAATTGTTAAAGAAAAAGTAAAATATATGTATATAATCCCATTATCATTTTTTAAAGCAGAACTCGTTCGACAATCAAATTGAAGCAAATTGTTTTGACTTTTTTGTTGCACATATGGCGACGACGCGCGATGCGAACTTGTATGAAATGTGTCAAATTTAAGAACAACTGCTATATATATGTGTTATGTACGCGGAAAAATATTAAATGCATACATCTCTTCCATTATGAAAACTCGTTACAATGGTAACCGATTAAAATTCGAGATCGCAAAATATACTGTGACTTAAATTATGAGGACAGACACTGTAAACGCATTAAAAAATTAAGAAAAAAAGGCTTGCATGCCGCAGACGAGCATTAAATCTTTGATGCTGCTTCAGTTGAAAAACTACATTTAAGAGGATAGATAGTGAGAATCGATTTTCTGCCAAGGGTAGTACGTTAATCGTGATGTAAACAACGAAAATACGGTATCCACGTCCAGTCAGTTCTTTTACATACCAAAATATTCGAAAGGCAGTTAAAAAAAAAAAAAAAGTGCTAAAGGGAGTGTACCTTGAAAGTTGGGGAATCACCTGCCGGACCATTGGACTTTGGAGCCCCATCTACTACTCAAAACGTAAATTCATTTCTACTTACAATAAGATTCGTACGAAAATTCGTGAGCGAAACGTGTCTCCTTTTATCTATCGAGCTATAATCACCAATGTTCCACTGCACTGTGTGGCTTACAATAATTTCCAATTATTAAAATTTCTCCAATACAAAGTTGTTTGATATTTTTCATCGACATTTCAAAACTTGACCGAGCATGTTCGAAAAGTCATTTGTATTGAATGAAACTAACGGGTAACCCGTTGTAAACTATTAATTAGCATTTAGTTTTAAGTTTGAGTATAAGAATCGAGTCAAGTGGCACGTAGCTTGATCAAAGCCAATCTGAAAGCACGCGGGGTTATTTGATCGGGGAAATAGCTCGACAGAAGTAAAAAAGTCGAAACATCTCGGCAGTGAAGATCGAAGGGTGGGGGCGAATTATTTTTTCCCCGCTGGGATTTTTCTACTTAATCATTAATCCGTAACTATTATAAAACTTGGCACGACATTTCGAGGATTATATCCTCTTTTGTTTCATTATCTTTTTCTCCACTCTCGTAAAAGCTCATGAAAAATCAATCAAGGAACAGCAACGTGCACGATTCTAAGGTCTAGTAAGAAAGAAAAAAGAAAAAAAAAAAGTCAACTTAAAGGTTATTATAAGATTGAATATGGCACGAAATATAGTGTCTTTTGGTAAACCTGTGTGTCTCGGTGAGGGCTTTGCACAACCGTACGCGACAAGCTTCCCATCTGTACGACTATTCTTTCCATCGCTGCCTCCGTGTCGACCAAACGTTGCCTCAGCTGATCTATCTCTATGTCTCCAGCGGCTTCTAGTTGTGCCCAGCATGTGCAACACCACCCATTCGGAATATTCAATATCGCTCAATTTTATCAATTCTCGCTTCTCATCTCGTCTTCCTTTTTCCTTATATATAACTTCATTCTTTGTGTATCAGTGCGATTTACTCAACGAGTTCCTAATTTTCAAACCTATCTTTTATTTCTTTTAACTCTAATTTAAGTTTAAACTTAAATTTTCTCTTTCTTGTTATAGATTTTATAGATTCTATTGGGCTAATTGATAACACGATTCTAAACCCATAATATACAGATTTTATTATCTTCGTAAGATAGAAAAATAGCGGATCTGGCAATTTCAGGTGTGCCTATACCCTGAGAATAATTTGATAAAAGAAATGGATCGTGTGTTTGGTAGATAGTTGGACTATCGACGCTCGATTGATAGTTTGAGCCTCGTGTGTACTACGTTACAAGATGAATATGTGGAATTATCGTTGTACTTGTTGTCGTTTTAAGACTTCTGCCATACTTACGCTCTTTCAACTGTTCGATGGTTGGAGTGGGTCTCAATGGCGACGGGGATCGTCGTTCTTTTCTATAGTAAGGCATCCCGGTTATTGCACTACTTAACGCTTCTGGACTGAAGACCTTATTGCGAAATTCCCTTTCGGCTGCTGGATTCTGATATTCGGCGTAGATTGCGTTATCCTCGTTCTTTCGCATTACCTGCAAAGTACGTTGGAAGAACATTTTTTATCTGTCAGCCATTAAACGCCAGAGCTTCTCCACAGGAAAATGATGATTTTACACATAAAATGTGGGCTATTCCATTTTTAACGAAGAAATAAGCTATTGAGAGGTGTAAAGTGAGAAAATGAAATTTTTAAATAATATTATCACTCGACAAGACAGATAACACGTGCTTTCGGAATTATGCACCTTTTAATGTTCCATAGAATTTGCTTTGGATGGACGTGGAGATTTTTATTAGAGTTGAAAGAGCTGAATCGCGATTGGTACAAGTTTTCTTGTGACGGTTTACCTTTGCTATAGTGTAGAGAAAAAAGAGAACGATTCCCAGAGTGTATAATGGCATTATAATGCCCATACTGCTTGTTCCAGTAGGTGCGGCAACTACGCGCCCGGAGGCTCCCAACGGTGGTCTCATCTTTTGTACAACGACGTGATCCGCTCGTCCATTGACTTTTGGAACAATGTGCGAAGATGGAATAGCTCTGCCTCGTTCGCGCAGCGCTGGATGAAGACCACCAGCATGAGGAGGCGTTCTGCGTTCTTGTCTTATCACACCTGAAATGTTATTCATAGATATATTGAAAACACCATTCCAGTGAGATGACATCCAAGCTTTTCGAATTTCGTCAGTTGCGGGGAAAAGAGAGAAAAAACAAAATAAGACATTACATCTTTTTCATTTGTACAGCACAGACATAGTTAATCTTTTCGAGCGTTGCGTCCAAGAGTGGGGTAGTTGTGTGATAGTTGCAAGCGATCCACGCACTTGTAGTTGTTTACATGAGATGAAATATTCGGTTCCGATTTATAATGTAATCGTGATAATTTAACACAAACCTTTGGAAGCCAATATTTATTCTTAGGTCGTTTATCAAAAATCTCTTAATCTCCAAAGATAAAGTAATAAAAGGAAATTGTACGTGAGTTTTTAGAAAATTATATCAGTCACGGGTAAGCAGGATAGAAAAATGCAGTAATATTTCTGTTTTGCAATTTCGCGGAGACACGACGGTATATGAGGAAGAGTGTGTTTTTAAAAAATTTGACAATTGGCCAACGTTGCCGTCAACGGTCTGCGGACGAGCGCTCTTATACCAATTTTTGGCACACCTCCAATGCAAAATGGATAGCAACGGCAATCCATTTATACCCTCTCACTGACCTTTGAAATGTTGAGAACTACCGAAAGACACGGTACAGAGCCTCGCTAACAGAAGAGTTTCAATCTGCTTGGTCCAACAATTCAAAACACATACTTTTCAAACACTCGTTCACTTGTGCAGCAACACCGCATTTTCTATATTAGTTGCAAATTATTTATCTCTCGTTTTTCTACTAAAAAAATGTCTTGTTTTTGTCAATTATGAATTGAATTGAAAAAAAAACTTGTCGATTGCGATTTTCGACAATCGCACAACGACAATCGAACTCGAAGGTGTGTTAATAAAGAAGAAAGAATACGCGGGAATGATTGTGGAATGAGCAAGTCCGAAAGTGTGTACGACGAGATGCGATTAGAAAAAAAAGGCTCTTATTGAAATTAGAGAAAAGATGTAAATCTCTCATTATCTTCTAAATATCGTTATTATTATTAGTTTTCCAAAAACTCTTGATAGTTATTCTCGAGCGCATGAGTTTTTCAATGTTACAAGAGAAACTAATTGCAGTAATGTATATATTTGAAAGAAAGTCAATTATTTCAAGGCCCAGCTAGCGTTAGTCCTCCGCTGTTAATTAATTAGAAGGAAAATACAAAGAATTTGATTGATTTTAATGTTAAAAATGTTAGTCGCAAGTGGATGATTTTAGTTTGATCACTCCTCGGATGTGGTACAGTTTTGTTTGTTCTTACTGTGGGGCATGAGAATATGATATCTTATGAGATGTGGCGTTCCCAGCTGCGAGAGCGGCACTCCAAAATGCATTTTCAGACACAGCGAACTGTTGAAAGACCTTATCTCTTCGAGAACCTGCTTATAAGTCTTGCCCAGTCTTTCCTTCTCCGCGAGGAAAGACGACAGATCTATTCCACATCTGGCCAATACCTCGTCCCTGCAGAAGCTCGAGCTCTGTGGCGTTAGTTTACCGGCGGACTGCAGGGCGTCTCGCACCCTGGGATCTACCTGGTGGTGCCTCAGTATGTTCTTACACATCTCTTGCATTATGTCCACCGTATTGACGTCGCTTTCGAAAATCACGTCGCAGCAAGCTAACAAATTTTTCTTTTATTACAAACAATTACAATGTTAAATAACTTACTTCAGCCACAATTTAGCATTCTATGAGAATATCAAATGCCGAGGAAAGTTTTTCAATAAAATTCACGAAAAAATGGAGCTGCTTTAAGTTGTTCGGAAAAACCTAGATATACGAAAGATTTGCAGAATTACACAATTACGATAGGACAGCTACTTGATTGAATTTTACAATGTTACGTGTTTGGTGTATGTCTATAATGCATATAAAATGTTGGTATACTGACCAGGTCCATCGGTAGGAGTTTGGAGAGTGCTCACTGGTTGGCTGATGATCGGATAGAATATTTTAGGCCATAGAATAGCGAAGCAACCGGCAACGATGGCCAAAACGATTATCGTCTTTCGTGGACCAAACTCGGTGTCCTCGGCCATTTTTCTTCGTCTCTCGTCGTTCGTAACTCTTTCGTTATTATTCTTTCGGGTGGCGGTGACACTGCCGTCGCGGTCGTCACCATTCATCATCACTCTCGCGACTACTGATGTATTATAACGAGGGTACGAAATTTCCGAGATATTCGTCACATCCAGAACACCCCACCCGACTAAACACAGATGGGGAATAAAGACTCACTCACTTTGATATTCCATGCGCGCACACATACGCGCACGGTCCTCTAAACGGCAAAAGATGGAAGGCCAAGCGGACGTGAGATGTTAGTAGGAGCAACGTTGAGAAGCACCACCAGTAGCGAACTGTCGTCTGCTATTTCTGTCAATAGAGCAAGGCCGAGACGAATTTTCTTTCAAGTCCCCCCTGCCCCATCACCAGATATACTCGCTGCTAGGGCAACGACGCTTACCCATCATTCGACAGTTTCCCGTGCGTGGTGCATGCTACTCTCCAGCCAGGCTACTCTCACGCGCGACAAAACCCTCTCTATTTTCCCGCCGCTGCTCTTCCAATTCGCCTTTCATTTAAAAAATAGTCATTACTTTTTCTTTGTTTTCTTCAAAATAGCTTTCTCAATCCTCCTTTCGCCCTTTTATTATTACCTACAGTTGCGGGCAAACCTTTAACGGGGCGAATCTCAAGGTCACACGTCGTGAAATTTCGAAGCGGTTGACGTTTCTGTTTTAAACAATTAGCATCGAAACGCACTACTCGAATTAACCTTGAAAGAAAATTGTGTTATAAAGCATATTATGATTCGGCAATATGTGAGGAACAACACAAACCACGATTTTTTGATAATTTATTTTTCTTTTCGGTGAAAACACATTTTAGCTGCTTTAAATGAAATCCTCGTTATACCTTTGCTTTAGTTTACTAACATCGAGATATTGCTGCAAGTTTATCTTTGGAAAGTTTGGCGTTGACGACGATCGTCATTCCGGACCGCCGCGCTGAAATACCAAGAAATTCGTCAGAGTTTGGAAAAAATAATATAAGATTATTCTCGAGAAGAATACAGTTGGGCAGTTTTCCTTACCGAGCGAGCAATAGCGCATCACCGTAAAGAAATTACAAAATATGCGCGATGATATATTTTCGAAAATCACGAAATTCCGAGAAATCGTCAATTTTTGCAAACTAATAATGTAGAACAGATGAAAAATGTTGAAAACTCGAATTTTAAGAAAATTAGGATTGTCTTACATTGATGTACTCGATTTCCTTGGGATCAATGGGTCGTCGTTGAAATTTAGGCGGTAATTGAAAATCTTGGATAACGGGGAGTGCGATAACACCGGGCCCGGTAGATCCGGTAGCGGCCACTCTAACAGTCAGCCCTGGAGCAGTGGGAGAACCTGCCGTTGCCGTCCCTGTAGTCGCTATAAACACATCGAATTATAAAGAAAAAATACGAGTTGGTGTTTTCTTCGAAAATTAAAGCAAAGCGTTAAATTACCCCGAATAGCGGTACCTTTGCGAAATCGTATCATAGGCACGTGAGCCTGAACGATCTGAAAAGAAAATGATATAACTCGTGGTCCCAAATAACTTTTAATCCACGCACCGAAAACTACTAAAGTTGCTCATCAAACGCCGAGCTCTCTCTTTCTCTCTCTCTCTCACTTACCTTCCACCCTTTAGTTGCCATCATTATTTTCTAATGGCTATTATAATTTGTCCGTTCGGTGGACTAACCTGCACGCGAATAAAATCACACTTTAGACAGTTTAGGCTTTACTCGTGCCCTCCTCTCCGTAATCCATAACATTGCGCATCTAGAGGGCGTCCTTGTTCCTACGTTGTCCTCTTCTTTTTTTTTTTGCTTTTCTCAGATACATTTATTGTTCACCAGTGGCCCCTTTTGGAGCATCCCTTTGCCATTTGAACAAAGTCGATATTAAAGAGCCATACTCGATATTGTGTGATCTAATAAAAATTGCCGAATTCATATTTACAAAAGAAAATAACACCAATTAAATGACATAACGACAAAGACGGAAGAATAAAAATCGTAGATCGAATAGGTTATTAATAGTTAGAAAACAAAAGAAAAACGGTGGACCGGCGATGTTGACGGACGCTGAGAAACCCGATAATGATGCTGGTGAGAGGACGGAAATTTCAAAATTGTCACAGTGCTTTCGGGAGAGAGCCGAGCGCAATCGTCAACGTGCATTACAGCTAAAAAAATCCAAAATTATCGCACATCCCTATGCAAACGAGTGGGTATAACAATTTTTTTTTTCTTTTTTTCATTACTCGATACAATTCTAGAGGTTTAATTTATTGCAATTCTCTATTTGCAAAACTTTGTAACCCACCACTAACAAAATTAGTTGGCAACTTGTATTTTTACCACATTGATATAGCCGATTAAGCTAACGTAGTTTACTACTATCACAAAAACTCTGCTACTATATTTTACAGTTTTAAAAAACAATTATATAGACATTAGAGTTTTACAAAGCTATTTGGCATTGGAAAAATGAACTTGTCATTATTTCTTTATGAAATAAACGATATTGTTGATGATTATTTCTTTTGAAGCAATGATTCCAAGTCAACCAGGGACAGAGTTCTGAAGGTACAGGGACAAAAAGTGATCGATAGCGGCGGGGGATTCCTTATTGAGGACGACGATGATTTGGAGACAGAAATGGTACTTAAAGAAGGAAAAGGAAAAGAAAAAAAAACCAAAACCAATACATTTTTGTTTGGCGCTAGAGAATTTTCTTGACATTCCACTGGAATTTCAGTTGAACATCGCCGATGAACCAGCTCCGATTGTCATTGGCCTTCCCACGTGCGAGGATTGCAACAAAGATTTCAAGGATTCATACCTGTTGCAAAAGTTTGATTATTCCGTGTGCGATTCTTGCAGGTATTTCCACTATTTTTTCCTTTGTTATTTAACTCTACAAAAACATTTGGTTGGATAATAAAATTGAAAAGAAAAGAAAAAAAAAAAATTATTTCTTCAGAGACAGCAAAGACAAACACTCTCTAATCACAAAGACGGAAGCCAAAGAAGAGTATCTTCTGAAAGATTGCGATTTCGACAAGAGAACACCTCCTCTAAAGTTCATAGTTCGCAAGAATCCTCATAACATGAGATGGGGTGAGATGAAACTGTATCTTCATTTGCAAGTAGAAAAGCGGGCACTCGAGGTTTGGGGCACGGAGGAAGAGCTACTGGAAGAGCGTGAGAGACGCGATATCAAGAGACAGGAGGCTAAAATTAAAAAATACAATAAAAAGGTAATGCTGAAGCAAAATCCACAAATGAAGCTGAACGCTTGCTCAAATTTCACGTTTTACTTTAAATGACCGTTCTGAAGAGTAGTTTCAGCCGCAGCCCCGTTTCTTTTTAACATATTAATCTTCATTTATTTATATACACGGCCATGTTTAAAAAAAAAACATTACGCAGTGTTCTGACTCTTTTTTTACGAATGAATATCGCAGTTTTCTTGTTATTTTCAAACAGGTTAAGCTTTTGAGAATGGAGGTCCGCAGCTCTATGTATGATAAAACTAAGAAAGCTTCGCACACTCATAGATTCGGCGAAGATACGTACAACGAGGACGAAGATAGTTACACCCACACATGCACCGATTGCGGCTACGAAGAAACTTATGAAAAGTTGTGAACGCTTCATTTTCCTTTTAAACTATCATCATCAACGAGGAGAATTTATAAGATCCAACGTAAATGATATACTTCTCTATTCGATGGAGAGTGAGGTACAGATTTTTAAATAATTATTAAGGGGATAACCACCTTCGGAGTTTTACCTTTACGCATATTACGAATCAACATCTTTTTTTCTTTCTCTTGAATCATTTGTGGCGTGGAACGCAATACGTTAAAATCAAGAGCCAACATTTTTTAAAAGCGACACTACGTTTTCAAATTTCATCAGTTTGGGGTGTTAATTTTTTCATACGTTGAAAATACAGCTGAAAAAATAAATACATTTGCTTTTTTTCAATAAACATTTTTTTGGCAAAAAAAAAGGTCAATATTTTTGGGAAAAAAAAACAACAAAAAGTTTGACTTTAGAACATCATTTCACGCACATAATGTTGACCCGTCGTGAAAAAAAGTAAATTTCCGAAGGGGTTACACCCCCTTAAAACAACAACAGTTAAAAGGATAGCAACACTCGTGATTAAATTATGGCTTTGAATGCTCTCTCTCGCTCTCTTTCTGTAAGCCCAATGAGCGCATATAAGAGTATTACTAGAATTATTCAAAACTATTTTTTTTTTTCTCTTTTCTACTAATTAAATTAAATTATTGTCGCACATAAACTTGAAGTTCAATCCATCTTTCATTTCCCCATATCCAAAAATCAACAATTCATATAAAAACATTTTTCAACATATTACGCAGAAGATTTAGTTTTCAAGCTCGAAATTTAACGTGGAGTCTCACGTTTTTGTCGTTTTTGATGAATAGGTATCCACACGTAAATTAATCGTTTGTTTTTGTTTGTTTAATAAAAAAAAGAGAGAAAAAAGAATGACAAGGTCGCAGCTATTATGAAGTATATAACCACTGGATAGAGAATTCCTACATGGAAATCCATTTACCATTGGCTGATTCATATTACTATTATATAATACATCTCTTTGCGTAAACAAATAAAAAAGAAAAAAAAATGAAGACCGCTAAATCTCCTCTTATAAGCTGATATACATTTTGTACAGTGATTAAAACATTATGTTACCTACGTAACATAAATTCTAAAGCGATCGTCTAGTTTTGGCGACGAATAATGATTCTCTCTAAACGAATATTCAGTCGGAAATCGAACTTAAATTAAATCTTATGATTTCAAGTTCGAGCTTAAAATCAAGAGATCGATTCCAATTAAAATCCAATTTGAAGATTGTAAATATGACCTTGAATATAACTTTAATTTTACGAACTTAAGTACAATTTAAAGTAAAAGATTTTCAAGTTTAGAATCCCTTTAAGGTGATGTGCTACACCGACTGAGTGACCGTAAGTGCGAGAGAGAACGACAGAATCTTGTAGCACATCGTCTTAATAGTATTTAGTTGAATAGTTATGAATTTCAAGTGCGATGTTAAGTTGCTTGTTCATCTGCTGCATTTTATCTAAGACATTGACCGTGACAGAGGAAACTGCGTTAGAGATTTTGGTGCGAAGGAGCGATTAATTAAGATCGAACTTGCGACTAAATATCCGTGGCTCTGGGAGTATTTCCGTACGGTCCCTGTTAATCGTGCTCTCTCTCTCTCTCTCTAACATGCCGTAGAACGTCAGTCATCACGCCCACGCAAGCTTTTCAAAGCGGAACTGCAAACAATCATCACGAAATATTGACAACAGTCTCACGGTTATCTATCAAGTCTTTTAAATACATGTTTTATGATATACGGGGGGCAGCGAGGTGTCCCTCGCAGTATGGTCGTTTTTAGCATCGAAGCCTGCACATTGTTTCGTGAAAATCTTACGGCGTCTCTCTGTTCTTTCCTTGTTGTCTCTTGTCATTGAGTTAGCGATAGGCATGGAAAATACATGAAATTAAATAGCATTGCACTAGGTGCCTTTTGCTTATTACTTAGTGCCTGTTGGAAAATTCTTCGTTACTGCCTATTATTATATTGGATAATGTCTCTCGTATTTTTTTCTCTTTACGCATATAAATAAGCCTGCAGTTGATATTGACACTAATGATATATAAATATTCCAAGAGACGAGACGACATACGATCATTCCTCCTCCTCGTTTGACATTCTCGCGTCAACATTATTTGAGATATAATACGTTTTCGAACAACTCACCACACCGATTAAACGGCAATTAATATAATAACTCGTTTATTTTACTGCTAAGATTCGTTGGAGTTGTCCTTGCAAAGTGCTTGGAGTTCCGGTAGTAGATTTGGCACTGATAAATGTAGTCCTTCGGTTCTGTTGGAGCTCACTGGATTGCTCACTGTTGTCGATGATCTGTAAGAAGAAACATCATCATTAGAAGCATTAGAAAATATTAAGAATACTCGTTGGTTAAATTTTATCTCGATTTAAGGCTAATATTCAATCGAATGCTAGTGATTATGGTTAGAATCGGAATTTAGGATAAAGAAAGAGAAAAAAAAGATACCTATTGTGTCTGAGATGACTTTTGACTAGGTGACCAGCGGTGAGTGCTGCCATGAGGGAGAGTTCGCCGGCAAGAACGGTGGCGCAAACGATCCGCGCCAATTTGCTAGCATTTTCGCCGGGATTTTCGGCATGAGCGCCTTTAACGCCGAGCATGGCGAGGCAGGCCCCTTGAGCCGGTAAGCCAGTTCCTCCGCCAACGGTGCCGATCTCTATACTCGGCATCGTACACGAAACGTAAAGATCCATGCCATCGTCGCCCCAGGGTTCCATGAGCGTCATGCAATTGCTACTGCCGACGTTTTGCGCAGGATCTTGTCCTGTCGCGATATAGATAGCCGTAACAATATTAGCCGCATGAGCGTTAAAGCCACCGACGCTACCGGCAACCGCCGATCCAATCATATTTTTGCTAATATTAACATCGACAAGCGAATGAACGGTCGTCTTTAATACGTTGGTGACGATCTCCGCGGGGACAACAGCCTCGCAAACGACGCTCTTTCCTCGGCCCTCGATCCAATTAACTGCCGCGGGCTTCTTGTCGGTACAGAAATTGCCGCTTAACGAGAGAATATCCATGTCGGGAAAGTAGGCCTGTACGACTTGAAGTGACTTTTCCGTTCCCTTTGAGAGCATGTTCATGCCCATTGCGTCGCCGGTTTTCGCTACGAATCGGATAAAGAGGTGTCTGCCGGCAATGCGCACGTGGATTCGCGTTAATCTCGCGAATCTGCTGGTGGCGTCAAAGCTGCTCTTCATTTCGGCAAAGTTGCTCGAGTTTTGCATCCATGCCATAGCCTCGCTGGCGCGTACGATGTTTGGGAATCGGACGACGGGGCCTCGAGTCATTCCGTCGGCGACAACGCGGCTGGTTACGCCGCGTGACGAGAGGGCGCGACTCCCGCGGTTCGTCGAAGCCACGAGGCAACCCTCGGTCGTCGCCATTGGCACGTGAATCAATTCTCCGTCGACGCGCAATGGCCCGGCTATTCCTACAGGCACCGGCACGTAACCCACCACGTTTTCACAACAGGCTCCCAATACTTTGGTGTAATCGTAGCTTTTGTACGGAAGATCGTTGAGCTCTTCCGTGAAGTCGGCCGCTTCACCGACTATCAGCCGTCGTATTCCTACGCCTCGCTCCATATTTCCCACTGCTTTCTCCAGCTGGTATGCCGCGATGTACTTGCCTTTTACCAATTCGATCACTTCGGCGTCTGTCAAACCGCTCGCTCCCAACTTTAATTTAACCACAGAGAGACAGATTGAATTTAACCGTTTTGAAAAAAATAGTAACAAAAATGTCATTACTCACCTCGGAGCGATAGACCGATAGACATTCCTCGACGCTCCTGGCTCTTTTTATTTCCTCACTCGATTCTTCCCAAGATTCTTCGTTGCTCAACGTTTTTCCGTCCGTTTGAACGGCCTTGTCCTCAACTTGAAGAAGCTGGGTTTCGTCGTTAACCTCGACCCAATTGCCGTCCATACCGGAAAGCGGAAAGACCGCCTGGTGCAAAGTCGGCAGTGTAACGCCGAATCTCTGCCTGAGCGAGGCGTCCAAAGTCGTCGCGTGCATGCTTTCCATCGAGCTTTCCTCAAGCGCCGGCTGCGAAGCTTCCTCCGCTTCCTGGAATCTAAGCTGTTTTGCGATCTCGCCCTTGTCCTCGAAGAATATCCACTTGACCAGGAGCGCCAGTAACAATATCAGTATTACGATATTGTCGGCACCGACCGACACCCAGTTCATCAGATGCTCCTTGAAATCTTCCGGGCTTTTGGATTTGTTGTGATTATTTATAATAATGTGAGATTCGATAGGCAACTGCTGTCCTTCTACCGCGTCCTCTCCATCGCCGTGCCGGAAGGGCCAACGGCTGCAACAAATCATTTCAACTAAACGTTAAATAAGCAGGAGGGAAGTTAAGACGTCGCATTCAACGTAAAAACTTTTTTTTTTTTTTTGAACATTATTCTTAACATCAGCCGGCATTTCAAGACCGGATTATATTTTCCAAAGACTAACAACAAAATAGCAATGATTACTCTAGGCTGATTAAAAGTTCTAATATTGGTGTTAAGCATTATCGAGAATATAATGGTACCTACAATCGGAGTAAACGGTAGCAATAAAAATGTTACACCGAAAAGCTCGTCAAACAAGTCATTGACAAGTGGCAGTCACTCGCGATTACTTACGCGCCTGTTCTTTCACTAACTGAAATGCTAGGCTACCTCACAGGAGGCTTCGGCGCTTCAACCTCTCTCTCTCTCTCTCTCTCTCTCTCTTCACCACCTCTCGTAACCGTTTATTTTTGGGTTTCCCTCTTCACTCGCTATGGCTATCTGATCTTTTGTCCATAGGTTATTATTGACAAGCTCATGCAATATTGAACTCGAAATATCGTGGGCGTGAGGTATTTTCTGCATTATAAAGTACCCTGACGAAGCTGACCGCAACCGCATTGGATGACACAAAAAATCATGAAAATCCTACTTAGTAGTTTCGACTGAGAGTCACGTTAACCTGCTAAAATTAAGCAATTTATGAAAGAAATAAGTAATTAAGTTGAGATGAAGCGGAAATGATATCAAAAAATTATTTTGGATTAGGGTTCGTTTGAGAGAAGAACGCATAAGATAACCACTTTTATACTTGTAGATTCTCAGCTATAGAAAAGGCAGAAATTTACTGACAAGGGATAAAAAAATTTCTTGGCAGAGTCGATTGAGAAACATCATTGATTGAGAAAAAAAAAAAAAAAAAAAAAATACCCGTAAATTGTAAATGGTATAGTTTCCGCCGTTTCGTATAACCAGTTAAATAACAATGAATATGAAATAAAAATACATCTGTGAGGATGAGTTACGACGTGAACCTGACCCGCGACCACAATAGTTCTTTGCCTTGAATACTAGTGAATATAGAAGTGCAACGTGGGGGTCAGATTGTCGATAACACTTTGAAATCGTGAGGACGTCACGGTTTCCCTCGTACCCGCTGTCGCAGCCGCCTCCGCCACCGCCGTGACGCTGCTTCCATTCGCATTACCACTAGAAATTCAAACGAATTCAACTCTTACACCGTTCGTTCACCACTTAACTTAATCCGCTCAAGCGCGCAAGTTATGATTTTTCTTCCTCATAATCATTCATCTTAAAAAAAAGCTACGTCTATGAGAAAAGCAAAATTCATCGACATATTTCCACATTAAAGATAGTTTGGTGAAAATGAAAAAACTTGCATCCTTTCGTTAAATATCAAATCGCAATGGCAGTAAAATAACTAAATATTCCCCACAGTATTTGCAAGAGTAATTAAGAAAAAAGTATTCTATAGTATTAGTATTTATATTGTAAGAGTAATTATTTTTTCGTAATGTCCAATGGTGTAGGAGAAAAAAGAAAAAAGTAAAAGGCTCGCTGGGCGGATCTCAATTTTATCGCGGTAAGTGCGGCCTTGTTTCCCTCACGCCAAGCTCGATCCAAGATCGACACTGACTAGCTGATCGCATTTTTCAGTAATTGCCGTTGGATTGCGGCATCCGAACGAAAACGGCATTAAGTGCACACATGCATAAAACAGAGGTTGTACGCGAACAGATGTTGCGGAACGGTAAAGGCAAAGAGAGCAGAGATGGAAAAGGAATATTTTTTTTTTCTTTTTTTCTATCATTTCTACACTACTCTTGGGATGTTCTATTTCGCTTCTCTCCGCTTGATATATATTTTAATCCGCATCTTTCTTTTTTCTCGATACTTGCGCTTGCCCAATATTTTCATAAATAGAATATCGCGTATTGACAAATATTACTGATATTAGCGAGCGCTGTGAGAGATTTTATGAGATGAATGTTTTTCGCACAAAATGACGTTATCAGGTTGAAAAAATCGTCACTTTTCTTGGTTAACATTTTTTTTTTGTTTTTCGTAAAACTCTGAAAAATATTGTTACATAGCAACATATCAAATTAAAACGTGTAGTAGTAATGTTGCAGGTAAGTGACATTTACCAAGTTATTGATAATAATAAATTAATAATAGGACGAGGAAGGAAAAGTGCGTACGTGAGTTTGTGCTGGTTACGGACGAGCTAGTCTATTTTTTTTGTTTATGCAACATGAATTGTCGAGTTTTTGTTATTTCTAATGTTAACTTTAATAAACCGAAAGAGACAGGGATATATAAAAAGAATTTGGCCGATCTATACCTGTGGGCGTGAACAACGAAGAGGCCAGCTATCATTATGAGTTTGACTCGTTCAACAACGGGATTCGGTTTCTGGTCTTCCTCGTTGAGCGAGTGCATCATCAATATCTTGTCAGCGCTGAGCGTTCCCATGCCTGAGCTTCCGCGAGCGAGCTAAAATTATTAAAGAAAATATTTTGGATGAACGTCTGGTTGAGAGACGGAAAACAGTTGGGCTTTTTCACAAAATAAGATATCGCGATTCGCACAACTTGAGGATTTTAAGTAAAATAAAGCTTGTATTATTCGGTTGCGAAAAAGAAATATATATATATATATATATATATATATATATATATAGATACCTCGAGTATGAGGGAAAGGCAGGCGGGATAGAAGGTCATGAAGACGAGATAATTGACAACGACGCCGAGACAGGCGTAGCTGCAGAGAACCTCGAGTCTTTTGACGCCTGACAAAGATCCAATACCGATGAGCAACGTCTCGACGAGTGTGTCGAGGGTGATGGTAGGTCCCAGAAGTGACATTCCTCGAGCTATGTTAACTCGAACTTCCTCTTGGCTCCTCGAGCTCAGGGCCAACTGGGCCAACACCCCAGCTTTGTTGAGATCAATCAGTAGCAAGAAGAAGAACAGGGCGTCCCTGAAACAACGATCCTTAAACGTTAAATATCCGGAGGTTTCGCTTAATAATCTCGCTGATTGCCACTTATTTAAACTCACTTGAGGTCCGAGACCTCGCTTCGTGCGAAGTTAACGACGCTCGAGGTGAATACGACGCTCGAGAAGACGGTGAAAAGACCGGTGATACCTATTACGTAAAAAGAAAAAAATGATGTATTAATTGCTTTTACTGGCGTAAACTCGTTAAAGTTACTACACTTTTCAAAAAGATAATTCATTTAAATATCATAATAAGAAATATTTGGCAAAAGAATTTTTTTTTTTTCCCCCCCTTCAAGGTGACACTACCCAATAATTGGGCAACGGACAACGGCGTTATACACGAGAAGCAGTTAGCTATCGCTTTCTATACAACTTTCACTGGCGCGCTCGTGAGGCTTTCCCATCAGCATGTTTCTCGTGTAGAGATCCGGTTTTATCATCATCGTGCTCCCGGCTTCTACAATGTCTTGACCTTTGATGCTTGAACTTGAATTTTTAACTACCCCTTTCTACAGTCGTATTTATCGTTTGATCTAGTTAGTAAGCTACGATAGATTATTTGGTTATTTCGTACAGGAGAGAGGGTGGTTGGCAAGAGCACCACGGAAATGTCATAAAATGAAAAAAAAAAAAAAAAAATCTCGTAAGAAACTCGTTTAGCAATGTAAAAGTTGTCCCCTGCTACTCACCGAGAATGTACTTTGATCCAAGATTCTGAAGATTCCGAAATTGATGGTAACTGAAGAGGATTGCCAGACATCGGATAATAGTCATGACTATTGCGTCGACGGCATTTTGATCCTAGTGAGTAAGCGAGCATTCGATTAGTCGGTATCGAAACGTCGCTCGACGGTAATTAATGTCGAATTTTCTAAAATATCAACGGTAAATATTGCAACCGCGCGAAATAAATGTAGCGTTGAAGGTTATTTGCTATTGGTTTTAGAGAAAACTCGCAAGGGCATTCGGATGTTCGCGCTTGACTAATATCTACTTAATATAATAATTCAATGTACTTTGTCGAATGTCCGTTACTTTTCTAAAACCACATAATACATGTGAACTCAAGTTACACAGACATTTGCTAAGGGATGAAACTTGTAATGAAATAGTTATATGGAAGATAAAATAAATGTCCGCGCATTTATTTCGCGGATTCTCCTCATTGTGCGTATCTATGGCAAACGGGACAGATAATATCTAGCTGATATGGAGACGTTGGTGAAATGAGACTGACGGTGTCAGTTGTAATACGTGTCTGATAATAAGTAAAGTGTGTCATATGAATATTAAATAAGCGTAATTGCACAAAACTTACGTCGGGAGTGCATCGTCCGTGCCAACAGTGTGTCGCAGTTCCCGGAATTCTCCCGTCCCGTGTTTGTGAGCTTCCGGTTTCGAGATTGAGCATGCAAGCTGTCAGCGTGAAAGTCGTGACGATCACCTCGAGTGGATGACCGGCACAAAATCGTCCGTGTATCTCGAACAACTTGCTCAACATTTTTTCTGTTGATCAGTTTCGAAATTCACAGGGCCCAGTGCTCTATCTGCCAGTTAAGCTGCAACTGAAATTACACATATACCATTTTATTATTTCCTACCGCGACGTCATATTCTTTTTTCAGACTCGTCTTCTTCTTTAATATATATATATATATATATAACGCTGTGGCAATTTTCAATTGTACAATGATAATTCTCTACATTTATAGTTTCGAGAGAAATGACAATTACCGGAAGAACAAATAGAGACGTTTCCCGCACTGGCCACTCTCGTCTCTGTTATGAAGATTTCTCAGTTGAGCAGAATTTTGCGCTTCGATGAATCTCATATACTTGGCTCCTAGCGGGAAATTCAAGCGAAAGAGGTAATGTCATCGGAATACACGAACTCGAACGATAGGGACAGTGTAGTTTACGGCTAATTATACACCGCTATATTAGAAAGTTTAACTTGGAGTTGGTGAAAAAGCGTTTCCACTGGTTTTCGATCGAATGCCAATCAGCCCGATACTTGGGTATCGTCTATACTTTTCCTCGAAGAGAAGCCGGTTGTCTATTCCCGCGGAAAATTGAAAAAGAAAAACGATATTTATGATGACGTTGGAGAGGGGCAATGCAAGAGCAGAATAAAAAAAAAGTAGAATAGAACAAAGGATCGCGACAGCACTCCTTATTTCGAATGCCAAATGCTCTGTGATATAATAATAAAAAAACGTCCATCGATTAACCTTTCGATCTTTTCATACGCATATCGATTGTAAATCTATCGGTGTTTTTCAAATTTATCAATTTCAATATATATTCTCGACAATTAATTCCAACATTTCATCGTGATAACACGATAAACATATATGTTGATTACTACTTTAGGTACGATGAATATTCGTGATAAATTAACGTACTATTTGTAAATGAGATTTATTTGCAACGGTGTCTCTTGGCACTATACAATTCGCGCCAGTTCTTAATTGTTGGTCAATTATTGCTCTTTAGCGCCTATTTTTCTTTCATATCTTTATGACACATGATATAATATGGTTAAACGTATTTGTGCGCGTGTGTCTGTGTCTATCCAAGGATCTGAAAAATCTTGACAATTATATTGATGCGTCGCTGGCACGACGCGCCGCGCGCCTCCTTTCTCTTTCGAGATTGGCTAGAGAGTTGTATAATTTACTTTCATCACCTGACAAACATTCTTGACGACGTGTATATATGCACGCCTTGTTATACTATCGAGGACTATGGAGCGGCATTGAGAATTTCGAGCGCTACTTGAAAAATCTATCAAAGAAGCTCTGTCGATTGACAACATTATTCAGGCTAAATTTTTCTCATCACTCGGAAGACGATTTAACTCTTACTTTTCACTTTTCAGTTGCAAACAACAAGATGATCTCGATAACCGAAAAGCAAGCGATTGTTGGAAGAAAAAAGGCTTTAAAAAACTCGTTGTATTACACTAATTGATAGATTTTCCTTTACCACCACAACCACCAACATCACTAAAATCGACGTGACATCGTCGACGCGTTAACGACTGCACAGTTTTATTTAAGAGTGATTGGATTTATACAGCAGAGGCTGTACAAAGAGCAATCGGGAATTAGCAATTTTTCATTCAACATACCTCTCATATGGAGCAACGAAAAATATCGAATCACCGGTTAAAGTTGGACACTTGAGTTTTTGGTATAGCGAAAAAGCGCAGCGCGTTCCGTAATTTCCTATTGGATATATGTAGAGCGACTCGGATGAAAGTTATAATCAAAGGAGGGCGTTAAAATTGAAATTTCGCGTGTTGAGAGCGTTCATTGAATGTTTGTTATAATTTTGTTCCCTCGGAGGTACAAGGAATACGTAGTACCAGAGCGAAGAAATTGACCGACCGAACGAGTGTTCGTCTAACTTGGGTACGCGCGGCCCACCGAGTGAGCACCAGATATCACCGCCGGTCAACACAACATCGTCGTCGGCGCTGCGTATCCACTCTTGCTTCGTTTTACTCCCAGATTCCTCATTCGAGCACCCTGTCGCGAGTCTCGGCCAAAACCGCTTCAATTCTTACCGGTTGAACTTGAATTTTCAAGATCAACTTATAGATATATATCACGTATCCTTTTATTTTTTTTTTTTTTTTTTCCAATCTCGCACAAGACTTTTTCTTGGTGACCTTTCTTCACGCGCTTCGGAATATAATCAAACGAATACGATCTATATTCAACCCCGTTTTCAATGACAGCTCGTTATTACACCGAGCTTAGGTAATTAACGATATACATATAAAAAACGCCATCATGTAAATCAACTTGTACTCCGGTTTTTTTTTTCTCGTTTTTTAACGCACCGTGCGTGCGTGTGTTGAATGAAATACAGCACCGAGTATAATTCAAGCTGTTAATTGACTTTTCATAATATTAAAGAATTTCAACAATATAAAGCAATAAAGAATGAGTGATAGAAAAATCAATTGATCCATACCTTTTTGCTCTTCTGCTCGTAAATTCCTTGAGACTTGTCAAATCCTCTCGAGCGAATCTCAGACGTGTCAATAAGCGCGCGGTACTACGAGCTCGAAAGATGTTACGTAACCGGTTAAAGTCTTTTAATTCATAACGGCCATTGCTAACGTAATACAGCAGTGAAAATTACGAAATTCCATTGATTTGTGTTATAGAAAAGAAAAGACAAACCTCAGTCGACAAGTACCAAGTCGTAACGACGCGACGAAATTAACTGAATTTCACTGGAACGATTCTCGAAGTGAGTCTCGAACGACGGCGCACCGGTTGAGCATATATGTATGCCAGAGTTATCCTTTCGATAAGCTTAACTGGCTCTGCCAATGATTATAACATGATATTTCGGGCTTAATCGCCCGAGTCTCTTTCCGCCCTGTTTTCACATTTGATAGAGAGAAAAAGAAACTTGCGTCCGGTCCGACGACAGTCACGAGCACTCGCAAGCCACTGACTTTTTACAACGACGAAATATTTTATGAAACTCCGAGCGAAAGCCTTGAAAAGAAAAGAAGAAGAAAATGCAAAGGAATTTTAGAAGGCACGCGCGTACATACTGCGATACACATCCAGCAGCTTCTAAAACATTCTATCAAGTGGAAAAGGAATAATTTCTAAATATCGTTTGTTGATTAAAAACAAGTGAGCGCGGATACGAATGACCTCGTGGTTTTGAATTTGAGAGACGCGGACGAAGGCGCGTCGCGACTCGACGACTCTCCGGAATGCAAAGTCAACGCGTATGCGTTAGCTATCGCACGCGTCAAGTGCGTATGACACTTGGCGGTTTCTCCGAAGAAAACGCGTCCGGAATAATCATAAAGGACGTTGTCGATTGCTTCGTAACTATACATTGCTATCGATACTGCAAATTAACAATTAATTATTCGTGTTGAGACAAGCTCAGGATTGCATACACGGATCATCCTGTGACGCCTCGATTAAATCGCTTTAGCGGCTGCTCGCGGTCGCTCGTTTCGACGAGACTCGAGCGACACGGAGAAATTAACTCTTTTGCTCACGCTCGAAAAAGCTTTTTCCAGGAGTTGTGTATTCTCCGATAAAAATAAAAGATGGAGCGTACGTTCTCGTGATCGAGAAAACCTGCCGCTGCCGTGATCAACTTGGACGCGATCCTTCGGTTCGTTTGCGAGTGCCAGATCGTCGATGAAGAAAAAAAGAATAAGCGACGATAGGTAGAGTAACTTAATGAGGGTGGGGGGGTTGAAATGGCGACGACCGGTAAATTCGTTGGTCAATTTGCACGTCCGTTTGGTGCAAATTTGCAAGAGCCACGACTCGCATCGACCCTGACCTCCTTCCGGCCATAACTAAAAGTTATATCGTTTGCGATATTCATTGCCGCTCGTTGTTAAGCTTGAATATCATTAAGTATGTTGGGATAACAAATTACGGTTAGGGCCAACTCTGCTGACATGCTTCAATTCGATGAAATTGCGAGGGAGCAATTCGAAACTAGACCTCAACGGATTATTTCACTCGAAGCAACAATGTTGAATGTTGCATGCCTCATTCTTACATTCGTTCTCACCGTCTCATAGTTCCAAGAGTTACGTCACTCTTGGCACACATGAATCTTCGATACCTGTGTCATGAGGATGATGATGATGATGATGATAACAAGCCTTCGGGTGAAACTAAACACCTCATCAATGTACATATCGCAATGCTTGCTTAACCATTTCTTCACAAGACTTTTATCTCACACTAATAAGCGCATTTTTTTTTCTTATAGCTTAGAAGTTTTCCGAAGAAAAATTCTCGAAGAGATCACAGAAAAAACCGTAAAACTGAAAAATTTTCCAATTCAATTTTCAATTTTATCAATATCGATGGAGGTTTTTGTTGTAGTAGAAATTCCATGGTAAATCACGCAGCTGCAGCAATTAAAAAAAAATAAATAAATAAATAAAAAAGCGATTCCAGTTTAAAAAATAGAAAGAGAGTTATAGGTGATGAAAGGAAAGTTTGTTAATGCTACTAGTCTTATAGAAATACACGAATTTGTCGATAACAAGCCAATAATGAGACAAATCGTTCTATAATAACAACACGAGAAAGCTCATCGACCTAAATGTCGTACAGCTGATTTCGGAGAGCTTGCGAGGATAGATTGTAACCTCGAACATTTCATGAGTATAGTATTTGACTTACTTACGCTGCTGTAGCGATAATTATCTAAGGTTCATTATCATTATCACAAAATTAGCTAGGAGCACTGAGTGAAGACAACGGTTTCGCAAGATTTCACCGAAAATTTCCACATATCCGCTACACTCGGATTTCCAACTTTCACGGTCTCACGGTCACGGTACATAGACGCGCGCGCGCGCGCGCGTCTAGCTTTTCTCTTACGTGAGAGCCTACACGAATTTTCAGTGGCGTAGAGAGTGGGCGTACGGCGCGAACGCGCGCTACTGGAGAACGACACTCGCGACACCCCCCGAGAGAGCTTGAAACGTCATCGACGCGCCAACATTCAAACACTTTAGTTGCTATCTTCGCGCCTCGATAATACATATATACCTATATCATGTACATTTACTTTTTAGAAAAAAAAATGATAAAAACTTTGCTAGAGGAAAAAGAAAAAAAAATCGCTTGCAAAAAAATCTTTTACAAAAACAAATTGACTAACGATCTTAAATATACTTTAGAGGAATATCTCAACAAAATACTTAGTTTGAAATAATTTGTCAAAAAAATTTGAAAAAAATAAAAATAAAAAAAATAAAAAAATAACCGTTATATCGTACGAGCCAAGTGTGTGTTCCATAGGTAGGTACAGACCAAAGAAAATTGCATTCCAATAAAGATTTACTTTCTAAAAACATGAAATATCGAGAAAAAAATCTCAAAGAAAATAAAGGATTTGTAAGATATATTTTAGAAATTGATTTCAACTACATAATATATTTTGAAGATGCGCAGCACCTTGCCTCGTAGCTTACAATATATATACAACAGCGGATGTCACGAGCAAGGATAAATTTGAGTGAATTAAAATAAGAGTTATCGGTAAAAAACTAAGGATTAACGGGGAATTGAGTTTAATTATGCGTAGTATTGGCTCTCTGTAATTCATTGGAGTGCCTCGCGTGATTCATCATGGATTCCACTCTGTTTGCGGTCTCTCTGACAACGTCGGATATCTCGTCCGGCAGATGATCCAACGTTGGAATGTGAGCCGAGAGTCTCTTGTAGACGCTGTCTCTGTTGCCGTCTTTCTTATTTCTTCTCTGTTCCTCGTATTTGAGCTGTTGCTTGAAGAAAATGGCATTCTTAATGAATTCGAGAGTGTTGTCGAAGCTCCTGTCCGCAGCCTGCATCGTTTTTACCGCGCTCACAGCATACTCGACATCGTAGCAGCGTCCCTGGAGTTGTTGTTGCAGCGCAACAACCTCAACGCGCTTCTCCACCATCGGCGGCAAAGCCTTTCTCACGTGCTCTTGCAGACGATAGAACGCCAGCGAAGGCTCGTTTGCCACGATATGCATGTTTTCCGATATTCTTTCGGTCGCTGTAAACCAAAAGCAAATACATATATTTTGTTGTTGTAATGGACCCCAATTACCGACTCTCTCGCTACTAACCTTTCTTTACTCGTGTTTCAAGCTCATGATCCGGTTGATAGACCTTCGCTGCCATTTTCAACTATCACTATTTTACCAAATCCCAAAAGCCCAACGAGCTCTCTTTCGCTGTATATTTCAAAATTGAAATTCAACTCGAAATTTAACGTCAATCATCTCTTGTCACAACTGTCACACGAGAAAAACATTATGCTTCTTCTCGCATTGTGAGCTCCGTCGGTATCGATTAATATTTTCTGCTACACCACACTTTTATCGGTAATGTGCTTCTTTTCATTTGTTTTCCCTCTCTTCGAGATATTAACATCTGTAATATCAACAAATTCTTATATCAGACGACAATATATGTGCTGTATTTTCAATTGATTTTCTTGTACAAGGTAATCAAGATTGCTTGGGAAAAAGAAAAAGAAATGTTCTCTCGAAAGTTCGCTTGAAGCCGGTCATGAGTGTGCGTTAAGAGAGAAGAGTGAAAAAAACGTATACACGGACCGGAAGTTGCGTAGTCTAACGTGGCGGATATCGCGTTTGTCGTTTACAGTGTGATGCTCGTCTCGCCGCCGAAACCAGCCCGAAACGTGGCAGTGAACGCGGGCGCTGTTGGCACTTTTAACTGAAGCGCCGTGACGTTCCCGTCGTCCCAACTGCTCACAATACCCGACAGAGTCACACAGTCAGCGACGCTCGTCGTCAGTTTCTCCGTGTATTTACCACAGCAGGTTATCCGTTTCGCAGAGCACCAGGTATGCTTTCACAAATTCTCAATTAACACAATCCCTATTGAAAATTCCTAATAAACTAGCGAGAAAAACAGCGAGTTTGGCACAGTGCTTCAATTCTTGTTATACCGCGTTAACCTACTATTTACTAAATAATAATTAACAAGAAAACTACAGGCCTTTTGTGCAAGAGACAATTAAGCGAGTCCACCGATTCTCAACATATGACGTTACCTTCGATCGCTTCCCACCGTTTTTATATTATTAAACGATTTCCAAGCCCACAACAAATAATCCATTAGACTCACCGATATTTACTCACAAGTAATGCATCTTTTGGTCAATATGGCACTAAGAAATCCTACAATGAAAACTTGTCTTTTTTCCTTCATTTGGCTTCTTTTTTATTCAAGTAAAACACACCGATATTAACCACCACAAAATTTATTTCATCTTTTACACTTTTATTTTTTCCAAAAGAATTATCAGAAATAGTCAAAATAGTTCATTTTTTCGTAGAATGAATAAAGAAAGAAAAAAAAAAAAAAAAAAAAAAAAAAAAAAAAAAAAAAAAGAAAAAAAAAAAAAGAAAACAAAAGTAATTTGTGTACAAGTTTGAATTGGCATTATATATGTAGTACTAAAATGTATAAAATTCCTTCCTGTTAGAATGAAGTTTCAAATTTTCTGCCTGGCTTTGTGCCTCGCGACGATCTGCGCCGAAGAAGCGGAACCCGAAGCAGCGAGGCTTTTAGTGTCAAAGCACATACTGAACAAATATCTCGTCGAAAATATGGATATTATCGTTAAGGTTTGCATCAATATTGATAAACGTTAATTTATAAATCGTGATTAAAAATGATAAATATAATGACGCCGATGGGTGTTTGAGAAATTAGAAATTTAAAAAGAAAAATGATGTCTACAGTACACGGTATATAATGTTGGGAGCGCGGCCGCACTCGAAGTGGAAATCACCGACAACTCTTTCCACCCCGATCACTTCTCTCACGTGAGTGGCGAATTGAATGCAAGAATCGACCGAGTCGCACCCTTGACGAACGTCACTCATACCGTCATCGTCAGACCGCGGAAACACGGATACTTCAATTTCACCTCCGCCGAAGTTTTGTACCGCAGAACCGAGGACGCACCTAGGCTACAGGTTGCAGTTAGCAGTTCTCCCGGAGAAGGCCTCATCGTTTCTTTCAGAGATTACGCCAAAAAGTTCTCCTCTCACGTCGTACGTAGATCCAATTTTTATTTCATTTTTTCACTCATTTTATTCCCACAAGCCAACAGATAAATACAACAACGATATATTCGATATTTTGGATTATGAAAAATTCCCGGAAAATCTCGAATTGAAAAAGTTATCATTTCAATTCGAACGCGATATATTTTTGTAAAACCCCAAGTTTTCTTGAAAAATAACAAATTGAAATAGCATTTTTTTTTTCTTTACAGATCGATTGGGCAGCGTTCGCGCTCATGACTCTTCCATCGCTCGCTATACCGTTCGGTCTCTGGTTTTCGAGTAAAAGCAAGTACGAAAAACTCTCGAAAAACTCGAAAAAGCACTAGAGAGTTGTTGTGCAGTGATAGAAATAAGAAAATAAAAAACACCATGTTTTTCATCAAGACTCAAGTGCGTTGAGAAAATCCATTAATATATGCTTAGGCGATTGCGAGACGCGTGAATGTTCTCATTACATGTCTGATTTTTTTTTTAAATAAACGTTATTTATAAAACTACAAATCGCATCTTTATTTAATTTAAACAAAACTTGCAGCATTATCGTACCTTTTTTGTACGTCAATTATTAGACGATTCAAGGATGCATACAAAGTTGCACCAACTTGATTGATCCAACATAAATAACATTACCGATACAGTCGAACGTCCATTTTTCAGTCGTCTTGATGTATTTAAACCTTTTTTTCTTTTGTTAAGTATTGTGCAATCCTTTGTTGTTTCGTGGTAAATTCATGTTTTAGGAAGAAGAAGGCACAAGATAATAAATTACAGAAAAACAATGGATCAAGTAAACAAGTGTTTATATTTCAAAGAAGCGAGATGTATGTATATCTCCGCCGTATCAAATAAACCATGAAATACAAAAATAACTTAAATAACGCGATACCTCGCTCGCTTGCGTTCGGTTGACCAAACACTCAAATCTCGTATAATAGACAAATAAACGCATGTTTCTTTTTATTTATGATTATTAAGTACTATTGAACACTCGGTGTATTAATTATGTATCGTACGTAACGTTTCGTAATATATATGTAACGTATTACTGTTTTAATAAAATAGATCTATCCGTAATATACTATTGTTAGCGAGGGACTTGATTATTTTAGCACGAGTCGAAGGTCTCTCGGGTTTTAACAGCAAGTCATCGTAAACATTACGCCTATATTCAGAGATGGGCACGTTCAATTATACTTCTTTAAACTCTCGTATCGCTTATTTTTCCAATATTTTCATTTCTTTAATCAAGTGCCACGAAGAGTCGCTAAATCTAAGAAGGAATATAATTCGCTAATTACCGGAGCTTTTATCATGTTTTATTTCATGATTCAATTTACAAAGATAGATTATTTTTATTCGTTTTTGCGAACGCGAAAGAAAATATTAACGCGCCCATCTCTGCATCCATTTTAACCTTTAGTCTATGTATGGTATACAAACAGAGTCAAAGATCGGCAAGGAAAAGAGATAAACACTATTATGCGGTAGAATCCAACTGTTATCAAAAATATGGTGGACTAGTCTGTGAGTTATAGTAGCCTAGGGCTTCCTTCGAAGACCTCTCCAATTCGTTTTGAGTCATTAACACCGCTCACGCGAGAGTAAACATTAGATCGCGGGAACAAGCGAACTGTGCGTTGAAAAAATTCAACAGGACTCTATTGTTTCTCGGTCGAAAAAACAAAAGAAGCCAAAAAAACGTTATAATTTGTTTCCCAAAACTTGCGCCTCTCTTTAGAATAATTACACGTATTTACACACTTGGACATGGCATAGCACAAATATATCCGCGGGCACGTCTCGCAATCGATCGTACGTCTGCTTAAGGGCTTTTTGGTCCAGCGAAATATCCAGCCTTAGTTATTTTATTTCCACAGAGTTGGCCTTTTCTTCTTTGCAACAATTGAACTTGAGAAGAAAAAAAAAACCGACCGTTATCAAAAATAACAACAAAAAGTGGAATAACTCTCGCAACTTGTGATATTCTCGGCTGAAATTTCAAAATTATCATCTTTTTCTTCTTTAATATATATATATATATATATATATATATATATATATATATATATATTTTTTTTTTCATCAATTTATAAAGATCTCTTGGATGTAGAAAAAAAGAAATTTCGGATTAATTCATTAAGGGAGGCGCGATCAGGAACTCTTCTCCAGGCCTCAATTGACTATGAGAAGACGGCAGTGTCTAAAGAGCTAGATCGATGATATTTCTTCGGATCAACGATATAGCGAGCTAACTTATGCGTGTTTTTTTTCCGTATATTATCCTGGAATTTTGGACTTGGAGGTAGGATATTATCACAACACTCTGAGCCTTCCTTAATCGGCACTTAGCCGAGTTAATTTATCGGAAAAGCTAATCGTTTAGTCGCCAATCAACTCGAAAGATTCAAGTATATAAAATCGTTTTTGCTTCAGTCTCGAACGAACAAACATCGATTCGTTTGTTATTTTGATCTACGGGCTCTGGAAGGAATAGTTTCTTCTGGCGTTAGGCGTGTAAAAGCCCCGAGGATCGCCATAAACCGGCTCGAAGGCGGAAAACGGGCGCAGGGGAGACGGCGAGCCGGGTCTTCGCGGACTAGAGGAATTCAGACTGTTGTTTAAGGTCGTCGAATTCAGCGTTGGTGATTTTTTCATCGGCGGTGGACATCTGTCGACTTGGTACAACAGCAAACATTAATATATCATTATTCTATTAATATTAAATTGAATTCATTAACAACGCAATGCAAGGGTTGTCCAGTTTATACGAATATATTACACATAGATTACCAATAAAAACGTTCATTTGATTGGAATTTCAGTATTGTATCTTCTAAGATATTAAAAAAAAAAAAAAAAAAAGTTAAATATCGCGAAATTGCCGCTTTCCATTGGCGTAATTATCATAAAATATTTTCACCTACCGAAAACATTGTTGTTTTTCACCGACAGGTCGACACTCGCTACCTTATTTCTCCAAACTGTGGATCAATCATATTTGACAAGTTTACTCAACGAAATTGATAGCAAATCATTCTGTGGATGGAAAAAAAAAAAAAAAAAACAAACAAACAAAGAAAAACACCAGAAAGTTGAGTACTTACAGTACAAGAATGTGAGGACGAGTACAAGAAAAGTTCCAAACGTGTATCGATGAAAATAAATATAATCCAGCCAATGTATACCGGAAATAGATGTGTAGTTTTCGTGTTTCGATATCCTGATTAGAAGCTGTAAGATATAATATAATTGTTTGCTGATTAATGTAATTTTTAGAAAATAGATAATACGAGGATGGGCAAAAAATGTAGGCGTAAACGTTTTCTACAAACCGAAATATTTTGTCTTGTGAGTTCGTTGAGAACCGTGACTTTTTGGCCCTGTATTTCTTCGCGGTCTTGCATCAAACGCAACTTATAGTGTGTCAAGTGTTGTGTAAGAAATTGTCGGGAACTCAAAACTATGCCGTCGGGTACGTCAATCTGAGAGGAAAGCAAATGCGTTATTTGCATTGATAGCGATCGTGAAATTTCAATGTGCACGAAGAAATTAAACTGTAAATTTTTATTTACCGCAAGTTGCTCCAAAACCGCGGGTATTCCATGAACCTCGAGAGTCGCTGTAGGCATCGCTTGGCTAGACGACTCAACGAAAACTATTTCTTTCGTGGCAACGTAAATTGGCGGTAGGTAAGCTATTTCTAATGGTACTCCTTCGACATCTCGACTTTGGGCGTTTACTCGAACGCGAGTTGCGAGTGTGCTCGTAAGAATTGTCGGTGCTCCCAGTGGAATAATATCGCAGTAGTAAAAACCTACAAAAAAGTTCACTATTATATAAAATTGTTCACTATTTTGCTTGTTTATTAAATACGATCATATGGGTCACGATATTGGATCGAATTATTGAAATATTAAAAAATCGCGGAAAATTAGTTGATCCATAAAATAAAGCGAAGAAGATAATATATGAGTATATAGAACCAACCCGTTACGATGTCAAACCGTGGTTTCGTTAGAAAGATATCTTTGATGTTGACCGGTGGTAAGGGCGATACCAAGTGAATATTACACGTAAATGGGAATGAACCGAGCGTAAAGGAGGAGCGGGTGCGACATCCACCCAAGCCCCTAGCGAGCACGTTATTTTCCTTGATTCCTTCGTCTTTGCTCTTGAGTACAAGGGGCACACTGAACACCTCTGTACCTGTGAAATTTTTCCCTCTCAAGAGAACGAGCGATATCTGTAACAAGAGATGTAAGCACGTGTAAATTGTTACGTGAAACTTGGAGAATATGTTGTCTTGTTAACCCAATTACCTTTGCAATGGGCTCAACACTGACTTCAATTTCGCCCTGTTTATTCGTTGTCAAACTGTGCTTTACCACCGTGTGACCGGGTTTTTTTGCTCTTCCTATACCAGTTATCGAATCAACGGACAAAATTTCGGGCACCGAAGACTGCCAAGAACCCGGATCGCCAGTTTCCGATGACAAAAGTGGCATCGAGAAACAAACCACGTCGCCCACTGTCAATGTAGTCTGAAATATTGTTTTTTTTTTTTTTTTCCTTTTCTTTTTCGATTCTCCACTCAACGTAGGACACGACAACGTACCTTTGTAGGGAATATAATATCGCCGATCATCATATGAACGTAATCGAACAATCCGTTTGGATGTTTTTCGGTGTAGATTTTAGCGACAAGTTCGCCGCCCTCGTGAAACTTGGCGGCAATATGGTTCTCAGAACCGACGACAAACGTCACGAGATCCGCTCGATTCACCGCAGTCTTGAACTTTGTCTTGGTAGCATGAAATTTGTTGCCGACACTGTCGAAACACTCTACTACGTAATTTAGCTCCATTCCTTTCGGCAACATATTCAATTCCTCGCCGCTTCTTATACGTATCTTCGAGCTAAGCCCAAGCATCGTGTAATGAATTGGCTTCACCTTTGATAAACAACGAAAAGCTTTACCGATTTGTTTTTTTTTTTTTTTTTTATTTTTTTTTAATAGGGAATATAGTATATACCAATCGTTGAATGATTCGGAAAATTGTTATGTGTAATATGATATTTTTACACTACAAGATATTGAGCAAATGAAAATAATTGGCAAAAGCTTGGAAAATAATATAGAACGAAAAGTTTTATAAGAATATACTTACATCGACTATTACGGTAACGGATTGTTTAAAGTTGTACGCCTCGACATTGGTAACCGAAATAATTGTTCTTCCGTAGTTCTCGCCAGACTTAACGAGCCCAGTTTTATCAACAGTGACGGTTTTCATTGCCGGTGTGAGTGCATTAGGATCTTCGGACTCGCCGCCCTGTCCATTGGCCAATATCCTGTAGGTACTCACTCCGTGTTTGTCTCGATTGGTATTGATTTTAAGTATCGAGTTCGGTTCCATAATTAGCAGAGAAAGTCCGGGAGTAATTTCCGGATTGGTGATAGCGAGTTCCTCAAATATCTCGATTTTCGCCAAAGTACCAAAGCTCACGTCGTCCTTGTAGCCCGACAAAATTTTCACCGGTCTAGTGACGTTCAAATATACGGTCGCCAAACCGGGTTTGAGTGCTTTCGCCCTCAGGGTAACTTCGTTCTGATAACGAATGTTAATTCCCGTGCCTTCGTACATATTGTGTAAACTGAGTAGTTGAGGATCGCTCGAGAGCCACGTGAATGACAAGAGACTCTTCATAGAGCCGATAATGAGGGGCGTGAGATTTTCGGGAATACCAAAAGCCCACAGCGGCACTGTAGCTCCAACCTTGATTCTGCTCGTGGGAACAACGATCTTTATACCCTGAAGATGCGTAACCTGCACGTAAACGTGATCCTGCGAGTAGATGACTCGATTTCCTTTGGTGCTCGGTGGTCCGACGGCTCTCGCTATAACTTTCGCATGTCCAATGGCCCGTCCCTCGAGAATTCCGTTCGAGTCGATCGTCAGGATGTTTAAATTTTCAACGAAAAACTCGATTTCGGCGTTGCTCGGCCCTCCGCTCGTTCCGATCTGACAGATTGTACCCACGAGGACCGTCAGGTTTCTTTCCGTCACTCTTAACGGGGCAAAAACTTGAATAATCGCGGTTTCGCTGCGAATCTCTTGGTCCCCGTAGCCGCTCGTGAACACGACACGAGCCTCGCCCTCCTCCACTCCGTGAATGAGATATTCGATTTTCGTGTACGGAGCACCTTCGTCCTCCTGCTCGTTATTCGGCTGTTTTTTTTTTATTTCCACGTAGCCGTTGTCGACTTGCTCGTTTATCTCAAGGCTCTCGAGACTCGGGAGTTCCATAGCCTGCCCGTTTGTGTCGTACAATCTCAACGTAGCGACGATGCACTTGCCCTTTTCCACTTTATTCACGCTCTCGATCTCGATTCCCGCCAATTGCTGCACTTGAATTTCCGCCTCGGCCGGCGTCGACGGGAGGCAGAGATCGACCAGGGCGATTTTCAAAACTCCCGGTCGCTTGGGAATCACGCTTATCGTCTTCGTAGGCTCTACGTAACGAATATCAGCGACTTGTTCGCTGCTCAATACAAAATCGTAGTAACCAGAGCCCTGGCTGACTTGCAACGAATATTTCCCGTTAGGATCGTTCAGGACCTTCAATCTGCTGGGGTTTATCGTCGTGTCGTTTACGAGAAAGACCTTGACTTCGGCCTCGATTAACGGAGTCGCTGGCGTCCCCTGCTTGCTCACTATCGCGAACGCCGGCCACTCGGGCGTGAATTTTAATCGCGCTAAAACATCTTTCCTATAGCCGCTCACTCTCGCGACGATCGTCAGAGATCCCGTGTGCTTTTTCGGCACAACCACCTGACAATTCATTCGGAATATCAATTATTATTTTAGCATATGCTTGAGATTTCTACAACGCATTTCCATTGCAACTTTCTACTTGACCCGTACAACACAGGAGAAAGAAAAATAATAATTACCTGATAATGGCTTCGAGGAAGAACGACGTTGATATCCGTAAAAGTTTCCTCGTCGACGCCGGATAACACCTGTACAGTTCCGCTGTCGATGGGCTCGAGAGTCCAGTCGATGCTCAGGCTCGTAAAATTGTCAAAACGTCTACCGTCTTCGTCCTTGAGAGATACCAGCAAACGCAGGGGTTTCTCGCTGTGGGCCATAATGCGCTCGCTGTTCTGGCCAATCGGGCATTGTTCACTGTCCTTGAATTCCGGCTGAAGCTCAATAAATCGGGGCTTTCCACAGATGACCCTGATGCTCGCCGATGCCTCGCTACTTCGGCAATTCGGTAAGATCGGAGTGTTCGATATCGTATAAGTCACGAGAACGTCGCCAAGGGATTTACAGATTACTTCATAGACAGACACGTCGGTGGCATCGGAATACTTTAGCTCGATTAGGCGAACGACGCTCTCTTGACCGGAAATGGAAATTTCACGGCTGTAACCCTGAGACTTGCCCAGCCAAGGTCGAGGACCGCCTTTAAAAATGATTTTCCTCGAAGAGCCAACTGCCAGGAGAGTTTCCGCCGTTTGGGGATGAACCGCAACGAGTCTTTCGTACGCTGACACTGTTATATTGTCGACGAGATACTGACCGTTGGCGCTGTAGGCCACGGTAACTCCGCAACTTCCCGGGTTCATACCAATGACTCTTACAGTCGCGCAAGCGATTCCCACCGGTTGCTGAGAGCTTTCGTTGATATTTTCCACGAAATTTCCCTCAGGAATATAAACCTCGAAGGGTATCTCGCGACAGTCGTTGAAAGGTATTTCTTTCGCCTCGGGGCCTTCGCCCAATTTTCCGTACAAAGCTATGTGTAAATTTATCGTATCGCCTACCGCAGCTTCTAGATTATATTCAATTATCTCAAGTCGAGAGGGCAGTAAAACATGAACTTTTGCCCGATCCTTGTTGTATTGGTTTCGGGCCATCGAGACTGTCACGTCTGCGGAGCCTTGATTCAACACGCGGACAACTCCATTCTGGGAGACTGTGATAATAGATGGCTGCCGGGAGCTCCACACGTATTTTCCATCGCCGCCCGTGGCCTTGAGTGCTATGTCGAATCTGTGTGTTGCCAAGAGAGAACTTTCGTCACCATTTCTACGTTAACATGCATGCATGGGCTTTTTCTTTATATATATATATATATTTCGCCGAAATTCTTGGAAAGAAAATTAAAATCACGACATGCCCATTTATAATTCTATAGAAAATGCCAAACTAAGATATGCCTTACCGCGATTTGCTTTTCGAATCCCACGGAACTGCCAAAATTCGAGGACTCACGAGCACCGGTGTATGTATGACGAGTTCGGCTTTTACAATGAGGCCCGGTGTCAATGGAATCTTTTTACCCTGTTTGTCGATGACTCCGTGCAAACAAGCCTCGACAATGGTGGTGCCACAGGCAATCGGAACAACGATCACGTGGGTGCCGTTCAGCGTCATTGACTTTATATCGAAGAATTGCGAATCGATGTCCACTGTCACTTCCACACCTTCGCCGATATGAAATTTGTGGTCCTTGCTGGAAATACGAATTTAAACGTAATGGTACGCTCATTTTCTTTCCTTTTAACAAATAGCATTGCATAATATAGTGAAATAAAATTACCTGTCAAACAGGTCAACGACTATTTCGTGAGTCTCGCCAAGTATCAGTCCTGTATTTTTGTTCGGTAGCACCGTTATCGTGATGTAAGCCACTTGATTGATATTAACCGTAGCAGTGGGAAGAACTACGCCGTATTCCTCGTGAACATTTCTGTCGTGCAATAGAACTTTAGTCTTGCCCCGCGCGAGAGAGTATGCCGAGCGTCTATCGTTGTTTATTTCCAATATAGCTGGGTTTTCCGCTTCTAAATAATACTGCGAGGACGGAAGACTTATTTCTTCCAAGCGACCCTGCTGGACCTGCATTTTTTCTTGTTTTAATTAAATTCAACATATTTTCTTTTTCTTCTTATCTGCCAATCGGACCGTCGTTAACAATATACAAGCTATTACCTGCATTATTCTATATTTAAAACTATCGTATGCCATCATTGTAACGTCGGTTGGAAGAATAATCAGATTGGCGACTACAATCAATTCCACTTCAACAGCGGAAACGTGCTTGTATTCCATATAGGGTAGCCTCACCGATACCTGTACAATTATTTCTATAATCATTGCTTATTTGCACAAACAAATGTTTTAATACAAAGAATTATTTGATAAATAAGTAAATGTGCCAGTCAAACGTTGCCTCTGAAGATACCTTAGTCGTGCCTGTCTTGATTCCTTCGAGAAGAATAATGTGTCCCATCTTGCCTGTTCCATCGAGCATAGCAACGGTAGATGGTGTCTCGTACGGAGATTCCTGGAACGTCATGAAGCGAAGAATGTTGTTGTACTCGTTGTCGCCTTGGCGTTTGTCACTGCCGCCGATACTCCATTGAAATGCTACACCGGCTAAAGTGGTAAACTCGTTTCCTGCAAATTTCATGTATATTATTTGTAAAAAAAGAAAAATACAAAGCTTAATGCTTTGTATAAGGCTCAGGAAGCGTTAGTCAGGAAAAAAAGGAGTGTTAACCAAGTATTCAGACTGAATGGAGAAGAAATTAAAAAGAAAAGAAAATTCTACCTTGTTCGTCATAGGCTCTGACTTCGAATGCTTCCGGAGCTTCCTCTATAAACAATTCTCTGCTTGTTGTTACGAGATTCAGCGAGAATATAGCGTCAACGATGACGTCGCATCTCAATAATTGTCCTGTATTGATATCCTCCGCGAGAACTATTGCGGTGTTTCGAGTGGGTTCCCTTGTGACACTTTGCACGATAACGGCGGATGAGCATGTTCGTTCGGGATTTTCACTCATGGGAATCAAGTGAACGACGTCCAGTCTCGATGTCGACCTGAAATAAAAAACGTTAGCTTAGAGATTTTTCGAAAAACCCAACGGGAATAGAAACTCTAAAAAAAAAAAAGAAAAAATACAAAAGGCAGAAAAACAACATCGAGCTTTCAAATTCTTTACTTATTCATCCATTTAACAAATGAATAATAATGAGTTACCATTGGTAGCAACCTCCTTCGGTGACTTCGAGGGTGAAATTCACAGGAAAATCGCTTAGAACTGGTAACAAAACTCGCGGAACATTCAGTCGGGAAGCTGAGCTGTCTTTTCCGCTCCATAACAGCACGAGTGATAACGTAAATACAATTCTGTCTGATAAAACTCTTGATCCCGCCATAATTTTCCTTTCTACATGTGTTTTGCGGCAACCTTTTTCGTTTTTCGCAGCCGCGTACTGCCGCGTATCGCGTATCACGTACATCTCGTTGTTCTCCGTTGCAGCTACCTTCACACAAGTTTATCGATTATCGAATTATCTAACGAGCTACGTCCTCGCCGCTACTACCACCACCACCATCAAGCCACCATCGTCATTTCCCTTAATAATAACACATAATAAACGTAGATCAGACGGGATTGGCTCGCGGCGCGTCATCTGTGTGAGCTGCGTGCTCTGTGAGTATCAAGTATGATGGTATGAGCTCGGACGCTGAGCCACTCGACGTCGAATCAGTGCTCGCGGATAGATATCTCGGCAGAGGATTGGAGGAAAAGACTGGAAGACTCATCATCGGCGACTACATCACAGGAAGCTTTAAATCAAATCCATAGTACACAATCTGTAACCTCAGATACGAGAAAGGCATAGAGAGAGAGAGAGAGGGGGCCCTGGTTTTCAGTCGCGGCGAAAATACCGTCGAGGCAACAAAAGACAAAAAGATAAAGAAAATTGCGTCAAGTTTGCGACGATAATCGTACAGAAAAAAGTAAACAAAGTAAATGTTTAGCGGCGGCGATACAGTAGCAGCTGCGGCACGTCGAGCGACAGAAAAGAAAAACCAAGTGCTTGTGTATTATGATCCGAAAGCGTCTGTTATGCGTGAGCTGATTTTCAAGAGCTCGTGCACCACAACCGCGATTCTTTGTCAATATCAATCGTAAATAAAATAAATATCGCAAGTGTCGTATAAAATTTGCTTTTAAAGGCAGTTGACTCGGTGAGGTGTCGGGACATAATATACCGCAAACAGCATTTACCAACGAATCGAGCCCACGCGAGACTCCCATACGGATATCATCGGTTTGTTTCGTTTTTCTTTTTCGTTTTTTTTTTTTTTTTCTTTTTTTTTTTTACACTTTTTCATTAACGTTCCGTAATATCTTGAAACTGAGAAAGGCGTTCTCGTACAACGTCATTCTCCTAATGACAAAAAACCCTCTCGTGCTTGATTTATCACAAACTGTCTGAGTAAACAACGCGTCAAGATAATCATCTCGTTGATCACCGTTGATGAAAGAGAAAAAAAAAAAAAAAAAAAAAACACCTATTCTTTCTCGAAGATAGTAATATAAATATGTGGCACAAGTGAAAACAAGAAGCAAGGTAAATTGTAAGTAATATTTGTAAGTAAAGCGATAGTCGCAACTGTTTTCACGTGTTTGACAGAGGGTAGGCCAGTAGTCTTTGTTGTCTGTCTGAATTATCCTGTACCATGAGATTAGTATTTTCGTTGGTTTGTCGTTGCGTCAATGATACTACTGATGTATCAACAGGAATATAACAGCTCTTTTTTCATATATTATGAAATACATTTGACAATTCCTCTTGAAGCTCGCTAATAGAATAGAATCTGTCGATGAAAGACACAAGGAAATTTGAGAAATCTCAATGGTAAAAATAATATAGAGAAGCAATTAATATTTTTATATAGTCAAGCTAGCGCAATTGAATATAGAAGAACGGGGAGGTGCATTGTCTTTTGTGGAAATTTAGTAAAAAACAGAAGAGGATAATTTGTATTTTTGCACTTATTTTGCATTGACGCATAACATTTTAAGCGTAGCTTAAAGAGAATGGAAGGAAGGTGTAAAGACATTCGTTGTCGCTATTGGGCTTGAATTAACATTGTTGATGAAATGAAATATTAATGGCTTGGAAAGTTGTGTAGAGTAAGCTTATCGATAGGTTATTATAGCTCTATTCGTTTGAGAGTTGGCAGTGTAACTAGGAAATGTATTTGCTTATTAGGTGCTCTGGAACGTAGATAGCGCCGAGTCGTCCCTTCGGGTACAAGTATCTCTGTGATGTTTTCGTCAGGTCTTGGCTGTAATCTCTCGTTTCCCAGCTGTTTGGGTTATCCTCAGGATAGCGAAGAACTAATTCCAAAGATGGCGAGGGAACCGATTGTTCTCAATGTTTATGATATGGTGAGACGAGCGTTGCATAAATCTTAATTTAAACACACAAAAATAAGTTAATTCAGTTAAAATATGAGTTTATTTATTTTAGTATTGGATCAACGAATATACAACACCTATCGGATTAGGGGTCTTCCATTCGGGTGTCGAGATATACGGCGTAGGTATGTAGAGAAAGTAAAAGTTGTACAAAAGTTTATTTTTCAATATTTCACAAATAATAATAAAAACTGTTTTTCTATGTCCAGAATATGCCTACGGTGGGCACACCCTTCCAATCTCCGGCATCTTTGAAATTGCACCCAGGGACACGGACGAACTTGGTGAACAATTCAGATTTAGGTAATATACAATAAAGCTATTTTAACGATTCAACAATGAAATTCATATTTTTTAAATTCTCTTTCAGACAATCCGTGCACATTGGATATACCGATTTTACCGAAGAGGATGTTGCAAGAATTGTCAGCGAACTGGGCAAAGATTTCCGGGGGGATCGGTACCACCTTATGAATAAAAATTGCAATCACTTTAGCAGCCAACTGACACAGGTACGACACGTCTAATTAATATTTATCAATTCGAGCAACTGTAGTTATTGAAACGAGTAATTAACGGTTTGGTGCATTTTTCCGCTTTTAAATTCTAAATTCTCAAGCAAATTAAATGTATTACCAGAGATATAATGCTATTGAGCATCGAATTCAAGGAATCAAATTGACAATCACAATCTTTTCAGATTCTGTGTGGCCAGGAAATTCCAGGGTGGGTAAACCGCTTGGCGTATTTTAGTTCCTGCGTGCCATTTCTCCAACGTTGCCTACCCAAAGAGTGGCTCACGCCCGATGCACTACAGCATTCCCTCAGTCACGTAAGTCATCAAGAGAGTACACCGCCCTCGGATACGTCCTTGTAACATTTAGCCAATAGCGACGGCGGCGAGAGTAACATTTTAAAATGCCGTAGAAGTCATACTTTTTAGGAATAACGATAAATCGATTGGCGTATTAACAAACTTTAATATGACGTGTTATAATATTCAGAAGAAGAAGGAGAAAAATTTAATAATCGCGTTTCCGAAATCTCAAGATACGCATATAAACAGGTAATCGTGAAAGAAAAAACAAAAACACCAGTAAGCAACCTGTGTTTCGTAAACATGAGCGGACAAACGTTTAGAACCAGCTTTCATGGTTATTATTATTATATATGTATATATATATATATATATATACATATATATAAATATATATAAAGAAAAGAAAAGAAAAGAAACGAGATAAAATGCCTTCCTTGTAACACTGTCTCTGGAACAGTGTGCACCTATGTAAGAGATTGAAAAAAGAAAAAGAAAAATACTTTGTTGAACATACCGACAAAGTTTAATAGTGGATAAACCTAAACGGAGAATCGGCAAATATGGAATTGGAAGAAAAAACTCTGGTTTGGAACAGCAATAGGTGAAATATTTTTAGCGAATTTTATTCTAGCGCTGTGTTTTATATTACGGATCGTAATTGGCATGTACAGCCTGTTATAATGTGTAATATGTTGATTGGAAATTTATATTTTACCTATTTCTGTTAAAAATATTAGAGATCCATATTTATCGTTCTCAGTGAACTCTGTATTGCCTATGAATCAAAGCCGTAAGTTGACTGACAAGCTCATTGACGAAATACGATTTGAGGGGTATCGGATATGGGCAGAAACCGCGTATTAATGCCCTTACGAATTGGCAGTTTGCACCCACGACTAAATTATCGAGGACTCGGAGAACAAAAACGAAAGTGCATCGTTTTACGGCGGAAAAAGAAAACATTGAGATTCCGGTGATATAAGTAGTTATCATAAGTAAATATATAAATATGTAAAACTCATCCAACACGTCCATGACAAAGCGCGTCAGGTATAAATTAAGAAATGTACTTTTCTGTCGTGGATATTAAAGTCGTTTAATGTCCGCGCGAGTAACGGTAACGACTCACTTTTCCTTCTTTTTATTATTTTATCGTTTGTACACGATAATTTTACTCGGTTATTTCCAAATAATATTCGCGTCTAATGAATCCACAGTCGATGCATATTTAAACCTCGGCCAGGACAACTCACTTTATCATAGTCTTCCTTTTGCGGAAGGCCGCGCTCTTCGAGCTTGAGGATGTATAGCCCAATGTGCCAAATAAATTATCGTATCAATCATCAATTTATTTTATCTCTCTCTCTCTCTCTCTCTGCCGCGCTACTTCTCACTAATTTATTTCTCAAAAGTTGTCTGTATTTTCGGATCAAATTCTACATGGTTCCTCGGCGCAAGGAATTCCGTTTTATCAAGATTCGCAATTTCTTTCAATAATTTTACAATATTTACAAGCTTGCAAATAAAAGAAAAAATTAATGTGAAAAATTGACACATTATATTTTTGACTTTATTGCTCGTGTTTGAGTTTTTAAGACATTTTCAATATTTACCATGCGAATGGAGGACTTATATTTGTGTTGCGTGTAAAGAATGTTGTCTCCGAAAAAATAACATGAATTTCGGAATTACGTGTATCGTGAGAGTATCGAAAAAATTGTAAATCAATCGTAGCGCTCGTGAAAATGGGATGAAAAAGCGGCATTTTCCGGGCCATACATCCTTGAATAAAAGTGACACCCGCATTCCGTCACCTATGTATTCTATATAAAGAATTAGAAAAATCTTTATCCTTGTCGAATTTATGACGTTACTTGTTGAAAAAAAGACCTAGTCAAATTGATAATATAACACAGTGAGTGTTTGAGTGGTACATGATTGTTTCGTTTTGTATTAACGCGAGGCACCGGTACAACTCCTCCTTATTTCTCTGCATTTCTACGCTATGGTATTTTTTTACAATGTACTTTAGAAGATCGCACTATAAAGTCAATTATTACAGCCGCCACGTAACCGACTAATCACGAGAAATCTTCACGGGTGGCCACCTCTCATTACTTTAATATACGCACATTTTCTTCAAGTGTCATAATAGTATATTACAATACAAGTGTGTTAAACATTTTTCATAACATGTATGAGTTTGAAGCACGAGCCTAAGGCGAGTATTGCAATCACATGAATTATTAAAAGTACTTCCAACGAGTATTGTACAAAATTCCATTTCACAAGGCGTGCTTGAGGTTTCGCTTTTTTTTTTTAAACGTTTTGCACTATATGTCATGAAAAAATAGTTACAAAAAACGTTGCGTATATTAATATTCATGACGTTTTTTCTTTTCCATGAAATTATTGCAAAACTATTTTTTTTTCTTACCACGTAAAGACGTATGGGTGTGAGAGAGATAGGGCTAGATAACCATTTTAACGAACGAGAGAGACACACTACGAGATGTCTCTCGCATTAATGACTCAATGAATATGCAGTTATATGCAGATAACTTTACTTGAATAATTTGTAGTAAATAAATGGTATAAACAGATAAATAGTGCGTATTTCAGAGTAACGAACGGTGTTCATCTCTACTCTTAATTCAATTATTTTATCATTTTTTGTTTCCTTTTTTCGACGTCTCTAGAATACAGGATTTACATGGAATACGCATACCTATTAACTGATACACTAAATAAATGCGAGCACTGTGTACTGATTAGAAAAAATGCGTATTAAAAAGATACTGATAAAATGCAAATAAAACGTAATTTTCTTTGTAAAAAAGAAGAAGAAAGAAAAAAGAAACAACTTGGAGTTATTCTTACAGTTTAAGTATAAATCTATAAACCTTTACGTTGGGATTGCCGAAATCTGCTGTCGAATGAATAATGCGTATGTGATTATTACACAATGTATTGTGAGTCTGATGCACGCACAGTGAGAAGGCTCATCGAGCGGACAATTCAATCAACTTTAATTATCGAATTTGCTGGCATGCTTGCACACACGCACACCGACAACTGTCAAACCGCTCGAAACTTTCTCTCGATTAGGTACGAAAATTTTTCATGTAACCTTTTCATCAACAACTGAAAAAGAATTAGCGACTAATTTTCTCTTAAACAAATATATTTGTATAGATATTACTAATAAAAAGTGGTGCCACGTTAGCGCATTTGTTATCGTGGTGAGAAGAAAAAAAGAAAAACAAAAATTCGTGACGCCTAAGATGAAATTTAATCTTTTGCGTTCGTACGTGTGTAAATGGAAGAACGAAGACTGCCACAACTCATAATAGGAGTATTATGTCGCCGACAATAGATATCTAAAAAGCAAGCCAAGTGAGCAGCTACTATAATCCCTACGGAAGTCGCGCCATAGAGGCAAGATCTTAAAGAGGAGATCTTCCGGCAAGTGTATTATTCGTTACTCGATACGTTTCGCGATCCTTGTTAACTTAAACGAAATAAATACAAAAGTGAATAAACAACAAAATATATAGTGATTAATAGGTACGTGAAAGTAATTTGTTACAATTGTATATGTATCTATTCCTGAAAGGGCGATAGCAATAAAAAAATTAATAAATAACGCACCTAATATTTATTATCAGTCGCTGTATTTTTCTTTTCACTAACTTTCACTAATCTCTATATGAAATATTCTTTGTCAATTGTACCTTTATTTTTCGCTAATCGAGGAGAGCTTTCCTCAAGTTTCTTATTTAAATGTTGCAAAAAAAAAAAGAAGAAAAAAAACCATACACCAAGTATAAACATTGTAGCCATTACAAAAAGAAAAAAAAAGATACTTGGAAAAAGATCGTGTACAAAAAGAAATGTAACGTCTAGCCAGAGATAATTCGAGTTACATGTGAACGTAACAGAAAAAGGTACGCACTTGCTTTAAATGGGAGGGGTTGCGGTAGCCTCGGCATCTCGTGTGACGTCACATCTCATGTAAACGGACGTTTTCATTCAAACTAATTTTTCTTTTATATATTTGGCTATTATATTATTTTTCTCGTTTCGGTATAACGTGGAACTTAACGGTGATTTAAAAAAAGTGTTGAACAATTCTTTCCAATGAACTTAGAGTCTACGAAGTTGGCTTTGTTCCATTTTAATGCAGAAAGGATTAATTGATTTCATTGAAAGCACTGTACAAATTTCGTTTAATTTTCTGTCTCCCCTATAATATTTTGAATTTTTCTTGGCAACTTAAAGTTCTGTATATTTATACAGTGACTTGCACAGGTGACTGTTGAACCAGTTTAACTGTAATGCATAGAAGAGTTTGAAAAAACCTAGCGAGTTGCCACCGGGACTGAAATCGGACCGAAGTGTTGGGACTGCACAACTAATTTCCCTAGCTCAGTACCGGTGAAAACTTTTATTTTTATTAATGCGAATATGAGAATATATTTTATTTAAAAAGATATAATTTGTTGTTTTTAACAAAGAATAAATTTCCAATATTGGCACCTCTTCCGTAAACTACATGAAAACTAACAGTGGGGTAAGGTGAAAAGAAGTTTCAACAAAATTTCAGTGTTTCTAAGATATAATTTGTCTGTGCTGCATATCAAATTATGTAATTAACGAACATAATAAAAAAACGTATTTGGGTATTTCATTTTCTTTTCTTTTTCACACTATGAGAGCGCCGTTTTTTTCGTCAACGTAAGAGAGAGAGAGAGAGAGAGAGAGAGAGAAAGAAAAAACAAGGAAATTATATAAATACTACAAGATCTACACGTCTTATACGACTTACAAACTAAATACAATATTTCGATTAGATAGTTTTTGTTTGTTATTTATCGTCTCGGATCAATAAATACTTTCAAAACAATGCACAAGTCATAAATAAGTTTATTCGACAGTTTACTAAACTAATATGTATGCTTTTTTAAAATCTCAAATGTTGGATTGAAAGGACCAGATTTTTTTTTTAAATTAGTATGTTACACTGGCGAGAATGTACCAGTAGGAGAGAACAAAATGCTTATTAACGTACTGCGTTACGTTAAACGTAATTTGGATCTGGGAATACTTCGTTTGCTCCTTTATTCTCAATTATAATAAGTATCTTTAAATGTTATGCTACACGACGCCGTAGTATAGAAATTTTGCGATCACTTATCATTAAAATACGATTAAAAATTTAAATAATCTTTACATTCACTTACAAAGAATAATTTTCTCGTATAATAGCAGCTATAATAATAATAATAATAATAATAATAATAATAATAATAATAATAATAATAATATGCACTTGCCAGACTTGAATAATTGCGGATATCTGTAAGGTAAATAAAAATCCAGCAAGCTTGCGATATAGATATATTGCAAGCGATTGGGGGACATCTCCAAGCATGTAGGTAGTATAATTATTTACACAATTATATAAACAAATGAGGCATTCTCTGTTAAATCAGTTAGTTATTTTCCTGAATCTCTCTGATACTTCACATTTTAAAAAATACATCTTCGGTATACTTTTGTCACACGATATAGTATTTTTTTTTTTTTTTTGCTTTTTATTATTATGACGCGAGTTTAGGCTTCCAAGATATATAAATAATAAAGAAATGTAACTCCTAGAATTTTAAGAAAAAACAAAAAAAAAACATTCTGAGAAATTGTATAGGAATTTCTCTCAAGCAATATCTGGCTAATTATGAAAAATATCTGGGAGAAGCGAAAACAATAGGAGAGTTAACGGAGAATGTCTCAATTATAAAATAGTTAAAAATCGAATCGTTGAATTGCGAGAGCAACGTGTGTTGTTTAAAATAAAATAATAATGTTTGAAGGACGAGGAACCTGGGCGGTCTCCCCATATCCTTGAGTTTATTAGGTCAGTTTAACTATATTCACTTTTTCAACTGTCGTTTTTGATTTTGTGAATTCATATTTGTCCCACACTGACGACTACGGATTCCGCAATGAAATTCCCTATAAGTACATAAAACTTTGCTGGCGATCTATCCGCATCTATCGCTGACTAAAATCAGTCCTTTAGCGAAACAAAAAGTATACGCGATTGTTATAATAATATTGTTGGAACTCGCCAATCTCGAATGAAATTTAGCCAGCGATAACTCACGTACTCATTTCATTTCTAAAAAGCTTTCAATGAATGTAAAGTATTTCTTCGTTTTTGTATTTTTCCCTCAATCTTAGCTCACTATACAATGTTAATGGGGTAGCGATATATGTAGCATTACATTTTCATATAATAACATTAACATATTTGATCTATTAACGGCTTTTCTTCTATATCTTCGATACAAGGGTGGTAAATCCGATGATATTCAGTTATTTATTATGCTTTACAGGGGCGCTGATTTATAATTCTATCAACGCAACATGTGTGTGTGTGTGTGTGTGTGTGTGTGTGTGTGTGTGTGTGTGTGTGTGTCTTTGATGGATCGACTTTCGTACAGTTGAATGTACACTCGTGTAGCTATCGAGCTGCTGAGGCCCCAACGGTACATTCTATAGTAAACTAACAGTTTCCAAAAGTTTGCCAAGTATTATACACGAGCAAGAAATCGTGTGTTTTTTGCACAAGAAATATGAGAGTTCTTTGATTCCGTCAATCACCGGCAACATTCAATTTAAAGGCTTGTAGGAATATTCGAGATTTCAAATAATTAAAATATGTTGAATAATTGACAGATATTTGGATGATAAGTATTTAACCAATTCGAATGAAAAATTGAGAAATATTAAAATTAATCGAATTGCCGAATAGTAAAACCATAACTGCAGGAAAATATATTCATCTTAATCTTATTGTTGAATATCGTGGAATGAACAACCGGCGAAAGCATCTTTTCTGTATTAATAATTTGATTGGTTGAAATACGTTTATTATCGAATAAAGAATTTTAGGCTTTTAAATTGAGTAGAATTTGTACAGGCAGACTGTACCGTTGTAGCGTCGTTAATATTTTGTGCTTAACCGAATCCTCGAAATTATGCATCGGCACGGAACCATAAATTATGAAAGTATTTGTAATTTCTTGTGAAATGCAGCGCGAAACGCGAAGACACATTTAGTGTTGATAGCCCGATTGACATGCTCGTTGTGCTATCTCCGAAAAATCAACACAGAGATATTTTGAGTTCAACGATGTGTCGATCGAGATGATGTTGCTCAACGCTTCTTCTAATAACTTGAAAATTTTCGGATTTTCGCCAATGATAATTCGGGACATGGCATTAGATATTTCAATAATCATTTCCAAGATATATGTCAATAAATCGTTTACTTGGAAATATTGACAAATACGTCCAAGTATTTCAATGATTCGAATGACATCGAGATTATACGAATAATTGAAATCCGAATAGTTTGTATTCGATAAGTAATAAATAAAGTACAGCTACTCTCGTATCTCTGATAATAGAAGGAATTGATTGGCGGCGTTCAACAAAAATCTTGTGTATACTCGACGACACTTCGATGGCCTCTGATTATCGTGTGTATTCGATAATTCGTGTCCATTGCATAGGCCAACACCAACTTTATTATGAGTTAATTGTACTCTAGCATTGTGGAAAGACACGTACGTTAATAATGGCTAATCGAGTGGAAGCCAACAGTCGATACGTTTCTTCTCATCCATCATTTCACCCTGATCATCTACCTTTCGTATAACAACTGGATTATATTCAAATGTCTATTTCGTCGGTATCTAATCCATGAGTAGAAACTGCTTTCCTCAACTGGATAGTGCTAATGAGATACAATGGATTTGATGCAGAGATGCGGCGGACTTTGGAGAAAAAAATATAAGAAAGCACGGAAGGAGTGTTTCGAGACTGCCAGTACAAATTAGAGTTTAAATAATATAAAAAAGCATGTAGAAAAAAAAAAACGTTGGCGTTTGTTTCTTCTTTTTTTCGACTTAATAAATTCTGGAATATCGTACCTAATTTGGTAATCCTAAACGAACAACGGTCTTAATAAATGTCGTGAGAAAAATCACGTTCGGCACTAATTCCCAAGACCATTAGGGGGATCGTATATATTGACTTTTATGTTTCAGCATTGCGGCGGCGTCGGCGGCGACGATGGTAGTGCTCTTTCTCGCCGTTTCGTGGTCGTGAAAAAATGCCAATGAATAAATCGTTACCACTAGCTCTCTATTAATATTCATTATACGGCGATGGTATTAACTAATACTCGTTATTTTCATTCATGACGCCATAAATATAATGTTTTCTTTTCTTCTTTTAATCATAAGGCATTCAATGAATTTTTATCTTCATTAAATTTATTACGATACTCTTCTAACAATGATTAAATATATATTCACTTTAATTCATTAAAAAAATTCCGCACTTTAAACTTATTTGTACCTAGGCTCCCGAGAAATAGGTAAGATAGAGATTTAAGTCGTGTCATTTCTTCTTCCTCTTCTTCTTCTTCTTCTTCTTCTTCTTCTTCATTTTGCTCTTTGTTTTTCGATTTTTTTTAAATTTATTGCTAGAATAATTTGACTGAGATTTTCGATTTCGTCGAGTTGCAAGAGACAAAGGAGTATACAATGCACGCGAAAAACATGAGTAATTTAAAAGAAAATAAAAAAAAAAAGGAAGTAAAGACGAAAATTTAAAACCCATTTTTTTCTTCTGGAATCTTAAACATATCAATTATATACAATCACTTTTATCGATTCAATTCGTTACTCATACGATTAATATGAAAATCTAATCAATACTAATAATGCCGCGAATTGAAGAAGAGACGTAAGCGTAATGGAGAAAAAAAAAATTATCGACGTTGAAATGTAGCACAGTGGGTGTCCGCAAGGTATATTTTCTTGTCATTTTAAATGAACTTGTTATATTAAATATTTCGAAAATTAGGACGTTTAATATAAAAGTTTGCCATTTTACCTCACTTGTGTACAGAATTTAATATACTAGCTGATGAATAAAATAAAAATTAGCTAACATTTTTAACAGTGTAGCTACCGTATTTCCGTCTCCCGTAGCTATATCTATCTCAAGTTTATGCTATTTTCACAGAGACGATTGATAAAACTAATTGATTAAAAACTAACTTGTTTCTGTCTAAAATATTAAATCGATATCCGGTTTGTCGATTTTCCCCTTTCAGTACATTCTTGTTGTACAAGTTTTCGTCCATAACCGGCGAGAGCGACCGTCAATGGATTCGTCTCTGACAAAATAGTGTCGCTGAATTTCTTTGAGGTTGCGAGAGAGACATAACAAATTAATTTCATCCACCATAGCTAATTTTCTACGTAAAAGGCCACTCTGTAATGTCACTAGGTTTTATATTTTTCGAGGTTCTACATGAGCAGAGGAACACAGTTTAACAGATTCTTGTAAATTCTTGTTCGTAAAGTAAACGTTATTTTTTCAATAGAAATATTAACAATTCATACCAGTGAACCACTCTCAACGCGTCTTTTGTCAAAACAAAAAAAAATCTATTACACATAAACATGGCAGAAAATATACCTTTCCGACATCACCATAAAATAGGTTATTATTAATCGCTTATAATTTTCTCCAGTTTTAAGAATACGTTTCATATTCCAATCGCTGCGCTATTAGCAATAATTGCTTCGAATGTGTATTTAAAAAAAAAAAATACTTTTAGTACCTATGTAAAGAGACCACCGATCGTAGCTCCTTAATATACTTCGTATAAAAGAGTCGTGTTTCACTCGAGAAAACGGGTTATGCGCGATTGTTCGTCGTTTGCATGTAAAGCAAGGGGTGGGTCATATGTGTGTGTGTGTGTGTGTGTGTGTGTGTGTGTTTTAAATAAGAAAAAAAATTCCTATACGCTAAATATTGTGTATCCTTGTCGGGTCGGGGGATTGGGCGGATGTAGAAAATAAATAGAAGCCGCTGGCTAATGAGGTCGCCAGCGAAATTCGTGGATTACATATAAACAACACTAAATTCTTAGGATACTCGCTCCTTGCATCATACTGTCACGAAATACGTCAGTAAGATCCTCACTCTGTCTTTCTCATTTGGTAATAAAAGTATTCGCACTCTCCATTGATGTATACGCCTACGAATTATCCTTTAAGATATACTATGACAACTTTTTTGGCCGAAAGGCCGCGCAATGTTTTGCACATTATCGTTGGTTATTTTTTTTTTTTTTTTTTCTTGTGTTTCGTCCTAATCGGAGCCATAGATATATTTGGTCAAAGAATTAAATTAAAAAGAATTGCGCCCAAGTAATTTTCATACCTGTCTACGATGCAACGGGTGTTTTTTTGTTATCTTGCGTCGATAAATGTTGAATACGTAGGAGATTTTTCTTCTTCTGTGCCTCTTTATGAATCGTAGGACGACGAGCCGTGATCGTGCGCTGGACTGGGCGGTGTCGATGGGTTTGAACTATTATTCGAGGCTATCGAATGGCGGGGACTTCCACCAGATGCATGCTCCTGCTAATATATATATTTATTTTAATAACAACCTTTTGAAATATTTCGCCAATGATGAGATCAAGTTTCCTTTGTTTGTTTGCTTTTTTTCACAGTAAGAAGGTACAAAGACCACATTTACATAAATTGTTAATTGATAAAATGTAAAGAGCTCGAATTACTTGGAAATATTGCGAGCACTATAAGAAATTTGGAATAATATATTTGTACCGACCTTATCTTGTAGCGATGCGATGCTACCGAGTGATAGTGGAGTGTGCGATCGCATATGCAATGAATCTGAGTCAACTTGGTCCACTGGGGTGCGTGGTAATGAGGGCGGTGTAGCAGTTGGTCTTGGTGGTGCTGGTCCTCTTCTCGAGGACGTCGAGCCTTTGAAATTTATGTATTATTTTCAACAAAAATCAGTGACAACAAATATTTTTCGATGAAATTTCGATTCCACACACATGTTTTAATGTTATTGATTAATGGTATTATTTAGGAAAGGAAAAAAGTTGACAAAAAAACGAATGAAGAATCTAAATGTGAAATAGTTGGCTTACCATTTTGTGGCGAATATCCTGAATTGCGTTGCATGTGAGAACTGAGACGGCGAGTATCCGAAGGAGGATGTCTTGGTGGTAGTGGGGCAGGCTTACTAGGAGCTTGGAGAGCGGAACCGTAAAACTGAAGCAATAAATACAGTATGTAATCTATGTAATGTCTCGTTTTTACACATTCAATTAAAATGATGTATAATCTAGAGTATGTACAATCGAATGTCACTGTAAACATCTGATGCACAGCTACGGCTGTAGATTCTATCATTTTTTATCCAAAGCTTCGGGATAGCCCATGACATTTTCGTCAAGCACGCTATTCAATCGTAAATCGACCTATTGTTGTTTACGATGAATTCCGAACTCTATCAGGGAGAACGCGTCAAAAGAAAAACATGGAAAAATTGCAGTGGTGTCGGGTCGGGGACCACTGCGTCTTCCTCTCTCTTTATCTTAATACTATATACATTACTAACACAGATTGATAAGTAAAATCAACGGTTGGATACTTGAAAAATCCGAGTCACTCACACGTTGTTGTGGGTTGCTGTGTAGGTGCGCCGCGCCACTATGATGACCGGAATACTGTTGTTGGTCCGCTGTCTCTAATGTTGTCGGTAAATCTAAAAGTCGTTGAACCTGAAAATTTGATTTACGCCTCAAACAACTACTTTCTCGAAGTTAACATTTGACACAAGAATTAGACATAGGAAAAAAAAAAAAAAAAAGTGCTTTATCTATTTTCTTTTTCGCGGTGTAAAATTAATTAGTGTCAAATGTCGAACACATGAAATTACGACTAAACTAACTTTGTAATTTATTTTGATGCCGCGAAATGATAAAGAAAAAGCGGTTTCAAGACGATACCTGTATTCCATTGCCAGGGCCCATATGGCTGATGTGATTGAAATTGGTCGGTGCGGATATCATTTTGGATCGTCTGTCGGTCGGTCGGGCACCTCTGTTTCCTTCGCGCAACGAAAATCGTCTTCTGGGCCTCGTCATTTGTCTGCCACTAGCGTCTAATGGCGACAGATTAAGTAATTCTCCTACGAATATTGGAAAACAAGAGATACGATATTATGACAGTCAAGTTACCGATTACATTTATTTTCACTTACGTTGGCGCACGTTGCTCAAGTAAATAACGTGTGGCATATCATTGATGATACAAGTTGTAAGGGATCCCGAGGTATTGAGGGGCCTGGCTTTCTTCACGTTGAGAGTTTGTAACCAATCACCGGTGGTGCAATCGAACACGTCGACGTGGGTTTCGCTGTAGACTAGTAGATAGCTCTCGCAATAGCCTGTGGTATAGACAACTCAATTAGCATAATTTGCAATTATTTACCATTATTAACATTCTACATATCGTTATCAAGCTCTATATATAATGATGAAATTTCAATGTCGAGCACTTACTGACTGCAGTGGGAACAGCGGGATACATGATTTCGCGATCACGACTCTTTCTTCCCTGGCTGTCGACGTAAACCGCGAGCGTATGGAATACCAATAAAAATTCGCCTCGAGGCAACTCAATGCAACGCAAAGCGTCCACGGCACTGTACGTCAGGAAACCCAGCAAAGTGTTTTCCTGGTGGACCAATGCTAAACGACCAACAATAATCCGACACAATCAGAGCAGATTTTTAACATGGCATTTTTCACTTATCTTTCCTGTCGTAAAAACAACATTCTTACATATCGGATGATGATCTCCCAAGATGCTGTAGATCGAAAAACCCGAAGGATATCCTACGCAGAGACGGCCTTCCGATAATACTTGTAGAGTTTGCGCATGGCACGGTAACATGAGCTCTTGGATTCGTTTGTGTCGTGTCTTGGTTCGCGTTACTTCGTATATCATTACATGTGACGCATTCTAGAGTTTTCCAATAAACATATATATATATATATATATATAAATATATATTATTCCATCTATCATGATGAGATTCATTTCTCGGGATCACATTGTTATATCATTATTTAATAGACGCAAAAAAAGATCTGCAATTAATTTTGCAAGAATGCTTGAAATTTTCAAAAATTACATTTAATTGGAAAATTAATATTTTGAAATACGAGTTAATTTCATGTCCTATTGATCTTTTTTTTTTCTTTTTCAGCTGAATAATTTTGTTGGTTGTTACCTGTTTTTTAATAGCGACACACAGACAGTACGTGAGGGGATTGCGCCGTACGACCCCAGTCGTAAGGGTAATGCAACCTTTCGTCTCAGCGACTTTGATCCACTCGACCTCATCGCCATCCAACGCACGAACCGGGACCAGTCGCACGTGACGCTGTTTACCACTTAGCACCACGATCAATTGTTCCTCCGTAATGTACTCGAGGAGATATATCTTTTTGCCCTCACCAACTTTTGCAATTTCTGGATAAAATCAAGAGAAATAGATAAAAAAAAAAAAAAAGTTTCTTCTAAAAATATTTATCGTCAAGAGACAATGTACTCACCGCTACGATCTAAATCTAAACAGAAAAGTCCCTCCTCGGTGCCAATGACTAGACGATCGGGATCTATGACCGCTCCTGACATCACGTTCTTTATAATCGCTAATGTGTTGTCCAGCAATTCCTTTGCTCGGAAAATCTGCAAAACAGCGAAATTTAACTTCGCATTTATAATTAGAAGTAGATAATAGAAGAAAAAAACCGTCTAAAATGAAATATCTATATAAATTTCAAATCCCCTTACAGATTCCCATAAAATTGGATATCAAACAATCTTGACGTTATTCGCAAGCTCAACGTTTATAGAAGTTATAGTGTTTACAGAAAAGTTATACAAACTTCAATGAAATAAATCCGCAAAATAAACAGACTTAAATTTTGTCGATAATCATGCCAATCGAAGGGATTATTAGAAATTATTAATTGCCACCTAGTTTATAAACACCTGTTTTTAATATATTTCGCATACCGTTGTATTTGGAAGATTGTTGCGCTTCAAGATTCGATGAAGTTCATTCAGAGCTACGACCCATTTAGTTTTCTCACTTTCCGTATCAGCGAGCATCAGCGTATGATTTCGTAACCCTGGTGGCTCCAGTAGTGACGTTGTAATCTGTAGAAAAAAAAGCCATCATCAAATGCTATGAAGCGTATTCGGTGAATAAAATATTCGGAGGATTCTTAAAATGTTAACTACACGCCGTCGGGTCGGACAAGTTCGTTAATAGGAACTTACTCTAAATATACATGGAATGTCCTTCTTCGTGGCGTGTATAACATCGGAGTCACGCACACAGCTGACACTGAATTCCTCGTCCCGCATGTCCAGCACTTGTGAAACGTAAACCGAGGGCAGTGCGTTACGATCGGTTGATATATCGTATAAAAAGAGTTTAAAGTCGCAAACGACGACGAATTGCCGGACCCAGCCTTTCTTCACACCACCCATTTTCGGGACTTTAACGTAACCCTCGTAAGCCGTGCCGATCCCTCTCGTGGGATCGATACCCAACGGTCGTTTTGCTGTCGAGGATAATATAAATAGAGAGATTAACGAGAGCCGTGAAGATAATAAATTGAGGAAAATAGGAAAAACGCACTTTTATCGTGAGGAACGGGGCACATCGCGGGTACTTTATCGCAGCAGGGCATGTGACAGGCGAAACCGCAAACCTCGCAGACTACACCCTGCCTCGTCAGACCAACCATCAACGAGGTACAATGATTGCACTTGGTCGGGGCGGAGAAAGTTCGTACGAGAAACTGATGTGACTTTGGTTTCGGTTGTATACTCGTTTGTCCATGCGAGGCGGATGATTTGTTTAAAAGCTCGTGCGAAAGTGGCGATGTTGGATCCTGAAAGGATAGATCAATACTCAGTGTCGATAGATATCAAAAGTCTCTGATATCTATCATTTGTATATCATAAATAACAAGTACATAAAAACATGAAATAAAATAAAAACAAGCGTAGAAGTGCCTTTTTCAAAATTCAACTTATAAAAAATGACTTATTAAGAATCATCTCGTTCATTATTATTCGATACACAACTGCACACGTATTACTGGCACTTTAATTTTTCATTATTTCCGACCCTCGCAATTGATATCTATAAAAATGACGGTAAAAGAGTACAAATACTTACGATACTTAATTCAGAGAGATTGCTCTTACTACTCGCGATACTTGGGGCCCGGTTATCCTCGATGTCACCCTCCACACTATCGACGCTTCCGTGACGTGTGCTACTTGCTGTTTCTTTCAGAAAATGCTCCAGATATGACATTTGCGACGTGGGACGTTCCAAGACTGAAATTTCGTTTACAAAAACAATGAAATAATCCAATAGTCGCACCCACCGATTTCTACTTTTCTCTTTTTAAATGCGAAAAGAGTCGATCGATCTTTCAGTTCTGTATCAGCCAACATAACGTTTTTTTTTATTTTTTTTTTATCACATCAATCGACTCTTGATCGCGAAAATATTGAACCCTTTCTACAATCTACCCGAAACCTTGCAGACAAATTATAGCACGTCAATTTATCACACCAACTTGTTAAGATTACAGTGGATACGTTGATGATCGAAAAAAGAAGAGAATTGCCGTAATCGCGGAACGAGTGTATTAGCGAGCTCTAGATCTACGTGAAAAATTAACAACAACATACCGAAGCGAACCAAATCTAAAATTTGACTTAGATCTTAAATCTATTGGGATGTATAACATGCAACTAGCCTTGTATGGGTTTCTACGGTATTAAAACAGAAGCGAGGATGAAAAAATTAAATCACACGCACGTATACGCTTTTCAGGACGAACGAAAGACGCGCACAGATACGCACAAACACGCACGCAGACAGACGAGGAAGATATACGATGATTCACATTCAACATATAGACACGTCTCTGTCTGTACTTATGGAATTTGCGACATGAGAAAGTTCGCTACGGTTATGGGTCGTTAAGTGGTTTTTTTTTTTTTTTTTTTTTTTTTTTTTTTAAATGTGTGTCTTGTATTGTCTGTGTTGGTTTCATTCGCATTATTTGCTATTTTTTTCTTCTTCTTTTTATCGTACACGGGGGGGGGGGGGGGGGGGGGGGACGAACTAATAACAGAGTGTAAAATCATGAGAATTGGGTATTAATTCGTAGGCATTGTATGTAATAGGGTTGTGCGAGTATTTGAGAAATTCAACAACTGCGCGATTATTGAATATTTCTTTTGAGATTTCAATCGAATATTTGAATCATTAAATGATCCAAATGATTTAATAATTGAAAACAATAGTGACAAGTGGAATAATGGTAAATTATTAGAATATCAAGGAAAATGGAGTATAATTTGTAAGTGATGGGGAAAAATAAAAAAGAAAAGAGAAAAAGGCTACTCGCACACTCCCGATATGTAGACTAAAAACATAGCCGGCTTGTTGCTGTGTTAATGGCCATATACAATCGACCAGCGGAAAAAAAGAAAAAAAAAATAAGTCGCACTTCCTCGCAATAGTATAAATTTACCAGGCGACGAAACGATGGCAACGGCATTGCGATTGATGATCGAGTTGACCGGAGCGAATCTAGTTAATAAGCGACATGTGGTGATGCGGGGAGCACGCATTACTGGTAAGGGCGATGACGGCTGGTGCACGATGATACGTTGGGGTTTTGTTGTAACGATGTTTGAAGTTTTGCTTGACGTTTTGTAGATAGGTAGAACAGCTGTCACAAATACAGTTTGATGATGAGCAACAAGAGGCCCCACACGCAGCTCGTTGCCCCAATAAACAGAGGCACTTTGTAGTCTAGAAATCAGAATTGCATACCGTACCGAGACATCGGGTTACTATGCTGGTATCCCAGTAGCAACAATCGCAGTATCTATTTTCTTTTTCACCTTGACAAGTTTTTCAAATTAGATCGTGAAAAGAAACGTGAAGACGAACGTAATACGACTGTTTCCTCGTACCAAGCCTTGTCAAATCAAATTTTGCCAGTTTATTCCTACTTCTCTTTTACAACAACAAAAAAGGCAGATTTTAAAATTCTCCCATTTTCTTTCGTCGTTGTCCAATTTGGCTACGAATCTTGACGTCTTGATGATATGCCGTTACGGAATTCTTTTGCGAAGATTTGAGGTGCTACATCTTGTTCTTTCACTAGCACGCTTTATAAGTAAAGGATTCAAAATTGACTTGTTTTCATTTATCAACAGACGTTTATTTAATTTGAAATTAATTTTTTTTAAATACTCTCTTATAAACATAGTTGCTATTTCGTTGCGTGCTAAAGCGGATTCTCCAAAAGACTCGTTAAATTTTTATGCGTGTGTTTGTTTTTCGTTTGTTTCGTCGAATTTTACTCGAATAAAAAAATAAGAAAGAAACGCTGGAATATATTATAAAGAATGTTTAACGCCGCTCGTTTGTCGTTGGATCACGGAACAGCGGATTGCGCACTGTTCGAAATTGCACAAAAGTGTCTTACCAGTAAATTCAGTTTACCAACAAGCAACTACGAAATACTTTGTCGACCAATGGGACGATCGACACGACGACACATCTAAATAAATATAATGAGCGATACATCTGACATGTATATTTACACTATTACTACCAGTGCATGCACAACTACTACCATAAAAGATTTACGCCACCGATAGACGAGTTACAAACTGCTTGTATACAAAAAATTGTTTCATAAACGTTTTAAGCAAGCAACTTACTCGCGAAATATCATCAAACCGCAATTATCAATCATTTTTAATGAGGCATGGCTGTGACTTTTTTTTTTCAACGATGCACTGAGAATTTGTCGAATTTTCCTATTGAAAGTACATAGGTAAGTTGCTCGCCTATTTCGTGCATGCCAAGAAATTCGCAACGAGATCGTAAATGCATACTTTTGAAAAAGAAAAAGAAAAAAAAAATCCCAACAGGAGGATAATCGACGTTCTCGTGCGTTGCCAAACTCGGAACTACATCAAGACCTGGACCTAACTGTTTCGATTGTAAAGAAAAAAGAAAGAAAAAAAAAAAAAAAAAGTGGTAAAAGCAGAAAACATAAACGTTCCAGGTATCTATCTCCCAAATAGCCAGCTAGAGAAAACTATGTGTTTCGAGATAACATAGACTGCGTGTATCGCGGCTGCTCGTGTAACAACCGTAAATGCTACATTCTCGTAAATGCGCTTTTTCGACATTCCACTAAAAAATGACGCGATTCTTTTAACATTACGACTTGAATTGTACTTACAACCGTCACCAGAGTCCAAACGTGTCTGCAACTCTTTGATCTGTAGCTCTTTCCTCTTCATGTCGTGCGACATCGAGTCCAGTCGTTGTCTAAAGTCACGCAGCTCCCTAAAGCGATTTGCAAATGAATCTTTAATTTTTGTTTCATCTTTCCAGGATCATATATATATAAGAAAAAAAATACTGTAATATATCTTTTGTGTTAAAAATTGAGGTCGTTGTTAAGTGTATATATAAATATTATTACGTACTTTTGAGCGGCAATGAGATCGGACCTCGTTTTCGTAAGCTCTTCGGAAATAGCTTGTTTCGCTTGTATCTCACTTTGAAGCGAGCTCTGCAAATTGAGAAGCTCCATTTTATCAAGTTTTTGGGATCGTCGATTTCGCCAGTTTTTGTCGGTAATGGTGGAGCTGCTTCCCACGCCTCCAACACCACCCGAATGCTTCAAGAACTCGAGCTCTTCCGTCATCTTCGTAGCCAGTGCCTGCAAGAATGTTTAATTTCAGAACGAGTCGTAATGTAATAATGCAACATACGAGAAAAGAAGAAAAAAGAAAGAAATACCTGCAAATATCCTCTAGCATCTTTCTCATCGGAAACCCATTGAATAATTTCGGTTATTTGAGCTTCCCACTGAGCGATAGCCTCCTTCTTATTCCTGAGCTCCTCGTACTCATCCTCGAGTTGTCTTCTCTCACCCTGAATCCTATTGACGCTATCGGTAACAGAGCCAAGCTCAATAATAAGTTTCTTATTCTCTTCGGCGAGCATGATCTTTTCCCTTTCGTGGCGTCGATTGAGTTCGTTTATCGTATCTTCGCTATCGGTTATATTTTCCAATCTAGCCGCGTCCAACTTTTCCTTCACCAACTGTACCTCGCGTTCCAATAATTCTCGACGATTTTCGCTCTCGTGCAATTGATCCTGAATACTGCGAATTTCCACGTTGTATCTGCTCTGTTGCTGATTGATATTCTCATTATACTGAACCTCGAGCTTCTCAACCTCGGCTTTTAGCCTGTTGATCTCTTGGGTCGCGAGTGCGTGATTCGTGCTCGCGTCGTTTCCAGATGTACGCTGTCGTATCTTCTCCGTTTCGTCCTGCATCTGTTTGCAATATTCTTCGCTGCGTTCGCGTAATTTTCTCTCTTTGCTCGTTTCCGCCATCGCCTCTTCCACCCTGTTCTCCAATTCCCGTCGCAATTTCTCCGCCTTTCTTATGTCGTGCCGCAAACTGTCGACCTTCTGCATCACCACCTCGAGCTCCTCCTCCTTGTCGCGCACGTGTCTCGACAATTTTTGCTTTTGCTGCCGGAGCTCCGACAATTTGTCCGTTACCTCGGTGTACTCGGCCATCGCGAGCTTTCGTTGCGTCAACGCGTCCTTTAACTCTTTGTCCTGCAGTTTGAGCTTCTCCTGATAGTCCAGTTTCTCCTTTATCACTTCCTCCTTCTCCGAACGCAATAGACGCACCAGCTTCTCAAGCTCGTGTAACTTTGTCAAATCCCCGTTGTCCATTATACGAATCTCGCGCGGCGCCTCCATCGATTTTAACTGCGTCTCCAACTCTGATTGAAAATTAAAAAAAAAAAAAAAAAAAAGAAACATTCGTGTAATCAACAATACGCCAAGACTCATTTCATCGATAAACAATCTAATTTCTGAAAGGTGTAGATTAAAGAAAAATATCACTCACCGCCATTTCTCTTCGTGAGCGTGTTAATTTCGTCCTGAAGTTTCCGCGTTGCGTTATTAGAATCCGGCGAAATGGTTGGTGAGACGTTAACGAGAACCACTTGATTCTTCAGATCCGCTATGGTTTCCAACAGCCGTGCATTCTCTTCCTCGAGGATTTTCGTGCTCTTGTCTTTTTGAGGCATTACCGGCAAAGAACCCAAGTCCGATATACAGCTACAGTATTGGTGAAGGTAAATTGGTTTTAAATAGCGTTTAACACATTTCCGTAGTTTTTTTTTTTTTTTTTTTTTTTTTTTTTTTTTTTTCCTGTTGAATGGCAGTAAAGTGGTGATTTACCTTCCTTGGGTGAAGCTAAAGCCGACAAACGGGAGGTGAAGGGCGGAAAATGCAGAATTGGCCGCGGGCGGTACTGCGTCCGAGCTGCGAACGTCCGTGTCGTCGACGTCAAAGTTGGACGTGTCGGTCGGTGAGGATACCTCGGGGATATACGGCGCCGTACTATCCCGAAGGGTATCCCAGTTAACTCCCTCGAACCAAGGATGTTTCTACAAAACGTTACCAAATATCTCTGGCTATTGACTTGGAAATTGTTAAATATCGAAATTTTTATTTGGAACTAAGGAAAACTTGAACTTACCTTAAAGTCATCAATTCCATTCTGCCCCAGTCTCATTTCTGAGCTGCATATCAACTTTCTCATGAGGTCCTTGGCTTCCTCGGAAACATTGTATATGTCTTCCGTAGGGAAGTCAAAACAATTCTGAAAATTGTAATAATTCCATGTAAAGTTTATTGTCTTAAAAGAAGGATAATTTCTATTCCCCATGTTATACATCGATATCAGCTTGAATGAATAAATAATGATACCTTGTGATTCATGATCCTCCCATAAGTTTCGACTAGAGATTCAGCGTAAAAGGGCGTTTCTCCGTAGAGCATTTCGTACATGCAAACACCGAGAGACCACCAATCGCATTCTGGGCCGTATCTGCCTTGACCGTCTTCCATCGCTCGTAAAATTTCTGGCGATATATAGTCCGGTGTGCCGACTGCAACGTTACTCTGGACAGTTCCATCCTCGAATAGTCTCAAACACGAGCCAAAGTCCGCTAATCGGATGTGTCCGTGTGCATCGAGTAATACGTTATCGGGCTTTATATCACGATGGACGTAACGTAAATCGTGTATCGATCCGATCGCCAATACCATTTCCGCTATGTAGAAACGCGCCATGTCCTCGGGAAGCCTGTCCTCGAACTTGCTCAGCAGAGTCAGCAAATCACCCCCGCAATAATAATCCATTACCAAATACTGTAATTACAAAGAAAGTATTATATATCATATTCATAATCAACATACGCTTTTCTAAATGTTATTTTTAATAAATATACGAGTCGATTTACAACAAACCAGATTATTGTCATCCTGAAAGGCATAATGGAGATTGGTGATCCATCTGCGATCGCCGTACACCAAAACGTCTCGTTCCTCTCTGAAGCAAGCTGTTTCCGCACGTTTCAGCATCTCCCACTTATTGAGAATTTTCATTGCAAAAACTTTGTCGGAACCACGCATTTTGACGACGCAAACCTCGCCAAAAGCTCCTCTTCCGATCACCTTCACTATTTCGAAATCCTCCCGAGCCAATTGCAAACTCTTTATACAAGCTGCTACGGGTTTAACTGAAAATTATCGACCGTATAATTTATTATTCACAGTTGAAAATATTATGTATTAACGATAAGGATGTACATACCAAATTCAATGAAATCCGACACTGTCTTTTCGCGACGTAGAGACGAGTTGCAACATTCGTCGTAGAGAATGAGGAGAACGTCGATTAGCGTTTCAATGGAAAATGTGTGGCCCACGCGTCCTCCCTGAACCGGACCACTGATAAACAGGGTCTCCAGCTGACGCAGTCTCGCGCCTACTCCTGAAATCAAATTCCTCGATAAATCGACTGCACTAAAAACAACAACAACAACAACAACAAAAATCTTCTAATACTCCAAGATAAACAAGTTGAATAATAAAATCATAGTATATTAACAAGATAAACATTTCAAAGATAATCAAATAATATCAAGCGTGCAGTTTGTCATTATTTCTAAATAATTACTCTACCATTGTTCGCCAATCCTTTTGGCATTATGTCGGGTGGGGGAAGGCCGTAATGGTGACCAGGATTGGACATGATGCCGAGTTGGTGAGGCGACGCTTCACCACGCTTTTTGGTTGATACCTCAGCCATTATTCTTCTGGCTTATCGATGGATTGCCAATGCGTTGCCGCATTACGCAATAGTTGATCCACTGAAAAATGTATACGCCGTTTAAACCGCTACCCAAGATATTTAACTCTCGGTATAGATATTAATTCTATTATAATTCTCACACATATTCATAATTTTCTTTAATAAATCTAAAACCCTCGAACCATTGGATAAAGGTGCAATTTTGATAAATTCTCTTGAAAAATTATGAAAAAAAAAATATAATTCAAAAGAAAGGTCCAAATTGGGTGCCAAAGGTGGCAAAATGGGTTAAAAAAATGGAAACAGCGACAATCGAACAATCATAAGAAAATAAAACTCTGTGCAGTTACACTATTTGCCAAGCTCTAGTTACACAGAGAGAGAGGGAGTGGAACACTTCAGGCATGCCACAATCACCAAATAACATTGTTTACAAACTATGGTAAGCAAGTCGGATGATGCTTTATCGTGCCACTAGATAAGGATTTGTCAGGGCCTTTTGAATTGGCAAAATCGAAGAAACAATTAAAAAAAAAAGAAAAACATAAACGCCATAGATAGATATAGTGACCTAAAAAGGAAAGTAAAAATTGACTCGCCAATTAAAGGCTTAGACGGGCAGAGCAACGAGAAAATCGTTTCCTCGGCTTCGAGTGATAGCGATCAAGAGACGCGCACTGACCGCGCGCGCGGCAACATCTAAATTACGTAACGTATCGTTGCAAAGTTATTTAAAAAGTACGCGATAAAAATACGCGGAGAGGCGACGATCACAGGGGCTCTAAGGGGACGTTGGGGGCGGGGGGAGGGGGCGAAGTTGCCTCTGCGGTCGAGCAACGAGACGACGAGAAGCGTTTCACAGGGCGTTCTCTATACATAGAAAAATAGTAATAGCAATCGTGTAGAAGGTTTTGCCGAGTAGATCGGAGCGTGGAGCGAGGATCGCGCGCGATAGAAGGTGGAAATTGAGACGGTAGGAGGGGAAGGAAAAAAAAACTGCTAATAATCGGTCGTGTTGGTAACGCGATTGATAAGCACTCGCGTCCACAGCCCGGTATATACATATAACCTAAATTGCGACGCGATGCACTTGATTTGGTATATATCCAGTAAGGTGAAAAGAGGGAAATTCACAGCACGGGAAAAGGCAATTTTGTTAGGTAAATGTAGAAGGGATATCGTGCGGTAGAAGGGAAGGCGAAGCACGAGCCAAGCACAAACACGGGAGAGAATCTCACGACTTATCTCCCACGTAGTACGACAACGATATCAGTTGTTTACTATTATGCGCACCATTTAATTATCACAAAACATTTGGCCACCTCCGAGCCCCCAGTAGTAATTCGGATGACCCCCTGGCAGGCCCCATATAAAAAAAATATGGCAGCCCTACGTCACTCGGTGGGTGGCTCGAAAGTCCGACCTCCGACGGCTCCGACGACACTCTTGGTAGCGCTCTTTTCGAGACTGGCGGATAAACCCCACTACTACAACAACTTACCGACTGCCGACTTGCCCCCACAACAAAAATCACCATCATTTTTCTCTCCTACCTCTCTTATATCGCTCAGAGTTGCGTACTTTACGTTATACTATTTCCATTAAGTGGCAATTAATATTGTTTTACCGAGCAATGTCGGTAATAAAATCGGTCGGTAACGAAACCAGTATGTCAGAGATATATTTGCAGAAGCCTATACGGATAAAGGCGAAACTCTACTTTCCGACGCTACAAAATGAACGTACGTTATTGCGTTGGATTATCAGTGGCGTCGCGGAGAGAGGAGACAGGAGGGCTTGTTCTCCTGTCACTGGTTCATCGTCGCCCTGTCGCTTGTCGCTTCTCTTTGACGCAATGAAACCAACTAACGAACAATCTCAATTCGTTCAAGTGCACAGTTGAAATTGATGTAGCGATATAGGGCTTGGAAATCTCAAGATTTATCGTGAATATGATAGAATTAAGATTGGAACGACAGCTGAAGAAGAAATAGATTGATGTGCGCGGAACAATTTACGCTACATCGTAGTGACGGCGCGGAGAGGGGGGGGGGGGAGGGGGGCGTTGTGTTGTTGTCCAACGTTGAGTGTCGAGTGCGTCAGAGTGAGGAAGTTTAGCCGAAAGTCGCGGGGATTTTATTAAAGCTTATCAATGAAATAGCCGCGTGACGGTAAACCTTTGCGATGACATTCAACAGCGAGCATTTAGAAGCCGAGTACTGCTCGGCTCGCAACGATGATACGTATCGGGTTTCCATCAGCGGATACAGACTCGCTGAGGTCACCCATGGCAAACGATTCTACGTTTACACGATTCAAGTAAGAGACACGAAAGGCGGTGCCAAGTATTGCATTCATCGAAGATACAGTGAATTCAATGCGCTTCATCGAACGGTAATATTTTTTCTTTCTTTTTTCTTACGTTTCTTTTCGTGGCCTTTATAGAAACTTGACTGACACTATTATAAAATACGATTATCGTAAATTTAAAAAAGAAAAAAAATCTGTTGCACTGCACCGAATATAAAAATGAAATTGGTCGTATTTTCTTCCATGTAACACCGAGATCGCATAGAGGCAAATCGCTGACATCGATAAAAATGTGGATACATATTTGATTTGATTTTCTCCGTTTTTTTTCGTCAGTTGAAGAAAGAGTGTGACACTGCTCCTTTTCCTCCAAAGAGGGTGAGAAACTCGCAACCAAAAGTATTGGAACAAAGGAGAGTAGCGTTGGAGCTTTATGTTCAAAAAATGTTGAAACTAGAGACAACAAAGCGGCAGGTGTTGGAGTTCCTCGGTATCGAGGGCCTTCGGCAGCCGGATTTAATAACAAAAAGGTATGTATTGTACGATTTTCAAGAAGAAACAGCGCTTTTTCTTTAAGCGCTTGTTCAATGAAAATTCGCATTCCATTTGCAGGATTATCCGCGAAGCAGAGACGAGTGCGGTTCGCCAAATTTTTAACAAGTCTCCTACACTGGCTCACCGTCCTGTCATCACCTTCAAATGCGACCCGTATATTCGGACGGACGATGGAGCGGCCCTTCCAGATATTGTTACTCAGGGAGTACTATTAGGTATTTACAAAGCTACAAATTATTAGATTATAAATTCAATATAACGCATCGATAAATAACATAGTTTTTAAATCATTTCAATGTTTCTAACTGTCGCTTGAATAAGAAATATTTTCTACGAGTACCTGATTTTAAGTGCCTTTAATTATTCAAATGTTCAAAATTTCGATTGTCCTACAAGGAAAGATTTTATATTTAGCTCATAATGATAAAAGAGATTAATAAAAAGCGAGATTTGTATGTTAATAAAGATTTTGTAGAAAGAAAATTCACCTTTTCCCATTAACTGTTGTCGCTCCAACTGCGCTTTCCATTCCCAAAATCATCAAAATTTTAATTACTTCCGGTTGGCATCTGTAAATAATTTTTTTTTTTTTTAAACACTCAATATTTAAAAGTAAGCTATATACATTTTTAGTTATATAAATTTGCTAAAGAAAGAAATAGAATTAAAAACAAAAATACAAACAGAAGATAACTTGAAATTGAAAAATAATAAGAGACCCAATTTTTTCGCCCAATTTTATCGGTTGCGGAGATATTCGGATTACAGTATAGATTTCATAAACTGAAAGAAGAAAGTTATGATGCTTCAAACTCGGATTGAATTTTATTATTTTCTTATTTATTTGATCTTTGTATTTTTTTTCCTTTTTTTTTTTTCTCTTTCGAGTACATTAGTTGTGACATTGATACTTAATCTATAAGTTATCGTATGAATATCGGGATTGTAAATGTTATGAACTCGGGTGAGTAGCTTTTCATGCAATACGGATTGCAAATACTCTATCTGTAATGTCCTATGTTAGGCATCATTCGTAAAAAAAAAAACGTGGTTTCTTTTTCTTCGTTTCGGCGCACAGCAGAAATATGTATAAATACAAAGATTCACGACGTAAACGAAATATGAGATACGACATGTGAGCATTCACCGGAGATTCGTCAGACCTATGACGGACTGAGCGTCGTCGTCGTCGCCGCCGCTGTTGTCATCGCTCTTTCCTTAAAAATTCATTAAACCTCGTTAGTCTCACCTTCAGGAAGAAGAAATTTCTGTCGAACATCTACATTTTCGAATCTCCGGAAAAACTAATTATTATTCGTGTACGAAGTTGGTCGATACGTGCGCGCCATTGACGTGTGGAAGGAAGATGAAAATTCTACAGCAACAATATTTCCTAATTATTTTTACATTGTCTTTTTCTTGTTTCGTTAAGCGCGATTAGAATGATGGTTTATCATTTCGTAATAGTATATACAATTTTGGGAGTTTGGAAAACGGATAACAGCGCATCGTAAGGAACCGGTGGATTTTGGATTCGCTTCATGTATATTTCTCGTATTATCAGTTGCTCTTGATCTTCTGTATAATACTTCTCGTCTCGCTAAGTATCAATATCTATTTGTATCCACATTTGTATTGTATATATATCGACGCCAAGTAGTAAAAAAAAAGAAAGAAAAAAAATAAAATAAAAATAAAAAGAAAAACATTAACGCGACGCCACCGTAAATAATACACTACTCGAAAAGATTTGGGAAGTGAATCTTTCGATTTATATATACAAGTGGCGATGAAATTAGCATAGACCTTTGTGTGACTCTCTTCTACGACTCTGGCGGTGCGTTCCGAGTTATTCGTTGATGCCTCGATAACGCGATATTCCACTTGTCAACGGCAGTCGAAGTGGCACGCTCGATATCCCGGCTAGGATAAAAATTTTCTCCATAATGTGTTAATTTACAGCGATCGAATTGACATCTCGACAGGAAAAATGACCGATTATCAAAGTCTATTTCTTTGTATATTCCTTACTTACACATGTATTTATATTACAATTTCGGTCATGGATAAGATACGCTGCTTACAAACGTAATAGATTTAATGAAAAACGACTTCGTTTAATAATTTGGAATGAGGACAGAGAAAAGAGAATAGTGTCCTTGATAAAAAGAAAAAAAATATAGTAAATCATTCGTTATCTCACGTTTGCACGATATTTCTTATGTTTTCTCTTTTTAAATATAAAAAATTAGTGAGGTAACTACGCGTTGATTCTGCTGCTGACATTGCGTAGCGCTTTAGATTAGGCGGATAGAACGCGTTGGTAGTCATTGGTCGATCGAATCCTTCTAACACAAGATTCTTTTTATTATTTTATACCCAATGGCTAATACTATATTTATAATATTTCTAATATCTATAATATTGTGTGTGTCTGTGTGTATAAACGTAATTATGTACACCGTTCGATCGACCCGCGCCTCAGCCTCGTACTTTTCTTATTAACAATCTACAGTTACAAGAGACAAATGAATTTTCGTTTTAATTTTTCTCTTGGTCGAGTTTCTTGTACCTGTCTGAAATAAATCTCACAGCATAGCCTCTTGCGTCTTAATGCTTTGCCTTTCGCGTGAGCTATTTTAGAGTTGATACGTCCAAGAACCTCGATCAAGAGCGCAGTCTAAGTAAATAATAGTTGTTGATCTTTTCAATACTCCCAACCGACATACACAATAGAATATTGGAGTAGATGGACTAAAAAAATGTGTGCTCGGTGGTGAGCTTTGGGAAGATGTGGAATTAATACTAGTGAAATTTCGAGCTAGTTAGAAAGAAATAGAATTGTGGCTCGCGCTCTGCTAACGCAAGACGATCGATACGTTTCTCTTCTCTAATATAGTTAAGCAATATTCTCTTGTTCCTCGCAATTCGTTTGACCTCTATGTACAGAAAATACATTGCATTGGCACCGTGTGTGCCCGGACTGCCATCCGACGATATCTCTATCCGGCAATCTTTTCTCTCGCTTTTTTTTTACACAAGATTCCGCGGAGCAGAGCATCGAGAAAATATCGAACGACCGTTCGTTATACTTACATGCCTATATAATCGCTTTTTCCTACTCGCCACTAACCCCCGAATAACAGCCTGGAAGAACATATAAATATTCTCATTGCCAATAGTTTTCCTTTTCTATTAATCGCTTCGTTAGCAATAATATTGAACGTCTCTGTGCGAGACGCGGATCATTAATTGGGAAATAGATGTTGGGTCCAGGACCCTCGCAGACCCGCTCTCTCTCCCTCTCTCTCACTCACACTCGCAACAATCTCTAATCACACTATAAACTCGTTCATTTTCGCGTTCATCACTCAACGGCATTCCATTGTTTCGAAAATATATAGGTACGTTCTAAGAAAAGGCCACTAAAATATTTCATCGAGTACATCGCGCTTATGATCGCATCGTAAACAGCTTGCTCTTGAGTATAATTCTCAATAATCGGGAGAGCCTTGAAAGAAGAACGTTTAAATCACGGCGAGCCGCTCTCGAAACAGTCAGCAAAAATACATTTAAGGCAATACGCGAACTTGATTATAATTTTGCGTGTGCATCGGCTGATTCGCACGTACTTAGCGATCAAACTATTTATTTGTCGTCCTTGTAAGACGAATCGCCAAGCCGAGATTTAACATTATGTATCACGGTCATTAATGTGTTACCAACTAATTGCTTGCTATTGGGAAAACCGATAACGGCTTCAAGCTAGTTTTATAATAACCATATATTTTATAGAAATTCATAATCGACCTTAAATGAAAATAAAAAGAAAAGTAATCATCATCATTTTTAGCTCGCTGTCTGCAACGAACAATGATGTTACAGTCATCTATTTATTTATTGAATTTTCGAAACAAAACAATAGATACTACTTTTTTCTCGTTGGAAATTCTGCGAAATCAAGTATAAATATCAAGTATCTCGTTGATTCACCGACTTTATTTGTCAAATAAAAAGTATATAATTTTTATTGCCCGATGGAGAAAAAATTAAAATAAAAAAGGTTCATCGCTCAACAGCAAGCTGTTGCCCACAAGAAACGACCAGTTATCAGTCCCGGCTTCAATGGAATGTATAGCGATAAAAAAAAACATTCAATTAACGTTGTTGATACCGTTTATTATAATTATTAGGTAACCCGCCGCCGAGGCGTTGCACTCGATAACGGCAGAAACTTCTGTGTTATTCAAAAATGTGTAAAATATCTTTTATTTGCATTTTCTTTCTATGACTTTTTTTTCCCCCGATTTTCGTACAACGCGGCATCAGCATGATTCGAAACTAATTTTAATATGACAGTGACGCATTCGAGATGAGCGCTCGTAATTCGCCGGATAAATTTTAACAAACAATTCGAATGAATTACACAATGTTTTCAATCTTATAAACGTGAATAAACTCAACTAGAAAACACCATTTTAGTACGATTACGTTTCAGCCAAAAGCAACTATTATCTTGCACAGGGTTGCGGCTTGCTGTATCACTACAATTGACCGTTTGCAATATTTTTTTCAATCGGCATGCATTATTTTTTTAGCTATCAATTTACAATTAATACCACAATTTTGTATTTTGACAAATTTATTGATTATTGTGGAGTGAGATCTGGAATATTTTTAATAATAATATTTATTATTACCCACAAATAAAGAATGTAATGCACAATCGAATATTAAAGTACAAAATTTTTAACTAATAACAAACTGGTAAAAAATGTAAATACAATTTATGCAAACCCTTATTGCGCAACAGGTTGAATGCTCTGATGAGATACGATCAGTTTCAAAAACGCACTCGCCATATGTACCTCGTAATAATAATTGTGTCATATATTCAAAACAATGTTTTCTCATTTTTCTAATAAAACTGGCAGTATACGTATATATAGATTTTTTCCAAATATATACATGTATACATATATATGTATATATATATGTATGTATGTATATATGTCGTATTCATATAGATACAATATAATCAGCGATTTTTCTACATTACAGCTACGAGTGTAGAATAACTCTTGTCAATTGATATAATAATTCGCGTTTTTTTTTTTTTTTTTTTTGTTAATCGCAAGTTTTCGATTTATCGCTTGCCCAATTCATTACTATTGTAAAAACCATTTTTGCCATTCGATAACGAAGGCAATTGACGCTTGCTTAATTTCCGTAGAATAATATTCTATAGGTATACAGGGGCATGCCGAATATTATCGGAGGGGACAATCATCTTCAATGATTCGCCAATAATTCCGTATATAGAACTTGTAAAATAGCTGCCACTTGGCGCACATTATTCTCACCACTCGCGTTACACCATTCGAATGTACTCTCGTAATAATCTCTATGTCGGCAAAACTTCCAAAGACAAAAGCGTTACGTATACGAATTTATGACAAAAGTAGCTACTTACGCTACCTATGCGCCACCTCTCTCGACCTACTCCCGCGACAGGCCTCGAGCTTCTTCTTTTTTTTTTTTTTTTTTTTTTTTTTTTATCAATTTTTTTCCTTTTTGTCACGTGAAAATTAATCGTACGCGAGTCAACGCACCTTCGCCGTATTTACAGTGTACGATAGATAAACTCATCCTCTCCCTTTATAATCGTTTCGAAGACGAGGGATAATATTTTAAATACTAAACGTAATAATATTTACATTATTTTTCGTAGTAGTTCTGTCACACTTGGCAGTCCAGCTTGGGCGAATTTGTGTCTTTGTATTGGAGTGTGTATGTGTCTGTTATTTTATGAGATTTAGATAAATGCCAGCGAGTAAGGATAATCAAATATTCCTCTTCAACGAGATAAACAGGAGAATAAACTCCCGTTTTTTTGTGCATCTTTCGTCCAACGTACCGCGTCACTCGCTACTCACAATCACCTCAGCCGAATTATGTATTTTTATTTATTTTCTCATTCAAGATCCTATATCACGTACGACGGACATGCGAATTCAACGCAACATCGCGCGCCTGGTCACTATTTGTTTTTCTTCTCAATCCTGGACTGTACGTTAATAGGAGGTCTTCCATCGAAATATTTCCTTTTTCTCACAACGACAAATTTTTTTATCTTTGATGCTTCGGTCACTGTAATCGTGGCATTAAAAAAAAAGAATTTAACATATCGAATTGGCTGAAGACTGAAAAAATGTTCACCGTTATTGTAATAAACAGTATTGAGAATAAAAAAAAAAAAGAAAATGAGAAAAGTTGTCGATAAAAAAATATTTTGTACATCAAGATGTATAGTTGGACTAGAATTAAAAATGTTTAAATGGTGGTTAAAATAATGAGAAATAAAGAAGCGAGTGTGATTGTCGGTAAGTGATTATTTCAATGGAAAACCCCCGTAAAGCGTGTTGATAATCGGTCTAGCTGTGTCCACGTTTTTTTTCGTTTTTTTTTCTTCTCCCTACCTGTACGTACCAAAATGCCAACAAAAATACATGGAAGGCACGCCTCATCTGCTGAGAATGCTTATGTTTATATACGCAAACGTTTCCTTATTCATTTTGTTTGTTGTTTTTGTCCTAAGCACCTAGCAGGCCACTACTAAGAACACAGTCCTCCAGTCGTATCACATTTGATAAAGTACGAATCCCATATCCACGCGCACACGCAGACAGACAATAGACATAATCTTATATCTTATTTAAAATCGGAGCACATAGATTTAAAATCTCGTTGGATATAGCGCGTGTCGGTAAGGCGTCGATTGGGCGTTAATAACGAGGGAAATTTTGGCAAACGCGGGCGGTAGTTGGGGGATGGGGGCACGGGCTCAACAGTTGTAGTCAATTGTTCCTTGGCTCTGAAAAGCTTGCAATCCTACGGGAGCGTAATAGTTGTCGCAGTCTTGATCTCTCAGCTGATGATGGCTCGGACGATCCCTTAGTCTCAAGCTCGCGTAGCTAGATTCTATGTTTTGTGAAAAATCACGCACGCCCTCGACTCTTACGGATGCAACGTTGTTATCGAAACGCTGCTGAGAATAACAAGAGTCGAGAATCGAGGGCGAGCCCGAGTTGTCCCAAGGCGGCGTATCCTCGATGTTGGAGCGATACGAGTCTCGATCCCTCGCGGGTGACGAGCGTCCAACGTACATGAGCATGTCGTTGAAATTGGGTAAAAAATCAGGATTGAAGAGCGAGAGAGTACGCTGCTTGTCGGTGGGACGATTGGGCTCGTGAGTGGGTATCATGTAGTGCTCGTGCTGGGCAGTGTTGAGATCACTCTCGAAGCCGCGTCTCGGAGGGCACGAAAAATCGCGATCGGGAATTTCGTAGGAACCCGCTGACTTAACGGAAGCGGGACGTTGAGAGATGCTGCGCTTTCCACTGCGTGGCTGTTGGTGCTTCTGTCCGTCATCAACGACGACAAGTCTATCGCTGCGATGCCGATTATGGCGCAGCGGTGAGTCATCGTCGTTTCGCGAATCGAAAAATTCAGGCTCACCGGGTGAATTCCCGACTGGACGAAGCTCCTCATTTTCCGAGTCGCTGCACGAGATGATGGACTCGCCGGGGTTTCTTCGCAACGCCTCGTTTCCACCTCGTCTACGGGAGTTGCTTATCGATGGCGATTTCTCGCAGTCGTAGCGCTCGGTACACGAGTTCTCCGTGTCGGTGGCCTCGGATGAGCTCGAACCACCGGTTGGATCGCGGGTGGAAGCCAAGCCTCAGACGGCTCGTCGTCTTCTGTATCATATATATGTTTTCTTCACTTTCTGCATTGGCTTGTTCTCCGCCGATGAATTTGCGTTCTTGCCGTTTGGATTTTTTGGCGGTACGTTCAGCACGAGATTTATCGATTTGTTGTTAAAGCCCGCCGGCGATTCCGAACTCTCCGTCAGTCGGTTGAGCTGCTGTCGTTGCTCCGGCGGTTCTGGATACGGTGCCCCTCGCAACCTCTGAGAGAACCAGAAACCCGACGCGAAACCCGCTATCAGCGAGAAGAAGCACGTACCGATGAGTGCGCCCGTTAACGTCTGTGCCGAATACACCACCGGCGTCACTATAACACCTGCCAAAACAAAATACATTTTTCTTTTTACCGATTACTTTGATCACAAATCGCTAGCACCCCAGCCTCAACAGATTTTTACATTTCTCAGCCAGACAATTATAATTATTCAAATAATAGTAAATAATGATGCCCGGAGCACGGCGGCAACCTCACCGCGACAGACGTTAGTAAAGAAAAATACACCTTATTATTATTATTATTATTATTATTTACTCTTTCAAATTCCAATAGCTTTCACCTTGATTGCGTTATCGCTATGCCAACCAACATGTATGTATTGTGCTTCTGTGTCATGTAATACAGCGGAGCGATATTCCAAGAAAAATAATCTATTTAAAATATTTCCTATTACCGAGAAGATTAGCAATATTCTCTTCTCTCGAAAACAACTTCATTTCACTATTTTAAATAGATTTTTATTCGATTATTGCCCAATCTCGCGTGTAATATAATGTACGATTCACTGCGCCAAATATCGTAAGCCCCCGACATAAACATGGATGAAATCCCGTTAATAATTGAGCACCCAGCAGTCGAGTGGAATATGTACCGAGATTTCTTCAAATTCCAAATAAGAGTACCGCGTCATTTATGTCGCATTCGTTGTGTCTTTACGATCAATACGCAATATAACAATTAATTCTCTTCAATCCGCCGATGTTAGAAAAGCAACGTCACTATAATTTTACTTTTACTTCGCATCGCTATTTTACTCAAAGTTAAATTACTTTATTCAAATATCTTATTACTCCATTCGAAGGCTCAAGTACAATTCGTTGAGTTATTTGCACCAAAATAAAAATAACTAGATATTGCAACAACGTTTTTTTTTTTTTAACTACATAAATAGAGGAAAAAAATTGTTCGAAGAAAAAGAAAAAGTAATTAACCGAAAGCATCCCCCTGTCAAATTGATTGTGCATTAATTTCTATACGCTACATGAAAATCGGAGATCAGGGGGATGGAAAGTTGTGCAACTGAGTTGTGCCTATTGTGCGTCGAATGTCCTGTTAGATAACTAATATAATATGCAACCGACATTAGTAATTGTTGCGATACATGCCAAACAAATATATCTGCGTGTACGTTTTCATCGTACGAAAATGTGCAACGGTAATTATGAAAGAAGCGATAAACGGAGGAGATTCAGGATGAGAGAAATTCAATTATTGCTCCGGCATGTTATTGCTACTGTTCGTCTAGTGTTTCTGTCGGATTTTGTTGTTGTTGTTGTTGTTGTTGTTGTTGTTGTGTTTGCATTACCTTGAGGTTCATTAGCCCTTGGCTGCGTTCGACTGTACTGTTTTTCTCGTTCCAACGTGAAGACGATTTCATTGTCCCGTTCGTCGGGCTGCTCGCCGACGTGCCCGATTCGGGGCGGTAACGCTGCTGGCACGGGCTTCATCTCCGGGATAACATTCGCTAATCGACAGGACAGATACGGGTTGGTCACAATACAGGACACGATGGACATTTCGAGGAATTAACAACGATCTCGTGCTTTGTCGTATATAATTGCATCGCGAAACTCGGATTTATCATCTCAATAATGCCAAACGATTTTCAACTGTAATTCTCGCGATTCATCCAAACATAAACGCACAATGCCTCTTCTTTACAATTCCCCAAAACGTAGGAAGCTTTGAAAAATCGTAAAACTCATCTGGGATCTGGGATTCTATTGATTTATTTATTAGAAAAAAAAAAGAAAAAACAACAGCGAAAAAGGTGATATACGCTTGGAAAACAAATATTTGGCAATAACGACACGATAGACGCTAGTACGAGGTACTTTCTGCACAATCAGCCATTTTTTTTTTTTTTTTCTTTCTCGACACCCTCAGATCTGTCCTGTAAGTGGCCATCGACAGTTGATAGACACGAGATTACTTGACCAAAACAAAAAGTAAGAAAAAAATCGCAGAAGGTAGAAAAAAAAGTGGCTGTATTTAGAAAAAATGCCTCGTTTATGGTATCATAGGCTACACATAGGCTTGAGAGTCTGATTCTCGTGAGCCTCGCTGCTAGACAACATCAATCTAAGGCAATCAACGCGTTCTCACTTGCTTGCCGCCTCAGCTGATCTCTAGACAGCCGACATTGGGGCAAAAGCGCACAAGCGGAAAAAAAAGTGTCGGCGTAGAGCGCGCGGAGATAGTAGAGCAGAGGAGACAGGTGAATGATGACAGACTTTATTGGACTATCGCGTAAAAGCTTTATATACGATATGAGGTAAAATGCGCTCTTGTTCTACGGATGATATGGCGTTGACGTTGGCGTAAAGTACAGTACAAATATATACGTATAGATAGAGTGCGAGAGAGGAAAGAAAAAGGAAAAAAAAAAGAAAAAAAAAAAAAGTCAAGAAGAAGCGGCTAAGCAAAAAGTCGATAGTGTTAATTGGGCTGTGCTGGGAGGCTGGCGATTCGCGCGGATGTCACGGCGGATGTCCCTGTCGTTGACACGTCAAACTTGTGAATGGCGAATTAAGGATTCTAAAGTAATACAGTTGACTGAGATAAGTAATGAAATCTATCTCAGCGGTATGTGTATTCGTGTAATCTTCTTTGTCAAACTTTTCAACGGAGTATTCAGCGCAATAGTATTCGTCCAATTGTCAAGAGTCTTAGCTCATTTTGTTTATTAAAATGTGCACCATCAATTTACAGCATAGTGTTATTTTAATCGTATTATTTAGGTAATAGTTATAACCGTTTGTTTGCCTGACGTTGAATAAACAAGTGATATTATCTTTTCAAGACAACGGATGTCTATAGATAGAGTTAGAGAAGATAGAGAAGTCAAAACGTGAATTTCAATTTGAGGATAAACTCTAACGTGCTGAGGGCATTAAAATAAAATGCCTCTACTTAGTCATTATAAATTGAGCTACGTCCCGGAGAATATGTTATATTCGTCGTAGTTATTAATCGGAAAAATATCGGGGCTAAATGTATCAACGACTGGAACTTCGACCATGTAGAGGAAAAGAATACATGTATTTATCTGAGATATGCGCCTTACCTTGTTCATAACCGCATCCCTTGTGTTTGCCATTCGCGATATCCTGAAAAAGTGTTTTTCCGGCATCGTTGTCGTGGAGTTTTGTTGGTACCGCGACGCAAAGGTCTCTCGTTGCGTCCCAAGCGCAATGAGGATCTCGAAGCCCGACACAGGCGAAGCAAGAATTTGCCGATACGCTGTCGCAGTGATGAAGCGGTACCGCCCGAATTTCCGAATCAGCTATCACAACCAATTTACTCGCTTCGCCCGCTAGATGCACCACTTGTAGGTCTTTTACCGCTGAACCTGTCAATCGATACTCGTTCACTTGCTTTCTACTGTAGTCTCATTACAAGAAAATAAGCTTCTTTCTTTTTTTTCTTTTCGTTTACGGGATATTTATGCGATACATACTGACCAGCCGATATTTTGTTCAAGTTATATTTTGTAAATAAACGAAAAGCTTTAAAATATTGATCGAAAAGCATCGAATAAAAATAGTGACTGACCGTATTTGAGGACTTGAACGTCACTGACTATCACCTGACCAACTTGGGTGAGTGACTCCGGTGCTTTGGTATTGAGAGCTTTTAGTACTCGACCGTCGTCTGTAAGAGAAAGAAAAAAAAAAAAATTTAGCGTATCGTTGTCCAAAGAAAAGCGTTGACGAGGAGAGGCTGATATTGTACGGAATAGTTTGAAACTCTGTTACTCCACTAACCAGTTCCGATATAGAGAATGTCGTAGGTTTTCCCGTCTACCGATTCAACTTGAGGATCAACCGCGACCTTGGTAAATTTGTAACTGAAAATGTTGACAAGCGTTATTCGGCTGTGGCTGTTGTCAAAGTTTCGCCGGCAATCGTTGTTATACTTACTTGAAGCTAACTTTTGTGATGACCGGTAGAGTGAAGTGCGATTGGACCGCGTCGTCCATCAGTGGATGAGTCTTAACAAAGTTGACAGTTACATCTGGCAAAGTTCTCGAGTCATTGACGCAAGCACCGGGTCGTGGCTCGGGAACCTTTTCCGGAAGTACTCGGAGCCAGTTACTGTTAATCGTCTCCTGTTCCTTGAAAGCACCTTGGAAGACTTGGAGAACGCTGCTCATGGAAAATGCGCATATCGCTGAGCCTCCTATCGAATTCACGGGGGTCGTAAAAACTCCGTAAATCAATTGTTTACGCTCACCGGCGTACCAGCCTTCGGTCACGTCGCTCGTCGATTCTGTTAAACGGAAAGCAACAACAACAAAAAATAAAGAAAATTACTTTACAGTCTCTGTCTGGACGGAAATTACGTAACCGTGGACCGCTTGACCTTTAAAATAGCTTCAACGAGAGCATCACTTTGTGCTGGGAATAAAATAAAATGTCTCTCGAAACTTGGGTACCGCATAACTACGTAAATCAACTGCACGGGTCTCGTTTCGTCAAGGGACTGCTAATCTTTATTTTATACTTCATGAAAAAACAAAAATACTACGACACGCGGTGTCGTTACAATTCGCACAAGTACATGTATCGCGTATTCTTATGTCGAATCGTTGAAGAGAATTTTATCGTAGAAAATTCCTCCGGGATATTGCCGCTAGAAAAATAAAGCTTTGAATCTTGACGTTACTGTTGAGTACCGGATCGGTAGTTAGTAATTAAGGAAGACTATATATTAGTGAGATTTGAACTTTCAACCGTCGTCCAGCTCTTTGCATTAAACTTGCAGATTCATTTGAGCCTTTGTATTATTTCCTGGGGTATAAATGAAAAAGCAATATAGAAATTTTCAAGTAATCGGAATAAAAATCTTTTGATTATACTAGAATAGAGCTCTTTTTGTACAGCTGGCAAGTCCAAGACCGTTGACTTTGCAATTCCATTCCGTTAGCGTTTACCGAAACACCTTCGCTTCCGTTTTACCGGCTTTTCACCTCCAGCCGTATTTCTCCGCTTTGTTACTATATACAGTGCGGAGAAAAAGTTGAAAAAATCAAGCGACTCTCGGTCGATTTACCGATGGATGTACGACACTTAACCGGCGCGCATCGACGCGAGAATCTCCGGCTCGATTCGTTCTCTCGCGTTGTCGCGCGCTCGCGCTCGAAAAACTTTTCCAACTATTTCCGATAATCGTGAAAATTGTCTCGTTGCGCGAGATATATATATATATATATATATATATATATATATATATATATACCATATCTACATACGTACCGTATGGTGTATGCAAGTACTTTCGTCTCGGAACTGAGGAAAATATAGTAATTCCGTAGTGGAAAAGGAGAATACGGGCAAGTTTGTTCGGACTAAAAACTTGTCAGGTAGCGACCGGACGTGATGCAAGATTTTCGAATTTTCAATGGCGTTCGTGATCCACGCCAATCACCTCACACGAAACTTTGTCTTCCTGTCGGAGTTGCGTTTTTCTTTTTCAATTTTCTCTACTCAATTAACATAATTCTCGGTTTTTATTCATATAAAAGTGCTTTTCGTGCTTCTCACACGATATCGAAAGCATTAACATCCGTCCCTGCGCCAATTGCAAAAAGAAAAGAAAAAAACGTACCGTGTACTCTACAGTTATTAAAATATGTGATATTCAAGTCATGGACTGTGTGTTCCCGTTGCCCCATAGAGAAAGTAATTTCTCAATTGTGTATAAAAATTTTTAAGTCCATGAAAAAATCCTCGCGCCTATCTTCCCCGTACCACGACACGACTCAACTGAAAACTCTTAATGCTCTCTCGGTACTTTAATCGTCTTTAGTTTTAAGCAAATTTACTAAAAACAACTTCACAGTAAGGCTTCAGCATTTTACAGAAAAACATTAATTTATTTAACTTGAGTTTAAACGGCGTGGATTCTCTCTAGAATATTAAATCTTCTATCCAAGTATTTGCGTGTTTAAAGTTAAATTAATAGGAAAATTTGAAAATTCAAGTAGGAAAAGGACTAGGAGAAAATTGCACGAGACAAGAGTAAAACGTGTAACAGCGACGAGTGGCAATATTACGTAAATTAAGAAGCAGCTACGAAGAAAATGTGATAGAGCTTGTCGCGAGAAACGAATCTAACGAAATAGCAGAGTACGCCATGACGCTCGGCTATAATTACTAACTCTTAATAACTCGAGAGTGAAGACCGGTTCTTCGGATTTCCGTGATATTCGAACCCACCAACCCTTCATCGATCTTTCAACTTTTTTCACTCATTTTGGCAAAAGGTTAAGAGAAAGGTATACACCGAATGAAAATTCTGAGAGAAAATTTCGTGGAATTTTCATGCTTGGTTCTATTTGTCGCGCACACGGAAAATATTTTAGTGACTATGGCAAAGAGTTTTAAGTGAATATCACCGAGCCAAAGAGACTCGAGTAAAAGAAAAAAATAGGCGTTATTGATATTCCAACGACAACCGCGGCTAACAATAGGTAGGACACCTGTGCTCGGTGCTGCTCCTCAATCTTCGCTTCTCAATACTCCATCTTACCGAACGTGCAGTGCGAATTTTTCAAAATTCACTCATTGATTGTTAGAGAACATATTTACTTATAATCACTTGATATCGCTGCAAATTACAACTATAGTATCTAGTCGAAGCATCCCAATAAAAAATTACGACTTTCAGTGGAAATTGGAAAAATATCTAAAAAGAGAAATAATTATTTCATTTTTACGTGGCAAAGAGGAAAGAGTGACTTGATCGGAGTATCTTTTTCGATGTTGCATTTCGAGTAAGATTATAAGTTATGACCCCTCGGTTGACATTAGTCGTCATAGATACAGACAGTGGTACAAGTCGAGTGACGAACGGATTACGGTGGCGGTGGCGGCGACGGCGACGTCGACGACGACGACGACGACGACGACGACGACGACGACGACGACGACGACGACGTTGTTGCCAGTATGCTCGTCTGCATGGAATTGTTGAGCGTTGAGCGCGTTGGGCATCCAATGTCTGGCAGAATGCCAGATATCACATTGGATATACGAAGATTTCGATTCAAGTGATGTGTTGGGCATGTGCACGAGCGTGGCTCCGCACGAGGACGGGATCAGGGAGTACAGCACAGCAGATACCTCGAGTCCCTCGAACGTTTGATTCCGCACGTTTTTACGAGTCGACGGAGCGTGCTTCTCGACGCTCTCTCATCCCCTAGCTTGCATTTACTGCAATTCGAAAATCTTGGAAGGTCCCGCACGGAGCCAGCCGTCGAACCACCAGAACCACCCGATCTCGACGCGCCAAAGAAATCCGATTTATTATTGATGTCTCGGTTGGCCAATTCGACGTTGATCCTCCCAAGCTGTGCGCCGCGACATCGGAGAACGTCAACATTTTCAACATGGCCTTTTCCACTCCGATTAATCGAACGAACTCTATTTTAGACGTTTCTTGTGATTTTTAAATCGTACATTTTTCCCAAAAAAATATTAATACGCACAGAGTGTCCTCAGCATTATTTTTACTTACTATTTTAGGAAATAATAAATTAGTAAAAAAGAATTTCGTCGGGTTGGATTTCTTCGATTTGTCTCTTTCGTATCTTGACGGATATCGAGACAATAATGAAATTCCATGTGTGAAAGAGGATTGGGGCCGCGGTTCGCGAAAGCACTATCGATAACTATCGGTAATTACTGAAAGCTCTGTAGTTGTTTTCCGTACGGGACGATATACATTTTTCACTATATTTTCACGGATATGTAAGAATAACTGGGGAATCGCCATTATATACTCACGTATCTCGTTGAAATAGAAGGGATAATCCCCAGGGACGGAGCAATTGAGTCTCGCTTTCAGGAAACTCGTCCATCTGTCGCTAAACGCGTGAGGTCCACCTTTATCGTGTTGGCACACTCTACCGACTCGTGAATAAACGGCCTGCGAAATCGAGAATAAAAGAATCGTTTGAGTGAATGCGTTTTCAAGAATATCCGAGTACATCTTTGGGATTGAGGGCTCTTTTATTCGTTTTTAGCACAGACTCTTGAATTAATCATCCAGCCAATAATAGATTATACCTGTATAACTTTTCACGTGTATATCTTTGCCTCGTAAATTGCTGATTAATCGGTTAATTTATAACTCACCTTGCCACAGTTCATGTACTCGACCGCGGTTTCCCGGTAGAAGAAGAATACGTAATCTCCGTATCCGAAGGAACTTACAAAGTTAGGACCTGCAAATAGATTATGTACTTTCGTCATTGTAGACTTTTTTAAATATCTCTAGCCCGGTGGGCAATTGATTTCTCGAAAATAGCCCAATTAGAAACCGATTGCCGATATGCATCACTTGATAAATTCGAGAAAATCTTTCGATATAGCACGTATAAAAATAGCTACGTCAAAATAACAACGAAAAATCATTTATTAGAAAAGAATAAAGCAAAAAGTACTGTAATATCTATTTTAGAAAATAAGAGACTTTCCGAAATCTCCAAGATAAATTTAATATACGATCTCCTGGTTAAAGATCTTGGATAATTTGGATAAAGATAAAAGTTGAGGTTGTCGATTTTTGATAAATTCCAGAGGGAGAATAATTGACAATGAAGAAAGTGGGCCTACTGGTTGAACGTAGGCCGTGTATGTGCCAAGTTAGTTGCGATGAAGATAAAATTGAACTTACCGTTGAGCTGATTGAGGTCTGATCTTTCGGTGCGTATCTTTTCCCTGTGAATGAGCGGTTCACCACCGGAAAAATCGGCAACCGTAGCAGCGTACAATTGTCCACCTGTTTAACAAAGTAGAGACTGAAATTGATGTTTATTGAAATTTGGGCTTGTTGTACTATTAATAGTGAAGTGTGGAAGCAGAAGCGGGCGATTAATTCGAGGCCCAGACAGGATACACGTTGAAAACCTAAGCCCGCAAAGCATTTATAAAGCGGAGGCTCTCGTATATTAAGCCCGCCGAAGAGACGCGTTGGACTCGGTACGCCGAGCATCTGCCAGTGGGTGAGTCTTTCCCTTTTGGTAGACTCGGGCGGACTTAACGGGCCACAAATCTACCTTGAGCTCCTTGGTCACACACCAAGCTTGCTGTATTTTCCTATCCGAGCATCACCGCCAACCCGAGATATACGTTATACATAGTAGTTATAAGATCCCGCCGCGACATCAGCCGACAACGCTGCTGATGCTCACGGCCTTCATCGTTCATCCGCCCGAGTTATGGGAGCTCCTCTCTTCTACGGCAAACCGGCAAACTCGACGAAATTTTCAGCTAAACTAGATTCCAGTCGGTCATAGGACACATGTCTTTCGAGTACACCTCGACCAGTCTCGATAATGCGCGATAAACGATAAAAAAACATGTAATATGCACTCGTTCGCGTTTACACCGACCGTCTTTGATTGTAGAGGTACGGTAAAAAGTCAATATAGCCAAGTGAAAGACAAACCGAGAAAATAGTAATACTCACCGGCAAAAACTGTTGTGCTGTTATGCTGTGGATCGTATGGACAGAGACCGAGACCGTCAATTTCGCTCTTGCCGCGCACGTAAATGCCATTCTGGAAAAGTCAAGAAAGAAAAATAAGAACGTTGGTGGGTTATCATAAAAAGATATATCTCAGGTGTAAGGGAGACTCACGAGATAAAATACGAAGAGTGGGCAAACGCGGAAATATGGTCAGGTGCTCGCGGATTCTCGCGGAACAAGTTTCGAGACTGTCTGAGGTATCTGTGTCAGGAGAGATTCGTATGCATCCCTCTTGACTTCCGGTTTTTCATTTTTTTTAGCCACGCTTTTTCGCTCTAAGAGGAACACGAGAGCTGAGTGCAGCGGTCCGTCGGTAAACGAAACACGGTATACACCAATGGCCCGTAAAACCGTAAGGCGAAGACTACTACGAGTCCACACGAGAGAGAAAGGAATACGGAATATCCTTTTCGAGCCATACCAGCCACTATGGTATCTTGGCGCTTCACCCCTTATATATCACGCTCAGGGGCTACACTTTTCTTTTTACATACATACGCATTTCTGGCTTTTAATTACAACAACATTCGCATTCGCATTCTTAAATAGAGCAAATAAAAAATTGACTTTCAATACTTGATCGCTTGACATTAAATAACTTATATATGTATAGAAATATGTGTACTATGCACGTTCGAATACCATCGCTGTAAGCCAAGTGCCGTGCACAGGGCTAAAATTCGCCAAGGATTTTTATCGTGTTCGAGTCGTTTCGAATGGAAACTCGTGGAATGCCGAGAAGGAAAGAAAGGTGAGAGTCGAAAGATTAGAGAACAATTGGCGTTTATTGAGAATCGATTTTCGTTTACGAAGCTATATACATACATCGAGATGCATCGTTGAATAAAATATTCAAGCTCTCGTGGATGAAATGAGTTTCTCGATTTCGTATAGAAATGAGAAGAGAGTTTGCGGATTGACCGATTGAATTTCTTATTGATCTACGGATTTTTTCTTCTTATAGGACTCTAGGAGAATCTGTCACAAATGAGATAGTCGTGACGTTTTCGAGATTGAATCGCTACTACATATTTTATATATATGTAAAAGTATTGAATATCAATTAGCCAAATGAAGTGTCGGTCGATTGAATTTAAGTGAGCGTAAAGCACTGATCATGAAACAGGCTAATGAGGGTTTAATGCGAGACGCTAGCCAGATAATCTTTGGTATAATAAAGCTTTTAAGATAAAACTATGGACATGAGTAGTTGTAGTTCTTCAAAATTATTATAACCAAATGAACTATCATCGGATATTAGAAAATCGTAATATCTTTGTAGAAATATAATGAAAAATGGCCGAATGTAGTCGGTTGGAAATATTAAGTCTTGTGAGATTTTGTCGAAATACTATTGTATTGCGGTTAATACGCGTGCCGAACAGAGTCGCTAGCGTGATGTTAATATCAGCCGCTGAGGATCGTTCTTTGGGGCCTTGTTAGGCATTACGTTCCATGTGAGATAGAGCCCCGGTGGGGCCGCCCTACAATGCTCCGATGCGATCCGAGAGATTGCCTTGGCCGGCGAAATTTTCTCCCCGGATTTCTACATAAAAGGAAAAAGGATTGGGCTAATGTAAAATGAGGTGGAAAAGGTATGTAAGAAGTTGAGGGACAAACGAGAGCAAGTGAGTCACTCGTTATCTCGGTAGCCCGCAAACTTTTCGGCTAATTATCATTAATTAGAAAAGTTTAGGGAGTAGGGGCAGCGGCATGAGCTTGGCGCTTGGAACGAGCAGCACCAGAAGCCAAGTCTCGCCTAGGCAAACCCTCTGCTAATACCTATAATGTAACTGTGCAGCGAAACTGGCTCGACCTTAAAAGTTTAACGCAAGAACCGGCACCTCGTAAATTCAGACTGCAAAACAATGACGTGGCTGGATACAGAGTGCCAGTTGTCTACCTAGTCTCTGTGTTTGTGCATCCTTTATGCCGAACGATATTCCAGTACATGTATATTCATGATACCCCTGCTACTGTCTAACAACGGTAAAAACTATATGTGTACTGTGAGAGGCGAAAGATAAAAGGCGCGAGGGTGAATGAGCAATTTCGGAATGCCCAATTATCAAGCTTACATTAAGTATAAGCGATCATCGAATTTTCAGTGCAAACTTGGATTTTTAAGTCTTTAAAAGAATTACTAAAAACGATTAATTTCTTGGCGTTAAGTGTAAACTAAGTTTATACGTGGATACGCGTAACGACAAAAGTACGGACTTTACATGTATATATATTTTATAATTTTCCATTACGTCTGTAATAGAGCCCTTTATCAGTTATATCGGTAACGAAGTTTCAAAGTTTTGGTGCTTCAAGAGATGTTGAATAATTGAACTTCTCGCTTGGTAGTACATATCGATTAGGAAAATATTGAATGTATCAATTGACAAAACTAAGAGAGAAATAATTAATTGACTTATTAGCGTGACCATTGAATTTTGTAGGCACAAGCTTGAAATGCGCGATTAAGACGAACGACTCTCCTTCCATCGTTCACGTAAAACTTTGATTATTAATGGGAGTGGCGGAGGATTAAACGTGGCAGAGCGAACTCGACTCACGGGCAGAATTTCTATTCCGGGCTAGTTACCGGGTGCGCGAGATCGAGGTTCGCGGTTCGCGGTTCGCTCGGGAGAGCTGCTCTCCCAGAGTTTAAACGCCCCCGGAGCGTGTTCCGTGGGTACACGTATCTTATCGGTTCCCGGAAGTTCCGTAAATCATTCGAGGCATCGCATGAAGGAGCAATATAGGGAGCATCAGAGGGTCCCAGTGAATCTAATGGGCCGTTCGGCAGCATTTCACCTATCGCCTATCCGCGATAGTAAACTCGCATTTTTTCGACGACGCTTAGGACAACGCCTCCACTAATCGTACCATCGTTACGTCGATCCTCAAAAATCCATAAAACTATTTTTTATTTTATTATTTTTTTTTATTTATGCCTGAGATTTTCTATCTTTAACGCGAGATATATATGATTATCGTATAATCCCTATCGAGCATCTTCTTTCTCCGCCTATATTTCGACCGCGAATACCCGCGTTGCCAACTCAAATCATTCAGGCTATGACGACAAACTGATTAATGTGATTACTGATTACGCTAAAATTCGATGTGAAAAATATGACGTCTGGAAGAAGATCGATCGATGTTTGCCATTACCTACATGACCCATCAGAATTAATTAGAAATTTTACTTTAGGAATGATTACATTTATTCATCAGCACTGACATTGTTGTTCAATTTTGAGGAATCACTAACTAATATTGGCCCTGTTGGGGTTCATGTTGTATCATCGGCACAATTCCACTTGGGGCAGTATCACGATCTGCGCAAAGTCGATCTCGTTTTTTCTTTTTTTTCCGGATCGTCTCTGTCAGAAGTGTATTCTCGATTGTTTTTATATATATGGTAGAAGGACGCGGGAACAAAGCTGTGACCGAAATGGTGAATGTAAAATACGTTGTTGTATTTTTTCACGTCCAGTTGAGAAGAGAGTGTGCCACATCATTCAAAATTGGACAGTACATGATGCACTTCTCAATTCGGTGATATATACACACGTACACTAGAGTATGCTCATATATTGATATATAGGGGAGAGTGAGAGAGAGGGGGGGATTAATCTCGCACGCAATCACGCACACCAACGAGACATATAGAGAACCACACCCCAGTTCTCCGATCTAATTATCGTTCCGGTGGACGAGCATTGATATAACTATTCGGCCAACATGCTGGACACGCGTCCGTGATATATATACATATATATATGCATATACGTATCGTGTGGAACGTCGTCAGCTATACCATCGTACACGTGTTACGCGTTTCGCGTTTACAACATACTCGGCAGGATGCGCACTTGTAACGGGCACCAATATAACTTTTATATGTACCATCACTCAACATCCTATAGACATTATTACACTTGGAATAACGTAAGCCATGTTCTATTTATAGAAGAACGTGTATGTAGCACATAACACACGCCTGATCCATCATTGAAAATCATTTTCATCCATAATTGCCAAGCTCACATTACTTTTCAACAAATCTATTTCTTTATTTCACTGATTATATACTTTTATTTACTTTTGTCAAACTCCTTATCGCATTAATAAAGTGTTATTATTAAAACGGGTTTTCACGAAAATAATGTAATCATTAATGAGAATTAATGGGCCGTTTTTAAATTGAATTTTTGTGGGAATCTCAATTGAACCTCACCTATCTCGATGACGATTTGGTGACTATTATACAATTGCACTATCTATGATTAGAGTTAATTTAGCGTGAAAGCCGAATGAGATGGGATGAGATAGAGGTAGAAGAAAAGGAGAAACTGAAGGAGGGGAAATAACTCGACAGCCAGGTTAGATTTCGTTTATGGTTACGCTGAAGGGAAAAGGGTCAGGGTTGAAGTGGGCGTATGCGGCGGAATATTCGGACGAGTACATTGCCCTCAGCGGAAACAAAGCTTACGAGGGAAGTTTCACGAATGCAGTTGCTACAGTAGTCACTCCTGGTTGGATGGAGGGCTGCGGTGGATTGTATAAGTATACCAGTAGCAGAACTCTGCGTTCTCCGCTAAGATTGGTACACTATAGCAGTACAAGTGAGGAGTATCAAGCGAACGAGGGAGAAGCAGAATAAGAAGAGATTCCCTTCCCGTTGGAGTATCCAACATGAGATTTACTGCCATTCGACCTTGGCACCGAGTAGTGCGAGACCAGAGTGTTTCAGAAGACCATAGGGGAGTCGGAGATATATATATATATATATATATACATATAGAACACTTGTATGCACTTCCATGGACATACCTGAGCGCACAGAATTGCCTCTCAGACTAAAGAACGTACATTCTGTACAGACTCAGAGAACACGACAAGTCGACTTCTATCTTGAACTAGTTTCAGCTTAGATTTCGTACAACTGTAGTTTAGTGAAAATTTCGCACTCTTTCTCACGCAAACAATGTCGCGAGGGATAATATTGATACGAGAGTTTGCCGATTTCATCCAATCAAAGGCAAATTAATATCTCTCGCAATTGTTCATTATCTTTTTGTTCTGTGTAGACATTTAATTACGTTGTATTATATAGACTATGGCGATTAAAGAAAAGTTTAAGCATCAACGGCAAAAAAAGAGAGTTGATACGCAAAAGACTCATTCGCGAAGGATTAATCGACGAGCGTCGTATCCGTTTTAGTTGACTACAATCCGTTAACATTCGCATATTCGCTTCCGGCGAACCCGAGAGTCCGCATTCCCAGCCGAAAGTGACCCTCGTACTGCCAATATGCACCACGTACACTTGGGCATGATTTCGAGAATCCACTCGCATGCGAATACCCAGACAGTAGGAATACAGAACACGAAACTGATGCCAGCAAAGGAAGACAGAGATCCGCGATTGTTGAGGAGAATTTGCTGAAAAAGAAGGAAATTATTGACCGCAATGGAATATCAATCAATACAAAAGGAAATCGTTCACTCGAGTAGAAAAGAGACGAACGATCCAGACAGTTTGTTAAGAGAGATTCGTAACTTGTGGCATAGAAGTTTAAAAATTTGCTTGGATCCGCTTCTATCGTACTTGACTCGTTGATGCTCAAATGGTAGCTGATAGGCCAACGGATAACCATCATGGCGCCACCAAATGGTCACAAATCCAAAAATACCTCGATCCAATCAACTCAATCAAGAAGTTTTTGTTATATTCATCGGTTGACTGAATAAAAAAAAATATTAGAAAAAATCTCAATTCTTTAGCTTAATAAAGCCTTGGTCTTTGTAAGCCTTGTCTTTGTTGTCTAACAGATTTAAGCCAAAGTCAGCTATTTTGTTGAATCTTTCAACGATTTCTCAAGTTATCTTGGACATTTTGTTGTATCATCAAGCGTGGCGTTAATATCCGGCGTCTGCTCGGGAGAAGTTAACTTGTGGCAATTTTCTAGTGGCAGTTTACCTGAAGTAATGAAATCTCAGTGTCATCAAGTGCCGCTCGGTGTTTCCCACAGGGTCCGAAAGAGAATTCACGTGCATCGCACAGCGTTGACTTTGTTTCTAGACTTTCCGTTTCTCTTTCTCTATGTATTTGTTCGTTCTTTCGTTTTTCGGTTTCTTTCGCTGGCAAGCTCTCTCGAGCCTCTGCTCGGTGTACGTAGTGTGCTCGCACCCTTGGCGAAGCATGAATCCGCCGGGGAAATTACTTGCACGGTGAAAGCTCGTGGCCTCAGGGGTGATACGCGCGTCGAGACGTTGCGAGTCCGAATCCGTGCGGAGCTATGTCTCGCGCCGACGCTTGTGTCCGGCAGTATAGTGCTATCTACGACGAACGCAACTACAGCAGTGACCCACATAGTGCTTGTGCTATGATAGCTATAGAGTGTGCACGATGTATCTTGGTAACCGCGTCTCTTCTACGTTCCTTCCTCGATCCCAGCCACTGCTTTATCCACCGGTGTCTATATGTATATACGGTGGAGCTCAGATTGCAGTTGCTCCACTGTATATCTGTAGATACTTATATACAGGTACTATGGTACATTCTAAAGTATCGGACAGACTGTGTCCGTGGTCCCTGGCATGCCTCAGCCTCTGGCTGGTATCTATCTAGATGTACAGCTGTGCTATATCGAAGCTGTATGCGCGGTGGTCTTCTGTCGATTGTACACGCTGGTGGGCCAATGCTCTCGACTCCAACGACTGCAACGAGGAGCTCCCACAAATACGCGAATCCACTCGTGTTGCCGAGCTTGAGCTGGTTTATAAGAAAGAAGAACGGAAGGTCAGAGAACGGGAGTTGACCGGGCCGCGTTCTCTGCAGTTTGCTTCACACAGTTGAGAGCACCCGCGACTGACGTTATCAAGAAAGCTCGATAGGGTGGACCGAGTGAGCTCTCTCGCTCGTCGCCGGAGACTTTTCCAATCGAGCTAAAGCGCCGCTACTCGTTATCGGTCCAACCAGACGCTGGACACGATTACTCCAGGCCGATTGGAAACGGTCGGCGGCATGGGCTACATTCTCAACTATCGGGGAAGGTCTGCTGTCGATTTACCGCACAGTACGCTCAGGCTATGTCTACTAACCGTTTTCATCTACATTCCATTAAAGTTAACTTCATTATTTTGCATTTCGTACAAGAGGATTATATCGTTTATTAGTGATTACTCATTCTCAGTCAAGTTCAATGCTCACACTTTTTGGCTATTTATATTAAAACGTTGACTCTCATTTTCTCGTCTATCGGGTAGAAGTGATGTGTTAGGTTGCCAAAATGCCCCATGCCGCACTTTTGATTACCTTTAAAACTCAATATTCTTCCGGTCGCAGCTGTCTTAAATTTATTATTAAAGAAATTACTTTAAATCTCGCATGCAATGATCAAAAAATAATATTACTGTTTTTTCGACCGATATGTTGTTACAGTTGCGTGTGATTGCTGTCGTATATTGTTAGAAAAACTGGTGGAATCTCCAAAAGTTACCGTAATAATCATTTTTCCCGTGTTCACAGAAAATAAGTAACGAAAGAGCCCTTTGGCGTCTTGGCGTCTTGATCGGTACTCAATATTATTGAGACGCATATGCCAGTATATCTTCACCATATATTGAGTTAACTGTCAATATTCATCAGTTTTGCGAAAGCATATCAATTTCCTGTAACGACCAAACGGAGATTTTCGACAGCTATAGGTATTGCTAGTGACGTGTTGCTCATACGGAGAATCGAAGAAACAAAATATATGGTGATTACCGGGGATTGTAGCCAGATTATTCTTCTATTCTCAACTATATATATATATATATATTAGCCGGTAAAGGAGAAGAGGCTCCAAACCCATGCGATCGTACAACGAATCATGAGTGTCTTTCACTATTTTAATTGACAAACCGCATCGACAGTCGTACAGTGGTGTCTAAAATTTGTAACATAGGTAGAAAGGTTGCGTTCAACAATAATGGATACTCTAGCGCGTCGGTGTGGCGAGATACCCCATTCCTCTTTTGGGCGTTCGCCCAGGTGCTACCCCACTCTTTCGGCCTTTCTCCAAATTACCGGCTAAACTATGCAGAGTTTTTCTTCCTACTTCGTCCTACAACGTTGTTCTACGTTTATGCAGTACAGTCAAATTCTTGTCAGTGAAATCCAAAAAATTCACTTTTGGCAAATGCAGGGCCGTTACATTCCCAATATTAAGATTTTCTCACCATCACCAAAGGAAGCGTTATTGCTTCTAGAAGGCAGGCAATGTTACGTCATAGCATAGACCTCAGGCAACTTTAACATAGTTGCAAATTCAACCTACGACATAACGCGGAGAATCTTCAATCAGAAGCCTCTATGTTACACATAGAACGTAGCTATGTATATATATATGGTTCTGAAATTCCTACAAAATCAGTGGCACATGGTACAGCCAGCCACGTACCTTCTAACCGCGGAGGCGTATATGCCGTATCAAGATGTGCCCTATAGCGTTGAGCTGAAACGATGATCGGATACGATGAACACATATGGCGTGGCATGCGTGCAGTGTGAGCAGACTAGCCTAGCATATAGCATCCATTGAGAGACATTCCATTCGGGCCCATTAGCGATCATTAAGGAACGCGACCGGCTCGTATGTGGTGGTGTGCGCGGAAGAGGATAAAGGCACAGCGATCTTCTGTGGAGATTTAAACTTTGAATAAAAATTCCAATCTCGATTGTCTTTAAAATAAACAATACAATAATTTATCTTTTAAGGAGCAAAAGTAATGACAATGAGTTTTTTCAAACTCCGAATACAATTTAGATATACATTTTGATAGTTTAATATTGGCATATTGATACATTCGTTTGTGAATAAAAAAAAATAAAGTGACAATCGGAATTCTCTGACCATAAATATGTATATCGCGTACTCTGTTCCCAGGGGATCTTCATGTCCATACCAACTTTCCGGGAGGCACGATGACAGCTGGGAAATGGGTGACGACAAATTCTTAGTAAGCCGATGACCTCGGGTGTTGCCATTTCGTTACAAGATATATACCACTCCCAATTCTACATTAGGTTCAGATATACGACGTCCTGTGTACGCATCCGAAGACATTATTACTTTGTCGTTTTTTGCCGGTATGGCACTTGTGGAGTATGCAAATCCATGGATAATGGCGATATCGATGTTACAAAGGCGTACAGACTAATTCATACACTGGTTTCACTCCCAACGTACATCATCAGTCATGAACGAGTGTTTATATTATGGTAACGTTTAGTTTGTAATCGTGTTCTCAGTGGGATTTTTATAGCAATCCTAGTATGTTGTGTCTATTGTAAATTGAAGCTCTGTGGTTAAAGGAGCACAGTGGAAGACATCAACGCACCTGGACGTAACATAAAGCGAAAGGCCGGTATCTCTACGGATAGGAGAGTGTGGTACTCCAATAGCGTTTTGTCTATGTATCGTATTGTACGTCTGCGTACATAAATATATAAATTTACATGCTGTACGAGTACGCGTACGAGTATACTGATGTAGGTATATGTGCTATATACATGACCGTAGTGCACCGTCAACATATGTAGAACGTGTACTGTATACGTGTGTTTGCACGAATGGTTGTGCCGACTCCAGCGGCTATACGCAGGGTCGGCGCGCTGGCGGGTTTCCAAACTACCCTCCCGACAGCGGGCCCAGCCCATCCTTTCCTTTTCACCCCCCTTCAGACCGTATACCTTCCTAGCCTATCTGCCGTATCCGGCATCTCCGACAGCTTGACTCGGACCGCGATATTGCTCCGGACCGTGCTCGCGCGTTTACTCTCATACAGCCCGAATAAGCCGAGCTGATGCGCTCGAAAAAAAGTTAACACAGAACCACCGAGGATGGTCCAACTCGCAGTTGAATTGTTAAAGAGTCCTCGCTCTCGTATAGTGCCAAGGCACTGATCAAATATTCGCTATACGAAGAATTCGGAATGTCTTGGGTTATATTGACGAGTACAGGATGAATCTAGGAAATAATATCCGTGGCAAAAAAACTCACGAAAAAATAACATCCTCGGAAAAGAAAATCATGGAAAAAAAGATGCCAATTTAAATTCCCGGAATACATGAACTTTGTTAGTTTATCATCGCTGCTAAACGTATATTCATTGTTTAAAAACAGCCGTACAACCATACCGCAGAGCACCGTCTACAAAATGCCGAATGAAATTTAAATTATAAATACAATAACAAAAAAAGTTGTCTCGCAGACGACCCCTAACGGGTCGTTGTTCTATAACATACGTTCTAGTTGAAAATTTGTATAATGTTGTATCGTTATATATTTGAATCAAGTTAATAGTTGCCCAAAAACTATCGTGTACTGAAAGTCATGTCAAATGTATGCACCCGATGTATAACGCTTTGATCTGGGTCCTCGTTTCTTCATTTCCCTAATGAATTCATATCAAGCGAACCGAGTGTATGACTCGGGCGACGTACACGAAGCTACACATGAATCGCTTTTCATCGTCGATCGATCGAATCGCGATTTAGTTCGACAGTGAAGTAATCTTTGATACACTTATTACCAATAATATAATCCTTTTAATACTCGGTTGATGAGCATCGATGATCCAGCCTTCGAAGCTCTTCCGTCGAGTGTCCGAATACCCGGAAAATCAATCAAGGCTTGTATGCATCAACGTCGAGAGGGTGACGTTGTGATCCGGTTGTGCTCAGAATCGTATTCAACGATTCTTATTGCGTAAACGCGATTCAAAATGAATAAAACGGCGCGGGCGGTAAGCTGGTACGCGTATTGTGTGTACATAACTGGTATACACACACGCCGCATAACCTGGATGATATATCTATAGAGGTACGTGGGAACAGGAACGGCCGGTGGCAAGAGATCTGCTAGAGTTTAGAATAGCAGAGAAGGGGAGGAGTGAGTGTGTGTGTGTGGAGAAGTGGTAGTAGAACTCGGTGCAGTCGAATGGCAATCGATCCCCAGAGAGAGCCAAATGTTTGCCATGCACGACTATGGCTAATGTACCGGTGTCCAGTGGCGATGAGAGCGAATGTGAGTCGGCCAGTTGCTTTGACGAGTCTCTTGGCTGGGATAGCTACAACACGTGTCTGCGCTCCTTCCTCAGATTCTAGCAGTCGCGATGCTGGGTTAATTGTAGGTCGCGGTACGTAACCGCTACGCGGTCAGAACCTTCGCCGATATTATCGTATTTTTCCCCCGAGTCCAATCGAATTCAGTTACTACCCTACGTGTTCTTTAGTATATCCGATTGTTTTAATAATCGGGCCAGAGGCTGTTTATGCTTCATAATTTTGATTTTCTTTAATTTCCTCAATTACTTTACTTTCACGGTTACGGTTCATTGATTTTCTTAAATTTCCGTAATTACTTTACTTTCAGTTTCATCTATGACTGTGAAATGTAAGAGAATTTCACATGTAAAAAAAAAAAACAGAAATAGAGGTCAGGAAAGTTTGTCCAGGTGAAAGGGGAAGCAGAAGGGGAGTGCATTTCGGGGGAGCATCGAGGGTCCGGCTGGACAACGTCGGAAGCAAGAGAACGAGAGAGAGAGAGAGAGAGAGAGAGAGAACGTCGGTGGGTTGGCGCACAAGATGAAAGGTGCGGGGCGAAATAAAGTGGGGCTCAGGGAGAAAAGGTAACAGTGCCAACAGCGGAGAAAAGCGAAATCGCTTCACATCTTCGATATATATGTTTCAAGTGCCCGGAAGCACATTGGTAACTTCCGTTTCTGATGAGGTTGCGGCCAGCCTTCCGTTTGAGCCTGGCCTGGCTCGCTACCGATGAGCAGCTCCCGAGGATTGCAGTTCGTTACAGCCGTAATTTCTTGGTTTTTCATTATTTATAACGTTGCATTGATATTTCAAGCCACCTTCGTTAGCTTATTCTCCTAATTCTTTCTCTCTCGATATACCTTTTTCCCCGAGTTTTCTCGTTTTACCAGTCATTCGTTTGTAAGCCGATACTACGATCGAATCTCGATTAATTAACCGAATCGTTGAGCTGTGCTAAACTCGATTACCACGCCCCCGGTGGATATACATCGTTCAACTGCGAAGTGATAGAACTATGGAGAAAATACCAGTATGATTTTTCTCTCGCCTTCCACCCGCCGACCTCGTTATTAGTTTCACAGCTTACGTATAAATAAGGTTTAACCCTTGTACGGCATTAACGAAAATATGAATCAGTATTTTATTATTTACAATAGATGTGTTACTTGTAAGTAACAAATAACTATGAAAACGATGGCATTTGTGCGTAACATTTTTCTCAAGATTGTCAGTAATTTTTCCGTTTTTATATATCATTATATCTTTGTATCATTGCTTGCTTCGTATTACGTTTATTTATTTTACCTATTTGTGTTGTTACCTCAATTCCACTTTCTATGAATTTTATTAATTTATATTTTTTGCACACTTGTCTATAGTGTTTTAGTTTTAAGTTCTATTAATGATGCTTTACGCTCGAGTACTAAAAACGAAGCATGTTGCTCTTATTATTTGCGCGTAATTACACGAGGACTCGGAATGATAATGTGCATGAGCAGAGTCGGCAGGCCGGGTGGAGAAGAGTTTGTCGAATAGCAAGATTCCGCCAGGAAGACGGGAAATAAATAGGGCTTTGGGTAGCAACTGTTGGGATTTCCCGGTGAGTTAGATGTAGCAAAAGGCAGAGTGCGATCGAGATGCAAGACGAAGATGGGAAAATGATAGGGAGAAGGCAGGTGTTGGCTGATGGAAAAGTATATATACGTGGGCGGGACAGGCGGAGCGGTAGGCCTTTTCACGTTGGTCGTGTAACAGTCATCCAAGCGGGCTTTGTGGCTCTCCTCACTCTACCGACACAGTGTACTCGACGTTAAAACGCTTCTCTTCTGCAAGCTTCACAGAACACGACGTACCAGAAGCACTACTGCCACCAGTACCAGCTTCGTCGTTGAGAACTCCTCTCTCCGCTCCACTCAAGTCTGAGCCATTACTCGCTCTTCTCGTGCGACTACCTACCTCCGCTACCACTACCACCACACCACTATTACTGCTAGTTCTAGAGTTCGCGAGTGGCCAACAAGTTTTAAGAAGAGGTGCATGGCGCCAAGACGAAATCTAAGTAGAGTCTCCTTTTACCCCGTCCCTTACCTCTTACCTTCGTTTCATCTTTCCCCGACTTTGTCTCAATCTTTTCCTTTTCGTTATATATTTTTTTTTATCTTTCATCCACTCTTGGCACCAATTAGGCTAACGTCCGCACTCATTTCATCGCCAAATTATCTCTGCTTCGTCAGTACACTATTAGCAGCTCCAATGCAGTAAATTAATATTTACTTGGATTTACGTTTATTCGTTTTATAGGAACACTGCTTGTTTTACCAGAGTTTTATGAAGATTCGTTTAAAAAATCTCCCTTAACTTGCCTCCTCATTCGTTTTTCTCTATTGTCTACGACGCAACAGATTAATCTTCATAATCATTAACTATTTATAACCAGAATCCTAAGTTACTAGCACAACCATACATATTGCTTTTTTTTTTTTTTTTTTACAATCCGCTTCGATTATAGAAATATAAAATGGATGGCAAGTTATCGTATTTATTGACTTTTAAAGCGTGAGAAAACGACTGCGCGAAAGTTGTTAGAAATTAATTATTTCCCGTTATCCCGTAATATGAGCAACGATGCGCACATTAAAGTTCAGTGTCGTAGGAGACAATAAATATTATAAAAACTATTTTGCTATTGACATACATACCTCGCATTTGCACGGATTTCTTAATTCAACAAGACAAATGCTGTAGCTTTCGTTGGGATACTCCGTTATATCATTCCACTTGTGTTGCTGTTTCGCGTGTACAACGGTATGGAAATTGAAAGAGCGGAAGTGTCACCTAAACGTCGAAACGCAAAGAGACGAAGGGTGGCAGGGGGAGGCAGGGTTCGCGCGTGATTTCCCTTGACAATCGGTTGTATTTCTATATACCGCGCTTGGGCCACGAGTACCGCTCGTATAAAATCTCTACCCGCGTTTTTATTTCCAATGGTTATCCGCATTCGGGATTTTGCCTTTCCTTGTTTTTCTCTTTTCATCTGTAGCTATATCTCACTTTTAGTCCATAACAGCCTCTACCGGGACGTTCTTTTTTTTTTTTTTTTTTTTTTTTTTTGCCACAAACGAGCGATTCGCGAGTGAATTCAATCGGGGCTGGTGATGCTGTGGATATGTATATATTGGTTGATGTCCGGAAATATCGCTCCTGTCCTCTATCATCCTTTCTCCTGTCCCGTGATCTATCGATAATTCTATCTCGATTCAGTACCAGTCGAGCAGCCTCGATACTAGCTGGACCGCAATCTCCATTAGCAGGTGAAATTTTATCATCGCTATTCGATGCCATCACCGCGGCTTCATACCCATCGCCCGGACGCGACTTTGCCTACAACATTTTGCTCAACAGAACCATAGGCTTTCCGTATCACGTGCTGTCTTTCACTCTCGTCGTTATAATATAGCGAGAATCCCGACTATACGGGGTAGTTGCAGGGATGGACGATTACGTCGTTCAATTATCCTGGACGATTGATATCCTGCGGATTCAGTTTTCCTTTTTATAGAATATGGCTATACACAACTATTATATAGCTATAACGGTATACATTGAAAACCGTTATCAGTCGTTTTACTGGATGGTGTGCATGGACTACCGAAGCTTAATCGTCTTTGCAATTGCCAAATACATGACTTGCAACACATGGCCATATACAGTGAGGGCAACCAATGGCACTCTACATCACCAAATATAGTATGATAAAACTTTTCTATACATCTTTTCCTCATGTTTTAGACAATGTTGAGTATACCGATATGAAAACCTCGATATAAGATTTTTCATGAAAACAAAGCTTGAATTGTACTTAAAAATCTAAATGATGTCACTATATAGAGGCACAATTACACGTATGCATGTGACTGTTCTTGAGTAACAACAAGAACAGCGTAAGCATTGCCCAAAGATCAACTATGGTCAACTATAGCCAGCTTCACTGTGTGAACGAGGTACAAGAGATAGGAGTATATACATATACATGGATGTTAGAGAGCAAGACGAGGCACAAAGTTTCATCGTATTTCGAAGAGCGATGGAGGTTTAGACCGAATAGAGAAGCGTATCGGGGGTACACCGCCGCGAGAATTAACTTACTTAGTCGCGAGACCCCCAAGCGGCAGTGCACCACTTAGATCTCTCGAACAGCTCAATGTTACTCAATCTATCCTCTATATCTTCTTCTTTGGTTCTCTACTACCTCTCGCTCAACTTGCTACTTGCTTGATACTCTTGAGGGGGGCAAGTTTGCTAGACGCGGCCAAGTACTAAGCTTTGGACTATTACCATTACCCGAGAGCTCGGTAGCAGTCTTGCCGCGTTGCCTTGGATGCTTTCCGAGAAGATCTCTGGCAACCGAGTCGCCGGGATTTTGACTCTCTCATTTGCTCGCGTTGATCTTTCGCTTGTGTCTCGAGGGAATACCGGTATATGCGGAGGTGAGATAATGCGGCACATATTACCTGCTTCCTCCTCGTACCCGTTCTCGCTGAATTATATGCCAAAGGAAGATGTGTCGTTGAACTAACCTGCGAACCTCAACCAATGAGAAGTTGCACTCGAAGGATGAGACTTATATTATATCTGATATAACACTGCGGGTACACGATACTCGAGGATGAGAGAGAGCAACAGCATATATTGATTACTCGCCGGAGATTAACTTAGAAAAGTCATTGCTGTTGGCTGAAACTGCTGCTGCCTTCTCTGTTGGGCTCGTTGTATATTATCGCGGTATAACTTTTCCTCTTTATCCACTCTTGTATTTCTCTCTTCCTCTCTTCCAGAGAGATGAGGGAGAATACTTGGATGAGCTTGAATATATCCAACGTCGATGAGTGTTATTACTTAAAAATCATGGAACGATGATAGACGACGTGACAAAAGTATCGAGTTTTTCGTTTGATATACAACAAAGTATTCCAATAAACGATTGAACTTGTAAATAGTTAATTATTAATATATCATCGGACTTTAATGAAGAGCGCGTAAGTAGTAGGGCTATGCCAGGCCCAATTGACATCCTGGCCCCACACCGCACTATAGACCCCCCTCAATATGCGATGGCTTGGGACCGCCGGCATAGCCCTACAACTAACGTAATATAAAATAAAAATTGTAGAGACTTACCTGTAAAGTGAACTGTCGACACTGCGGTTTATAGGCATTGGTGCCACAAGCGAGAAACTTGTCGGGGCTCTCTCTGCCGAAGACCCGCACATAATTTTGGCAGTCATCGTCACTGCGTCCTTTGAGGTAACAGAGTTCTCTATGAGCCCCTGTACTCGTCCACTGTACTTTCTGTAACACAAGAGACCATGCATAAAATGATAAAGAAGTCGCAAGAAGAAATATGAAGAAATATGAAATTAAAAAATGCAGATACCGAGGGAGGGAGGGAGGGAGAAAAAGATGAAGAGAAGAATTGTGACAGAAGGGAATAAGCTAGAGCACAGCCAAGAGGAATTAACAGTAGCGAAAAAAGTTGGAACACAGCTCGCATACGCTTCGAGGTTAATCTCTGTGGATTATTTTTCGCACGAATGCACTTCCGGTTCTTTGGTTGGCTTTGGCGTCATATAGTTTAGCGCAGGTGCGCGCTGGTGCCCGTAGAGTTTCTGGTGGGTTCCGGTGATTTATCGAGGCATTTCCCACCTAACAACCCTCTTGACGCTGATTCACCCACGGCAGAACGACGTAGCTCCAAGCAAGGGGGAAAGGGACTCCGAGCTTCGGCACCGCCGACGTTTCTACGCCGTCCGTTAAACCGTTTGTCCTTTTTGTCCTAATTAGAATAGCAAGTCGTAGCGGAGTCTCTGACAGGCTGTGCGCGCTGCTTGCACCGGCAGCACCACTGGCTACCGAGCGCGGCAGCTCACCAGCAGTGGCATACAGCGGCAATGCCGGTAAAGCAGCCCGGAGGCCCAGCCCCGTCGCACGTTTCGCCACGCCTGGTGCACCCAGCTAAAAGTTTAAACCACAAAATCGTACTGAATATTCATCGGGTTAGAGCGGCCAGCGGGTGGGAAGGGACGTCGAAAATGGAGAAAAGAGAAGTGGGGCGGCCAGTGGCCCGGGATTTTCACAGTTTCGAGCTTCCGCTCGGGTGCGCTGGAATTCGCGGATAAATTCGTGTCCCTCTCCCTGTTCCGCGACCCCGCTCGTCCATCTGCTCGCGCGTACGCATCTATTATAAAGAGGACAGAGAGACAGCGTAGAACCTCCCCGTATGTCCAACTTACGTCTACCTGGTATGATTGCGAGGTATAATTATATATAATCGTGCTATGTACAATTTATCGTGTACTCATTGGGGTGGAAAAAGTGTAAAGCACAGTCTTGTCGTTTTCTTCATGATTTTTAAGATAGAAATAACCTTGGAGATCGATGCAGATGTAATCACAATAGAATAAGAATTTCATACAGAAAAATAATATCCGTACATTTAAAAAGCAAAGGGAAAGGACTTCTTTTCCAATATATTTAACTAATTGGAGAGAATACGATGTTTTATAGGCGACCAATGACTATCACTTAGGAAAGCAAAAACGGAGAAGCAGGTGTTATAATGAGAAAGTATGAGACGCAGTTGCTCTCAGTTGGGGCAGCAGAGAAGGGTCCAAGCGGATTAAGGTCGAGTCGGAAGAGAGTAAAAGGTAGGTTCAAGAGGTTGAGGAGTGAAGTACCTGCAAGTATAGTGCAACGCCTTCGAGTAATAGTAGTAGTAGAAGGAAGCAGAGTGAGAGAGAGAGTCGAAGCTTAAGGTAAATACAGTTCATAAATGGTATGAAACGTTTTAGGTGTTTTAGTCGAGCGAAGAGTACTCCGAAGTGACGTGTTAAGTGTGCCTCCTTGGTTCCCCTTCAATGCCTCTGACCCTTCCCTGCAACCCCCGCTTTCTTTCTGGCACACTCGTTATACTTCGTATTGCGACACTATCGTAGCTAGAAGCACGCAAGGACTTTCCACCAGTCGAACGACGCTGCACACCCACGTTGCGCTTTGCAGCTCGAACGGCATGCTGTCTACCTCTCATATGTATATACGAAATCTGAATAATTCCATTGGTACGGACTGCACTTTGTATAATGTAAATGGCATAATATAGTTACGAACAACAGCGAATTAGAAACTGACAGGATCAGTCCTTTAGCAATTTCCTTACAGAACAATAATATTCGATCGATATATTCATTGATTGCTGTATAATCTTTGATATGTAATAAACTTGTTCAAACTTGTTTTTACGTGATACTTAATTCGTGATGAATAATCTGTTATATGCGATTTGTTTCATGATCTACGACTCTTGATTTGAGATTCCATATTTCACAAGTTTCATTGACTTGGATAATTTTTCGACCAGTTTTACCAGCTTTATATTGCTCAAATCGCTCGATTATGTTTCATTATCCCACTCAAATGCCTCAGTCAGTGTAAACAATGCGCTGGATAAACATGTCCGCGTTAATTATGAAAATTGCACTTTTTCAACATAGCTGCTCTATCGGTTACCTGGCTTTGTTGGCGAAAGCTCAAACACATAAATCGTTCGCGACCCCGCGTGCGTATAAATTTCGTGTATGATATATCCGACATTGTAGGCGGTAATAGCATATTGCGCGAGCGAGACGAGCATTTACCACCATTCCCTATCGTTGGTTTACCTGCGCAGCCTGAGGCACGATTTGTGCGCTCCTGCAACTGGGAAGGATTTTGCGTTGTAGCACGTTGAAGTAAAGGGCTGACTAATGGCCCGAGCTAATCGTCTCTTCAGTATTACGAGGCAAAATCGTATTGTAGCTCACACTAACATATTATGGTTGAAGCTTAGCACTATTATAGAAAAAGTGTGGCAAAGTCAAGTGAAACATTTAATTGTAAGAAATCGGTAAATCGGTAAATGATTATTTACGGATTCCTTTTGTATAGTAGATGCACCGACGCAATATATACTCTACGATATGAAATTACAATGATTTTTTGCATCCGCAGCGGTTATGCAAAAAAATTCATAACGTCTTGTCATAAAGTGAAACGCATAAAACAATTTTATAATTACATTCGATTTGCATAGATGGCACCCTCTCGGAATCGCATCCCTTTCCATCTGGCCTTTCGTGCACCTTCCGAAGCTCGTTCGAACCCACATCTCCGTTCTCATTTGCACCCCGTCTATGTACTCAAATTTCTTTTCTCTCGCTGTCACTCGGCACTCTGGCTGTGGTGCTTCCAACAGAGCCCTTGGATTCTCTCGCAAAGCCGCGACACCACCACTACTACTGCTACTACTGCTACTACTACTACTGACTCCAGCACTGCTGCGGCTCCGGAAATGGATGGATGGCGCGTGACTGCACTGTAACCCGTTGACGGGCGCGCGCTGGCTCAGGTTCTCCTGCCTGCCTACTAACCGGCACGACTCGCGAGCCAACTGCGGCCTGTCGCGAAAAGGTCTCACCCTCGCGTATGCGGTAATGAAATGACGGTGCTCCCCTCGTTCTTCTCATGCCTCTTTCCAGCACTGCTCAACTTGTGCGCTCTCTCCCTTTGCCATTCGCTCGAGTACAGCGAGTATGCCTGCTTGCATTTCGTACGTCACGCCACCTCCACGGCAATAATCACGCAGATTTGGTTTCATTTGGCGAGAACACGCCGACACCGACGCTTTCCCTACGCAAGCACTTTCTCGTCTGCGAGATCTCGCCTGCTATGTACACGATATATTCTATTTATTGCCTCGCAATTTTGCTGCGCACTGGCGTTCCCTATTTTTTCGAGGGACAAAAAAATATCTAGGATTATACCAAATGTATCGGATTTTATGAATTCTTCAAAGAAATTACCGAAAAATATGTTTTAATAAAAAATATTACATCATCAAGTACAAAGCTCCTCCACGTCACCTCTACAAGATATAGAAACCTACGAATCTTGTTAAGAATATGGGCACTTAAAATTATAATATTTTAAGACATTACTCTTCTGGCTCACAGACTTGTCTATAATATATCAATGTATTGAATTGAATTGAAATTCGTTGCTTTATAATGAACCAAATACGTAAGTACAAATACTTGAGGAGATTTTGAAATTTGGAGAAAATAAAAATAATCATTCGCAAGGGGTGTTTTTTTATAAAGGGTTTTTTATTGTGTGATGCTCGAGAAGTTAAGTTCATCTCTAGTGTGGTAAAGCTCGACTGTCGTATACATATTGAACAACTCGCCTATTCCGTCCCGTAACGTAATGACAACGATCCGTAGACCGGGCGAGCGAATGAAAAATTACAAAACGCATTTCGCCGGTGTTCTCTCATTTGTTTGTTGAAAGAGAGTGTCAGGAGGCGTGCGCTACTGGAAAAATACTGTGGAAGCACAGAGTATAGTATCGCAGTATAGATACATATAGTACGGAATGGCAGGCTCGTCTGTGGTTGCCGTTGCGCATGTACATAGCGTGTTCGCATAAAACTGTGAACCGCCGGGAGTTGGTAAAGAGCAGAGAACGGGAAACGCGCGAGAGCCGTGCGCGCTCAGGTAACGGGAGATGAGAGGAAGGAGGAAAAAAGCTCGAATTCAGAGGACAAATCCATTTGGAGCTTGGCCAGAGCCGCGTTTATTGTCTGCAACGTTGCTGTTCCCATACGCCCCGCCATCAGTTCCACTCTCAGCGCCAGCATCATCACTGGTACACTTGCTTTTTTCTCTTCTTGGTATTTCCAAGATGGCCAAACGACGCGGAGCCTTTTGCGCTATACCGGCAAATTACGGTGACGCTATTTACCGCCTTACGGACCAAGGATATGCAATACACAGCCAACAGCCAACTTTGGCCCACGCGCGCTATAATTTCAATCAAATGCGCAGAATTTGGAATTCCGAAAAATCTTTTGTCGGTGAGATTGAAAAAAAAAACGACGAACATTCTTCATTTTTCACCTTGTCCAGAGGTGATTTGTATCAAAATGTAAACGTATTTGCATGTGCAGTTGCCGAATCATGTATAATTTTTATATATCTTTATATATTATGCCATATTTGTCCGATATGCTGAATTTACATATCGGTGTATACTGTGTATACCAAATGGAGAATGAACATTCGATTGTGGGTTGTACAACTCGATTGCGTGCCCCGCTAACTCGAAATGGTCTACCCGTATTCCTGTTATGAGGTAGCGAACGTTGCGAAGGGTTGAGCAACTTATAAGTGCACGCTGAGCGTCAAGACACGAGGTTGAATGTTGGTTGTGCTTGGTAAGAATCTAGTCGTACGAGTCTCGAGGCTTGAAAAGTCGGCTCGAGCTGCACAGTCGCTCGATGTGTATCAAGTAGACGCGTGAAAGAAGCGAGAGGGCTGTACCGATGGTGTATCAGCGCGACGGGACCAGAGAGTGCGGTTGCCGGTTAGTTTTTACGCCGTTGGTATATGTGAATGACCGGTCAGAGCCGCCTCTCACCACTACTGCGTGCCTACTTAGCCCGAGGGTCCTCAAGAACTTTCAGCTGTGTGAGTGCAGGAGTAGTATGACGCGAGTGTACCACTATTAGATTCGGTGTGCTAGTCATCGAATAAGACTATTAACATCCATCGTAACTGGGACGGTAATTCACGTGAATTTCGTATAATTACAATATTCGTAGAAATACCTTCTCCACTTGGTCCTGCGCGTCTGATGTTCACTCTGCAAAACAATTGCTAGACTGTCGCGGAAAAGCCAAAATAAGTTTGGAATGTTCAGCAGAGCTAGCCGAAGCGGTAAAGTAGAATAATATAAAAAGGCGGTACTAACAGTGGTTGACTGGTGAGAAAATCCCCGTAAATATATCTGCGATGTTGAAAGTAACGAGTGAAAATGTTAGAGAACGAAGGGGCACGCGTTTCATCTCGTTGGTTCGCGCGCTCATTCCTTGGTTCGTTCGTTGAGTGAAGAGGGGTGAGTGGTTCACGGTCTGAAAGACCGCGCCTTTATCGGATTTCCGCCGCGGAAGAGAACACGCTCGGTCGCGACAAGCTTGTTGACGGCGTAATCCCCTTGGCAGCTCGCGAGCGCCCACCCGAGCCCGAGAAAACTTTTGCCCTGGGACTAATTAAGTCTGGCTCTGCAACCAAGTTTCGACGTCGGCTTTCCGGCCCGTCGAGGTGCTATATATAAGCCGCCGAGGCCACGGAATCGTTGGCGCGCTCCAATGCTCAATGGAGACGAGGTCAGGCCCGATCGGAGATCGATCGCGCGTCACCGCTTTTTCATTTTATTTCTCCCGCCGTTTTCTTATCTCAAACGAGAAGCAGCGTCCTCACTTTCAGTTCCTTTTTCTTCGACTGGCTTTAGCCTTGTTTCTTATGCCGTTGCTGGCGGCACTCAGCAGTCCCCGAGACTCCTGCTCTAACGTAAGATTATTAAAAACGACACGGTCCGCGTAACCTATAAATATTTTTATACCGTTATCAGGGCCACCGCGCACTTTGCCTTTCCCGAATACAAGGTCCAAGTTCACTCTATACACCTGTATTGGCTGTACCATGTAAAGTATGGTATATCGATAACCGACCTAGCTAGTCTGCTCATATAGTTTCTGACGCTGGGGCTACGGAACTTTTCCTCGCGTCCCGCACACACCAACGTAATAACTTTTCGTTCGCTCCTTTCCCGACTTTCCGCTAATATATTATTAAAACTGATACGCCAGATCGGCTCTACATCAATATTTTCCTATTGATATAAACACTTGTATATAAATACATCTAGACGAGTAAAAATATATGGCGTTCGATGAAATGTCGTGCGACAGGAAAGTACCATTTCATTAAATAATGCTGCGCTTGTCGTAGTTGAATGAATATTTCCGAGTATTATCAATGCTCAGAAATGAACAAAGGAGTTGAACTTTAGTACCTATAGCAGGTACAAATTTCCGGTAGCGTCAAGTTTACTAGATGGAAAACAAAATATAGTCTTGATTTTTCGAACCACCCAGTCCACGGAGTTCTAAGACAAAAGACTTTGCAGTCATGGTCTTTTATTGCGGTAATCAGAGATAATTACATTTTCAAAAACATGGGCTCACTATTCTTGTAATATTTTAACAAAAAATATTTCTTTTAGTGCTTTTTCGTTTTTTCCATCCCGTGGTTATCTCATAAGATTTTTAATGACGCGCAATCATAACAACTTTTTATTCGTAAAACGTTCATAAGAACCGTATATGATTGCAATTTATATTTTTCAGCGCACCCTTCGATAAAGAAAAGTCAAAAGATGAGGCTGAGAAAGTAAATCAGTGTTGTAGGTATATCGTAAGGATCGAAGCTGCCTCGCTGGAAAGTCTCCTTTAATGCCAACAAAGAGAATAATAAGTAAAGAAAAAAAAGTGAGGGTGAATTACGACACGACATTATGATACTGAGCGAGATAGCTCACAGCGAGTATTATTCCCCACTACAGTTCAACTTACGGCACAAACTTTTCCTTCGCAAACCCTTTCTTCGCACGGTCAGTGTTGTCAATAAGTCCAAAACTATAAGTAGTCGAGTAAAAGAAGACGGACAGAAGTATGCAATTCAGCCAATAAAGATGAAAGGAGATAAAAGACAGAATATAAAGTAAAACACGAGCTTGAGCTTTCATTGCGTTCCGAGGCAAAGCTTTTCCCTCCATCATTCGCCTGTAAAGCAGGAGGAGTTTCAGCGGGCACGTTCCGCAACTTTCGTTGAACCGCATATTGTACGAGTTCTCGTATTAAAATATGAAAAATGAAACGACATCAGTAAAACTCCTTTGATATACACAAGTTCACGAATCATTTATATTTATTAAATATTTTTCTTGACACTGTATTCCAATGAGAAAAGATCGTGATCGGAATTTTTTTAACCTGTACCATTAAAGTATTGCTCACCTGATCGGCGATCTCTGTGAGGTCATGCAGGCTGATGTTGTAAATAGCGTTTCTGTAACAGAGAGAAAGTAATGATATTTTTTTTAACTGAACTGAAATAACTTTTCAGGGTGTGACAAAATAATCCGTGTTGACGAATTTTTTTTTTTTTTATTCTTTTTTAATTCAAGTAATTGAAGGCGAATGGCACTCCGGTCAATCGATTCCTTAAAAAAATATGAGGCAAATTGATGAAATATCCCAAACGGATGAGAGTGGAACGACAGTGTTCCATACATATTACAAAGATTGGGAGATACGGACTTGAAGTTTATGCGAAACCGTGTGTTATATTGGAGCGCTCATTATGGCAACGTTCCTCGAGGCCGTCATAAATGTAAAACTTTCTAAACGAGATGATCCTTAGCGGATCTCGTTGCGCTGGATGTGTCAGTCACACGGAAGACTGCAGTGGTGGAGGCGAATGAGTGAATATCTATTTTCGAAGCGATATAGTCAACGGGCCACGCGTAGCTCATCGATCTTCCTCAATTAGTACTGCTGAACGTAATTAGGGAGTCGACGGGGTGGTGTACGTGCCGTGAAAACCGTGTGCATCCATTATCGGATGTTTGCGACTGCTCTATACGCCCGGCGTGCACTCCACGCTGCTTTTGCGGCCGCTCGCAGACGTAAAATTGATTACGCTACCGCGGCAGCCCGAGCCTCGTTTCTGAGCAACGGATTCCCCTTTCGATATGTTTCATACGCCCGTGTATTCCTCAATTACCAATCGTGTATCCACACGTGTACCACTTATTCTTATTCCGCCTCGGTTCTACTTCGTAATCGACTTTTCGTTTCACTCGCATATGGATGAAGGCCGGTCACAAAATTCAGGAGATAAAATATTCATAAACCTCTCACACGCATGCACCTATCCTAGCTTATTAAAAACAAAGAAAACCCCATTTAACTTTGGATTGAACAAAAATAGAACAAAAAAAGCCATATCTACCCAATGTTAGCACAAACTCGAATATGTATTCCAATACATCTTTTTCAAATCATTATTGCTTGGATTATAGACTCAACTCTGCGTCCATTTTTTGGTATCAATAAAATCTTCACATATTTTACGGAATGAGTGAGCAAAAGGGTAATTTTTTATATTCGAGATTGCAGATGTTTGCACGGCTCGGCATAATGACGAGGTTTTCAGGGTGCTCGGAGCGCTTAGTCCCACGAAGAAATTTGCAGGCGACAAAAAGGAAGGAGCACAGAAAAGGAAGGCGTCCGGTGCGGTATAAAAATTTGCATGCTGAAATGACGTAGTCCAAGGAGCGAGAGTATCCAATTTTCTTTTCGACTTGGTAGTAGTCTGCTACCGCCATGAGTCGGGTCGGTCCCCGGCCGAAAAGCGCTAGAAAGAAGAGAAGGATGGGAACGGGCGCGTTAGCGGGCAGGCACCGCAATATCTCGAGGAGTTGTTTTAGAAGTGTACAAGCCTGCATCGCACTTCCAGGCCGATGTGGCCCGCACACCAGCCCGCAATTTCTCGCGTGTCTGTAACAGTCGTGTCGAGCGAATACAGCACAGTTCTCGAGATAAAGCTAACGAGATACCCCTTATCGCAAGCGAGACTGACCTCAGAAAATTAACTAAATACAGAAAGTTAACTTGTTAGTCTATATAATAAAAGGAAACGACGAAATTCTGGAATTAATAATTCTTGAAAACCATCATCTTGAATATGTCTTGATAGCCGTTCCGATACGCCGTACTGAATAATTGATATTTCATGGTGAAATTGATCATCCGTTGCACTGAGATGAAAAGCAACAGAGAGATTCCGTGTCCGATTTTTTATATGTTACTGAGGCCAACTACAGCACAGCTAGTCTCCAGTAGTGATTTATCAAACGCTCATAATAACAATGGATATTCAGAATCACAGTGTAATTTATTCATTTTTTTACCAAGGCTTTATAAAGGTATATGTCGGGTTTGAACAATTTAAAGCGAGATACTTGAAGGTTTTTTATCCTATTATAAAATGGTGACAAATGGACGGTCAAAGAAAATCCGCAGCGCAAAGTCTATCGCGTTACACATTATTTAAAAATTTAAGGATAAATTTAACAAAGTTATATCAAAATAAAGAGGAATAATGCGGCAGTAAATGAGTAAAAAAATAGAGTACAATTACCTCGCGCCGATCAGTACAAACGTGGCAGTGCGTTCCAGGAGCTTGAAATGTTCCACGTGACTCTCGTTGCCCAGAAAGCGTTGGCCGATTACATCGCCTGTAACAAGAATAAAGAGAAAAATAAAGTAAACCATAAGAACGTGGTGGTTCAATGAGTGTTGGGGCACGACTCGGCCGTAAATCGACAGGTAGCTCGATGGAGAATGGTACAACGTAGCGTTACGTTGTAAATATATATACATGTTAGTTGTACGGTCGAGCGGTTTCTATAGAAAATATAAGAACAGTAACGTGGTGCCTAGTAGAATGTACATATGGACGCAGGGTTTGTACTTTATCGAGAATCGAGGTGGTTAAACTGATGGAATCCGAGAACAGATACATGTATGCGGTGGACGAATTCTTAGACACAAGTGCATATACATTAACTGTACATGAAGCAACAAGAAGAAGGAACGATAAATGTCGGAATCACTAGATATTCGTTCGATTCGCTATCTTACTCCCTGTTCCGAACCCAGTCTTCTATGCATTTTATTCAACAAACGAATATTCCGTTTGTCTTGTGTATTCTGTTGATACACATTTAATATTTATTAGACTGATAGCGACATGCCGAATCTCAAAATCGACGTCACTTTTTCTATTTATCCGATCTATAACTATATAAAACTGTGAAAACGTCTAAGGCCGATGGTATATTATAGGTTAACCAGATGTCAGTCGTTTCGTTTATTTATTTCTATAGGTTTCACTTTATTTATTTCATCCGCATAATCAAAAAATATATCACAGAAAATACACTTTTACTAATTTAAAGAAAAAAAAATCTTTTTTGCCTTATTTTTTTATTCAATCATTTTTTACATAAAAGTCCAAGATTTTTTTTTTTCATTGCGCACAATTTAATAACTTATGTAGAGATGTCTCTCAGAGCTGACTTAAGGCACTCCTGTTTCTCTATCATCGGCCACTTGACAGGGACAGCGAAATAAAATATTTATATGATAGTAAAAAGCTGTGTCATAAGTTTTGCTTGGCAAAAAAAAAAAAAAAAAAACGGATATCGATACGATAAGCAACGCCAAGAGGAATCCCAAAGAACGAAAAAGCTCAAAGAGACGATGAGCAAAGAAACATTTGGTGAAGGTGGTAAAAGTAGCTGGTGCTCTCTTGCTCGAGCGCATGCGGGATAAATTAAAACTGTTGAACGAACTCGGGGTGAGCGGTGTGACGATGCCAGAGACAGATGTATAGAAGGAGGATATAGGTGGAGCTGTAAGGGAAGAGACGCCGTATAAAAGGGTGCGAGAGGTGAGGTAAAGCTTCAGACCCCGTGACGCATAAGTCTGCGCGATCCACATACATCTCTTTCTTTTCCCTCGCTTTCACTATCTTTCTTACATACTTTCTTTATTTTTTCTTTCGCGCTGAGACTGGGACGACGGCAGCCAGTTAGCAGGGGATAATTAACTGTCTCTCAGTACGGGACTTGAGTTATTCCCGCGAATTTTCATTAAGAAAATAAGTCATAAGAGAGGTATGAAAAGACGGGAAGAAGACACGGAATAAAAAGGTTGAGAACAGAGCAAAGTGTAAAAATGAGTGGGTATAAGGGAAAAGAGAAAAAATATAGATGAATGGTTTATAACTGGGCGGAGTTCCGATATCCCAGAAAACCGATTCTTATTCTCTTCAATTATCCATCGGTGACACTTTGCTGGACTCGCACTTTGAACCTTCGTTTCCGGAGTGCCGCGTATGCGAATCTGGCGTATATCGCGTGGGACAGAAAAAGGGAAATGGAAGGAGGACCGTACCGCGACACCCCGTTTGCCAGGGAGGGGGGGGGGGTGGGGGGGCGCAATATGAAGAAGAAAATATTACCCCTGTCAGTTTGGTGAATTTATGTCGGTCGCCCGACTAAACGAAAAAGTGAGAGAGAGAGAGTTGAAAAACTGCGGTTAGAGGAAATGCGTATAGTGTATGAAAGAGGGGAAAAAGGAATGACGAAAGGATCTACAGGGGAAGAGGTCTGCTCGAGCTGCCGGGGATCGGTTTCAATTATCCCTCGTGGCACTTTGCTGGCCACGCCACTCTCGATTCGCAGCCCAGGTCGATCGACCTCATCCCGCAAGGGAGACTTTTCGTGCCAACACACTTACACGTTTACTTGTGCTGTATATTGCACAGATACTCAAACGTTTTCCAATTCGACTGGTCCGGTTATGTATAACCCACGTGAACTTTTGAAAAAGCTACACAACCATGTATACTGGAAAGATGCTTTTGTTTGAGTAGCGATTCGCAAGCAAATATTTTCTCATCGCCAAATAATTCATTGGAATATATGTGAGGAAAGAAAAAATCTATGTGGGAAACGAGGAAAGAAAGCGATGGAAAGACAATGACGTATCGAAATTCGAACTTACGAAAGAACGACGACCATCTCGAAATATTAACATTTCGCATATGTGGTAGCTACACACAACAGTCTATGTACGTTTCGTGCATATATACAATGATGATAAAAGAAGGGCGCAGGTTCATCAGTCCTGCATAGAGAAGAGGTTCGGAAGCGGTATTTCTAAATAGTCGGATCGATATTCCTCTCGTTTCCAGGGGACAATCACACGGGGTTACGGGAGAATGACTTTGATTCCGGTTTATACCGGAAGCAAGGCAGAGCTAGAGGATTGAGAGCGAACCGAGAGAGCGCCAGGGTACTCCACAGTTCCATCCACACACGATCTCCACAAAGCTGGCAAAGCATTCCCAACATGTCCCAATCCCTTGGTTCTCCGATCGGAGCTCTCAATGCGACAAGTTCAAAATGCGGAAAGGAGCCAAGAGCGAACGGAGAAGGTTGTCGTCGCGTCGTCTTTCACTTGCTCCTTTTCGAGCGAGTCCCCGTAATACAGCACTACACTAAAGGGGAAGTACAGTCAGAGGAAGGAGCAAGAGGATCCAGAGGACCGGGAGCCGCGGCATCAGCACTGTGAAGAAACGCCTCAGCCAAGAGAGGTGGGTATAGAGACGACGACGACGACGACGACGACGACGACGGCGGTGAGGAGACACGGGCATCGCAGTGCGATGCCCGTGGTGGCGGTCCTCGGTACACGGGAAGCCCCTTAGGCCCTCGTTATCAGTGCTAAATGGGTTACGTGCTCGAGCGTCAGGGGGAGTCAGGTGGGGCGTACGGGGACAAGACCAAGCTCAACGATCTTTCCTTTCGCTCTGGCCCGCTTACGACGACGCTCTAAAGTTTCGCTTCTTTGCGTTTTCTTATCTCCTGGCGCGGTATACTACTGCTGGTGCTGGTGTGTCGTCACGACGCGAGCCTCGAAGCTTTGCCTCTTTTTCTCACTCTTTCTTCCCTATGCCTTTTCGCCCTTTTATTACCTATCTGCCTCTCTTACTTGCTTTCTTTTTTTCCGTCTTTCCGTCTCACTTTCCCGCTCGCGTTTCATTCTTTCGCTCTTCTCTCACGGCATTGCCTTTTCTTCAGTACCTCTCGTTTCTCGGGTCTCCGGTTCGCGTCGGCAAAGCACACCGCACCACCATTCGCCTTTTATCGGCTTCGGGCATTGTGCCCGCTCCTTCAGCCGCGCGTATCCTTGCACACACGCTCAATGGACCGCACAGAGAGCTACAGTGCGAGCAGTGAAGACGGCTACGATGCACCCGTGAAACCGCAATACCGCTCGTCACGGCTGCTGCTGCCTCTATTGCGCAATGAGCGACGAAGATGCGACAGCAACATCGCTATCGAAAGACTCCACTGAATCTGATACGAAGAACGACGCTCCCCCCCACCCCTTCACTGTCGTTGCATCTATTGTGTAGTACCACGTTTCTTTTGTCATAACGTTTACAGATCTCTGCCTTTTATTAAAACATGTTCACCTCGAAGCTATGACATTTTTTCTTTATTTTACAAATCTGTCAAAAGATTTCAGAGATTGTCAAATGATTGATTAGTTATTTTTATAATTATTTTTACAGTTATTCTTTCTAAATTTATTTTGTTTTATTCTTCATTTTGCCGATAATTTCTAGAAATAAAATATCAACGTGAATGGTGTATATCTACATCTATGCGCAGTTGACCGACAGTCATCATAACGTAGAGTATGTATATCGTTTACAAATATACCTATATACACACATATATATATATATATATATATATATATATATGGAAAAGCAATAAGAGCCGAGCCCCGACAAGCGTGAATCATCGGGTCACGCGAGTGTGAGCTGGTATAGTTGGAACAACCCCGTCGCCGTGAGGATAGTCGTCCTCATGGCTGGTGGTCGTCCTGACGTTGCCGCTGCCAGTGTTGGCTATGGTACCGTGCTGTGCCACTCGGCTTCACTCGCCGCCTCGCCTGCCACTACACGGTTTATTCACAGTGCTCAACCTCACCTCAATTCTTCCCCCTTTCCTTCTGCTCCCCTCTTGCTCCTTTACTCGACCCTAAACTTGCGGGGAGCGTGACCTAACCTAACGTTATAACTATCATACATTCCTGGCGATGGGGTCGCTTCACTGTGTACTAGAAGCTGTTGCCGCGGTTACAACTGTCTTCTCTACACGACTTGAAATGATACACGATTCAATTCAACGATATTTAATATTAATTTATCAACCACCTTTATAGTTAAGGACCCTACGCGATATTGTTTATTTACCAAAAAGAAAAAAAAAAAACAAAATAAAACAAAAATGTATCGAATTTTCACCGCATCTAATTGTAGGGCTTGGTCGTTAAACAAACTGTAAGCTTGCTTTTGCAATATTAGAAAGAATAACGCAATGTTCCATTCATTGTGAATCCATCACCTATTTTCGGTTGACCCAAAAAATTGAAACCATTCAACAAGGCAAAACAAGGTAACCTATTGATTTAAGTAAAAAGGAACTTGAACCTTTCAGTCTTCATGGATTCACTGTTGATGGTAAATAAAGAAGGAAAGAATGTTTTCTTCTCTTTTCCAATATTGCCAGTAGTGTTAAATAAAAAAACTCATAGCGTTAGTAATATATCATTAATATATCATTAATGAAAAGTTAATTTTGTATCGCTAGACGTGTAGCATATACATAATGCTTGTGTCGGGACTTGTATCAAGTGCTTTATCAATAGGTCTGGCTGTTGACTCGTTACATCCCGCATATGCCTACCATCCGATTCGCACTCGACCTCGATCTCGTCCCAGCGAAAGTTACAGCGAGGAGATGACGACAAAATCGATTCGTTCAATTTTTCGGCCGGAGCGTTCGTCGTACAACGACCCCAATGAATAAAGGAATAGTTGCGGGGAGATAACTTTTTTTATCTTATCATTAGAAATATTGAATGTATTAATTACCGTTACACTAGCATGATTATATTTTGTCATGTTCCTAGCACAGAAATGATTTTCCAAACAAAGATCGCCCAATATTTGTACTTAAAAAAAATCTCTATAGTTTTTTTTAACAGAGTTATAACGAGGTCTCTGCTAATTAAGTATGGAAAATAAGTGTACATACAGACATCTGCCATTGAATAGAAATTTGTCATCGAGCATATTAAGAAGATCGTTGATACACACGTAGTTTTCATGAGTATTAATGGAGACGTGGGTAATTATTCGTTACGAGAAGTCTGAAGAGTTTTTGCGATAGAATTACGCGGTATGCATGGTGTGGGAGAAAGCGTTGGCTCGTGCCAGAAATATAACGCGCGAGTTCGATGTGATATATCATAAAGCCGAGCAGCTGGTGCCCGATAACGATGGTAATGACGGGAAGCTCTATTAAGTACCGTCCAGGGTGTATTTCCTTTCATATAGGTCGAGCGTTACGCGTTTAACGAACGATATCGAATAAATTCGCTAGCTCGAAACCCTTCCACTTGACCATCAACAAACCCCTCGTGGCGTACTCTCTTCGCGGCTATCGCCATTCCAGCTCTTGAAATTTCCCATATATTTTCGCAGCGAAATTATTTGCTTTTAGCGATCGAATCCGCGTCAATATCTCGTAACCTATATAAAGTAAAGAGGTAGGAATATATACACGCTAGAAACATCATGTTGATATGATTGATAAGCCTTTAAACAATATTTATTAAATAAAATTTTATGTAATTAATAATGTGTATTTCCGACAAGGCCATTCCACCGTTGGCTCGTTCATTCTCATATAATGCACTCTGAATTTTGTTAAAACGTTTACTTATCATTTCTATAGTGGTACTGCTACTAGAATTTGGTTGAGTTAGGACAATTTTCCGTTGCTCATGGTAGCATGTTCAACACTGCAGTCGGAAGTGGTAATCCGTATTACACGTACATCAGAATCATCGCTACAGTGATAGCTCGTCAATTAGACACGATACTAAACTGTCCGGCGAACTCGGCTAGCCTGACAACGCTGCAACTTGGTACGACACGAGCAGCAGCGGCAGTACCATCGGTGACTCGTGGCGTCTCCAGCAGCACGTGTAGCCCTTCTCATCGCGTGTGACTATGACGCACTGATGAGCCTATTCGGGAAATCGATCTTCCGGGACTAGGCATGTACCAGCGAACGCTCGAGGCAACTCCTCATGATGCATGTTAATGTAACATGGCTAAACTCATATGAGTTGTAGTGAAAATTTATGTGGGAAAAGGTATAAAGGTGAAATATTAAGAGATAAAGACGAAAACTTGTAGCACATCGTGCTACGATTATCGTAGTTCTTAAGTTGTTTGCGTGTCTAAAAGTTAAGTTGAATTTTCAATAATCAACGTAGATTACGTTTAAACTTGAATATTATTGTACGGGTGTATGCTGCATTTTATGGGATTTCACGAGTGATTTAAGGAAGGATTAAAAATGTCGAAAGAAAGGTCGAGAGTGAAGGCCCGAACGATATATTTCGATTGGGTGAGTAGAGCTTTTCAGTAAAATGAGCATCGCAACGAGTGAATCGTAAGTGTAGCAGGGATAGCATTGTATCGAAACAAGCGGCTTCTGGGTGAAGGCTATACAGTGATATAGTTCCGGGAGAATCGACATCCCGAACGGAACGAGAATGGCTGAAAGAGAAGAGTGGCCTGGTTGGTGGATGCTATTGCGGGATCAAAGAGACTCGGACGATCGAGGTACGGGGTTGTCGGGTAACGGGGAGAGGGTTTCACTACGCGAGGTTGCAGAGGCTAGAATGCAGGACATCGGGCGCTCGATCGAGTGTCGAAGATTCGCTGATGCTGGTTACGAACGGAAATGCGAAACAGCGTGGAAAGAGAAAACCTATAGTAACAGAGGGGATGGCAAAGGGTTGGATGAATCCGGGAAATGGCCATGAGAAAGAGATGGATATAGAGAGTATGCACAAGAGAGATAAAGAGAGGAAGCGCACAGTTGTTCACACACACACACACACAAACACGCATATGATGCCAGAAGAGACACCAGGGGTTCAACCAGTGTACACGATCCGGTGTAAGGGCGACTGCGGCCGAATGGAAGAGACATATATTGCACGCTGCTAGCCAGAGGGATTTAAAGGCAAGTTGCGTCGGTGTAGAGCACAATCGTGCTATTGCGAATTGCCTTGTTTTCCCGGTACGCTCTACACGGTAAACACGCTAGCGGAGTTAGGGTCGGTGGCACAACTTTGTACACGTTGTTAGGCCACTCGGTTCAAAGTAGTATACGAGTGCGAGGACGGACTACCTATAGTCAATGTCACAGAGGTGCAGTGACGAAATCTATCATTTTGCACTTGATATTTTTCAGAAAAATATCAACAAGTCTTTGAAAAAGTCACAATTTTTTCTACCATTAATGTTTATTTGTGTATCTGTAATTTCTAACTTTTACATCATTTATGCAGTAATCGTTCTTTGATAAGTAACACATTTTTTCAACCTTATAAAAGAAGCTGTGTTTACATGAACTTATGTATTAATTGTTATACACACAGTTGTGCTAGAAAATAAAAATTAGTGGCGTGAATGACAGGTTGTGCTTCTGCTTCTATTCGCCCCTGAAATTCTAAACGAACAAGATTTGCATAATTAAAGATGCTATAGAATAGCTTATTTTCACAATATTATTTGTCATGTACTACACTGAGGGTGAAAAGGATGTACGGCTGTAATAAGATTAATTTTCATTCGCGTCTTGGGCTCTCGCAGGCTGTTACTTTCGTCTCTTAATATCCTCTCGAACGTTACACACTTTTTACCTCATTTTTTCCCTTTATTCCGACGGAGACTCAATCAAGAATTTGTAGAACGTGAATAAGGGATAGTAGAAAAGTTTTGGATGTACGTATATCCTTTCTCCAGAAGGAAAAAGACGAAAAGGAGAAGGTAGTATGAACGAAGAAGAAGAAGAAGAAGAAGGGGCAAAAGAAGAAGATAAAACCCAAGCGAGAAAAGGTCTCGGTAAATTGAATTCCTGCAAGTTTTTCTTTCCCGTTTATTTCTAGATCGAAAGGAGGCGCAGACTTTTCGGTGTTCGTGGAACTGTGCGGCGCAAGTATCTTTCCTGCACTTTTTCGTTTCTAACCTGCTTTGTACGACGTATGGTATTCGAAACGTCGAACTAAAGACGCGTAGACCATCAAGGCACATTGGAAAACATGTCTTATAACACAAAAAAAAACGAAAAAACATGACAGGTTCTATAGAAATCAGGGACTAGTTTGCTCGGTTGGGGCATATGAATACATACGTATGCATGTGGCGTATTAGAAAATGTAATTAGTTGGTCTTTTGAGCGCTCCCTCATGTAATAACAACTTAGGCTCGGAACCACGATGATATTATCATCCTCTACAACGATTCACGCACGACTTTTCAGCGTAAAATTGTGTCATGACTATATTAATAAATCATGAGAAAATGTTATGAAACAATATTGACTGGAGTACAATACGGTATTGGAATTCCTGAGAATGACAGATGAAGGATTTATAAGAAAATTCAAGTCTAGTATCCATCGAAACGTTTTAAGATCGATTCAGGAATCGTTCCGCTTAATGGTTAATGACTTTTGAATTGTAAGGTCATATATGCCTTTTTTTTTTTGCACAGAAGTATCGACTCGGTTTTTTCGAATTTTCGATTACTGTCAGAGAAAGATGAAAAAAAACGGGGCAACCTTATTATATTATACATCTCGATAACCAGACGATGGTTAACAATATCGAAATTTGTCTTAGAGGAACGTGCTACATTGAAGAAACCCTATGCTTCCTTTAATATTTCATTGTCTCTAATGATGCAGCTACCTTGAATGATCTTATGCGAATCCCTATATATCAGTTTCGCCTCGATACCTTCCAATGACGTATCGACTATTGTTGTACAAAGGGGTTCAAGGGTCATTGACCTGATCATCACGAGTGACTGAGGAGTTGTGTGTGCTTCATGTACCAAATTCAATAGTATTATAGCGTGGCGAAATGCCTATTGGCCATTCCATGCCAATTGGGATATTGACGTCAAGACACTTGGTGTATGGACAGTATAGTGAACTCGATGGGCAGTCGATACACGTAATGTACGCGTTGCACAAGTACGTACCATAGCGCGTCGGTACGTCTCGATTTACGATGCCTGACTTTGTTCCCTGCCCACTCGTCTTCCAGCGTCCGGCAGTTCGCCCTGTACGAGTACACGAGAGACAATCGCCATCAGCTGCACATCCGTTAACAGTACGTTAAGGAGTTGCTCGTCCACGACACTCTGAAACTACTCGACCAGCATCGTTGGTCACAAGAACGGATATGGTAAGTGAACGAGCAAGAGAGAGAGAGAGAATTGGAGGTGATGTAGAAACGGCGAACTTGATGGCGTGAATAAAGTGCAATCTGCTTCGTTTGTTTGTTGCAGAAAATAAACGTTGATATCAAGCTAGATAGATTTTTTCCATTATACCGAAGCCACGACATAGGACAAACAGAGTTGAATACGTATATCTATGTAGAGAGTGTTGGTATATATTCGGTATTCGTCGCTGAGAAGTGACAGATACGCGCTTCCGGTTACATTGTCTCGCGTCTCAGCTCTACTCGGTTGGCTACTGCATAATAAAGAAACTCGGAATTTAAAACAATAGGCTCAATCAACGAAGATCCGCACGTAGAAGCGTCGGATTTATATAGCACATGTGGAGCTACAAAAAGGGATGATAACTTGGAGTATTCGATGGTTGTCCGCGGTGTGAAATCCCTGGTCGGATCGTTATAAATGTTTCCAAATACAAAAATGAGAATCCACATACGTGTACAGAAATTTACAATAATCCCGACTATTTCACAATGATACATCGTTATTTGTGTATTCGAGAAATGTATTTGAGGAAGTAAAATCTAGGACACGTATGATACAGACAGGACACGATAAACAGTTGGTACAGAACTGAAAATAGAAGAGTACGTAAACGAATCTAGAGAAAAAACGGAAAATTGCTTTGGTCCGAGTGGCGACTCCTCGGATACGACTTATTCGCTTGTGTGTCCTATTACCGTCTCCCATCAGACTCGTGTATCGAAAACTATTTGCTTCGCTAGGTAAGAATAAAAGAAAGTTCCGCATAGCGGAATACATAGCTACGTCCTGCCGGGTCGAGTTTTACAGTGTAAGAGACGACGAAATCTTCACCACAGTAGGTTTACCCTGGTGTATAGCTGCAGCGGATACCTGGTTTATCCAGAGTCCGATCACGAGGAATCGATGAATGGAGAGGGAAATCGATCCAACGATTCGTTCGCGCTGCTCGACTTCCTAATTGGATTGCTTTGTAGCGGTCCGGTGACACTAACCATTCGTCCTTCTCTTCTCTCAATCTCCCATACTTTTCTTTATACGTCTTCGTTCCTTTTCCGCGTACGAGTATTTTTCAACGTCGTAAAACTTTTTCCTGACTTAGCACTGAGTGCACTAGTGTGTGTGTGTGTGTGTGTGTGTGTGTGTGTGTGTGTGTGTGTGTATATCGTACCCTCTGTAGCGCATCAAGATATCCTTCAAGAGCTTTACAACTATAGCTAAGTATACTCAATACATACCTCTACGTATGATGTGCCAGACGTCTCGCGACACGATATTTCATGTATTTTACCTATGAAATATGTATACAAAAACGCAGAGGCGAATCGGGTTACTCTTTTTCGTACCTTCCCTTTCGTTTATCAATTTTACTCTGCATTCGTGTTTCATCTCCCCTTTCGTTTTTTCCATCTCTCTTCACTTTCTTTCTCAATATTTCCTACATTTCATATTCTATCTCGAAACTCTAGAACTAGAGCGTAACGGAGGTTTACAAAACCGATTTCATTTACGATAATTATTATAACTTTCGAAATGTCTTTTAATAAAATAACATTGTATTTGTAGACAAATAAAAATTCCAATATTTTAAATATTTCCGATTCGATTGAAATGTCTTCAAATTTTACAGACTATTTGAAAATGGAGCTACTGCAGATTATGCATGCAGATCTGCTGGTTTCAGTAATCTTGTAAATTAAAAATTTTTAAAAAATGCGTCTTTAGGAGATGATTACTTTCAAGACTGATGTTAAAATATTTGAGATTTTTTCGGCTCGTATTTTAAACGAAAACGCTCGTTTGAAGTGGAATGAAACCTGCACTACATGTACTTACACATCAGAAGACTTATTTGTAAGAGTGGAAAAGTCACGAGTTGTTCCGAAAGAAGTTCCGGTCTGTGAGCTGCGAATCCAATTTTTCAAGAAGGTTATTTTTTTGAAGAAGAAGAAGAAGAAGAAACGCATAGACTATAGTGCCCCGATCTTTTCTGCTATATATTTATAAAATGCGGTCGAACTATACGTGCATATGTAAAACGACTCGAGGCACGTGTTTAAAAATGACGATCAAACGAAGCTATTTCAGGGTGTTTCCTCCCCTCTCTTTTTGAGTACACGACACTGAAATGACGCGTCCCGTCACTGCTTAGCTAACCTAAATTTCACGCGTGTCACTACGATTTTCGGCTTGAAACTTCTGTGATATCTAGTTACACAAAAAGAGTAAAGCGCTTGTTAGAAGGTAGAGATGGAAGTTGAGGGCGAGAAGGTCGAGAGTACCAGAGGGATAAAAAAATCGGAGCAATTGAAAAAAGAAAGAAAAAAATAGAGGAAATAAAGATCCAGAGCTCTTACGGTGTTGTCTAAAAAAAAAAAAAAAAAAAAAAAAAAAGAGGCAAGAATTGAAGAAAAAAAGTATCGAGAGAATCACTGCGGAGAAGATTGCATATGAAATGCCGATGTGATGGTATTGATAAAAGATAAATTTTCATAAGGATTCGACACAATGAGGGTGGAAGCTTGTCTTTTTCGCTTGAAGGGATATGACAGAGTGAGAGGGCGTTGATATCGTCTTTGTCCGTGTTGACGGAAAAGTATTTGGAAAGAAAAGTTTGGGGGGCGGCACATGGTTTGCTCGATGGCACAAGAGTTAGAATAGTGGAGGAGGAGGAGAGCGAAGGGACAAGTCGTGCGAGTTAGTCCGGTGTTGCAAGCCCTCCCGGCACGCTTCGACAACTGAATTAATTTCGAGCATGAGTCACCGCTCACACACCGTAAAGGTAAAGTCAAAGGGCGGTATCCTATTGAGCTTGTATTCCCTGTGTTTTTCTGTGGCGCGTTCGTGCTATGCCACGGGGATCTCGTCGAGTTATGAAAATAATGTGGCAGCTACGTGGAAATGAAAGTGCCACAGCTAGCTGAGAGCGAATTAGAGTTAGAGCGCGTGTGGGTACAGAAGGATATAGACAGAGAAAAAGGAGTTGTTTTCCCTCAGCTCCCTATTATTTCTCGCTTCTCTCATTTGCCTACTTGTTCGCGGCAATATTCTGACGATCCTGGCACTAAGTATACGGCTTACTGGTTCGAGCTGCATAAAAGGGAGATGGGAGAGTTTCGCACGCAAACTCGCGTGTCCTAAATCCGCCGTCGCCGTGTTTACGCACACCGCCGGGAAGAGGGAAGCAGAGAGGGGAGGGCGGTACTGATGGTGCATGGCGATGGTGGAGGTGAGCAAACTGCGGCAATAGAAAAGAGAGAACGGGAGGGGTGAGACTTTTGTGCAGAGTTAGCTGAGTGTATAGCTGGATGGCACGCGGCTTTCACGCAGCTTCTAAAGGCGCCGCACACAAGAGACAGATAGTCAGGATGATTTTTTCCTCCGATACTTGATATAATATCTAAGGAATATTTTTAATTATTATAATTCACTGTACTATCATTTATTTGGGGTAAAAGATATTCGTGACTATAATAAACCTTGTGAGACGCACTGGCAAAATAATAATAATATATCATTTGAATAAAGTTTTTCATTGTGAGCAAGGCTTAATGCTCTTAATCCATAATACACGCGCTCGCTCCCTTCTTGGGCGATATCGTGTAGTGGGGTAATGACTCGACGCAGTTGTACGCAACTGCTCTGACAGAATGCCATTTAGCAAGTGACCCAATATTTTATTTGCCGCGATCTACTCGTGTATTACACGCACGCATTGTCCGTACTCACGCACAACTCGTACATTCTGCTTATTTGTACGTAATTCTCTTTTATCCACTGTACAATGACTAAATTTCAATGATCATCTTTTAGCTGAGCCAATAGCCACCCTTACATCTAATGTTCACCATTGCCAGATTTAATGCTGTATTGAAAGTAATCGTGTGCCGCAATTGCACTTTTTCTTTATAAACTCAATGCATAAAGTGATTAGGAAATTACGCGCGAATGCGTATCGTTGCTCACCATTGTGTCAGCAATACTCTATACACGTTTTTTTTTACATATACCGAGTAAACATGGACCCTCTGTTGTACATGTATGCAGCTCACTTTTAGATAATCATGGCACAAAGCCCTTGTATTGTATCTCTGTTATGATACTCTATTTCCTCGGAAATTCATAATTTTAATTGGAAACAAACGAACGTGTATACCTGATGTATAATGAAAAGTTATTGCCCGAACGAATGCACGAGAGCACACGGCTGAGCGAGATATTAATCCAAAATTATGCTTCCCTGATTTGAATAGCAGAGTTTGTTCAGCTGCTGATGCCGTTTCGAAACTTTGTGGCGTTACAAATTCTGCGTAGGTAATAATATACATTTCTAAAGCGTATTTCGACAGAAATTGCGCATTCGGCAAGCGGGATAATAGAAAATTCGCACAGCTATTACAAAAATGAACTTGACAACAAAAATTGTTAATCGAGAGAATGAAAATATTCAGTAGTCGTTATATTAAAATTCTAGTTTTTATTCTTTACTACTAGCAGATAAATATATTAGAACTACGGAAATTAAAAATATTCAAAATAATTATTGGAATTCAATGCAATTTTTCATTCGGAAGAAACTTAAAAGATAACCGACGAATATACTTTTTCATCAGAAATCAACTTTTCAGAATTATATAAAAGTGATTAAGAAAAAAAAAAAAAATGAAAATGAAATGTCGATTCGAAGAATTCGATACGGTTTTAAAAAATGCTATCTTTGCTTGAATTTCTCTTATTCTCATAAGTCCTCGGACTTTTATTTTCTTTATTTGTTGCAACACGTTTGTCGCGGCTCTTCTCATGATAGAAAACCAGCAGCCGCGAGAAAAAAAAGCTCGTGAAATTACGACACAGCGATGATCGAGAGTTGTTGAAAAACGCGCGAAAACTTCTGGAGTTGACACGTAACTAGTCGGATGTCAAGTTCGCGCGTGTACGTTATGCGAAAATGAGGGATGGGGCGGAGCGCTTCTGTTTCAGAAATTCACAGAAAATACAAGAGACCAATGGGAATTGTTAAATAAAAGTTAACTAAAATTGCGCGTCAAAGTATGAGTTTGATTGACTAACAATGCTTTATCGCTATTTCGAGCAACTTGATCATTTTTATACCAATTTAATATACATTAATCAAGTCAAGTACGTGTGTGAAAGATAAGATATTGAAAATCATTGACAGATAAAATCGATCTGATTGAAACAATGGAAACTCACAAATTCATTATAACGATGTTTCTATAATATTACATATAGTTACTTAATATTTATATTATTGAGTATAGAGAATTAGAATTTTCGAATGAAAATCTGGCTATGATTTTCTTCATTTTTCAGGTCTCCGATTCTCTCCTCTACATCAGTAGTGTTTCTCTTGTCCAGTCTCACTATAATTCCGGTTCTGTAGACTTATTTTTTTTTTTTTTCCATTTCCCTTGTCGAGCTCAGTCAGGCGAAAATATTCGGTGGAATTTCGTAGCAGATGTTACAGAGAGTCGGTTCACCGTGACAGATTCCAGCTTCCAATGTGCAAAAAGTATAATAGCCACAGCAGAAAAATGTACAGAAAGTTAGATAGAACAAAGAACTGAATGAGGGTATGGATGAGAGTTTCGAGCATGGAGTCCGAATATCCAGAGACCATTAAAAATAAGTATGTATGATTTTTATTTTTTTATCTTTAATCATGCCAGAATATATTATAAGATTTCGGTGTAAAATGATGTTGGGTTTGGACATTAATTAATTCATTTATTAACGCTTCGACTCGTATCGGAGTCCTCTTCAGAATTTAATTCTTCTTTTTTATGTTACTCATAGTTTTAGCGTATATGCATTAATATAGGTTAAACGCTTTTTGGATCTCACTGGGCTCGCTGAGCCATTTGTTAAAATTAAATTGTTAGTGAATTTTACTAACCGTGAGTTCCGTTTTTAAGGTTATGTCAGCGGTTCTTCTTGTCAATTGTTGTTCTCACTAGAGAGTTGACATTTTTTTTTCAACACAAACGTTTCAACCAGAAGGGCCGGTCGTTCTAGAATACGACTCGCTGCTGATGAACGGCGAAAGGGATTTCCCAACGTAATTCGTTATAAATCTCCAGATTTTATTTTAAATTTGCTTGTCGGACTTTTCATCGACTATTTCGGTACTTGAAAAATATGCGACAGATTTTTTTTCAAACCTATTACAGCTATAGCGTCCGAAAAATCTTACCTGACTGAGAATTCAGGTACGGTTGTTCAGCAGACCTTTCCGAGGCCATATACAAGACTCTGTACTGTATGAAAAAGCGGCTACCCGGCGCGTTGATATGCGTTAAAGAAGTAGGTATTTTAGGTATCTCGCTATATATGCCCTAACGATGTATAAGTGTGTGCGTCGTCTGTGCCTAGCGGTGCAGATAGTCCGCACTGCATATAGATACGTTGGTACCGGTGCCAGTATTATTACATACCTCGTAGCCCAGACATCGGCGTAGAAGCATGCCTGATCTCGGAGCTTTCGATCCCAGGGGATGCAACTTCCAAGTTGGCAGCGAGCCAGAGAAACTAAAAGCAAACCTCTCTCGGACGCACGGCGTTGTGATGCCCAGCGTCGATGGACGTGAGCAACGGGCCTGCTTCGGCTACCCCAGCTCTACGTTATACCGGCTCGACGAATATCCACGTGGGATATACTCGAGAGGGATCAGAGAAGAACGTATACATTCGCGAGCCTACAATGTACAGCTCGGCGCTACAGCCCGGTGCTCGCTGGCCTTTGCTATCCACCCTCGGAGAAATATACATTGCAGAATATATATGCCTTTGACGATTCATCGGAATAAAACACGGTGTTTTTTTTATGTGAAATACAATATACTATGGGAATTCGATACTGTGAAAGTCGTGCTTTGTCATGCATAATATTGAGCAAAAAAATATTCAGTGAAAATGAATTATATATTTTTCTTCGTGATATTTCGTCGTGTCTCCTCCATTGGACATTTATGATTTAAAGTGTATTAATGCGTGATCCATCGTGTCCGAATTCCAACGTAATTCAGTTAGGTTTACAGTAAATTCTGACTGATGACTGGACGACGATATATCGAAGTCGGATTTCGACCTCATCGGAACCTCGATGCTCTAATTTCTGTTTGGGACATTGTGCAACGGACGTTCATCATCTCAACGCACCGACGTGTATCATCTCAAGCACCTTTCATCAATGTCGCATCTTTTAAGTACACACGACATTGTGCATTCTAGTATTATAGATACACAAAGAAACCTCTCAATGACGATGACAAAAAAAAAAAGAAAATAAAAATAATAATTGGTCATTCTCGCGGGAGGGTGTGCAGCGACGGTAGCCGATACTCTCGGTGATGGTGAGATAAGGCGCCGGACGTGGTGAAGAACAAGCTCCCCCGTACTACCGCAGTCACCCTTTGGCTTATCGAGCGGTTTTCTTATATGACGTGCCGTCATCATCGCGTCGTGGTGTGAGCTGCTGTCGGGCGTTCCAGTAGGGCCCACTAGGAATCGCCTGAAATTCTCAAGCAAACCTTTATTTTTCTCGCGATGTCGAGAATTTTTTTCATTCCTACTTTCACCGCCCTGGGCTTTTCGATATTGCACACCAGACGAGCGTCGTCCGAGCCTAAAAAATATTATGAATTATTGAAAAATTCCGTTCACCCACTATCGATGGTGCGTAGTATTTTTTGCAACCTTTTCTATCACGTAACCAAAAGTATTATATGCTACACGTTCTGTATAGAGGTATCTATATATACACCATAGGAAAATATGCCTGTCCTCGATTTCTTGAACAAACCAAGATATATAGAGTAAGAAATATACGGTCCAAACAAATCATATCGCATTCTGCTTTTTGAAAAATATATTTCTTTCTTCGATAGCTATATGTTGTTATACCGACGAGGAGTTTTGACGATGAAAAGTAAGTGCTGCATTGCTCTTTATGGAATTGACAATTAAGGCTTAACAGTTAAGCATAACTATTGCATAAAAGGCACGTTTATAGAAATACGATAATTAATTTTACTTGCAGTTTTAGAGGTCATATCAATCGTCCTGGCTGATGCCACCGATGATGCCAGACGCTATAAAACGGTAATTACCTGTCGTCTAGCCAAAGATGATTTTTATCGTCATATAAACTGAGCCGTTCCGACGATCGGATTGTTTCTTTTACATTGATCGCACGGCAGATGACAGCGGCATTGTTGATGCAAATATGCCGGTTGTTCTATTTTATATGAATTACATAAAGAAAGTTTCATTAGCAATATCAATATATGTTCCTGACTATAGCATAACGAATAAGAAAAATAATAAAAATGAAAGTCGCGAATAAAGTTAATGCGAGAATGTTTTGACAATTACACTGCATCAAGTTGTAGTAAATCCCCAGATAGAAATGCATATAGAGGTGAATGCATTACACGGTAAAGTGTATAAAATGTCCGTGGGGTCGGATTAGTTTTAGGGTGCTGTTAACGAGGCAGTCAGAGATAGCTGCGGCCAAGTGGAATAGCTGTGGATATTCCGCAAGCCAGAACGGGCTGGGTGCGCTTTGTACATGTTTCGTACACGTCCGTTACTCGCCCTTTATCCTTACTTTCTCAGTCCAGACAGCCAAGAGCGGATAGACTGGATGGAGGCAAGTTGAACGAACGTACGAAAAACGAAGAAGGAACGAGTGTGGCTGGTTGATGGTCCGCCATAGCAGTATCTCCTTTATCCCCGTACGCGCCTTCATGGCAAATGGAAAGAGTGAGAAAGAAATGGAGAGCAGAGAGAGAGAGAGAGAGAGAGAGAGAAGGGGAAGGAAAGGAGCGAGAAGAGGGATGGAAGTGAAGAGGACAGGATAGCGATTTTGCTGGAAGAACGGAGCACGAGGGAGGTGAGACGCGGTTCGTTTGGCAGCACTGAGCGAAATGAATAGCCACATTGAGGCGGGCCACAGTGTTGCGAACGGATCTCTGTCAGGAAAAGTGCGGTCGGGCTAGTAGGCGGAACCAAGTGAACAGAACGGCCAGAGGATAAACTGAGAGGGATAGAGAAGAGAGGAGGGCTCTAAAGGTAGAGTAGTTGAGAAGAGACTGAGAGGAAGAGGGAGAAAAGTGCTCTAACGATGAGCCATTCAAGCCTGGCGCATCGACCCACAGGTTGTAGGTGGTGAAGAGTATATATGCTATATGTACATACAAGTGGTAGAGTAGTATAGCTACTACACCGTCTCCACGGATTGCCCGAGTGTTCGAGAAATATACCTAAACACATGTACATCTATACATATACTTTCTTAATATTATGTGTACCGAGGTGAAGTTGCGGAAAGCTTGTCGCTATAGTGCACCACCCCGTACCTATCTTGATTCTACGACAAGGAGACTATGGAAAGAAATGAAGCAAGACGTACTGCCAAGCCAACAACGAAAATATGCATTAGGTTCATGTACCAGAGAGTATAGACAAGAAACAACTTATCGCCGGAAACGAAAAAGTACCAAAGTCCCGGAAGAAGAAAAAGGAGAGGAAAATGGAACAAAGACACAGCGGATATAAAGGAGAGTCTCGAAACAAACCTAGAGGAGAATCTTTGCTACGGTCGAATACCTTAATAACGAATGAATGAAAAGAAAAAAAAGTAGGAAATGGAGAGGAGCTCGAAGCATCACAACCAACGGATGAATACCTCAAGAGAGAGAGAGAGAAAAGCACAATCAGCAATGCCAAGGTGATGGAGATAAAAAACATAATCGCAAAGGAGTATACCAGCGTGGATACGACACAGCTATGTTTAAACCGAGGACCGGCCATCAACGAGAATATTCTCCGAGCCATTGATAGGTCCCTGATCTCAAAAAGTACATTGCAGCGGAATGTAACAGAAAGAGACGAGACGAGGTATATATAGACAGTAGAATGTTACAAGTATATATATATATATATATATATAAAAGAAAAGGAGTTTGGTAGTGCAACGATGAGATACACGTCGACAACATTGCTGAGACGAAGAAGAGGTCTTATCGTCTTGATGTCGTTGAAGTGGGACTAGCCTGAAATTGCCAGTCGCGAGACTTGTCCAATCTTGTGCTGCATGGCTGAGAGAGAGAGAGAGAGAGAGTGCGAAAAGCTTGAGGAAGCTTGGCCACCGGCTTAATCCCGAGACTCTGCTACTCCGCTTTTCACGAGTTCATCTGCCCCACTATGTATCCACTTGCATATGCAGTGAAATCATCAACACATGTGCATTGCATACATGTGTGAAATAAACATATAGAACATAGAAAGACGGTAATTAATTTCATACAATTGCTTTATCGTATAAAGTTCGCAGTCTAGAGAAAATCGTCTGAATATTATCATCATTTAGTCAGATTCGCCAATTTGCCAATTTCTTAAAGTGAGCAATGGTTATTATTGATCCTTAAAACCTCAAACTCTTCTCTTCCTCGCCGTTTCGCTCCTCCAGTTTCTGCTCCCGATATAAATCTCCTAATCGTTAGAGTTATTACTATAGCATACTTTTTCAGTTTTTACTTTTTAAAATATTTAATCTGTAGTTTTAAGTCCGGATAATCATCGGAAAAAATCTATTAAAAAAACGGCAAGATCGAAGCAGATGCGCGAAAGATATTTTTCACGTTGTCTGAAACGGGTACGCCGAAGCTCGTTTTATCTCGTGCAAGACAAGTCTCTACAAAATTGAAAGAGTGGCAATGTCGAAATGATTCTCGTTATGTGAGTTGGAGAAGCACGCGGTGCTTTTAAATGGAACAGCCCGATGTCTCGAGTTCAACTCGATCCTGTCGAGGACCTGGAGATTCAATGAAAATACCGCTGCAGACGAGTGCGTAAAGGAAACTGTTGCCGTGTCATTACACTCCATCAATTCATTTTCTCTTTAATTTGACGAAACATTGATTTTAGTCTTCGTAGTGAAATAACGCGATTAAGTTCCTTCATTTAATTGAATAATATTCAAGTCGCTCGAAATATTTAATTAACGCAAATGAAGAATTTTTAATAATCAAACAAAAAGATCCTTTTTTTATCGTTGAGAAATTCGTCGAATTAATTAAAAATTGAGTGAAAACATTGAAATGTGTCGTTATTCTCATCACACCATAGTGTTATATATTTTTCAAGTATAACTTAATACGTATGGTCGCAGGAATGAAATGGTTAAAAAAGCTTATAAAGCGGAACCACTGCGGCGGGCACATAGGGACCGCACACCGCAAGGGGAAAAGGACCGGTATAGTAACAAGAGTACAACGTAGTTGGCACAACGCAACAGAGACCGAGCGAACAGTGGTCAGCGGTCACTGCTGGTCAGTGGGCGATGACTCGTACTAATGGGCTAACAGGCTAATGTCGCCTCATTTTGCCCTCTGATCTCGCCCGCGCTCCTCTATCTCACTCGTTCATTGTATGACCCTAGCGCGCAATTATCGGAGTCAACTGGTACGAGTTGACCCAGCGCGGGAATTTTTTTTTTTTTTTTTTTTTACTACTTCATTCATAAAACCGTGAATGATGCATGCGCGAGCATAACGTCACGAGCGTATATACACTATTGACCGATAAACGGCCGGTATTCATTGCACGATCGCTATTTGTGGATACCGCTACTTTTAGTACCACATATGAGGCATTCTTTATCAAGTGGGTGACTATAGCTTAAACATTTTTTTTTACCCCTCCACTGCCGATAGTTTGGCAAATTCAATAATACGGAAGAGAAAAATGCCACGGTATACGGTATACGCGACTGCTACGATACCAGTAAACTTTATTTAACGGGAAACGTTATCCAGAATCCATTGGAACTAATAATATCGCGGGGATTTACAACCACGCGAATCGTATACGAACAAGTGAACCAACATTTACCAAAGTTGTTTCGTGTGTGCTTCTGCGTGAGAAATGACAGCACGGCACCGAGGCAACAGTTGCTAAACACCATTCGATATGAATTATTCAGGTTTCGATATACTATATATATATATAATAATAAATAAATTAAAGCCTGGATAATCAGCAATAAATACGCATACCGTAAGGGTGTCTTGTGCCAACCCAGATAATCAATCCCGACCCGCTCAATTGACAATATTCTCGTGCAAATCTATATTGCAAGAGCGTTAAAGTGGATAGAACAGTTTTCATAATTGTGTACAATTGCGACTATCTCACTAATTTTTAAGACATTTAATTTATTTATATAATATTCATTATTTTTTTCTTCAATTGCTCTTCGAGTCATAACCATGCCATTATTTAAGAATACGTTCTGCTTCTTTATATATGCTATAAACTATTGGATACTCATTATTTGTTGTAGAATATTCTATCGTATAGCGTAAAATATATTTTTCAACGAATTTTTTGAGACAGTTATTTTGTAAAAAAAAACTAACAGCCTATTTTGTTTGTTAAAATATTGCTTCATTGTATTATCAGATATATAAAATTGTGAGCATTTGTTTATCGAGCATTGGAGCAAGAAATAATAGTAAGTTTGAATGAACCGGCTAGCTCTATGAAAAATCTATGCCGCGAGTTAATTTTCCGGGATATTGGTGATGGATTTTCATGAAAAATGACGAAATGTAGGGAGTAGTGAACGTCAGAGAATGTCGGGTGTTATGAGAGAAGGAAGCGTTCGCCCTTAGGGCTTATTTGTTATGGGAGTGGGCGAAGCGAGCGTGAATGAGCGTGTGGAGTTAGAAGCCAAGACACCAGCGGCTTATGGAGAAATGAGGAAGAGGAGTATCACGATGATATAGGAAGAGGAGCGCGGTAGAGGATGGAAGGCGGGGGTGTCAGACGAGCGGGTTGGAACGGGTTTGGCGTTGAATTATGCCACGTATGCAAAGTGCAAGCTATCTTGCCGTGTGATAAGGGAGAGACACGCGAGTTGGGCTGCATGTCTCGGGCTGTACGGTCGCGACACTTTGCCGCTACCAACAGAGCAGAGCGCGCGGCGGCAACCCTCTTCGGTATCGCCCACTTCCTCTGCCACCACTGTAGCAGTCCCGTGGTGCCGCTTCCGGCGCAACTAGCACCGATCTATACCGTATCTTGTGGTACTCCTTCGCAACTCCTCAAAATCCTTCAATGTCACTCATCCAAAAATCATATATTCCTCTTACTGTGACCATTGTCAATTTTTCCTCTGCTTGTCCGGTTTGAAATGCCGTCGCGATTGCGAAATTTCAATTACAAGAGAGAAACGGTTAACCAAATTGGATTAAATAAAAACTATGTAACTCTAAAAATCCTTGAAAACTTCGAAGAGAGTCGCAGAGTTACGTTAGACCGTGTCTCTTCATCAGGCCAGTCTGGTTTCTTGAGATTCGAGTGATTCTCTGTGCTCCAAGAGAATAGACATTAGCTCCACCTGGTGATAAGTCGATTTCTATCTGCGTACGCCTAAATTTCGACAATAATCCTGATATACGCGTATGTGTAAAATATGGTGAGAAGGATGAATCGAAGTCTCTTACGTATCACAGGAGAACCCTCGCTTCTAATCGGATAACGTAGAGTTGTATAGGGATATAGTGACTGACAGTTACCCGGATGAGTTTGCTACTTTCCACGCAGCTTATATGCATATATATGGAGGTGGGATATGCGTCTAAGCGGAATCGAGGACAAGACGCGGAGCGCAGAACATACGTGATGGCTTTGGGCTCCCTCTCTCTCTCGCTGACACAACTATCTCTCAAGAGCCCAAAGCGTTATACGACGGTAGGTACAACAGACACCACCGATCTACGTATACAGTGTACTGGGGGACACGCGTACGTGACGTCAGCCCCGATACAGATCGGTGTACATCCGTATATCACGTTGGTTCAAGACCGAGGACGAGGACGTTCCCGAATACAATGGAAACGGGGCTGACCCACCGGCGTGTCCGATTTCGCGCTCGACTTTGCATCGTCGACGATAAAGACAACGCGCAGGCGGGTGGCTTTCCAAACGCACACTGCCAAACCTCTCGATTATATTCCACCTGCGACTGAATAGCGAGTCGAAAGTACAATCTGCGCAGAAAATTCTCTATGATACGAACCGACGTCAATATTTCTTTCGCCAGGAATAACATTTAACTCGAGTTCACAGATTTAAAGAACAATTTCAAGTTAGTGGAGTTTATAAAGAAAGTTTACCGGTTAACCAAATTAATTAAATGTTTTCATTTCAATGCCATTCCATTGACTCATTATGAGAAAACGCATTTGCAAAGCGTCTACTTTATATAATGGAAACTTTGATTTTCTAGGCATCCCTGTTTAATTATTAGCCATTCCAATAATTATTCGATTGAAATTAATTAATTGTAATAATGGAGATGAGACTCGTTTGAACCTGACAGTGAAACGTTAAAATAAAATAAATAATTTACAATCTGATGTATTGCATTTTTTATATAGACTACATTACATCTACTTGTTTGTATTGTAAAAAATACATCTTGCACATTAATCTAATATACATTTTGGAAAGTTGTTTTTATGTTTGTTTGTCAGTTCCAGACAGAGGCCTGGTACTTGCTCAAAGTTGTTGGATTTTTTTTCAGCTTTTTTCAGGGTGGCTATGTGTTACCCAGCTATCTGTCGTCATAGAGACCATCGTTGTAGCATTCGCTCCCATTGCAATCTTGGTTATATTTTTTCTTACGTTTAGGGTACTCGGGCTTTGTATAGATAAATGAAATAACTATTTTATAACGTTGCTTTCGATTGCCCTTAGTAATAATAGTCATGCATTTTTTCTAATGGTCTCGTCGGTGTTAGAATAGTGACGAAATCTTGAAGAAAAAAAGAAAGAAAACTAGACTGAGGAGAAAAACGGTAAAGGTGTAAGCAGCGTGAACGCAAAGAGGAGAGCAGAGCAGAGAGCCAGTCGGTTCGTAACAGCGAACCCAGCGCGTCATCTACTGGGCTTAGAACATCAGCGCGAGAGGGAGAGAGAGAGAGAGAGAGAGAAAAAGAGTGCGCCTGGTTGTGAAGCTTGAGGCACGAGAGCACCGCTCGAGTCTGGCGCAACGCAAATTGCAGCGTACATTAGTGGAAATGAATGCGGCCGAGTTGGAGCGAGAGCGGACGTCAGGCATGCGTCCTGTGCCATCCGCCTCGCCAACTATGTATATGTATATATCTATACGTGTATACACAGGGCACAATGTCGACGCGTTGTAATATTAAATTGCGACTGGGTAAAACGAAGAACAAGAAAAAAGAAAGAAGGACGAGCGGAAGGGAATGATATCGTGTTGCAGTCTTGGCGTTACAGAAAGTATCTGCAAGTGCCAGTTTCAAAGTATCTGGAGATAATAGAAAGAGGATTATCGTAAAGAAACCGTGAGTTCCAAAGGAGGTCTGTTGCGATGATATAGTTTGCTCATGCAACTAATGTCTAAAAATATACTCGAAAAAAAAATTATCTTGTTGGCGCTGAAGTGAAAAAAAAAATGTTCTATTGGATAGAGGTTAGTTACTGCGAAAAATAAATGTAATTGGTAATCTGTATGAGATCCCTTGACAATTTTTGTGTCAAATTATGAACGTCAACACACTATATAACATTTTTCGCTGTTCCATTTGATGAAATTATGAATTTTATTTGAATCCTCTATTGAAGGAATCTACAATGTACATTGAATTTTATTGGCTTAAAAAAAACTCGATTTCATCATCTGCCAAAAATGATCGGATATAAAACTTGATATTCATATTGTTGACAAGATGAAGGAAATGATATTGAAGATAATTTCAGTGGATTTGAAAAGTGATAGAGGCTGAAAAAAAGTGTATGGGTATAGTCTAAGGTATTTTGTTAAATTCTCAGAGTCTTGGAGAAAAGTTATAGGGGAAGAAGAAGGTACGGATATTGGTAAGTAAAAGAGCTACAGTTGTCGGCTATCATCTTTAGTCGTTTAGAGGAGCAGCAGCAGCAGCAGCAGCAGCAGCAGCAGTGAGGTATAAAGGATTGTGCAGTTGCGAAAGCGTTGTCGGGTATACCTGTAACTGAGGAGGCATTGTCGAGATGCGAGTAAGCGAGCGAGAAATTGAGCGAGCGAGGAAGCAAATCGTGTGCCGTCCACAGGTCAAGCTCTGCCTCGTCCGTGCGTCTAGCCATCGGACCGTTTGTCCGGTGGATAGCCAACGCGGAGAATCGCTCGACGACAAATTGCACCGAGATATCGCGCCTGGTCTCGTATTTAACGGGTACGCCAAGAGTCACGACACCTTGGTCGCATCAGATGGGTGGATCGCTCCACAAACCGAGGGTGTGTGTCAGACAGAGAAAGAGAGGGATTGACAGAGACAATGAGATACCGCGAAAGCCGGATAGAGAGAAAGATTGATGACCGCGAATAGTATAGTGACAGAGGTAAAATACAACTATAAAAAAGTGAAGGTACAAATGGTCATGTGAAATGGAGGATGAACAAATAGAATGCGATCAGTGGAATGGTCTTGCATATTATCGCACCCCGATGTGTAATAATCACAGTATGACTTTCAGCATAATTGTGGTACAGTGGTGAAAAATGTATAGCTATGGTTGAACAGACAACAAAATAGCTGCAAAAAGTTCATCTCTGCGCAAAGACTTTAAGGCACAAGCATCATTGCTGATGTAGTTCATTATTGTGCTTTAAAAAAAATGTGTTTGTATGTGCATCGCCGGCTTTTTTTTATTCCCCTAGGCAATTTGTTTTATTACCGAAGAAATTTGAAAAATGAAGCATTCTACTTTTTTTTTTACTATATCTCTGAGGGTATTGTTAAGACGATGATTGTTAATTAAGATTGACGTGCTTTCAGGATTGCCGTGAGATAACTTTGAATATTCTCATATTCACGTCAACTGCGGTGGGTAAAATGGGAACGGAGAGGATAAGTATACAGAAAATCAATAGACAGATGAATCCGTTAGGTAGATATTGGCTATAATGGATAGTGTACACGTCATCGTGTTCCAACTATATTTTCCTCGCGGGTTTTCAGCACACAGATGTGCTACGATATCAATAGAGAGAAATGGAGAGGCGCGGTTGCAGCTTGCAGCACTCTTCGATCCATTCTTTCGTGTCTTCGTAGGCAGCAATCAATCACATTCTTTGGCTTTCAATCAAGTTGGACGGGTGATAGAGGCGCTGGTGGTTCACCGAGATTGGATATACGTACTCAGTTGAAACGCGCGAGGCGACAGGATGCGTTCGTCGAGTGAAACGTTTGTCGTACTTTATACTATATATAAATATATAGGCGCGCGTATCGTCCGGTAACATCCAACGTCTAGCTGCTCGATGTCTCCTCGAATTTTTCACACCGAGCGGAAACGTCCAGTGCTTTAATATAGATATATATTATACATATCGACGTATCTATGTATGTATGTACTGACATACTGTGTCATGGGAGAATAGATATCGTAGGTGTTGAGCAGGTGAGTGCGGAAAAAGGACGATCGACGAGAATGGGAGAAGCTCGGACGGACACGCTGACGTTCGCTCGAATATCAATTTTATATTGAAATTGGAGAAACGAATTTTGTAATATTTCGATGTGCCCGGACGAACGAGAGACCAAGTGAAGAACGAGCGAGAAAGATAGAAAATTCGGCAGAATCGAATTAATTTCGAACATTTTGCGTTTCTAGATACATACATTTCAACTTTCTATGCATATATATATATATATATACACACCACTCTACTGCGTATATGTAGATTCATTTGAATAGCAGTAGACGGATTAATAATTTCCATTCCATCGCGACTGACAGCCGCGCATCTAGTGTTGATAGTAAGAGATGACAACAGCACAAAATAATGCCTACTTTTCAATGGAAATAAATAAAAATTTTCAAGGTGTTGATTATTACGGAGCTGTTGACAACATTGTTAACTCGATCTAATTTAATTGTCTGTATAAGAAAAATGAGTAGACTGAGAGTCGAAGAGGCAGAGTATAAAAATAAGGAAGAATGACCAAGAGACAACGAGTATCCACCGTGTGGTATATAGAATAACGCCCGAGCGTTTATTCGTACCGGGGAGCTTGCCTCCCGTGCCTTCGATTGAATTAATTAATGACCCGTGCTTGGTGCCACCCGTTTCGAGTGCCTTCACTGGTGAGCGCACTATTTTTAAACTGTCCTGTCCAGAGGCTGCGCGTGACAGAAAGTGCGAATGAAAGAATAAAAGACGACAGGAAGGGCAAAAAGAGTGACGGACCCGACGAAAACATTTTTCTCACGTTGAAATTCCACTCCTCGTGACATAGTATTTTTATAGAAGAAATAGCGCGTGAATATACAAAGAGTCGGTGGAGCACTGAAAAAGGACAAAGAAAAAGATAAGTTGGTGCTTTTTTTTTTCTCTTTTTTCGCTTCAACAGATAAAGGAAAAGTTAGTTGACGAAGCCATGAAGCGGTCTTGGTTGCGGTACTGCCTGTTCGTAAATACTTTTCAAGCACGAGGGGTGGGCAGGGTTAACTCGAGTGATCGTATGTACGTGTGTCAGAGAGCGGCTAAAGCCCCCTTCGAGGAATCGCCTTTGGCTTATCGCGTTGCTGCACTTTTACCTGCGACCACGCGAGCAGTCTAACTCTTTGTGCGGCCCGAACAGTTGGCTCTCTTCCGGACCTGCGCCTATCTTCCGCTTCTCTTCACTCTTCGCCTACCTCCTACCTCTTTGTATCTTACGCTGCTGCACTCTCTAACCGAGACCTAGCTGCGCTAACTCACCTCCCCCCTGTTTTTTCCTCCCTTCATCCCAACCGAGCTGGGCTTCTCGTGCTTTGCATCTAATAAATATTCTATTTTATTCTCGCGTCTTGGACATGTATACGATTAAAATAAAACACGAGTGCACAATGTATTCAATCTGTTGCTAGTAGGTGCAAACATCACATATGGGCCTTTCCACGGCAACTTTTACAGCCCAAACTGAATTATCATTTTTTAACCGCATAAATATATTCGCTCGAATAAAGTCTAACGTGGAATAAAAAAAAAAAAACAACAACAAATGCAAAAATTGTTAAATATGATAATCAATATTTTCTTCATTCTAAAATATAAATACTTTTTGGTGAGTCGTAGTTTTAATTTAAAAGAAGATCAGTCCATCAGGCAACTGATGAAATGTTAATAGCCCTTTATAGTTTCTTACGACATCTCGTACTAGAATTTCGACTCTATACATATCTAAGTGGACTGTAGCGCTATGGCATATAATAATAGTGATACCAAGGAGATATAGAGGGGTCGTGATGCAGCGAAAAGATGAAAGTAAGAAGATATTTAGTGGAACACGAGATCAATCACCTCGGAGGGACGTACCGGGTGTCGCGCTGGGCCCGAAGCCCGTCTGCAGTCTCCCAGGATCTGTTCGTTTCCCCGAGCGCTCTCAAGGCAAAAGAAATAAACGAGGACGCGGGCAATGTTACGACCTCAGGGCCAGAACTCGCGCTATTCTCCAACGAACCACATTTTGCCCTGTTCTCCGGCTCTTGGTGACTCGCATTCTTCCACCTTCGTACCTCCTTCTGTTTCTCTTTTTTTTCCCCTCCCTTGTACTACACGGCTGTGTGAGCTTTGTATTTGGTTCGATTTTCGCCTATTTCTCTTACCAATTTTTGAGTCACTGCTTTCGTATTTTAAAGTTTAGTTGGGCGTTTTTTTGTAAATTAATACATTCAACAGCTCAATGAAAAGATTCGTTTGTTAAATAAGAGAGGGAAAAAAAGTCATGCCTAATGTCAGAAGTAATGATAAAAAGAAGAAACAATTGGCAAAGAAACTTCGGAATACTTGGGATTCGGGTAGGAATGAAATTTTCTAAACGATTTAATGATAATAAGTAAAATTGTATACTGTTAGTGTGAGAGAATGAAGAAAACGAGAGAAGCGAGCGAATACGCCCTTGCCAAACTCAGTTGTCTTCGTCTAGCGAGCACCCTTTTCAACTCGGTCGACTCCTCAAGCGCACACGGGTCGATGTCTCCTTATTCCTCGGCGGGTTGTACGTGGTCGGCATATAACCCTGCCACGCCACCTCCGCCGGCACCGTCTCTGCCGTCTATCGCAAACATCGGATTATGACACGCCTCGCCTGTTCCAACAGTCTCTGTATATAGTTATACCGGTATAGTTATGTCCTGTATTAGTCTCCTCAGGCTTTAGTGTACATACATATGCATAGATATAGTATAATGTGTATATACCTAATGTCAGAGACTGAGAGGGTTGAAAGCCCAGAAGGAGCTCAGTGCTACAGTTTGCAATATTTATCATCGGTTTTCACTTTAAGCGCTGCAAATATCAGTCCACAATATTTTAATAGAAACTCCAGTGGTAACTCAAATAGTCATCAATTCGAGATATTTTTATTTTCCCTCTTTGAAGAATGGGACTTTCGGTGATCGATCAGTTTTCCATTATTCTATACAAATTCTGCGGTGTAATGGGCGACGCAGAATTGTGCGACAACGCAGATTGCTGAAACACGCCGTGCATACATCAAACGTTAAATTATAATCCTTGGCAAGAGTCGCGCGTTTCCTGCTTGCTCGACATTATATACTATCGTACAAGTTACGGCGCGTAAGCGTTAACATTACAACCCGGTTGTCGTGCACAACTTAGACTCGATCACTCCGATCACGTTCGTTCAAGACGCTCGTCCAGGCTCTTCGAATAAGCCAGGACGAATTAGCAGCATGAACGCAATGGCAACTATAGCTACCTAGAGAATGGAAGTACTCCAAAGGTATAGGGTACGTTAGCCAAGCATCACGCGACTTGGCTCGAAAGCAATCGGACGACGTTCGGAGATGGAATCAGCTTATTTCGGATTGCACGTCCTTGTTCGCTATATTAGATGTCATACTGTCATGAGAAAATCGCTACTATAAAAAAAAATTAACACTGTTGAATAATATTATCTGTTAGACCTTCGTGGAAATATTATGACATTATTTTTATGTAATCGCGTCCGGTGTTCGTTAGAAATGCGCTCGTTTCTTTTTACTTTTCGAATAAAGTCAATCACGAAAAATTTAATAATCAGTGCAAGCAGACGTGTGACAACGTATAAAATCCAAACCAGAGGCTAACTTGAACCATGAAAAAATTTAAAAATAAAACCAAGATGAGCTGTGATTGCGAAGATGAGATTGCATGCCTTTTGTTTACCTGTCGTCACTTGAGACCATCTTCGCCCGTTTTAACCCTCGTACTTTACACTACTCTTTTTCATTTCTACGCGGTGAAGATGTGAAAATAGAAAAAGAAGAAAATAGCAAATGAGGGAGACAGAAACAGCTAGCTAGGTATCGACGCTGGACTATTTTTTTTTTTTTTGTTAGCCGTGACGAGATGGGCAGCGTCGGAGTATAATGCGGTAGGAGTGAGGCTAACACACGAACCCAGCGGTGAGTGTGCCTGATCGATAAGAGTGAGTTGAGAATGAGAGAGACGCACAGAGTGCAAAAGCGAGAGGGTAATGGAACCGAGAGCAACGTACTAGAAATGCAAAAGGGAGGGAGAGAGAGAGAGAGAGAGAGAGATGGCGATACTGATAGACCCAGGGAACGGGAGAAAAGCGAATGAAGGAGGGGTGGGGAGAGGTTCGTTTTGCCTCGAGTGGCAATAAGCATTGTCCGAGCACCGAGCCCCTCTATCAGCTGCCACTAACCTCTTCCTAACACACAACTCTCGCCACACGCCACGACCAACATACGCTCCAATACATATACATCATCTCTCCCTCTTTCACACACGTACACACCTTGGATATACGTATACGTGTTTACATATACTATATTGTACAGAGACATAAAGTATCGCGTATATGTTCATGCTCTATATATATGTATACACAGGGCGGTCCATAACAAATCAACAGGGTCGTGACCACCAAATGTTTGAAATTACTTTTTCTTCTACCGATATTTAAAAAAAAAATACTCCACACCAATTTCCAGGCTTTTTCAAAAATTTATTTGCTCATAATCACCAAATTGGACGATTTTTGTGAAATGTTTACCGTATATTTTTTGTTGAAGAAACAATTTTTTCGTCTATGCCGATAGTAGGCGTAAAACTAGAAATGGAATAAAAAATAAATAAATAAAAGCAAAGCTTTGAATTTGGCAGGGATTGACCCGTACATACCATAGGACCACATAGCGAGTCGTAATTTTGATACAAACTATAGGGTATTCATGGAATACAGGGTTTATAGTTGGAAAGTTCGGATTGGTGACTCGGTGAAAACCAGCAAGATCCCCCGAAAAAAACGTCGCATTTGTTTGTCACACATGCATGGTTCGTCAAGTTGTAGTGATTAGCCAACCAAGTGAAAATTGACCAAGACGAGATGCAAAAGATAGCAAGTGACCGAGTTTCGGAGCTTCCATCAATAAACCAATCTCCGTAGCCCGTCTATTCTAACCTTCTTGAAAGCAGCCTCAGGTACTCTTGGGACAGTGGAAAACCCGAACGGAGATCTCTCTTATTGGCACTATGTGCGCACAAACCGCTTTTACTTCCGTCTGTTGGCAGACTCTACTATCAACTCTCTCGCTATCCTCATCCACTCACCGCGACTTCGCTTTTCCTCCACCATTCCAGTGTGAAGCTTCGTGCTGATGTGCCCTACGTAGATGATTTTGTATTTGCGCGTCTACGTGTATCTCGTTTTCCTTGTGGTCTCCAACTACCGCCTTGTCCCTCTATTCGCCCACGGCTTTGCCACACGCCACCCTACGCTATTGTACAATCGTACGTAAGCTCTCAGGGTCCTGCGGCACCGTCTGGATTACGCTCCGGGTAACGTTTGGTCACATTAACGGAATCCCAGAGGTTTCCTCGGCCTCACACTCCACATCCTCGAATGCATGTTCCCGGCTGTTGGTACGCACATAGGTGGTACTATAAGCGTCAACGTGTGAACCCTGGAGAGATATCCACCGAGTGAATAGTACAGATATACGGCTGAGCCCACATTCATGCATTCTTCACGAATGTACCATATAGCTATGTAGATATACGCATTCTATACTGGCGCTGGTGGAATTTACATTGCACGATTATAAGTGCACCGGCCGCACTTTGGTCATGTATTAGATGTGCTGTGCAGGAGATCTCGTTACGTGAGGTGCCGACTGGGCTGTTGCAATTCTTTTTTTTACATCAAGTACGGTTAATGGGTATACCCGTGTAGATGTAGAAACTCACAGGTTTGTTAACTGTACCGGTTATGCTATACAGGATGTAGTTGGAGCTCTTTATGTATAATATGTTTATCAACGTGTACGGCTAAAAGACGATGGCGTGGCGTTTACATTACCGGCTGGATAGAATCACCTCGTTTTTCCGCAGTTTCTTTTGCACTTATGTACTGCTGCTCGTAATACGAAGAAAGAGAATTCTGGCAATAGTACAGCAGGTGTACATAATTCATAGTCATAGATCGTTCTAGGTTGATTTACGGGGAGCACAAGAACCTTGATCTGCAATCTGACTTAACGTTGAATGTAGCCACAATCGCAGCTGTCGAGTCGACAAACGATTTTAATCAGTTTCGATTCCAAGTTTGATTCACATATTCTTAAGATTTTTAAGTACATAATAACGGGAGAAGCATTATTTTACATCCCCAAGAAAAGTAAAAAATAGCAAATCTCCTCGTTAAAGCAGTCGAATTGGCGACATCAACAAACTGTGTGGTTTTTTGTTTCGTACCAATCCATATTTTGCCTTTAAATACGACGGCATCTCTCATTAGGTCACAAAAGTCTTTATAGCCACTCAATGTATTGTTAAACTTGGTATTTATCCAGACGAGGAAAGAAGAAAAAAAACGAATCGATTTAATGCAAAGACAGTGATAAACCCGGAAATGATTTATAACCTCGCAACCTCGCTTTCGTGGAAGAGAATAAACCTCGAGACCGCACAGACATTTACATTGAACATGGAAATGTGGCTCTAGCTTTGCCCTACGTGGCGTTGGGCAAAGATAGATTTACGGAAATTATTAATTGCAGTCTGGTAGAGACGTTTAACTCATACTAACCTTTCTCAGTAACGTTCGCCTATTTCGCTACGCCTTCCCGATTCCCGTTTTGATTGTGTGTACACAGTATGCAAACCTGGATATCATAAGTAACGAGAAAAGGTTATAATAGGAGAAATGGAAGTACTACAAGGATAATGGTTAAGAGCAACTAGATTCATTCGAGTACATGCACAGACCATGCATGTATATTTCATTGGCAAAGGGGCAAGATGTGCGAGTAGAGGAAAGAGGAAAGACAGATTTTCCCTGAAATTATTAATTGCCGTCCCAACTTTGAATCCGGAAGGTCTCCAAAGCATACACTGCCTCGTTTCTATAACACAAGCTAAATTACATTATGTACACTATGCATACCTACACAGAGAGAACTGCGCTACGTATACACTGCGATAAGTAAAATATTCCAACGTACGTTCCTACTACTCCCGAGTCCACAAACCAGGAAAGATCTAATAAAGGAGAGATGCAAACGACGCAAATGCGAACGTGTATGTATCTTATATATATATATATACACACACTGTGAATCCCAGACATTTATACCACGCTGAATTCACAAATATATGTATATAAATGTCACAGTTATTTGTAACGGGTTTCGGGTACGCCATTGGCCCTACCTCAGACCTTTTCATCCCTCTAACTCCGCACCCTGGTGTTACACTCTTGTATACATAAATGAGGGAAAAACTCTTATCTTCTCGGTGATTTACGAGTCTTAGTCTAGCACGAAGCGACGCAGCCCATTTCCCCTTCTTCCTCTATCTACTTACTATCCCAACTCTGAGACGTTTTTTCATACAATACCAGCACAAGTACAAGCAGAAAAAAAAGAACAAGTAGGTAAAGACTAGAGAAGTAGAGGTGCATCTACATGACTGGTGTCTGGTCCTGCAGAGGGAATGCTTTTCAATGTACACCCGAACGACCCAACAACAACAAAAAACTTGTTTTTTTCTTTCTATTTACCATGCCATCAGTTTATAGTTTGGAGCATAATATTGAATCTCGTAAAAGGAAAACTTGTTGCGATTTTTTTTTTAGAGATAGCGCAACGAGCTTTTGTATTTCTCATTTGCTTGACAAGTAAAAAAAATCCTTCAGCTTGGATGGATACATAAAATGTTCTACACAATAGACGGTGCTCTGTATGGTTGTGTTTCATAGCTTATATCATTTTCTTTAATTATGCGTGTTTTAGAACATTCTAGGCTGCACGATATCCAAGGTATTGAAATTCGCGCTAAAACGTGTATTTTATCTTGACAAAAAGCGGTTGCCTTTGTATCGAGACAAACTGTTAAGTTTCTTGGTCCATTGTGTAAAAAAAAAATCTATATGCATCCAAAATGTAAGCCCGTTGCGTCAACTCTGAAAAAAAAATAAATCGCAACAAAATTAACTTACACGAGGTTGAATATTGCGGTTCAATCTATTGATTTATGATGTGGGAAGTAGAAAACAGGAGATTTTTTGTTGCAATGTCTAATATACACTATAGCTAATAGCTAACTGTTAAACATACGAGTAACCGACATTCCCCGACCACTTATCATGAGTATACCGGGTGTGCCACCTTTGTAAGCATGAGTTAGAAGACCATTATCGTTTCGTGCCGTCAGCATGGAAGTATAAAGATTGCTGCTAGCACTCTCTGCTTCCGAAAAGTAGAAAACGAGAGAGGATCGCTCGTAGATCGAGAATCCCTAGTGCTGGTGCTGCTACTGGTGCTGCTTCTGCTGTTGCTGCTACTAGTACTGCTCCTTCCGCTGTTAGGGCTGCCTTCCTTATGGTCGCCAGGCTGCAGGCTCTGCGGTCGTACGTGCCGCGACTTCGCACGAGGCCTTGATAACTTTGGCTTCGCAGCTTCATGGTAGAATATCCCAGAGAATAGCCTCAGACAGCGGGCATTGGTGTGCACCGTGGAGGCAAAGCCGAAAGGTTCACAAGCCGCTACGTTGGAATCGATGAAAAGTATATGTATGCTACATAGAAAGCTTTAATATAATACCAGGTAGTCCGGTATATGTGTATATATATCCCTGGAATACCCCAAGCACCTTTGCTAGCCACTCCTCTCACTCCAGAGATAGACGTAGATCTCTCTTCCAGCAACTAACCCCCACCCATCGATCCGCGAACGTGACCCCACCGCCGCGTGTTGTGCGCGTCCGACCTCGTGGACGCGAGCGCCGACCCCTCTTAGACTTACACGCTTTCGCTTTATTTATGCCCGATCTTGTATCTGTGTTTATGGGTCAAAAGGACAAAGGAAAAGCTTCTGTTTGACTTCAGTTTAAGCATTTCACTTGTTACCGAGCTTCTCACGAAAACTTCTAATTAGGTGGGAACTTCAGAAAAACATTTTCTAAGCTTCTGTATACGAATAGAGATGGAAAGGAAGTTGTTTTTTTTTTCTTGCTTCTAAAAGAACTCTTTTCTGAGTGTGGCAATAAAAATGTCTACACATAACAACGGTATATTTCATAGCATCTCTTGGAAAATTATTAATGGAAAAAAATGAATAATTTGTGTAAGTTGCTGATTTTAAATGCCTATTTTTCATTTATTTATACCCTGATTTATTTATTACTATTTAGTTCACAAAAATGACCCACACAGGATAATAACCGCATGTTTCAAATTCATATGAAGCAAGACAAAAAATATTTGGAAAAATAAAGACAAATTTAACGCAAGTGTAACAAACTCGACTCCAATTCCACACCAGCAAGTTTCAGGTTTTTTTTTGTTACATCCATAAATATGTCTAACATTGATTGTTACAGTTGTAAAATATAAAAGAACGAAGTTGCGGGTGACACAGAGAGCAAGTTTTGTTATTCAATGAATCCTTCCCGTGGGTATTTTCCATATGTGGCAATTACTTAACTTAACATGCGCCGCTTTACATCATGCCTTATATATATATATATATATATATATAAGTTCTCTTTGACACGAACCTTTATTTCTGACCTTTTGCCTTTAATGTGAGACTTGTGATACACGGGATTTGACTTTTTATAACATCTATATAGCCTTATTTTTATTTCACATACAGCCATTCGAATTCACAGTTGGCTGATCGCGCTGTCAATATTCATGTGGTTCATTCAATTTCTATATTTTCCTTTTCCGATTTTCTCATTCTCTGACTATTTTAATTATCAGGCGCATCTCTTATTTCAACTGCAAATGATACACTGCACTGTATAATTCCTTAATGCGGATATTTGATTTTTGTAGCCCTACGACTGCTCGTTGTTTTTTTTTTTATGTATGGAGGCATTTTACCAACGTATCTTTTTCTTTTAAAGCCTATAGAATTGATTCAACTACATATACGCTCGTGAAACATACCTCCGAGTATGCATATCCATGTCAATTGTAACGCTATTTTTTTTAACCTAATGAGAAGTGAGACGAAGTGGATTCGAGGACGAAGAAAGCCTGAAAGCTTAATTTACATTGAGTGGCAGAAATAAATGTTATTTGTTAACTGAACAATTCAACCAAATACAGGAGAATTTGACAGGATAAAAAATCTACTCGATAAATCTATTTGTGTACCTCGATGTATTTATACACCACGAACCTGACCTTCAGTCCGCCACGCTTCGATGACTCAACAGTTGAGCGTGACCAACGATATCCGGCAACATAAAGTAGGAAACCCCGATGAGTCGCCGATGCGTCAGAGGGAAGCCACCTCCTCGTAAAGGTCCTAAGCTGTCGTGAAAGTTAAGCTTAACCTATCAGTTAAGCGAATGGTACAACAAGGAGAGGACTTTAAACCATATTTGATAATACTTGGGATTAAGACACTTTCGTGTTGATAAATATGACATTGTATAACCGTGTGTATTTGAAGGACGTTACTGCAAAATCTTGATGCAATAATAAATGAAATATGAAAAAAGAAAAATGAAAAAGCTGCAATAATTTAATTGTCGAAAAGTATATATATATATATATATATTAAGAATGAAGGCAATAATACTTTCGTTATTATTGGGAGTTTGACATTGGAATTATTGGCGTGGAATAATTAACCCGCTTATTCGAGTAAATATTGCTGTCAATCGTCTCCCCTCCCTAATCAGTTCACCCTAAAAAAGCATTGACTCTCCAACGCGTTCAATCTCTTCCCCGGCTATCAAATCAATTGTTCGCTGTGTCTGCAGTAAAGGAAATCTGTGATACATCCTATACCAGCTGGGCGACATCGAGCCTGCTTTCGATCTATCCATATTATCCGTTCGTCCGTTCGACGGTGATCCGTCCGTTAATGAGGCATCGATAGGAAATCTGGGAAATGGTGAATGCCCCAGGAGGAAACGATGAAACACAGAGGCCGAGTAAAGTTCCGACGCTTATCCGCTCCCGCGGGCCTTCTGAATAGAAACGATAACTCTCTTTTCATCCGTCTGTCGACTCTGCGCGCTCTACTTACTATTCGATAAGTTTCTCGATTCTCAAGAATGCTCACATCCCACCACCACCACCACCACCACCACCACCGTCGTATATCCAGGGCTACGTGAAATCCCTCGCATTCACTCCACTCTGCTCTCGGGATATTCGTCCAGAATAATTCAGTGATCTCGGAATCTTCATTTTTCCCAGGAAGAATTTATACAGTTCGCTCCCAGAAACAAGCACACTTCTCGTGTACTTTTTCTCCATTTCATCGATAAGCTTTATTTATGATATTGTAAAAAAATATTTAGAATCTACACGTATACACTTATTGGACTAAATTATGGAAATTTTATGGCAAACTAAAGAATTAACGGCTCGGAAAAAATGGCCACGAGGCAAGCGAGCTACTGTATTTCCAGAAAGAAGAATCCTATATGCCAAGGACGAACCGAAAGCTCGTAAAAAAAGACAAGGAAGCTCGTGGGCACAACTACTTCCGAAATAATTCGGTCTCTCGCCCACCCACCCTCTGCTCAGCTAACCTAACTTAGCCCACTCTTATACTGCGGGCATATATACATGTTCCATAGTAGTAGTGTCGTAACGCTTCTACCGAGCTCCAACTTTCATAGTCTACGTAGCTACTTGACGGTGCTGCTTCACATCCCACTGTCCGTCGTTTCTCGTCCTGGAAACTACGTAACCTCGGCACTTCGTATACTGGACTCAACTGAAATCCCGTTTCAACATGGAGTGCATTGAGTGTGTTCGCCGGTAGCGAGATTTCGTTGTGCAAGAGAGATGAGGAAACTGCAGAAAACCTTGTTTCTTCAAAAAGCTTTCTTACTATGTTTACGCATAGTCAGTGTCTCAAGTTAGCGTAGAATTTGTTTGCTATACCTAGTGCCCCCGAGTGTCAACGACAAGTTCCTTAAGACAAAGGGATGTAAAAATATATTAATCTAATAGTTGGATTTCAGGCGATTGGGTGACTTGAAAATCTTGAAAATTAAATGATACAGCGATTGTACAAATAAACATTTCTTTTTTTCTAAGTCGAATTAAAGAAAAATATTAGCATCGTTGAACTTAGCTACTGGAGAAAAATAAATAAAAAATTGCACTTGCAAAAATGTTGCAATTTTGGTGCTTGGGCAGTAGTAATTAATATTGATGTAAGAATGTTTACATTGGCAAAAATTTCGGTCCCTTTGAGGAAAAATAGCAACCGAAGATATAGCATATTGCGATACGGAGAAGTATAGGATCCAGGAGAGCCGCGGTTATAGTGGATAGCACTTACTTTGGCACGAGTTACCAACGACGCCATGGATCGTATGTTAATATCGGCTAATCGGAAAACTCGCGACTAGTAATCGAAATGGGACGATAGGGTGCATCAAGAGGGCGAGGAGTTACACCTGAGAGCGATACTGGTGAAAAAACGAACAAGGGAGAGTCAAAGGGCAAGCCAAGGACCAAACGCGAAACTGATAGGACGAGTAGTAGCAGCAGCAGCAGCAGCAGCAGCAGCAGCAGCAGCAGCAGCAGGCACCATCACGAGTGCCAGCTTTGCCGCGTTGCGCAATCGAGAATGTGCGCCGCGGCGTACGGACTAATCGCGTGGCTGCCACACACCGCGTTCGCGTTCAACACACTAGATAGCAATAGAAGGAGAAATTCTGGCGGATCGCCAGAATCCTTGGACCGATGTTACCAGGAGCCTTGCCAGAAACCATGATGGACTCCTGGCACCAGAAATCGATGCGATCCGCTAAGCGCTATCCTGAAATTCGACACTAGACCCAACTTTATAATCCACCATGCAACGTTTCCATTCTTCGATTAAGTCGTTGAGTGAAATTAACCCGTCATCGCAAGAAAATTGATAACTAATCGATATGAGCTTATACCCAGTGTTGATTAATCTAATTGTTTGGTGCAACGAACGCACTGTTAAAAATCCAGTTGACCAGTGTTGAGCTATTCGGTGTTAATAGCGACACTTTTCATCGTGTTAATTATACATATAATTATATTTTTATAATTTAGGCCGATATCGTAATCGGTGAAGGGATCGAGTAAACACATGATTAGCTTGAGATATGACACATGTTTTCTGTCATGTGCAATTTTCAAGTGAATTGCTGTATCCGCCCAGCAACAAACGGCTGCGTTGTCGTTCGAGACGCTCGACGTCAGTGCAGCACTGATATTGCTACCCAGAAAACTCAATCTCGAGAAAGATATCGATTAGACTTTTTGCTGCACTTGGCACTCGAGGAAGTCTTAAAAAGAAGAGCAAGAGCTATACGTTGACTAGGTTGATAGCGTAACGTCGACGAGACCCATACTAAAGCAGATGAACAATGTGCTATTAAATGAAAGGCACAAGGGGTATCGAGGAAACGAACGAAGAAAGGAGGAAATCGGTGAATATCGCGTGTTCGCTCTTCCGTAGAAGGAAATATCGGGTTGAGCCATGCTCGCCAGGCCGTCGCTAGCTCGCTAACGCTTTTTCTCCCATAGTCTTTCTCACATTTCACACTCTCTATCTCCACATGTCTGCACTCTATACACGAATGCAATATATACACGTACAACTGTCTCATTCTCTTTCACTTTTTTTGCGTTTTTTTGTTTTCCATCCACGTATTACTCCTCGGGGTACACACCGAGTACCCGGGACTGTAGGAGTGAAAAGTTTTATGCGAAAAGTTTTCGATACAGCAACGGTTAGGAGAGGAGCGGTGGGTGACGGGTGCGCTGTCATTTTACGCGAGATTGCCCGTATGTACTCTCAAGGTACCCATATTACGAATACAAACGTCAAGTTTCCCAGTCAAACCGTATATCGGTTTGGCTGAGAATAGAGATAACCACGTGATAGCTTCCTCATACTTTTTCAATTTAACAAAATTCTTAAAATCTAGTAGATTTACATCTTTTTGCGTAATAGAAAAAGAAAGAATAATATTCATAGAATTTCAATAAGTTTGGCTTTGAAGAATCAATATTTTGTATGACTGCACAAAAGTTGTATTGTCTTGGGTTATTTGGGCAATTGCACGACAGACGCGTATCACACTAATTTTACTCGTTAATAATATCCGATGAGAAGAGTGAGTCTTCTGTGTCCTCGTATTTACTTTTGCCCATCTTTTTCCTATGTTCTCGACCACTCTCGTCGAGATCACTGTGCTCAATTTACTTATCCCTCGCTGGGATAGCTAAATGTTTATTTTAACAATTTTACACGTTCACTTATACTCGCAGTTTTCTTATTTAACATCATATATAGATTGGAATAACAACAAAATTGAATAATATGGACGCGACATCTCGGTGAACCATTTTAATATATGCGAAGCGTGATCGTCATCGCTTAGAGGTATTTGGTATTTCGAACACAGCATTAAACGCTATTGTTTGTTCCGTGATCATTTAATAATGATATTCATCAGGTCTGGTGAAATTATTTCATTTACGCTGGTCAGTGTTGAAACAGTAGACGAAAAGTGATATAGTTCCATGCATATATTCCGATGATAGTTGTAACGATAATGCAGTTGAAAACTACACAACAATAAGCGTTATTTCAGGCTTTCGATGAATAACATCTCATTCAGGGAGTTTTTTCTTCAGCGGACTATTTTGATATATTTCAATTACATTTATATCAAGCACTTTTAAAAATATTTCGTAGAGCCTTGTATTTCCAGTAATATTATTCTTTGTTCGTCGAACGCAATTTATATCGGGAATCCGTATTTTTTCCTTTCGAGTATGACGATCGTAAAAAAAGGATATTAAAAAAATGATGTTTGCATCCTTTTATGGTACAACACGCTGGTGCATTAGTGAATTTCGCCGGAATGTAAATTCGTTAACAAAAATACGAGCGTAAACAAGAGAACGTGGTGTTATACCCATTGAGTATAGATTTAGCGGGAGAGAAAGCGCGTGCGATACAACACGTTGGGAATCGATATGAACACGCGCGCGGCTAGTTATGAAGAATAGTTAGAGAAGCGGTACGGGCGAACGACGGCATCCGCATGATGGAGCGCTCGCGGTTAATACGCGAAATACCTTGCTGGCAATAACCCGTGCGCTCCTGTGCCGAGCTGCTAATAGACGATGAGGAATAATATGGTATGCCATGAGAAGCCGCTGTAGGGAAGCGCGTGTTTATTTTCGGAGCTTGGTGTAGATAGAGAGAGAGAGAGATGTGACGAGGAATACAAGTGATCAAAAATATTACCCACGCGAGTGCGAGAGCTCGCGGTAGAGAATTCGCTGTACCGGAAACGGAAGCGGAAGCGCAACGTTAATATAATCCCACCGCTTGGTGGAACCACACTCTCGGAAATAACAATAAGAGCAATATCAGGTATATACTATTGTATTGTCGCATCTAATAATATGTACAGATTGGATAAATTACAAAATTATTAATAGTATTAAACACTGTTTCGTTCGACCTAAATCCTTGCAAACTGTTAAACGTCGACATTGACGTATAAGCTAAATGATTTCATTACTCTATGACGTACTAATGATGACCGATGTGTAGATAAAACGTGAGCTGAATAGCATGAGAAAGACGGAGTGGATAAATGCCAACGAAAATAGAGAAAATAGGAGACCGGGATATAGTTATTCTATAACTGATGTTCCTCTCATTATTGGAGCTCGTTTCGGGGAAATAAGAAAATTAAACTTTCTCGGGTATATCCTATAGAAATGTGTACATATTATTACTATTAAGTCTCATAACTGTCACATGGAACGATGAAAAAAAGCTGCATCGAGATGTAAAAAAGATATGGATTGTATATGACACATTTGTTGAACATACGGCTCCAGATATACAGCAAAAAAAAAACCAACTCGATGGAATATCACCGTGTCGTACGGACACATGATATACCAATTTATTATTATTTTATATATATATATCGACCTAGCTTATTTTAATTCGAGTAAAACGCGCTGACACCCGTTTTCTTGGGTACGTTTAGTCCGCAGGTTAAGCTAGAAGCTCCAACGTTTTGGTATGTTCGCAATTAGAGAATGCTACGAGCACGATACACTCTAGCACAAACGGAGGTTCATTTAGCACAGCGCGTAAACCTACGTTACAGTACTATCGTATAGAAATAGGCTATATCGTTATTCTTAACGACTTACACTAAATGTACGCGCAGATGCTGATTCAACGCGAAAAATAATTAGTTTTACTCGGATAAAGTAATTAAAATATTTATTTTGACAACTGCTGTTGTTAAGCTAAATGTCAATGAATCTTCATGCATGATACCGAAGCAGGTTTGATAAAAGTTAAAGAGTCCCTTTCTGTAAAGAATAATGAAATATAACTTGGCCTTGAGGGTCAATAAAAATTGGATTACAACTAGCTATTTAATGATAAAATCTTAGATATGATTCCAAGTACGAGATGACATAGGTAAGGCGAATGACCTTGGGGCAAAGGCTCGGTGGAGTTTTCGTTCGTTCATGGATTGTGCACCTTCGTCCCGCAACGCGCAAATCTTTTGCTATTCAGTCTGAATACGGTCGTATCGTATGGGGTGCGGCGAAAGTAGCGAGTTCTCGTAGATGCAAGAAACAAAAGAAAAAAAAACTACCAAACTATGAAGTAGAAGGAACGACGTTAGAAGAAAGCGTTGGCGATGAAGAAGAAAGGATGAGTGCTGCTGTATTGGCTACTTGTGATACCACTAACTAAGTGGCTCGATCAGCCTGGTCGGTCAACTGCCATTGATAACTTGATTAACGTCGTCCGCTTCACCTTGATCGACGATTTAATAAGCACCAGCTTCGTACTCGGTCTTTGTAATTTTTCTATCATAACTTTCGTCACGTAATTCCGTTAAAGTAACGATGGTTTCCAGAGTTACATCTTACATATCTCCATTTTTTTCGATTAAGCATAATAATTTTAGCATTAATTCATGTGTTATTTAAAAGAAAATTTAACCATCGCGAAAAATAATGCACATTTGAATGTGTTAATTCAACTCATCTCGACTATCTTGTTTGTTTAGATAGCCATTTTCTTTATATATATATACAAATAAGTGTCTTTCCCGACTCTTATTATTTTTCGTGATTCGCCACTTTGGCCACTGGGTTTTCATTTCATTATAATTTCCTGCTTCTTCTTGTCCTTTTATACTTGGGTCTTGATCCCTCTCTGTCTCGTCCTCTTAGACTCGTATTTCTAGTTCCCTCGACTCATCGCCTACACAACTGTCCTTTTCTTTCTCTCCGACACGTCACGCTGAGTACTCCTTTCCTAACGAGCTTAGTAGCTGTTGGTGCGAGGGTGTGCGCTACTCCCAACGAGCTATACTATACGGCTTCTGTCGTTCGAATGCAAACTTTGACCCACATACCACGAGTCGCGCGAGGCTCTGCTAACGGGTGCAAGTGTGCGATTTTCCGCGATGCTCTGTGCAACGGCACGCACCCACCCTCTTGAGTTTCAACTCCTTCATCGCTACTTTCCCACCATGCACCCACAGCCACACCGAGAGCATAACCAAGCAGCAACGACGACGACCATCTTTATATACATCTACATATATTTGGTGTAGTCCACATATGAGGCATTTTTTATCAACTAAGCCACTATGACTTTTTACAATATTTTCTTTAGCCCTCCAAACATCTTTCAACTCCACCCTGCCAATTTTTCTGCACACCACTGTAGGTTATATAAGATTAACGGGAAAATAAAAATTGTTGAAATTACTGAGTGAAATATAATGAATTGTAATCTTTTGGAAAGTTGCATTTTACGATACTCCGTCTGATTGTTTTGCGTTTACACGTAATTCGACATGAGTTTATTTAATAAAATAAAAATGAACTACCACTAATGTCCAGAATAGTATCCCAATAAAGCGCATTAGCAATCCCACATAAATACACATAAACGCGCGCGCGCGGACAAGCCCACATACGCCGTGAAACGCGTTATTTTGGCAACCGCTTCCGGTCCAATACGAGTACCGAACAACGCAGCTCAATTATCGCTTACGTCATATTACGTTATATTGAAAATGAGTATTCGGACGGGAAATGGACAGCTTGAGATATAAGCGCTCGAGCTTTGCATCGTAGCGAATACGCGGTAAATGGAAATTTAAATTGACAGAGAGTGAAATTAAAGGTGAACTAAGGCTGTAACACGTCACACCGTGTACAGGAGCATTTGCAGACAAGAATGCTAAGAATGAGACTGAAACATCGGTAGAAAGGGAGCTTGTTAAAAAAAATAATAATGAAGAATAGAAGGTGCATGTAAAAGAGGGTAGATTTTAGCGGCTTGCTTACACCCTGTGCACCCAGTTGTATCCCAAAACACCTGTGGAGCTCCAAAGGGATTTGCACGCCTGGAGCGGGAATATCCTTTATCCCTTTCTCTCCCTCTTCCACTTTTGCTCACCGTTTCAACTTGCGATAGACCCCTGACGTTACGCCAACGCACGCTGCTTCCCTGTACTCTCATCTCGCTACCCTTCTCTTTTCGTCCTTTTTGCTGTATGCGCGACAACGACCACATTTCGAGGTCGGCCTTCTCCCACTCGACCCACCCTCTTGATACGAATTCACCTCTGTCAGACCTTGACGTAGAAACTCGACGTTGACTTTTAAAATCCAAGGGCAGCTTATCGACATGTACTTTAGTGTTAAGACTTTCTAAATTCATACTTATTAGTGTTATCTCTACTAGTTTGATTTTTCTTTTTTTAGATCAGATTTACAAGAAATAGTTATCTTTATGTTTTATCCTTTATTGGGATTCAGCAGAGTCGAATCGAGATTCAAAACGGACGCAACAATATAAATAATATAAATATGCCAATCATTAATGGTAAGATTTTAAAAAATAGTACATCACAGTATATTGATCCGTGTATTTCCTACTTGAATTTTGTAGCGTTCACATGAAAACGAGTATACGTGAGACATATATTTTACCTGTATGTATTTACATAGAATATGCATCGGCAGCTCTAATTGGATAGTCGATACAGAGCTCGCCAAAGGGTTGAAAATGTATGAGGGCTCAAGGAGACAGGGATGTCTTGGAGTTCAATATTGGGAATTCACTGAGACGTATGGGTAGTCTCGTTGAATCCTCGAAAGCGTTTCAATATAGCATTCAATATAGCCATTGAATCTGCCATCTGGCAATATACCTTATGTAGCAATGTATGCTACACATTCGTCGCAATATATGCATCCACCGCATCCAATATATGCGAGTGATATACAGATATATGTACACTAGGGATATATCCAAGTCGCAAATACGTTGCAATAACGCGCTACTCCGCCGTCACGGGGCAAGGTGGCTAAGAGTTAAGAGTCGAAAGTAAATTGTAATCGTTGGAAAAGCTTCTCAAAGTCCAATACAGAGTGAGCTTCGATCGCAGCTTTGAGCTCTTTCCCTCCGTAGTGGGTTAGCGGGAATCACACCGGTCGAGCTCTGCGTAAGCCACAGGTGAATTGAACCAAGAAAATAAACAAGTGGAGAACCAAGAAAGAAAGAAAAAAAAAAAGAAAAAAAGAAAAAAACAGTGATACACGGATCGACTGTATCAAATAGATAGAGAAACTACACTCGACGGTAATAGAGCTATCTTTCTCACTATAAATTTCGCGACCACGAGTTAAACCTATGACAGAATTACGAACAGCGCCGGTATTCCACGAAGACGAACAGAGAAAGCATAAAGATAAAGCTAGACATTCTTGAGAACGAGACGGGAAGCAAGTAATAAAACTATAGAGAGTGGAACTCGAAGAGGTTCGAGGTAGTTCTCAACTGCACAAAGCACAAAGACGCGTTAAACCGAACTGCCGGATACGAAATTCAGACCTCCCGAAGACAAGTCAAGACAGTTCGGATCCAATTAACTGGTGGGATATTCTGCTCCGAAGCAGTATAGCAGCAGAAGCAGTAGCGCCAGTTGTAGTGACGATAGTAGCAGGAGGTACTACTATCCTAAAACTAGGTAAAGCTGTTGGGCAAGGGGCACAAGTAACATCAGAGCCATCATGAGTATTAGGAAAAGCGCCCACCAAGTCAAAGGTACTCCTACCAAAGTCTCGGTGAACTGACTTTCGATCGTTTAAGTGCCTTTACGATCCCTGCCGTCCGGCAATAGTATAGTCGATCTCCCATTGAGTTGGCATGTATATACATATAGTATACACACACCCCAGTTGAATACTGGGTGCCTACAGACACTACGAGGTTATACTACTACGAATTTTCGGAGCCAACCTCTTTATAGCCATTTCCTCAAAGTGCAACGATGTACGCCATAAGCGTAATACTATACTACTACGTAATAGTTCGAACCGATCGAGTATGGTTGGAACTATCTACAGAGTATAAATTGGACTGCTTTCATCCTAATATCATTCATGACTGCTATCGACGTAGAGGAAAATCGATCGCGTTTACCGAGATTCGAGTCTGTCTTGTCGATTTCTGGTCTTCTACTTCTTAGTGTCTTCGGTTGTTGACATGACGGAAACATTTGTCTCGCATTTAATGTGAGATTCTCTAAAAGAACTGAGAGAAATATGCAATGTTGATTCGTATAAAGGAATAATTACCAGTCACGGTAATTATGTCACAATAACAATTAACTTATCACAGGGGTAACGATGCTTGAGATGATTGTGCTTATAAACAGGAGCCTCGGTACTTGAACCGCAGCGAAACCCACTTCTAGAGAATTCGAACTTTAATTTCGGAAAAATAAAAAGTACGAGGATAATAAATATTGGAGACTTACGATGTTTGATGTGAAGTCGCGGTATCGGGTCCTGTGGCCAGGCGACATTGCGCGATACAAGGGCGATTAACGCCAAAACCCTCAAAGTAGATGTCATCGTCCTGATGACTTTTCGGATATTCGTGACGGTGACCCTGACTCGGTTGAGCAGGGAAATCACCTCCTCTGATTCTACCACTCCAGCTTATATTCGCAGTTTAACGCCATCGTGTCTCTTACGGTTCCGTTGCAATATCGTTCTGGAAATAAACAAGATAAAACATTGATTAGTTATAATTTTAACGTTATCGCGCACATTACAATTTGAATTCGGAATCATCAAAATTAATGCATCCAGTTGCTCAAATACTTGTGTAAATCTATTTCCATCATATAACAACCAAAACTTATCATTCAACTGACATGACTAACAGGATTAATATCCGTTTTCATTAGCACACGCTGTAGAAATAACAATGGGATGTCAATGGCCGATAGGCAGAAGTTCAATCCACAGATCGGTGGTGATTTGAAGCTGTGAAATACGGGATAAAGGGAAATAGTAAAGTTTGCAACAAAGTTGGAAACTCGGTCTGTTATCCAAACTAAAAGCTTGCCTTATCTATTTCTCTCATTCCAAACAACCTACTGATGGTAGAGTTATCTATTACCTAATATGTGCATCTTTAATTATCACCAGTTTCGAGAATCGGGCCCATGTTTAATTAACTAACTAGAAGCTCTTTTCAAGGAGAGTGTGAAATATATATATATATATATATATATATATATATATATATATATCTGGGAATGCTTGCGCACATGGGTAAACATGGGCCTAAAGATCAAAGGCTAATAAAGAATGCGGACGGAAAACATCAGTTAAGGACGAGAAACAAGATTCTTGCAAAAGTACGCGAGTCTTTTGAACGTTATGCATTATGCAGTGACGTCGTTTGGAGTTTCTATTTGCTTCGCTATCCTCAACAAGTTCCTGAGCGGACAAACGTAGAGACGCTTGACATTCAAGTTTGCTGGTTGGCTTGCGCATAGATTAAGAAACCTATCCATAGCTGAGAAGTGCGTCTAATGTTTCTCGTGCGTTGCTTACCCGTACCGCAAGTGCAACACGACGAGATTTATTCGAGACTCGACTCTTTTGATCCCCCTTTCCTCACATCCGTGACCTGGAGTCCCCTCGTTACAAAAGTTTCAATGAAACACGAACCTTATACTGTTAAGACTCTATGCGTACATATAAACTCTGAATAAGTTGTCGTGCACATCATCTTAAAGCATCGAGTTGTCACCAAGAATTAAATAATTAGTCAAATGTTTTAGCTTTCTACATCTCTCAGAGAGCATTTTCGTAAAAGTTGCACTCAGTTTTATACGTGACCCATCTTGGAATCTATTTAAGTTTTACCCAATTCCGTGTTCTAGTTCTCGATACAATGCGATGCACTAACGTTTAATTTCAAGTATACCCTTGAGTGTGATTATCTTGATGACTGCCTTACGGCCAGAAAAGCATGCCTTATAAACTTCGTTGGTAGCTAATAGCAAATTCCTTGAAATAATAAATTGGCACATGCCACCAATAAATGTTGTAGGTAATCTCATTACTACAATGGTATAAATCGGAATTATTTAATCGATTGTTGTTTAAGAAAACAAGGAAGAGGTTTATCACGAGAAAAAGAATAGAGAGATGAAGTTTATTGTTGTGGCCTCGGGGCTAAGTTGAAAAAGAGAGGTCGCCTCGAATAAGGAATATCAGAATAGAAAGGAAGGAATTTCTTACACCATCCGAGAGCGAAACAGCGAGGAGCACACGAGTTCTTCGACTGGAATGAATTTCCAGCTCGAATGATTCAACGAGAGCCTGATCTTCTATATACGACTGGAGCCCCAGAAACTACCAGGTGAGCAAGCGAGAACGATTCGCTGATGTAGGATTCTTCGCGCTCGAATGATCCTTCGTCGTCGAGTCTGCATAATTCTCCTCAACGCCTCGAGAACGAAGAAAGAATCGGTGCTTCGCATAGCACTGAAAACATATATATCTACTTATCATAACGGACATTTTCGACGCTATTAAAAACGTTCGGCCTGTACAGAGTAAGAATGGCATATCGATTTAAAGCTATAGCGGGGCAATTATAAAATTTATCTACGCGTTCAGTGGATACCAGAAGGGTTCGGGAAAAAAAAAAAAATCTTTTACTTTTACACGCAGAAAAGTAACAGGAAAGATCGATCTTCCGAAACCGAGGGTTTCACGGATAGGCAGATTCGTGTCGGGTTTTAAGCGTTTAATGTAAATAATCCATCAACACCACAAATAAAAGTTGGTCAAATGAAAAGAAGAGAACTCGGAGTTGTCGGTTGAAAATTCGTGCCAGTACTATTCAGTGCTACCGAATCCAAAAAACACTTGTCAACTCGGTAAATCTGATCGGAATAGTCGTAGTGGCGTCACTGAATGCGAAAGAAGTTCATGGAGGTCGAAGAATCGGAGGTCACCGTTAAGAAAGAATAGAATCGGAATAAAAGAGAATAGAAGACGCAGCGGAACAAGAAGGAGATCGGTGATGAAGACGAAATGTGGTAGAGCGCGTGGGTAGAGGACAAAGAGGGAAAGCTAGCGAAGGAGAACGATAGGACAGTCGATAAGGGACCATTTGGAAATGGGCCACTTATCCAATAAGACGTGAGCTCGTTGAAAAATCTCGCACGTAGCCCACGTAAGGCCGTAGAAACGTAGAAGACTCGAAGGAACTCATTCCGATGGTGGATCTGCTGCCGCTGCTACGGAAGCTGCTTCTGCCAGTGGAAGAGACGGTTTTTCCACTCGGCAGTTTTATACGCTTCTCCGAACCATTCATTCGTATCTTCCTCGTATAGTCGTTCTGCTGTTCGCTGTGTTTAGCTTTTCAGTCTTCGTTATCAGAATTAAATAATAATACAGTGAATGGATATCTTTCATTCAAATTATGTATGTTCGGGTGAAGCAATACGAAACGAAGAAAACCTTTAATGCGATGATCCATTATATATGAAGACATTTCTTGTGGCTGATGCCGTAGATGATTTGTGATGAAGATGGTTAAAAACGGGACCATCCTGATGGTTCAGCATAAAAGCTTATATTTCTGTTAGCTCAACAGACAGGTCTTTACTTTTTAAAGAGATATTTTCCAAATAGTGATAAATATTGATATGCATATGTGTCAATGCCAAGAAGTTAAGTTGGTGTTGGCAGTGGGTTTTAAGGGATAACCTGTAATAGAAGCTGAATAACCGTATCTATCCATCCAGCCATCTTTCTCGCGCTCTCTGCGTCAATCTGTCTCTTATCATTTTTCTTTTTTCCTTCCATCTTTTCTCCGCGTCTCGCCTACTTCCGCAGTCTTTCAGTCAAGCTCGCTCGAAGCCTTTATTTCTTTCTCGGAGCTCCACCGCGCACGTCGCGAGCTGCTACAGAGAATACAGTCAACGCTATACATAGTAACTCGTGGCAATGTCTCTCTTGTTGGTGAGCGTTCACACCCCGCTTTTCCGAGATCTTTCCGTGGAACGCTTTGAGGGCTGAAAGAGCGAAAAAGGGGCTTGGAAGAAACGAGAGAGTGGAAAAGAGATTCCGGCGTGCGCCTTCACCGAGCTCTCGAAGATCCTCTTACTCTCGGTTGAGCATTCGAGGACACTCGCTGTCGAGACGCTTCACCACCCTCGCGCAGAGTCATTTTCAACACGTCTATATATACGTATACACGTTGGCGTATAATATACGTATGCATTCACACGTCGCGCGCTATCGTCTATATTCGCGCCTGGAAGGCGTCCCTCGCACGTTCCAAGACACGGTGCTGGTAACCGTACCCTCTTGAGAGATGAAAATACGCGAGGAATCGTCGCAAGTGAGAAAACGGGGTTAGCGTGGAGCTTGATTCGAGACTCGAGAAGATTTCCTTCCGCTTCCTGCTGCGCATTCATGATAGAGATTCACGGTATGGAGTAACACGGCCCAAAGGAGTCTCTTATAAATGCTAACTATATCCAACATAATATCGACGATTTAACGGATATAACGCACGTTACAATCAACGGAAAACGGATGCAACTTGTTGGCAATTATGTCATGCATATATTACTGAGATTTATCAGAAAAATGCGTGAACTTGGTTCCAGTCTGTCTAATGACAGCGTCGACCAATAACAGTGTCGGAATAACACGATGAAAATCGGCCAACACGCGCTTCGATATAGTTTCCCAACAAACTTTTGATTTTTAATGAAATTTCGTGTTCACTAGATTTTTAAAATCGTAAAGAAAATAATGTGTATCAGACATTACGGGTTTAAGATAGTGCCACTTGGCAACACTCGTGTGGATCGTCTTATGTGTACTTAAGTCGGCTGGACTACCCAGAGGTCTTAAAGTTCTATTATTAGTGAGGCCACACAGACGTCGGAGAAGTTGTAGTTATATAGTAATATAATAAGAATCGGCGCGTGCGTGCGTGCGTGCGTGCGTGCGTGCGTGCGTGCGTGCAATGGTAAGACTGCGCTAAAGGAAACTCAACGGAAAGTAGGGACGCCAACGACGTAGTCAGGCTTCGCGGAAGACAAGATCGACTGGCTACTAAGTCGCTACTAAACTCTACAGAATATTAACGCAAAAGTGAGACGTACATCGTGCGTGCCTCACTGATGCACATGCCACGTTATCCGCACTCGGAATGCGCATTCACGAGATATTTTTGAAACACGAGCACGTGTTTCACGGTGAATTGCTTCCGCGGTGCACATAATTGTTGATCGGTTATGCGAGGCCAAAGCTTCAACAGCTACGACTGTCCGACACGGTTTCGAGTTGTAGGAGTGCCTTCGTGTCTGCTGTTAATTATCAATTCCTATCGACTCGCGGGTACAGTCACTCAATTGCTATTCGAGAAATCGCTTCTCCTCTTCCTGCACTGAAACTGCGCAGCTATGATCTTAAGCGTGCTTTTAATAAGTAAATTAATAACAAGAAACAATGATAAGTATATCTAAGAAATATCCGACTCATATATGAATTATTACTCTGATAATTAATTACTTTTTTCTCGGGTGTTGACTTAGTTTCCCTATACAGAAAGTATGTTTTGATTAATCCTGAGTTTCTTGTTCGCCGGAGTTTTTCGGCATTTTCAAAAAAGTTATCCACGTTTAATGGCAATTGAAATCGGAGATTAATGTTAACATAAAAAATGACAGGGACATTATATGGCTGACCACAATCATAAGAGGTGGCTGAATTTGAATAGATATTGGTATCTGGAATAACTTTGCAGGAAAAAACTGAGAGGTCTACTGTTGTTGGAACTACCGCTCATCGCGTTGCCCCTGTCTATCCAGTATAATTTTTTTCATCTGTATGCTATCCAGTTTTTCCGAAGCAAAGTTTTCAGAATCTTTATGAATATGAAATCTGTTATACGTTAAGACCCTGTAATGCCTTACTGTGTTCTATTCTATTTTATTTTATTTTATATATCATTATACACATATACTTGGTCTTTTTTTCTTCTCAGTCGCTTTGTAGTTTAATAATCCAAGGTTTGTCTGCAAAACTTAACCGTCTCTTTCGTCGTCTTGGTTGCCCGTATCTTTCTTTGAATTCTATTCTCTCGCTCGCCAACTTCGCAAGATTGCAGGAGCAAGGCTGTGAAGGAGGAAGAGAGTCCGAGGGCACACAGAAATGATATTATTCGGGTTTAAACGAATAATGCATTCATAGTGGCGTCTAGGTTGGCAACGCCAAGCTGAATGAAGGTGGAAAGGGGCAAGCGAGGAAAGCATAACGTTGTCGACGTTAGAGCGAGAGTAGGAGAGGTAGTAGTAGGTGGTAGCAGTGGTCGTGAGTACGGTTATAGGTGGCGCTTGCTACTCACCCCTCTTTTACTCTCTTTCCTATCTCTGTCTAACGCTTCCCGGTATAGTCTCGCTAGCGTAGCGAGCAAAGTCACTATAGCAGCCTAGCGTCGCGTCGCCGTCCTGGCTATTTAAATTCAGTGGCACCGACTGAATTTTAAATTAGCTCGAATTATCTTAATAAGGATCCAACGTTCGCGCGTTCCACGCGCCCTCTCGCTCGGTGCAATCGCTATTCTCTCTGTGCTGGTGGGAAGGGGGGGGGGGGGGGGGGGCTATACGTCTCGATTTGTATGCATTGAATTTAAAACAATGTTGCGCTTTTGGTGAATGAAAATATAATGCACCTCTCGAGCTTAATGCACAACGTCATATTACATAGTATTTGTGTGCGAGAACGATCTCGCACACCACTAAACAGTTACTATATTTGATGCACATACACCATTACGAATCATTAAATTTAATGCGTTGATGAATAATTCTCGTTACAGTATATTTCAAAAGTAACTTCAATGAAGCAATTTGCTTTGTCAATAATTAAAGAGAAAAAAAAGCACAACATCTGTCTGTCAATTTGAGCATCATAATTGCCGTGTATTGATTCACTCTTCATTTATGTTTTGCGATTTATCCACATGTATATCATCGAGTAAAGGCCGATTTTAATTGATCAATTAATCCATCGAAGCGTTTCTTCCGCTTGTCACCTTCAAGCACAATTTTTTAGTAACGCAACTGACATTTAGCAAAGTGAAATATTTTATTATTGGATAGTTGACAGTGCAAATTATTAATGAAATAACCGACTAAATCTAGGACAGTAAGTGATAAACTATGATAATCCGATCGATCTGACTTTCGATGTCGAAATTCATTATCCTCGTAAACGAATATGGCCGACTAATAATCTTTTTATAAAATTCTAAATAGACTTATACCGAGCCGTTTTATATTAGTACACATTGAATTACATGTTGTAATATCGAACGAAGAAAATGTAAATTACATTAAAAAGCTTGATCGAGACGCGAATATACGTGAAGGTTTTCGACAAACGGGACAAATGAAGTGAAAATGAGCGACGAGCATGAAGCACCGAAAAGTAGTGTACGATTTGAGGAACGAGAGGCCCTTTTCCTTGCTCTTCTGGCAACCAATCGTCAACCGTCGATATAACCATTGGCCGTTTTGTTACGCAATTCACGTTGTGGATCGTGCGACGCACGAAGCTCACCAGAGTGCGCGGCTCGGCCGTGCAATTTAACCCTCCATCGTTTGAATGTTTCCCCTCTGTTTATCTCACTCATTCGTTCACCTGAGCATGCTACCTACAGTCAGGATGTGCCTATGTGCATTTGCTCTTTGTCACACTCACTCTACGGTTAGCAAATCCCCATCCACCTAGTAGTCGATCCGGTATTCGTTCGGAACTCAGCAGCATATACCCGACGGAATACACAATCGACATGTCAACCCAACCTCGTTCAACTCACTGCATAGTCAAACCTTACCAAGCCTCTGTGCGCACACTTTAACGGAATGTGCTACGCTTTCAAATGTCCATGCAGAAGAGTCGCGTTTACACACGAGCTCCGTCAATTCACCAACATTTTTCTAACCATTTCCAATATTTCTCATAATTAGCCTGATTTTTCTATATTTTCTCTACCGTTTTAAATCCAATACTTCAAAAAACGAGTTCTTTCAAAATTTGAAGAACTTGTGAAAAAAAAAAAGAAAGAACTAAATCAACTAATAGTGAAATCACTGTTTCAAACATATTTAATACTATTTTTATGTTTAAATAAAAATTCATTTAATTATATACTGTTTGAAATGTGGAAAATGGAAGAACCAGTGCAGATCGATCGTGAAATAATTAAACCTACGAAGATAATGAAAATGATTACCTTCGTGTAATAACATTAGTAATAAATTCAAGTGTAATTAGTATATAGACTCCACTGGATTATACGTTATGTTATGAAATGCAATACTTCACATTCATAAAATTGCAAACTCCGCACTGAATAAGCTATTATACTCAACAGAAATTAATAACTTGGTTGGTGTAACTAGAGCGATATCATGTTTAATTTCAACAAAGCATGCGTCAGGTGTTGACAAAAATATTAGTTTTCAGTGGAAACTCAAAGAACTATCAAGGGACTCGGCAAAGTTTCGAGCAAAGTAATTAACCGCGTCGAGACTGTGCAGAGTATTTGTGCTCGATATAGAGTATTTTGTCTAGCGGAGAAAATGCTACCAAACTTAGTTTTATCAATCTCTCTCTCTCTCTATCTAATACTTTTTACTTCGTCATTTCGTAATAAAAAAATTAAAAAATAAAAATTTCGTAACTAATCTTTTTATTTTAAAATATTAATTAACTAACGTTTAGAGTAATTAATTTTTATTCGAAAAAGAAAATCAATGTTTTATTCGGATAATCCTCCTTTGTCATACTGAAGATCCTATAAGATGTTGATATTCTAGAATTAGGCGTCGGATACTTGGACGACATTTGTCGGAATGACTTACATATATGTCAATTCGCTATATTAAATCGCATATTTGAATCGACTACTAACATAAGCCTGGCATACGTACGAGAATCTGCAGCACATGCACTTTGATTAACGTACGCAGGTAGTGATTTCCCGGAAGTTCTTCAATGCGTTTGTAATGCCTGCATAGATAGACACACACACACACACACAGACTCCGTACGTACTAGTGATAAAGTGGTATGTATATATACGATTCACCGCAGTTCTCGATGCAGGCCAGATGAATCGAGAGAACTCTGGCTCGACTGTGGCTTGGTGTGGTGCACCGCTCGATCCATCGATAAACGAAGAAGGATTGCGCGCCTGAGAGATCGTGTTCCCGTTTAATTGATTATCTCGGGGCAGCGAACGTCCGGCGCGTCCAGCCACCAACAAGTCACGTCGCTATTTTCTCCTTTCAATTTCATTTATTTCTCTATACGAAATGGATTATTATCAATTGGGCCATTAGAAAAATTGACACTTTTTTTTACTCCTCCAAATACGTCTTGTCAATTACTCTCCGACAAACTATATATATTCTTTATATACCACTGTAGGTTATATAAAATTAAGTGGAAAATAAAAATTATACTATTGTATAATAGCCACAATAGTCTTCATAAAATAGCGTTGATTGGAAATATAACTGAATTAACGATTGAACGTTAAACGATGATTTTTGTTTTTTGTTTAAATTAAGAATAAAGTCAGAATTTTTTAACCTTATCCTTAAATAAGATAAGAGATTTCTTATTTTTAGAAAAAAAAAAAATAAAAAAATAAAGGGAAGATACCATTTTACGCGGCAATGCTTTTAAATTCAAGCGGCTGCACGCTCGAAACCGCTCAATGCTTTAATCAAATCAGGAGGTGTTAAGTTCCTGCACGATTCGAGATTTCTCCTCCCCTTCTGCCCTTCTCGCGCAGTCGGAGCCACGACGACGAAGCTGCGAGTTAGTTTAACCTGCGGATGCCATCAATCCTTCAACTACTGTTCGTGGCCAGCATCCGTGCTGACTAATACTGTCTATACGCTTCGGTAGTTTGCTCGAGGAACGATTCTGCAAATGGAATAATTAAACACCCATTTTCCATTGGAATTTATAGTTACACATAGTAACTTTTGATTATTTCGACCGATCGAATACTTTCTACATTTCGAATGCTCGTCGCAGTTTAAGATACAACTACAAATGACGGTAGGTATGTACACGTCACCGTTATACAAAGAAAAAAATTTTCCTCGAGCGATGTAGTCACTATTCTTAAGAATTCCGGATTAAACCGTCGATTTAATCATTGATTCATCTCAGCCAATACATTTTTTTGAATGTAACTTAGAAAAAAAGACACAAAGCACTGTATGAGCGTGATTCTTTCGATAAGATAATCCGGGTAACTTGGAATGGATGGTCTCTGTGTGAGGGATCGAACGGTTTACGTAAACGAGATAATACATTAATCTGAACCTCACACTAGTTTATAACCTAAGTAAAATCGATCGGGTTAATCGTTCAGGCCCATAGACTGACGTATTACCTTTAATACTCACCGAACGAATAATTTAAAGCCGAGGCTTTGATACACGTGGAAAATAAAATAGATGTAAAAAAGATTGTTGCGTTTCGAGAAAACTTCGGTTCCAATCGATCTTAGGAAGTTGCGGAAAGGCACTGTATCTATTTATGTCTAACTTGCCAAGCCCCGCAGTGCGCACAATTCGCTGGTAAGCACTAAAGTTCATTTTAATTCTACACTTGGAAAAAGCTCTACAGCTAAGCCAATAAACATAAGGAGACAGGTGCGTCAGCTATTGGTTAAGTCTCAAGATCTAATTAACATGAAAAAAAAGGTTTACACACGGACACACGAATGTCCACACACGGACATTTTCTCATTCGCTCACTAAATATCCTCCGACTTTCCTTCTGTGCATTCGCTGTGTCGCTATCGTCACCCTCTGTCTCACCATCTATTTTCCCGCCGGCAGACACCAACACGCATAACTATTAGGACAATAGAGATATAAATGAGAAACGGCAAGTTTTCCAAATACAGCAGCCGTTGCTGGCCCATTCGTCATTCGTGGTACACACAAAAGCACCCCAATTGGCTACTTGCCGCTTCTACTTTGTAATTCGAAGCAAAAACTTTACTCGACCATAAACTTTATCGATCGATAATCATCTGGCAAGTTATTTTTATTAATTTCCAAGTATGAAAGTTCACTTTTTTCGACTCTACGTGTCTTCTTTGTTATTCGTGCCTGAATAAGTTGAAACCTTCCGGGAGGATTCCGTCACAGAACCCCGGTGTCCTTCTTACCTGAGGGCTTTTATAATTACTCGAGAACTGGAGAAGAGTGGCGGACTCGTTCCTAGTCATTCCTCATCCCTTATCGATTCGACACCGTTCCAATTTTCTCTACTCCTCCCTTTTAATCTTTCCTTCTTTATTTTTGCACAACGAACGTGAAATTTTCATCCCAGAGGTCGAATTACTTCACGCCGAAGGCGCGAATTTGTCTTTGTTTTTTTCTTCTTCTGTTTTTTTCCGCATCATGTGACTGGGAAATTGAGAAGACAAAAAGGAAAAGAGATAAAGGGTGAGACTGGGAAAAACGAAGTTTAGTCTGAACATTTTTCGAGACGGATAGAACGTGAGGAATATTGAAAAGTTGTCTCTCTTTTTCTGACCCACTTTGTAAAACGGTGTTCGTAACGTAGCAGGAGGTGTCTAGAACAGTTTGGGGGACAAACCGTGAGCAGCCGGTGAGGAAGGTAGCAGGGACACTTGGTCCCACGCTTGGAATATAATATGAAAAGTTGCTGGAGTCTCAATCCACCATATCGGACGTTTTAATTCAATTCGAAGTGGATGACATATAGTGGAAGCGTGTGACAAAGGTATATATCGCAAAAGCTCGCGAGTTATTTTCGTTGCTTACGTCACCGTTTTTTTTTTTTTTTTTTTTTTTTTTTTTTTTTTTCACTACAAACATAGTCCAAGAGCCGGAAATATCCTCGGATAAAATTTACAATGGAAAATTGATCACCTACGCAACAATGTTTTCCTTTTTTTTTTTAAATATTGTCGTAAAAAAGTAAAATGCAAGCTGAAAAAAATGAAAAGTTGCTTCGTGGTATATAATCTGTATTGGTAGTTTTATGTGGTACAGTAATAGATAAATTATGATAGAGTTATAAATGTGCCTTAAATTTCCATGCTAAATTAGGACGATGAAAATATCGTATCCAACATAGAGAAACGACAAATACCACTGAGAGCCTTCACGTACAATTAGTAAATTCCCGTTAGGTTACATATTTCATTAGACTCCCGGGTCATGAGTGACGTGACACTCACGATGTAGAACATTCTCAATTGTAATTTCGATGCTATAGTAGAAAAGTGAGTTATTTCTTGCCTTTTGTCACAAGCATACACATTACTAGCAATTTACCATTCACCTTGATCCTTCAACAGCACATGAGTTGGATAAGATGCATTATTTTTTCTATCATTTGTGCCAGTCTCCGGTTTCTCTCTCTCTCTCCCCCGTCGTCATCATCATCACATCTCTGTAGGCACACTTCGTTTATTCGTATATCTCATCGGTCGATTCTTCACATCGGAACGTACTGACCCGAGAACTCTGACAGATCTCCATCTCCCCAGCTCAGGGAATATAATTTCCGCGAGTGTTTGAGGTTTGAGAGGACGAGAGGATGTTATATGCGCGCTCTGAAAAGCTGGCAAGCTAGATAGTGCTCATACCCTCAACGCTGATACCGCCAGCGCTCGAAAGAATCGATCATTAGAAATATCGACAGCTCATCAAGTTGGCCGAACGACCATTCGACCGAGCCAAGCCAGCGCGGGCGCGGTTAACCGTCTCGATTCGCTGGCTCGCGTATAAATACACGTCGAGCGGATAATTCGACTGTTCTCTCATTGCGGCTTGACAGCTTTTCCACCAACGCTCCCGGGGTTCTTCGTTTCACAGAAATTTAATGCCGGCAAAAGGAGATGCTAACGACCGTAACTACGATATAGTCCTTTCAAAAGTTTATAAATCGCGATTGTTCGCGATCATTAAGAAAATTATATCATTCACCTGGGCTATATTTCAACCGAGAAAATTATCGACACTAAATTAAATTCATGCTTTCGTCTAACCCGGGTTTCCCCCAATCTTTGTCACTGGCCCCCATGAGGTTAATTAATTAGTAGCTGTGGCTTAATATCGATACCCCGCCCATATATATGTGTGTGTGTGTGTGTGTGTGTGTGCATAGGGCACATCCAATACGTACATGGAACACGTCGCTCTAATATATTGCTGAGAATATGCTTCGACCGCAATACTGATACTGATTTTGTTGTTCCCAGTTACTAAATATCTCCATTGTATTTTATTTGGACATAGTGAAGTCGTCAATAAATTAACATCGGTTAAGCGCTTTTGAAATGACAAATATTGTATTTTTATTGCAAAGTTTCTACGAGGAATACGATCGAAATATCGGAAAGCCGTATCGTGGTATCAAGAAAATTACAAAAATATACAAGAATTTTAATTAAATATGTCTACAATAGTATTGTCAGAAAGTATTGAAAAATGAACAATTATTGCAGGTGCTTGATATTAAGAAAGTATTTTGTTGTATATTCCGTATTTAAAAGATGTAGCTGTCTCGAGTTGCTGCCGTATTTCTTGATAAAAAGAAACATCTTTGGTGTCAATGAACTGTAAAGTTTATTTACCAAATTTACTTTTTGCATCTCATATCACTGTTTATATTGCTTATCGGATTTCGTCAATCACTAGAATAGTTAAGATTCTTTTTTCTTCATGACTTTACCTACATGCTTCATCTTTAGGTTATCTTTTGTTTAAACTGTCTCGACTTTCACCGCGTCCACTTCCTATAACTCCAGTGCGACAAAGGAGAATGTCAACGTCATATATATACAACATTACATGGTGACCCTATTTTACGGCTGGCGGTGAAATTATACCGATTAAGCGACACGATAAGATGTTAAAATAAATAAAAATACCATTTAAATAAGAAAAATATATACGGAAAGAAAAGTCAAGGATATTGCGATTTTGGTGACATACGGCAGTTTCAGAGACCATTAAAGCCTAAAAAAATCACGTGACCAGAGGATATTTTTCTTGGAGGATAGTCCGTATTTTTTTGTTAACTATCGAAACCAATTCGTTCAAGCAGTTCCCTTGCAAAGGAATTTCTGAACTTTTTCAAATCTACATATGATTGAGAACACGTCCCTCGTCGAATAATAAGCTAATCAGGTTGTTGTATAAATGAGATGATAAGATAGGAGAGATGACACTAAGGTTTGTCGCATACAAATACAAAAGTAAAAGAGAATGGAAAACGAAGAAAGAAAAAAGACACGATCGAAGAGTGAAACGTGGAAATAAAAGCGAGGAAAGAAAAATAAAGTATTATATGCGGGATATAGGAAAATGAAACGAAAAGTCGTGTCCACTCGCGTGCGGTTGTAAGAGTCAGACGACGATCTTTATCCGCAGTTACAGCCTCGTTAATCACACGAGAACCGAGAAACACGAGGAAGCGGAAGAGGAAGAGGAAGAGGTAGAGGAAAAAGAATAGGAGAAGAAGGATTGAATGAGAGTATGGGAAGGGAATGCACCAACGACACCGACAACTACGGCGACATGCTGGGAGCCTGGATACTGGACGAACCGAGTAGTGAGATGGAGAAAGCCAGGGGTTGAGTAAGCGGAGGAACAGCCTCGCGTGGAACGTTATCCGAACACGACTATAGTATCTACCGAGCCCTAGCTTTATCGAGGGCGTGGTTCTCATCTCTGTGCCCTATCTCTTGGCTATCCGTGCACAAAGTTTCTCTCCTCTCCTTCCCCCAACATCTCTTGTTCGTACTCTTATATCCTACACTAAACCACCTATCACTGTATAGACTGTCTTATAAAGTATTCAACGCAATATTTTTACAACTATAACTTTCAAAAGTTTAATCATTTGTTTATAGGAGAAATGAAGAAACTTGATAGCGGCTTATTCTTCTGCCGCGATTTAGTTACACTTTTAAGATGCATTACACTCACTCTTATTTGTGGACTAATTAACTTCAATATCAACTCCTGTTTCTTAAATATATCTGCATGGAATTCTACAGAAATTGTAGTTGATAATTAAAAAATAAAAAAGATATTGATGCTTTCACTATTTTTTTTTTATTTCAAAACCTTCACTTGCAATTGTGAGTTTGCAAATCTCAACAGTTTCAGGGATAAATTTCGACAGAGGCTGTAAAAAACTATTATCTCGAGTAATTTCATTCATCAACGGTTAACCGTGCGTTCGTCAAGCCAAATAATCTGCCAGAGTCTCGTAGACGGAATGAAATTCACGAAATTCCAGAGGGTCAAGAAATAAAAAGTGTTCCGGAGTTAGGGTGGAAGAGAACTGTCAGTTGCAGAACCAGAAGGAACAGACAGTCGTCCCTTGGTGTATAGATGGCGCAAGCTACCATTATGTGACTGGGAATTTAGCACGCGCCGAACATCCGAGAAAACGGTGGCGTATAAGCTGATGCGGAAGAAAGGTAGTACTGAGAAGGAGCGAGGAGCGTTAGGGAAGGAATACGACGTTCAACCGCCGGACGAGAACGAAGGGTTCTCGGTGGCCGTTACGTCCTCGATGGAAATTGGTACGTGGGTGTACAGCGGTCGTCTTCGTATAGTCGCCTTTACCGTGGCATGTTCCATCAACTGTGCAAGTGCGAGTGTCAAACGAGCGGTACAGTTAGTCGGCCACGTGCAATAGCGATTGCCCTATGAAAGCCCACCGTCTAGAAACTATTCGTTGCTTCTTATAATGCCAATAACCGTACGACACCGCGGGCCATGTGTGTGTTGGCCGAAGAAGAAGAAGAAGAAGAAGAAGAAGAAGAAGAAGAGAAGTGGAGAGAACGTGGTAGAAACGTATAGCGAAGGTAGGAAACTGAATGAGGAAGAGGAGTGCTCGGCGGGTCCTTAACGGCCACGAAATTAAACTCCGTCCGAGCACGATAAATTCTCCAACGTCCTCCCCAGTCACCGGAGAATATAAGGACCCCCTATACTATGTATGTAAAAGCTACGCGGGATATATCGGAGCATTACGTATAACGTAGCATCTCTCCCCGGTACAGGTTGGGTAAGCTTGTCGAGCCTGCTGGCTTATATTCGAACATACACATCGGGCTACGATACTACCTTGAGAAAAGGAGCCCAGACAGAGAGTGTAGAAGGAGGAGCAAAGCCATCACCCGCTACCACACATACATATAAATATAAGTCTTTGCTAAGTATGCCATAGCTTTAGGTATAGCTCTGAAGATACATGGAAACGTGCACCTTTCCAATGAAGAGAAGCTACGTACAACACGTTTACGTATCAGTGCTGATGCATACTCGGTATATTGTACCCCTGCACATTTCCTTATGTGTACACTTAATTTCCACTCGCTTCGTATATATACTACAATTTTATATGCATATGCCTAAGTGTATACGGCTGATGGCTATGAAGATATATTATTCTTCATTTATAATCGGTATATAGAGAGTCTAACCTAAAATACTCTTCTTTGCACGTGTATTTATGTAGAGTAGCGAAGCCACATTGGCCACGGCTATATATCTTACAAACTCATGTATGTGTGTGTTTCGAGTGTACATATCGTTGTGCACGCGTAGCGGTAGCTCGACGACGAAATCCACGCGAATCCACCTGATCTTAATATAAAGCCTCCGCAGTAAGAGGGCGGTGTGTTGGGGTGAAAAGTGCTCTCTGGTAAGAAATATAGCTCTGAGCGCGGAAAGCTAGCTCGTTCGGCAACAACATATGTACGCGTTACTTTATATCATCCGAAACAGAGCAGCCGCCGCATCTAACAAAAGTGACACGATGACCTATTTCCATCTACCACTCTGTCTTGATTTAAAACGTAGTTTCGAGAAAAACACGTAATTAAAACATTTATTTCGAAACTCTACTTCAGACCCGTACATTACGTCTAAAACGTCAATCGACTTTTAACATTAGTTATATACGAGCCCTTAATATTACGGGCAGTTTAAATAATGAAGAATGCCTTTTTATCTCAAACGATACGAGTGAAAAAGGCATTGCACCTGCCATGTTCACTTCCCATCGTACTATCCATATAAACTGCACTCGAGATGCTTGGATGCGCTCGCGCGAAGGTCAATAGCGCGTTTAATTGCGTACGCGCGAATGCGTCGTACATATAGCGGTATATATCGTCTACTCTACCACTATAGTATATGTATGCGATCACCAGGATCGCCGGAAAGTGCATCCCGCAAGAAGAGTCTACACCTCGCACAAGCTTGGTCCGCCGCTTATCCACGGGAAATCCAAGCCCAGCCACATTTCCGTACTGCGATGGTTGTTGAAACTTCCTTAGGCATAACGGAAAATATGCAGCTATTCGATATACATGTACATTGTAATATAATGCGTCTACACATACGTGGGAATTTTTTTTTCCTAAGCTACGGAAACAACAAATTAAGTCGTATTGAATTTATAACCCCAAGACACTCAAATGAATGTCGTTTTCTCTACTAGGACACGTTTACACTAATACTTTTTGAACAAAGAAATTGTCACTACTTCTTTTATCTTTTTAATACTGCACTGTTATATATATATATATATATCATGTCCTGTAATGCGGGATAGTTACAACTTGGATTCAGAAATATGTTCCTTCGTTAAGAGAGGCAATATGGAAATTGAAGGCGATTGGTTTTTATTCCAAGTTTATTATAACAACATTGGCATATGTTTTGATGAAAATTAAATTTGTTCACGATACCCAATGCGATAAGTTGTATCAGCATAATTTATTAGTTGATCTTTAAATTGCCAGAGGGTATTTTGAATCAAGCGTAGTAGTAGTACAGGAGAGCAATGTTAAATTATTCACCGTTTGTTCCAGCTTTCATAATTATTCATATAAATATGTTATATCGGTCGGTCTCGAGTGTCTCTCTTCGTCGATCGCGAAATTTCGATTGCACGCACACATTACGATGGCGCAACGGCTGGTAGATACATCTCGTTCGTTTCACGGTGGCAGCTTGTGGCGAACGACGCAAGTGCAATCACTCGTTCTTTATATTCTGCATCCTACAAACGCACCTGTTAGTGCCATTCACATATACCGTGTGTATATACAGGTATAGATGTTATAGATGTTGTAAAGTGGGAAGCACGGTAAAATCTGGGATGTTGCGAAAGTGATTCGTTGAATGAGAGCCAGCCAAGTGCGCGGGGCTTACCTATCGCCTCTGCACCTGAGGGCATAACATATGTACATGCTCATAAAAAAGCAGACCCCATGAGGTAGGTGGAAAAATAATGTACGGAATCAAGACCTGCATAAAGGAGTGAGACAAGCCTCGCTGAATCGATGTAAGAGTACACGACATAATTATTAGGAATCAAAGGTAACTATGTCCGCCCGACGAGTGATGGAACATCGCTTATTCATACTTTTAGGCAGACCTTTTATTTATTTAAAAGAATATTAAAATTTGTGTATTGCACCTGATTCTAGGTTCATTTCCAACATGGCCAGAGCCTAAATCATTTAGCACACAATATGCTAGATAATACTGGATCGTTCGGTGAACGTACAAATGTCGCATATATTAAACATTTAAAATTGTTGAAGGCTATCCGAAGGATCCACTTCAACACCAATGCAATGCATATTGAAAGCGTGTATGAAGAGTTTTGAACATGGAATAATTATAATGGGAAACCGAATATGCCTCGATAATTTAATATTCCTAAATGATCATTTAATTAACATCAATAATATATTGTATGCACTCTGCTCTATTGTTGTACTCGACACAGGGAGGCTGTGAAGGTTAGATTTATATTAAAATTATTGACAACTATCGAAGCGCTTCGCGCAACTGTTGCCCGTTTATTTACTTGAATCTTGAGGGGAGAAACGTTGCAAATGGTCACTCTGAATAGCGGATATTTTATTGATGACAGATATATAAAATGTGACATGCCTAAATTCGTTTATAAGTTTGTGATATTTGTATAATAGTAAATACAAACTATCGATTGAGGTTGGTAGATGAAACCGATGACAGTTTTGTATCCAGTCGGTCTTGTATCCTGCTTCCTTGCGTGTATATATATATATATATATATATATATATACACGCAATCTGCATATCTGTCAAGTTATCTGCGTTGAATCATCGTAAGTTTCGTTTATTTGCAGTAGTATCTACTCACCTGAAACAAAAGAAAAAAGATATCTGGTTAGCCAGGGTAAATTTAAAGTCGTCACTGGTACCGCTGTCAAATTTCAGTTACATTCGAAAATTCATTGGTACTCGTTTCTATGATACCTTATAAAATTCAAAGATTTATATTTTCTATTTGCTAGGAGAAAATATAACTTGGTTGTAATTAACCTCGTATTAATGATATCCACAAAAGATAAGACGACACGGTCAAACGATTTGCTTCGTTCAAGAGGAAGCAAATAGATATAGAAATAGGGAAACAAGTGATTATTACATTGCTGAAAAAGTTGGAGGGTAAAAGAGCCAGAAAGACCTGAAATTATATTAATTTCTCGGATGATCGAACGTCCCTCGGCGATTGAAAAGATTCAACGCGAAGAAATAGTTTATGCCTCGGCGAGCTATCGGTTGATGTACAGCCGGAGGCTGACGCGGCGATCGAATGGCGATCGAGTTGAGAGCGGCGGATAGCGACGGACCTGCGATCTCAACTGCACTAGCCGCTTGTGGCTGTCAGCCGGTGATACTTCTGACAGTGCTATACGCTCCTCGTCCTTCCAGACAGAGATTCGGAGTATTCCCTCGGCAATTCCTTCCTGTTTACCGTTGGCTCCCTACGGGTAACATGGACTTCTTAGGGCGTACCGTTAGATCACAAATCCACCTTACGATTCTTCTTCGCAGTCCTTGAACATTTTTCATTTTGTATTATACCACTCCTCTCGTGTAGCGCAATTTTCTTTCTTTTCTAAACAACCTCTAATTGAAACTGTCACGCGATCATTAGCGAGCGATTTAAAATATTTGCACCAGTTAAACAACAAAGAACTCTCCAACTGTTATATCACCGATAGGAAACGGCAAATCAAAGCTCTAATGAGGTTCTGTGTTCAAAATAATTTACTCTTTCGTCGTACATTTTTTATGACTTTTATAACAACGATATGAATAATTAACGATGATTCGTTTATTATTGCTAAATAATTAATGTCGGCTAATGAGAGACAAAGAGCGTTGCAGTCCGCCGTTCGAGGCGAACCCGCGGGGCTGCATTTGAATAAGAAAGGACTCGGGCGCGCAATAACAGTCTCAAAGCCGCGCGACTCCAAAGCACCCTCTTAGTTGCTTCGTCGCCACTTGAACACTCAATGCACACTTTTTATTCTTATACATATAATATGTCATCCCCACTCGGATCCCTTTCTACGCCTTTCCTTTTCACCCTCGAGTTCTTGGGTGATTGGGTGCTTGCAAATGTACATTTGTACTTTTGACTTGGTTGCGCAATGGATTTAAAAAATTTCAAACTGTCCTCGAATAGAGAGACTATAACCGCAAGGATATCAGAGGAAAAGCTAATCTCGGAAGGGTGCTTGAAGCATCGAATGCTTGAAAAGATAAAGCCAGACACGTATGGTATATATATGCGGCGATCGAACAGATCGTTTCTACGAGGGAAAGAGCGGGGAGGCACTGTACGGGATTTTCGATCGAATGTTCATTGGAGCTCTGGCGAGAATTTTTATTTCGAACTCTGCATAGTGAGGGTGTGATACTGGCAGTGGTGGCACACTGGTACTGTTGAACGAAAAGCCCGGCGGCATTCGCCCTAGGTGAATATTCATGACACGGTGCTGCTGGATCTCGGCACTCTTGGTCTGGTAGCCCAACAGCTCGTGTAAACGTAATCGCTTGTCCGTGGCGCGGCAATGTCCGGACGCGCGCTCTCGCGCCTATACTCTATACGATGCTTCCCTTGCGGTAAAGTTCGTTGCACCGCGAAAACAGCTAGATGCACTGGACTATTGCATCTCGTGCGCATCGCTCGCGCAACGAACCATCACTATTTGCACCTTGCGGGAAAGACCGTGGCGCCATTTGCACACCAACCTCTTCGAAATTAACATGTTTTCGTGACAACACTACATATATATTATTTTATTGTAATATCTACGAGGCATTCTTCGTCAATTCAGCCCGTCAATGCACTTTTCAAAATGTTTCAATATTAAAAAAGCTTTATACTTGTAATAATTTATTATAATCCTAATTCACGCAAAAAAAATATCGTTTTTCAACAACGAATATACCCCACAATAGCAACATTTTTCGTGATTGCGACCGATGCAATGCCGGAATATATCCAAAAATCTATACACGCATTATTTTATTTTATTCATTTTCTCCCATATATTCTTCTTCGTAACAAAATTGCTTCTGTTCAGCATGACAGCACTCCCGTTATTTTCCATTCGCAAAATCTGTTACAGTCAAATATAATGTCAGAAAAATATGAATATTGCAGGACCGCGAAGCATTATATCGAGAATGGTTATCCACTGTTGCAGCAAAATAGACGAAATTATCGATACAAATGTGAAACTCATGTGCATTTCTCGAAATTGTAGTAATAATTGAAACAATGGAGAAAAACAGGTATGAGGAGCGATATTAATGCACGACAGGCAGTTTGAATAGTCGACAAACGGGACGGTATATTCGCGTGTGTTATTGTAGAAACGTTTTCAAGCGAAATACAGACCGCGGATATCGGTTGCTTCGATCGTCATGCATCGCTATATTTTACGTTCTCATACAACGACGACATTGAGGAAAAATTGTGATGAAAATGCAATGTGCATGGGAATAAATGACGGGGTAATCTCGGTACGCTTCATCAAATATAGGGCGACAAATCGTTACCTCGTGTACACGTCCGTTGCGGTAGATACCATTTTTACAGTTATTTTACTCAATATAAATATATACATACGTTCAATAAAATGTTTTAAATAGATCAACATAAGTTTTCCAATTCTCTTCATAACGCAGAAACATTTCTTCTTTTTCTTTTTTTTAACAACTCTTGAAATTTATACTCAAGTCAGATTGAATCCTCGTCTATCAACTGTTTGAATTTGTAGAATCCGGGAATACAATTTCGTAGTGTTTAGCTTGCAAAATTCTCTTTTGTACTTGGATACCTGTAGAATAATAATAATAATAATAACAGAAAGAATTCTGTAAAATTTTCGTCAAACCAGATTGACGGTTATTCAAAGTTTAAGCATCTCTCATATGAGCCGCAAAGTTTCCTAATAGTTTTTAACAGTGCATCCAATAGCCCCGGCCCCCATTTTCTAGTGAAATGAAATGAAATATTGCAATTTCGGTCTAATTTGTTTTACTTAATGTGGAAAGTTCAAGTTTTACTGTAGTCTCTCCTGAAGATGATAAATTATAAATTGTTATAAAAATATATGTAACGCAAGAGGGATATTTGCACGAGCGCTCGGTATAGGTCTGGTTTATACAGCTACCGGCGTAACCAGTTCCTACTGGTGCTAGTAGCAGGACGAACAGGTGGATGAACTCGGATGAACTTTGTGCTAGAAAAACAGAGATCCAATGGAGAAGGTGAAGTGAAAAGAAAACGACAGAGCAAGAAAAACGTATCATTACGCTAACCTCCGCGTGTTTGATTGACAGACCACTTCGGAAGTGGTGAGTAATCCGGGGACATTTTATTAGCACACAACGACGCGATAAATACGGGAATGTGATTAATCGTAAACCGTGAAATAATAATAATGAACAACAACAAAAACGTCTATATAAGAATGATTTACAAAAAGACGCTGGAAGCTCATTAACATTTCTTGGACCACACGTAGATTGTTATTGAACAATGCTTGGGATTGAATCTGACATAAATCCGTTAAGGGGTTCAAAATTTATGGCGTTTTGAATTTTTTGAAAAAAATTTGTTTTCGCTCCAATTTCCACAATTTTTTAGATATTGTGGGGAAATTTGATTTACGAGTACTTTTATTGAATCTGTTTCAACTTAACCGTGAAAGCGTGTTTCAACTCAACAGTTCGCTTTTGTAACGACGCCGAAACCCATCATAAATAATAATAAATAATGGAGCTTCAAGAGCGAAAAAAAAGAAAAGCTCGATGAATTCGACGAAAAGAGAAGAAGGCATAGAGGATGGAAAGAATAACGTGGAGTAAGAGAAGTTGCAAGCGATTTTGCTAGTGCGAAGAGGAAAGGAGAAGCGCGCGACGAGACGAATGAGCCGGTGCATGAACCTGCGTGAACTTTGCGCGCGAAAGGCGTGAGTCTGACGAAGAAGAAGCTAGAGGAGACGGAGGGGGGGGGGGGCTGTGGATAGTACGATAGAAAGAGAAAGAAAGTGGAGAGCGACGAACCGTTACGCTCGCTTGGATGTCTCGGTACGGTCACTTCCGGCCCCGTGGCATCTCGATACAGTCGTAGTTATACAAGAGCGCGTTCGTTCGCTCGGCACGCTGCTCTCGCATTGCCGCGCGCTAGTTGCCTCTGCGTAGAGTGAGCTATAGCCGTCGTACACGTATATACACACATTGCAATTTAATATCTAACAGAGCGTTGTGCCTACGCGCTCCAACGGACCCGTCCTCGTCCTCCGCCTCCTTCTTCTTTTCTCATTCTACATTTCCTTGTCTCGGTCTCCGTCTTCGCGTTGCTACGATGCACTATTGGCCGAGCTTAACGAATCGCTTGTATTTCTTGACGAATAGTGAAGCTCAAGCGCCTCTACTATACCACGAATTTACAGGCCGTTTCCCCGTCCCTCTCTTTGCCTACTGTCCCTGATGGTCATCAGGTCCTTACAAATCACGCTGCTTTCGATAATAGCGTTCACCTAGTATACTCGGAGTTACACCGAATACTTGATAATTTTCAATGAAACTTCTTCGGCACCGAGTATATATAATCTTATTTTTTCATTTTTATCGCCTTCACCGATTACGAATCTGAAAATTTGGAAATTCAAACAGGCGAATTTAATATGCCAGAACAAAATACCAACCAACTAGTATGATATGAAATTATATTGGTAGCGCAGAGAGCGTTTGCACAGTTATATTGGCCAGCAGTTTGTATATACAGTTTGCGATGATACAGAGAAGAACTAGGGACGCATGGTAACAGCAAATGGACGAGAACGGAGAGGACTTGAGGGATCCTGGATGCGCGTAAGGGGCGGATGGGAGAGGAAGGAGGCAACGCTTGGACACCCGCAAGCTCACCTCGAGGCTAAATTATTTCAGGTCGTGTGTTTCACTTCCTCCCACGATATCCCGGTCGTCCCGGTAGCATAGCACGAGCGAGCGGCGCACGCAGGGTTCAGAGCATAAAGAGAGGGATCGCCTTTTCAAAGTCCATGAATGGATGTACTCACCACGTGTCTTGCCCTCCTGTAATAATTCTTTCGCTCTTTTTCTCCACCACTCATCTACTTCCCTTTTCACTCTCTCCTACGCTTCCCTTCATTTTTCACTCTTTCCAATTCGCACTCTTTTCTCGACTAGAAAAGTATACATAAGTGAAAAGCCTCGAATATCTTCCGAGTGGATTCCCGTTGTAGCATGTTTTTTTTCTTTCTATGTATACATCTGTCGGCCACTCCATCAAAATGAGATTGTAAAATAAATATAAATTAGAAATATTTGTGTAGCACATTTTAGGAAAGAATAAACTCACAACGAGTTTATTTAAATAAAATACAAATTTCGTTATTTAGATAATTGTTAACATCCGTGAAGCGAAACTTAATCAAAAATCATTCTGAGCCACACTGTCGAACCAAAATAAAACAACCTTTTATAAGTCACAATGGCTAATCAATATAATCAAAGTATAATCATAAGAGGAACGACAATTTCGTTCACCATATTCATGCTGTCTATGAAAATAAAAAAAATAAAAAAATGTTGAAAGAATGTATTTGCGACGTCACGGCGAGAAAATATATTTCTCTGCCAAAAACTCTATTTGCAGTTTTACCGAGAGAGCTCGGGTTTCTTGTACCTCTTCGGGGATGCCCATATATCGTGGTACTTTCGCCGCCAGACTATCCTCTTACTTTTTATTCAGTCCTGCGCAGCACTGTTGCATCCCGCGAGCTTTTACAAATTTATTCATAACTCGTTCCGAGAGACAGAATAAGAGAGGGAGAGGGTTCTTTACAACTGCGTAGAATTTAACCTCGGTATTAGGTTGATGAATTTTACCGATTTTCCCAACCGGAGTATGAATCAATTTTTTTTTTTTAAGTCGTAAATCAATTTCGGTGTGAAAGCTTTTATTTGCCGAGCATGATTTTCAAGCTCACTGTCGCACGACCCAACTGTATTGAGGCAACGTGCAATGGGTATTTTATACGGGTGCGATGCGTGAAATCTCGAGAGTGCCAAAGCTTTCTCTCACACCGATACCGACGCGTACTCTACCAAAGTCAAATGACGTCACCGTCTCGCGTCTCTTTGGTTCGGTCGTCGTGCCACGTGGCACCGTTTACTTCACGCCATACGATCTTCCCTCATGGCTTTTTCGTTTCTTTCTTTATTTCGGTAAACGCTCTCCAGCAAGCTTCTCTTAGGTTTTCCAAGACATTTTCAAACGTTCACTAAAACGCTAAACAATTGTGCTCGGAGTCTGTAATTGATTTAAAGCAAGATTTCGTTTGCTCGGTGCTCGATAACTACGCAACCTGCCACTATACTCGATAGTTTTTAGAATACAGTGTTGGAACTAATCGATTTTCACACATCGAGGCAAAAGTAGCGAAACTTTTTTTAACTTAGCGAAACAGTCCTCACATCGACGCGGCACCTTCGCGAAAACGTTTTTCTAAGAGTTCCAAACAATTCCTCACATTAAATACGAATTACCAGTATAGCACTAATGTCCATACATCAAATTAATCAACAATTTGAATTTTCTCTGCTGCAAGACTTTGGACGTTTAATGAGAATTGTTTTATTATTCTCATCCCGTTCAGCATCGTCCTCGTGAAAAGTTGGCGACAAAGTACTCGCGACCGGAGAAAACGTGACGTTACCAGGAAATATCCAAGAGCAGACTTATTCCGCTCGGGGGAAGAAGAAGAAGAAGAAGAAGAAGAAAACTCCGGCGACTCACGCGACCGGACGTTCCTACGGAATGACCTTTTTCTACAGCAACATCCTGTCTCCCGCACAGCGTTCTCATTTATTTTTTTCCCTTAAAAAGAAAATATAGTAGATATAAAAGAAAGGACTGAAACTTATCACGGCTTTTCCACGATTTCCTCTGGCTGCCTGATCGATCGACATCCACAAGCCACTTCCTTCCCGATTACTTTGACGGTTCACTGGAAAAATTGTGGTTGCTCGGCAAGTTTGAAGTAAAAAGTGGAAAACGAGGGAACGACAGGAAGAGAGAGATATGGGAGGGAGAACTGGACTGCAGTTGGACTACGAAACGAAGGTGAAGAAGAACGAGAAGGAGGTGAATAGAAAAAGAGTAACAAAGCGTTAGCGGAGAACAGAAGAATCGGGAAGCGGAAGAGGGAGTTCATGGACCGTAACTAGAGCGATCTCGAAGAAGTAAGACGGCGGTGAGGGAACAGTGCTGAGGTACATCTCCGGGGAGTCGATGAAACTCTTCCCTTGTCGTTCGAGAAGGAGCCTTTTCAAGTAAAAAAAAAAAAAAAAAAAAGGTATGATGAACAAGAACGAGACGAAGGAATATAGAAGAGTGGAGTAGTTAAAATCGAATGGTAGAAACGTATGGTGAAAGAAGAGGAACTAACAAAGACGCAATAAGAAAAATCCCTGGAGAAAAGTGTGAGAACGTCTGCTTAACGCAAATTCGAATGAGACTGAAGAGACTAAGGCTTAAGGATAAAACAAACAATGGTACTGAATAAAGACAGAAGTTCCAGACAAAACGAAGGGATTCATTATTCATTACAAAGGGTTAAATGAAAGGTTTCCTTGATTTTCACGTCTATGACATTAAAAAGAAAGCCTTCTGTGTTGAACGCTAGTCTAAAGTCAACATTAAAACCCAATACTTCTTTTAGAATCCATTATATCAAATTTTTCTAGAGAAATTGAGTCGCGACAGGTTTACCTGTATACATGACATCCAAACTTCTCCAAGAATTATTTTCTAAATGAAAACTCCTTGACATCGGTTCTTTTTTTTAAATAATTTTTTGCATTCAGAAACTTCGGTACTTTTTCAATTTATTTAGCAACTTACCGTTCGAGTCATCTTCACGGGACAGTTACACTGTCATACAGAAGTATCGGAAAATTTGTTCCAATAGCTATGTGAAAGTAAAATAAAATGAAATAGAAGGACAGGAATAAATGTTGTGTATTTGATTAGCAATTGACCACAAAAGTCTTTTAAAAAAACGTTATCCTCCTCCATTACTATCAAGATATAGCTTCTTCAGCCGATGGTGAAGTGATTTAATGAAGCATATAGACTAAAGAACAAGTCCCTCGCAAGTTTAACGTCGTGCAAGCTGGCAGATTAGTTTTTGCCAACGTTTTTCTTTTACCGGCCGTTGATCAACGAGGGTTTTTTGCGTAGCCAACATGAAGGTTATGGCAAACTGTCAAGTTCCTCTTAGGTTTGCCTCTCTTCTTAGAGGCCTTTTTCCCTAGACCTGCTGCTGCTGCTGCTGGTCGTCCTCAACCTCCCGCGTGCTGCGTTCCTCTGTTTTTGCAAATATACACGCTCGAACGAGGACCAACGGCGACCAAGATTGCAACGGTGAAAGCAGAGAGAACCAGGGGCAGAAAGTTGCAAGCGGGAGCATGGTGAATCGTGGTGTAAGCGAGATAGCGAGCGAAGGAAGGGGTAAAGACTGAGCGCAGGTACGGGATCTCTCGCTACCGAAGTCTCTTCACGTTTGCAGTTCATTGGCGTCGAACCACGTACGGGTTTGTACCATGCTAGTTCTTTCTTCGTCTTTTCTTTTATTCCCAGCCTTCCCCATCCCTACCTCTCTCTCGCTCTCTCTCTCTCTCTCTCTCACTCATCAGTCTCACTTATTCCTCCCGAGCGTCACGCTTCGTGTGCACAGCACAGAAACCGCTCCAGCTCGTTTGTTTCTAGAATTCTGGCCGTCGACTAAGTCTTCGATGCTCAGTTTGAGAACACACGCGATGGAAAATGGAGGTAAGAGGATGAAGGAAAGATACGGTGACTCAGCGAGCTAGCAAACCCTGTGAAAAGAAGATCGGAAACGTGAGTAAAAGGAAGAAAAAATCCCGTTAAAGAAGGACTTGAACTGCAAAAAGGGCATACAGCAACGAGCATAGCTTGGGAAATGAGAGAGCGTACCGAGTTTTGCAACATGATCGTTGAGAAAAAGAGGATAGCGGCTCGAGGAGGTGCGACATGGAACTCCTCTTTTGGCGCCACATGTTAGACATAACTGCATTTTGTAATATCGGTCAGATCGTGCGCGAGGTGCACGAAAAATACGTGTGCACCCTAGAACAGCGTTTTTTCCCCAATACTTTTTACGTGTATAGCCTCAAGATACTCCTAGCGTTAAGCATCCGATCTTTCACATATCTATGCATTGAAAAATAATATTTACGAAAGTAGAGGACATTATGCGCTCCGATCGAATGAGGTCTTGGTCGTTGTGTAACTTCTAAAAAATTATTAGTACGAAACCTACTGAGCCAATCTGTAACAGTAAGTACCTTTTGATTAAACTTGAATTGAAAAAAAAAAAACAACGTATTTTATGACAATGTCCGATTTTTTTTACTTGCACAAATAATTGGCGTTACAAATGAATACACAAATTTTATATGCAGCAGATTATCTTGCAGGAATATGTATTATTTTGATGTCATGATGTCTACTTGGTTGTTGACAGAACTTGCTCCCACGTGGACTACGTATAATCCGTAGACGAAAATACTATTTGAAAGAGGTACGAATTGCATACTACGGACGATATCCTCTGTGTTTCTCTGTTATAGTCATAGCCATCGCGGGAGAAGCCTATTTAAATTTGTGACGCAAGATCGAACCGTGTAACCGGGGAATCGTTAAATCCCCGAGCAATTTCCGGTCCCATTTCTCTCGCATTTTTGCCCAACCTTTTTTTTCTATCGCGATACTCGGTTTGACCTCACCCCACCAATGTCTGCGCGCTTTTTCACGTTCAAACTTTTTTCCGAGCTCTCTCTTTATTTATCTACTCGACGCTTCTAAAAGAAGCTCTGAAAAAGAAAAAAAAAAAACAAGACGTTATAAAAAAAAAGACCTTGCAAGAAATATCAACCTACGCTCTTGGTTTCTTTATTCGCATACAGTTCTTTATTTCCATTTCGGTTTACAATGTTATTTTCGTCAAATTGCAGAGATTCGAGAAATAATCATTTGAATCGCCAACGACAGCCTGAGTTTCAGTGTATTTTTTAATAATTGTGAGGTAACAATAGGGTTATATCACTGTCACGATAAAACGACTAAACTCTCGGTCTGAAGAGAAGAACCACCCTTCTCGGTTGGTGCACAAAGCGTCACAGCATCGGATAAAGAGTGCATTGTCAGGGCATCTGTTGGATTTATGATGCCCTGACAAACTCATCTAAACTCTTTGCTCTCGTGGACATAGCGCACGTCACTGATGATAGCACAGAAGCGCCACGTCCAATTATAAGCCAAAGCCGTGGGGGCTCTCGCGTCCCCAAATATAAAATCGCGAATCACCGGAGAACGAGAAAAGTGACTTCTCCGTTCTCCGGCGGCCCGAGTCCTCGCAAGTTATACCAATTTTTATTCACATGTAAATTTTACTTAAAAATTCTATCTCAAGCTCGCGATTAGGATCAACTAGAAAACAATATTAAAATTGAAGTAAAAATCTAATTTGGCAGCAGCGAACATGAGTTCTCTCTTGAAACTAAAACTATCATCATAATTTTCCAATAAATTCAACTTAAGTTCGACAAGATGTTTCATTGTTGTTTTATTTAAAAAAATATGACAATGAAAGAGCTTTAATAATTTTCTTATAAATACCTCAATGAAGTTGACCGTGATATCGCTGAAAATGAAATAAAACGAACAAGCTTCTTGGAAGCGAAATCAACGGGGGAGTAAATAAATCCACTTGTACGAGAACCCTCCCAAGGCTTACCCTGCGTGTCTTAAAATATCTTTCGGACCGATCCCGGTATAGTGTGGTTAAACAAAAAAGTAGTCTTGAGTGCGTGTGTGTGTTTGTGTGCGCGCGCAATCGCCGGTATACATACACAGTGAGTATAGTCTCGTGGCTGAAGAACGATGAGCTCGCTTTCGATCGTGTCTCGAGTGCGGCCAGAGAAAGAAAGATATAGAAAGAACGTACGAGCAACCGGTGTGGTAGAGGGCTCAAAACGAGTCTCTTTTGCTGCTGCTGCTGCTGCTGCTGCTGCTGCTGCTGCTGCTGCTGCGATTGCTGTACACACGGAGCATATCAACCAAGGCCAATATTGTATGTCTGAAGCCCTGAGGCCATAGTGCCAAGCGAATTAATCCAATTACAAAATTACCGAACCCATACCATACAGCCTCCATTGCCATAAACTCCTCGTCGCATTCTTATGAGCCATCATTCAGCTGCACATACTCTATTGACACTTGAAAATCAACAATCTCATAATATTACCATAATTACGTACTATAAAGTAAGAACTTTCAACACGCTTTAGGGGAAAAGAAAAGAAAAAAAATGAAAAAGATACACGTTGTTTACATATATATCATATATTATTGCGTCTCGTTATTGTTTATACTCTTTATATTGGAATATTCATTCAAGATTCGTATAGCATCGGGCGAACGATAATACACATAAACTGCAAGCTACCAGGGCAATAAGTGTCGACAACGCAATTCGCGTGCTCTACCAAGGACGCTATGGGAGAACGTCGAGGTGCTTGTGAAGATGCAGAAGATGGAGAAGTGAAAAACAAAAAGAATAGCGCATGGAGTAGTCCCGAGAATATCGTTGTGGTGGTGATGTAGTAGTAGTAGGAGAATAGTACTGGTGTTGGAGGGTAACCATGCTTATAGCTATAGCATACACTAGGTGTAATATAACTCTAGCTATGCCACTTCTCCTTCAAGGCCAGACCTTTCGGATTCGTGTACAGTCTGCTTAACAATTTTTCACTTGACGTCACGTCGTACTCTTTCGACTCTCCGGGACTGGAACTCGCACAACATATTGCGATTGACTAGCTTTGTAAAGTATATACAACTTCTTTTGGAAAATTATCATACCGTACCTTGCATTGAAAAGTATAACAAAATTGTCAAGGGTTCTGTCGAGCCTATATTTCTCGAACAGACTATACAATGTACCACTAGTGTTAGTGAAAAGAAAAATTCTTTTCAATCGGTTGTCCGAACAATGTATGCGTATAGTTTTAGACCTCAGACCGCGCTCATCATCCACTCGTCACACCTCAGGCTAACTGAAATATGCCAATTTTCCAAATTGTGCCATTTCAAAAAATGCATAAACTATGAAATCATTGATTCTAGGAATAAATAATTAAAAATAAATTATCCGTACCTAAAAAATAATATTTCCTTGACAATTATTTTTAAAAATGTTAAGTCCTGTTAGTTTTTAATGGAAAATTCAAAGAGATATATAATATTCTTGTGAAGCTGTAAACAGATAAGGATTCCTTCGAGAATTTCCATTGTTCAAGATGGCGGAGGAAGAATGCTTTGTATGTATTATTCTAATATGTTTATGTCTACATATTAGTATTCTATGTATAGCGTTCGATGCGATATTATAGTGAACCGTGATGTGTCTGTCTGTCTATATTTGAAGTGGCCCCAGACATACAGTGGTATGTATAGTAGTAGTAGTAGTAGTAGTAGTAGTAGTAGCCGTCGTCTCTTTGGCCATAGTGTAGTGCTCCTCCGGTCATTGGCATCCGGCCAGCGTCGCGACCCGCTCCGTCCCAACTCATAATATGCTCCGGCGCGAGACTCGTCGCATACACCGACCGCGCGACATGTCGATACAGAGCCTCGGAGATTCATGTTTCACATTCCGGATTGACCGGAATCTTATTTTCTCATATAGCAGTGTGTAACGATCGATGCAAACGAGCGACAAACACGCATCGGGTTCTCAATCTTTTCGACATAATCGCGAGAACAGTATCTGCGGAGTGGAAGACGACGGCAAAATGTTAAACAACAACAACAACAACAAAAAGTAAGCTATGTAAAAGAGGGCATGAAAAGTAAAATAAAATAAAAGTTTGTTCAGTACAAAAGTATAAAATCTCTGGCACTCTTTATGAACTGACACCCTCTTTTCCAACTATTTTTTTTTTTTTTTTTTTTCACCAATTACGACAATTCTTATTATTCCTTTAATTTTATAGAAACTGTAGAGTCTCGTCGAAGCTGCACTTGACGGGAATTAAAGAAAAATATATTTCAGTTGTTACTTGTTAAGTTGTACACTTTACATGCTGCTATGGAACGTGGACGTTCCATAGCATGCTGATGCATTGTTTGAGTAGTTTCCAGGATGAGTGCTGAAGCTCTTTCAGACGATAGACACTGAAGCGGACCGGTTCCAAGCTTTTACAATGATTTACATGTGTAGGCACCGAATATATATACATATTCGGTGCCCATGGGATATGCATTAAACGGCTTGATATTCGTATTAGAAGCCTCTTCGTAGCACGGACACGAGGTTCACAGTGATGATGTTCCACTCTCTGCTTTGTCGTCCAACGTCAAAGGAACATCAGAGAACGCATCACTCAGGACGTACCCGTAATGCACGCGGACAGATTGTCTGTGTGTACACACGCTATATATGTATAAATATATGTATGCATAACTTGCACAAGAGAGAAAAAAAAAAGTAGAATCTCATCGCACTTGTATTGTGGACCATTAGGAAGTCGTGGTACACCTCTAAAAGGCAACGGGTAATTTTTTTTCGTACTCCCACACTGGAATATCATCATGAAGCTTCGGACACTTGGCTGAATCCAAGCCAGAACTTTGCATCTGACATGCATGCATATGTAAATACGTGTAAATACGCTCTGTTACATTTTTTTTACAATAACCTTTCATTAGAGGTATAGGAAGCTTTTTTACGTAAACTTACATATTAAATTTAATATGTAACCGAGACATAATTTTACACAACTATATTCTAAATAATTTCAAAATTACCAAGTATAATAGTTGATCATTTTACTGCCCTATTCAATTTCTTATGTTAGCTGATGAATACATTTTTCAGTTATAGCAATTTAAAGATATTTTAGTTGGCTTTTTAAAAATTACAATCGTCGTATTTCCCTTCGTTTGACTTTACATATTGTACGAATGTGTGGGTTCTCATGAATATTGTCAAGTACCATTTGTCTACCCCAAGAGAGCAATAATGCAAAACTGCATGGACACGCGCAAAAGATTGAAAATCTTGTGAATGATGCTTGGTTCAACAGGATGAGGTTTGGTGCGAAAAAATATATATACTAGGTGGAGAATTAAAGGGGGTTTTGCGTCAGCCAAGCTCATCTCATGCCCCCTCCATTCACTTGGCCACTGGGAAGCCACGGTTCAGCGAGACCACACTACAATCCACTAGGATTCGCCTGCGCGCTTCTCGCTAATGGAGGCGAGCCACTCGGTTGTTTGCTTGCGTTTCGTCTTCGCCAGGGTTTCCTCTGCTGATTCTTCCATTTCACTCTAGCACTATACCACTTTCTATCATTCTTCTTCTTCTCTCCTCTTCACCCTTCGGTTAGCTCTCCCAACACATTCTCTCTTTAATCTCGGAACACTCTCCGAAAACTTCATTCAATCTCTTTCTCTCTCTCTCTTTCTACTCTGTACTCTGTAATATAGAAATACCAGCAGCTCCTCTGACAGTGCCTCTATGTAATTTGAGTTGGAGAGCAGGGCAAGCCGTTGGATTCCAATGTCCACGGCGAGCGATTTCACCAAAGACTTTTGTCGAAGTCTATGATAACTTGTAGTCCTCACGAGCCTCATAGGAATTAAGTCTATCAAACAGCATAATTAATGAAACGTTACAATCTATCGAATAGGTGTAATATTAAAATTACTGCATCACAGATATGTTTAATTTTTGTTCAGGGTTGAACAAAATACTTGCATAAGGACATTTTTATCGAAATATAATTAAATCTAGTAAGAAATGGTATTTAAGTTGGAATAAGGAGGCGCCTATATGTATATATATATATATATATATGTATATATTTAGTAGACGGAACGTAGAGTGAAAATAGATGAAACTGGCAGTAAATAAAAAAAGTTGGAGTCACGTTAAAAGTTAGGAGATATTAAACCGTGAGTTAAAAAAAAAAAAATAAAAAAAAACCGGTGCGTCATCGTTATCCACTGACAACTTAATTTACATAGACAAAGAGAAAGAGCAAAGTTTTTTTTTATTTCAATTTGCCCGAATTTTAATATTATGCATGACTTTACGAGTGCACACACCGGACTCGAGTTATACCTCTGTGAAGCTGCTAAAGTAAAGAATATGCGGGGTAAAGGTCCAGACTGGGCACGGGGGTGTACAGAAAAGGGGTTCTCGAGTTAAAGAAAGTTGGCTCCCCCGAGGAGGCTAGGATCCTACGGTAATAAAGCAAAGAGTCGCGGTAAATGCGAGCGTAAAAAGAAGTTTATCGCCTGGCGTCCGGAACTCGGCCGGTGTGCGTAATACGAAGGTATGCTTGAGAATCGCCTCGGTACTTTGCCTACCCTGCTGTTGTTACCTTTCGTATAATTGTAATAAAGTATAAACAACCCTTCCACTACTTTCTTCATTCTAGTATCTTTAAATGCGTTATATAAACTGGTGCTCTTGGCCGCGATTCTCATCGTTTATCGACACTACTAATCGATATTATCACTCTCACTCACAATTCCCAGCGTTAATTGCAGCAATTATCAGACTTAACAATCCGCTTTAAATTTATCTACGTTTTCCCCTTATCTCCAGTTGTTTAACTTGAACCTTCTTGCTATCCTTCTCTTCGGAGACACGAATAGCAACGTCTTTGGACTTTGTCAATTAAATTTCTACTATCGCTGCAGTTACATTATACGCTATCGTTATATCGGTATACTTGATTTATTATTGATATAACCGATAAGGTCGTGTTTCTACGATGAAAATAAAAAGGAATTGTCATAAAAGATAGAGGATGGAGCAAGAAAGATTGTTTCCTCGCGCCAATGGCTAGTACTCACGTCACTTTGTCGATTCAGGTAGCCATTGAATTCAACTCATCAAAGTCGAACTGCCTGAGTGCCGCTCCTCGCTATATTCGATATAAAACGAACGGGCTCTCTGGCTCTCCCTAGTTTGACGATACTAACGAGGTAGAAAAGGTAGCTGGCGAAGCTTCACGACCTAGGTAATATAACAATATTTCACTCTAGTATATCGCAAATATATCGAAAGAAGCTCTGCAGAGGCTGATATGGTTGTTAGCCACCACTAACGAGTACATGCTTGCTTTCGACTGCTTCTGGCTTGCTTGCTTCTTCGGTTCTTGCATATATCTCTACTTGTGTTGTATAGGAGCATACTTGCGTGGCGTAAATCGCGATATACAACATCATCCGAAAACAGTATTGATCCTTGTAAGCAATCACTTCATTTTCACTTCTATTTCCAACGATATACATGTACGAGAATATTATTGATTTAGTTTTAAAGACTATAAAAATCTATGTTTTATATATATATATAATGACGTGGAATTGGCGAGATAGCCGGGACACCCTTTCCTGGAATCGTAGCTCGTAATTTGAGACTCGATTCCGCAACGAGGATGGTGCCAACATTGTTCGTTAAGCTACGAACAAGGTATACCTGGAGCGGAGCGGTGGGCACTCGGTTCCTAATGTTGCCGCTGATGGGCTGGTGGACCGAGTAACCGAGCTACCAACAACTCAAATTTATGTAGCTCATAAGTCGCGTCGTGTAAATATCCGGCAGTACTCGGTGGCTTTTATCGTCCCTCGTCGATAGCGTACAGCCATTATTTTCTCCTTATACCTTTCTTCCTCGATCTAGCCAAACTACCTATACGTATTACGTATAGCAGCCACCTTTCCAAGTAGCATCCTATTACAACCTGATGCGTATATGCACCATAGTTTTACAGACTCCACAGTTGTTTCTACGTGCATATTCTATAGAGCCTCTTGTATAATCTTATCATTCTCTTTCTCCATGTATATCCATACATAATTCTTTTTTTTTTTTTTATCTTTTTTCGTTACATCCTCAGAATATGGCGTGAACGACAAATTGAAAAAAAGTTATTATATTAATTCAAGATAATCTACTCAAAATTGGCCAATTATCATAACTATCCGAAAAAAAAGATGTGTGTTCTCATAAATATATTCCAAGTCAACGTACTACTTGTGATAACAACAGTGGTTCCTTTTACTTCCGATCTGGTGTTTTTTCTCCAAATCGAACGAACCAGTCGTTCTTTATTCTTAAAAAGTTTTCCAAACCTAGCTGCTGCGTAATTCCCTAGCGTCATTTATAAAAGTTGTGCGCCAGACTTTTTCTACTCACTGTAGTCTAAAGTATATACTATATTTTTACCCCTTCTCCGTTGGCATACTTTTTCTTTTCATCTCAAAGTCTTACGACTTTTTCGAGTCTCGAATCTCAATAGTATCGCCGCGCCTCGAGCTGGAGCACCAGGCTCTGCCTGTGGCGAAGCTATTGGGAGCTTTTCTCACTTTTTCCTTATATTTTTTTTTTCCACCGAATAGCGCACGCCGGTTCTGACAACAATTTCCCGAGCATTTCTCCAACAATTCTCAAACTATTTCCACGTCCTTCTCCCCTTCAACCGACACTCCGTCATGCTCCATATTTTCAAGTCTATACATCGAAGCTCCCTTCCATTCTCGAAGCCGCGATTGATCGATATCTCGCGAATGTCACGCTCTCGTTAAATTTCGCCCCAAGGCGAAAAGTTGCATTCTCAACGAAAGAAACGTTTCAAATTGTCTTGAACGTTTCGAGGACCAAACACGGCAAAAGGAGGAACCACGCTATAATATTTCGGCAAATGCGAGAAACAGAAAATAAGTATACGACGATGGACGAGGATGAATGGATAATAATAATAACGAAAATGAATACCAAGTAAAAGTAAATGAGAAGGATAGACAACGTAGTAGGATATAGTGAGAAAAAAAATCGGAAGGACTACGAGTGACAGAGAAATACGGAATGGAAATAGATATACATGTACATTGTGCACCTCGGTACCTCGTATAAAGGGCGGAAGGAAATCGTAACTCCAAATCTCTACCTCTGAAAATTCTCCGAGAACTCAACAAAGACGTATTTTCCTAGAAGTTTAACTGTAATCTACTTGTTTATTCCACATAAAAGTGGCATATTATATCACAGACTTCTACAAACACATGCCAACATAGCGAACAGGTTTTTGTTAAATTCAATTAAATCTTTCGTGTACTTTAATAAGTTTTATGTTCCGTAAAAAATGTAACTTTATATTTTACCGTGCAGATATTGCACAGTGTTCTAATGGGGTATTCCTATGGAATATTAGTGAAACTCAGAAGATGTATCCGATATATGACAAAAATTTCGGTGAATAATAGTGTGGGTCCAAGTATCTTTCCAATATAAATATAAGACAAGATAAGATATAACGAAGCTTCGTTACCTCGTTTTATCCTTCTTAAGGAGCGAAAAGAAAGAAAAAGTCCGGTCTCGATAATAGACCCTTTGCAATAACGGTGAACGGCATTAGCCCATCTCCTACATCTGTACAGAGACCAGAAAAGACCAGATGTATCCGATCTCTGTGTGTCTCTCGGAGATTCGATACAAGGCAGAATTCTGTGTAGTTATAGAAAAATAGTGAAGAATCGTTGAGAAAAGACGCAGAGAGAAAGAGCGGTCGAGGGAGAGGGAGAGAGAGTCTGGTACATGGTAACTCGATACATGTCTCGATAGCTTTCGTTGAAAGTAATCGACGTGTCAGGTGAAGCGTGACGCACGTGAGGACTCGAGAGTTATACGTGTCCAGCAACTCCTGGCAAATCCAGCTGTAGCAGCGACATCAGAAGCAAAACAACAGAGAAGATTGTGGACTAGACGAAACGTATGTCCGTTCTCCTCGCAACATTTTATACACACGTATATGTGGCATCAAATAAGCCAGTTTTTAATAATCATTTTTTTATTTTGTTCTCAATTTTATATAACCTACAGTGATGTATAGAAAAATTGGCAGAGTGGGAAATACATATTTGGAGCCGTAAAAAAAGGTTCAAAGGCGTTATAGTGGCTGAATTGATGGAGAATGCCGCATATACCTACCAAATCTAGGCCCTCTATATAGCTATCTACGGGCTTTTCGACGATGAAACAAGTGCCCGCGGCGTAATTTCTCGTCGTCCATCTTACAGAGGAGAAGATCGAGAAAGACCTGCCGAGATGCGAGTTGCGCATCGTTGCGCAACACGATACAGCATTCGAATCAACGCGAGGCTTAACGTAGATAGTTCGCTGCTCTACGAGTTATTCACCGGGACACTTTCACAGTGTCACCTTTTGCCATGCTATGTCCTATAGAATACCGTTAAATCATACGCCAGCAAATTTTCACCGTCTTCAAAAATTCAATTAGTGTAACACTGTTATACAGCACACAAAAATTATGAAAATTTTGAAATTTTGTACAATAGTATTGTAATATTACATCATACACGTACATTGTATTTAATATGCCACTTTGTCAAGAAAAACGTGCAAAATTGGTCATTCCAAGGAATGACAAAACAGGCTGGTAAATTTGGCGTGGAATATGCCAGTGACTATAGTGCGAGCGAACTTACGAAATTAAACGTGGAATAATTACGTGGGATAGCATATGTATATATATATTTCTCGTTCGTAAAATTATACGTAATTATCTCCAGGATGTAACTTCCGAGATTTATCTCAGCGCAGCCCTATCTGTGTTAATACCAAGCGCACATGTATGTACACGTAACCTGCTTAAGACAATCTCTGCTGAGGATGCTGCGGCGAAAACTGTCGTAACCTTCTAGCGTCATTGTGGCCACTCGTTATACGATTGAGCGTTGTTGAATTCATGACGTACACCAATCGATAAGAATCTTTTTAACTTTCGGTGCAATCTCGACTGCCCCCAACTATAGTACATTTTTTGTTTAACTTGTAAATTTACTCGATTTCTTATGAGAAAAATTAATTACGAAAATTTGTCTTTTTTTTTACAATATCCTATTGATTTGATTTGGAAGAATTCGTCGAAACAGTGCATCGAATGCTCACTCAGGAAGTCATCCCGAAATGTCCGTATGTCCAGAAGCGAATTTACTCAACTATCTATACAAAGAAGCATCGCCACCTATACGTCGACATACGTAAATGTGTAGAATCTTATAGATTGCCATGATTGGTAAATATGGCATTGATATATACATGATTCACATAATCCATGGTACATGAAGATAGAATATGCACTAAGTAGAACCAGAAAGACAGATATAGCGTGAGCGTACACGTCGGTGTATTCCTACGGAATTAACTCGAGCACCGACGTCCTTCCCCGGTTCTACTACTCCGGCACCTTCAACGTCCACCTCCGTCTCATACGATATCCCACGAACCGTGTAGAGTTCCACTACATTGTGCACTCTCCAAGTACAATACACAAACACACCCGGTATTATTTCTTCGCTGGTCTCTGTTATTTTGCTGCTTATCACGCGAGCAAAGCACAGAGAATGTCCGCGCACGAGTTCGGACTGTGTGGTTAAGTGTGTACATGTGTGTGCGTATGTACAGGCACGCCACGAATACTATAGCAGGTTATAAACGCCAGGGAGGCTGGCAATATGCAAGGAAAATACTTGAATCTTCGTTCGTTACTTTTCCGTTCTGTTGTTGCCCCTCGTAAAAAATATTTCTACGTATATAAAATATATTTTTCGTCAGCTATTCAACACTATTCAGCTGTTTGAAAAAAAAAAAAAAAAAAAAAAATCTTTAATACATTAAATCGATGTTGACATGTATTTAGCTTACACAAAGTTCACAACAGAAGAAAACCGCATACTTGACGTTGGAACGAAAGTCGAAGAGAATGAGGTATGCGCGACGCCATTGAAGGAACATAGCCAAGCACTCCCTATCTTCCTGCAGGCGAGCCACTCTAGAAATTCGATAAATCTCGCACGAGTCCAGAGCTTTTTACTCGAATTTTCGAATATACGGACGACTCTCCCAGTCCCTCAGTCGATTATGTTCTTATTTTAAAGATATTCTTAAAAGTCCCAAGTCCGCAACGATGTAATATAGGATTTTTCTCAAGTATTTAGAAAGTAGTATCGATTCTCATAAAACCTAAGCTCGAAATCTACATTGCTTTGATCCCGAGCTCGGTAAGTAAAGGAAGAAAGCGAGGGAGAGAACAACATATTTAAACGGACAAGGTTTAAAAGAGCTGAGAGACACAGCGTGTATTCCTATAAAGATACAGTCGAGAAGATTTCCTCGCTGATTGCTTTTCCAGCATTGTGCAATGCCATCGTGTTTCGTTGAAGCTGGACATTGGAGTATTCGAAATACGAGCGCTTAAAAAGAATTTCAGGATGCCGTTGATTTGAATGCGCTAAATTACGATAATTGCCGTTAAATGATCTTTTTCAACGACGAGACCACTGGGTACATTGGCTAATAGCCAACTATCTTTCTCAGATTCTTTTCTCGTCGTTCTCTTTCCAAGAAGCAATCTAGAAGAAAATTTAATTGACTATGAGGAAAATCATAAATAAAGATTAATTAACTATGCAGAATAATAAAAGTCATTAAAATCAACCAACTTCCTCATCATGTTCGGGGATAAAAGAAACCTCATCAGAGGCAGTAGTGACTTTTGCACTCGATGAGATTCTCAAGCAAAGAACTTCATCGTAACATAAAGTTTAATTTATTTTCAAAAAGAAATAGTAGGTAAGTTTGATATATTGTAAAATAAAAAAAAAAAAAAACGCATTCACCAAGATAACAAAGAACAAAGATTTTTACATATTCAAGGTTTATGATGAAGGATATTAAATGGATGGCTATATGTGTATTCGCGAAGATTGAGATTTTACACCGCGGTAGCATCTACAGATCCGGGTGGTGGCATATATAAAAAAACCTACGGAGCACGGAGATTTCGTCAACATTTTTTAAATTTCATGTTAGCGTTGATCAAGTTTTTCGGACAGACATTAAGTTTTAGACCTCTTTTGGAAGTCGTAAAAGTGAAATGTTAATAAACTTTACGTCCGAATGAACTTTCAATTTGCCTTATAAATACGGCATTAAAATTACATCTTTAATACTTATTTGTTATTTTCGTAAAGGAAGTGTACGAAAATATCAAACAAACGTTCTATATTCTATGCATGCGAGCATACAACGTATATTTGAAAATACAAAAATATCGATCTGATGCTATTCACAGATTTAAATTGGACCACTGACATAACACGCTCGGGTAGTTTCAAGAAATATATTTTTAACGCCTCTGAATTATTAATCGACTCGCTTGAACTTGTCAATAATTCTTTTAAAATAGCAGAGCTTCTAATTCTTAAATTAAGCAATTATTTTTTTCGAATTTTCGAGAGTAATTAACAATTGAATGACATTGGGAATGAAAAATCTGTGACATGCTTTTTGTTTGTATGTATCTGAGAATTAAACCCGCAGCAACTCCTACAAGGGTTAATATTCTGCAGATGTCACCGTGTAGTACTACTTTTGATATGGTTAAAAAAAAAAAAAAGATATGAGCAATTATAAGTTGACTTGAGAGAGACTTGACTTTGTGCTGTTAGGGGAAAAAAAAAAAGATAAAATTGGTTGTTGATAACTAAACTACTTTACCACCGCGTTGAGAAGGAAAACTCTTATAAATTTAGTGGCTGACAAGAGAGAGAGAGAGAGAGAGAGAGAGAGAGAATGTCAAAAGGATATTGGTCAAAGGCGCAGCATGAAAGCAGCCAATCAGACGCACAGATGGGCAGTTGTATACTGTAGTATATAAGACAGTTACCGCAGCAAGCCGTACATTGAACTAGACGCCAATGGCGCGGTATCTCACTTGAGGAATCTCAGGAATTTTGGTGCTCTCTGAGGTAGCTGCGACTCCGGTACGTGCTCAAAGGGACACCGGAACATTATTGTTGCAGAGCAACGAAACAAGCTGTGACGGATACGCGCCGAGGGAGGGTTTTGCTTCTGCATATATACACTCTCGCTGTGGCCTTCCGATAGACGAAAAAGGAAAATTGCCGTAAGACGTCGTTGAAGCGTTGACGCATCCCCTCGAAGCCCTCCGTAGCCCACCAAGTGGTGAAACGATGGAAAGTACAACTTGATGACTAAACCTATATCGGCCGAACGGTTGCCAATTCATGATGGCGAGCTTCTTCGCATCACCATTATAGAAATGCGCCATCACGTTTCGCTCGTCGCACGACGAGTCGTGCGAGCACGTTCCGCTCTCTAGCTTATAACCAACCCGAACATTTATACCAAATACGTATAAAGCGCAGTTATGCCTTTAAAAGAAAAATCGCACGAGACCGTATCGTAAAATTGGCAATTAATTTTCAAAAATATTTATTCATGTCAATTTATGTATGTTTTCAAAGTAATATAATAGTAGTTTTTTCAAGAAATTCCTGAAAATTTAATCAACGCTTTTTAAAAATAGTATATTCATCATTTTCTTACAGTCTTGTTGTTATTATTATTGATGTTAAATATCAATGTTATTGCGTAAAGCTTTTGATTGAAACTGTATGTGAGATTGATCTCTATCGAAAGATAATCGAGGTAACGACAATTGCCCAAGCGCGGCATTATAATGTCGATGTTTCCAAGACTATCACACTTGATTTTCACGTAATTTACTTCTATTTTAGTCCTACGTGCCCTTTACTCTTTTCACTATTCGTTGTATCGACTGGATTAGGTCACCGTATAAAAAGTGTCGCGCTCTTTCTCCAGGCTCAAGTCAAAATAGCTCCCTTATTATTTATTTACGCGGTTTACTCAACTTATTCATCAAATTAATGCTTGCCATACTATCCACCGATAATTTCCGATTTCTAATACACTTAACCAAATAATTATCATGTCTCTAGATCAACATCTATCATTTGTTATCTAAATTTAGTATTCGAGATAATTCTCAAAATTATTTAGCGGCTTTTTAATTTATTTACGTGTACCCGTTTCATCGAATAATATTCGTTTGATATGTATAAAAATGGGTAACGGCAGTTTTTTCGTGATCACAAACTTTTGAATATAGAATTAAGCTTGAGCGAGTTACACGTCGTGTGCAACGATTCTCCTCCGCGCTTAATGAAACGCTGATACGCTGGTAACACTCTACGGAAATCTCGTTGCGCTATACGCGAGCGACCATGCTTGGATAATCAACAAAACTGAACCAATAAACTTTTCTAGCTGCTCAATCGTAGCGTGACGAACGCGCTGGCATGCGGCTTTCCGTCCAATTTTCCCACCAAATTTCCAAAAAAAACTACAAAATAAAAAGATGTATTATTTCAATACTATATTATACCATATATCGACCGAATTCACTTTTATTAGCTCGATAAAAATATATAAAAAACATTTCAACGACCTCATATATATTATTGTGTATAAATCGGAAAAATAGTTTAAATCTTTTATTAAAATTTTCCGAAAATTTCGATAAAGATTCTTTTAAACACCTATAACACGGGCGTACATATAATTTCAAGATATTTTTCGCGATTCGAAGCTTCGTGAGAATTGTTGACTATAAAAATCCACGCCAGCCAACTTTACTGTTGGACAATTGTTTTTTCTCCCCGCCCCCTCTGGGAAAAAACAAGCCAGGAAATAAAATAATAAAAAGAATGAAAAAAAAAATATCGTACCAAGAGCGGTACGTATTTGTAGTGCATTGACGCATGCAGACGCGTTTCGATGTGCATGTATTACTCGGGTTTAAAGTGATGTGAAGGGAGGTTGGGTGGGCGCGAGTGTGCAACAAGCGTGGAGCGAGAAAGATCGCGAGCGGCAGGCTTGACAACAACGCTGCCGGCCCTTATAACACTGATGCAGCTATATACGCGTGTTAGTACGCACAGAGAAGCGCGTTGCAGTCATTGCAGAGGGCGGTAGCGACGGACAGGTAGTTAGCAGCCAGTATCGCAGGTAGTTACGGATGGGGCGCACAATGCGTGAATATATCCCAGTGCCATACAAATGCCGCATAAAACAGCACGAAGCGACATAAAATATACGTACAATGGGAGGAGACAGCTCGCAGTACCGTGTTTGAACGCATAAAATATATACGTAAGTGAAATTGTGAGTGTACGCGCGATTACAGAGGGAAACGGTTTGTCGGTTGCACCCACCGTGGTTAGAATTTTCGAGCGTAAAATATATATTTGCACCATAAACAGACTGGCTTAAAATAAACGTTTGCATAATAAACACGTTATAATGCATTAAATCGGCAGCTCGACAAAAATGTTGTTTTTTTTTTCTTTATTATTATTAAAAACGAACATTCGAATGTGTAATCGTCGCTGCTCTCGTAATAATGAAATCGAGCTTGTTTGTACAAGGATTATTAAACAACCGTTTATTAGATTTTTCATTTCATTCTATTTCGTCCGACAATAATATACGTAGATTTAGAAGATCATTTAAAAAATTCATTACAACATTTTTGAAATGACAATTGCATGACATTGAAAAATCAATCTGTCGAATAGTTAAAAAAAAAAAAAACAGAATGGTTTTGTGTAGAAAATGATAATTTTTTTTTTTTTTTTTTTTTTCAACCTGACTCGACCCCCTTAATGAAAATCCGAATATGACGTAAAATTCAACGGCGCTAAATGCATAAAGCCGGCGTCCCATTGCAGCTATAGAAAAGAGAAGTGAGCGCGTAAGGCAAAGCGGAAAAAGGTGAGAGTAAATTTCCATTCGTGTTTACTGGGGAGGGGAAGCCGAGCTGGGAAAAGGTAAAAAAAGAGAGAAAAAAGACAAAAGAAAAAAAAGCGGCGAGTGCCAGGGAGAGGGAGTCGCGTTTCCAGCTTGGACGGTAACGACGGCAGTTTTCCTCTACCTGCGCGCTTGACTCGGGCCCGTGCAGCCAGCCCGATGCTTGCCCGATGCCTGGCCTGGCTGTGTTCCTCTTCGTAGTGCTCCGCAGTGCTTCGTGGCATAACGTGGCGTTTCGCACCTGTTGGAATGCGAGCCGCGCACGAAGCAATCCACCGACTTGCAGGAAACTCGAGCGCACCGCACTCCCCTTAGCCACTCAAACTACGCTATAGCCATACGCGATACGTGTTTACCCTATGCTACATATGTATCAATATATAGAATTCTCATAACAGCCTCAGCCGAGAGAGCTCCGCGGCTTAGTCGCGCAAACTTTCGGCACGGCTACTCATTGATTCGATCATTTTGTTTTCGAATACTCGACACACACATGCACACCTTGTGAGTACGAGTCTCGGTTTAATACAATTCCGTAAGGGCTATATATCTCGATGTTGTACGTGAATCTCTGATCACCGAAATTTCATTTTAAGAGGATTAAAAAAGAAATCGATCAAATTGACAATCGTAGCGTGAAAAATTTAAGAGATTATCATTCGTGAAATAAATTCAACTAAAGTTATGTTGTTATCAATGTTGTGATGGTATTTCATTTGAAAGATGAAATCCACCTAAAGTCATGTCAATTTCATAGTAAAATAAAAACTTGATTAGGTCGACTTTTTAAAAAGATTGCACTTTTGTGCAATTAACAGTTTGAAAAAAATTATGCATTTCCCGAAAAGTTGGATTGACAAATTGCGAGAAGAAATCACAGAAAGTTCTTTCAAGTAGTATCCAAGTTGAACTACTTGTAAGAAACATTAAAAAGAGTGAGAAAGGAATGTCTGAATTGAAGAAGATCCAAGAAGGAATGATGTATTATATAGAATGTTGGCGAACGCCAAGGTGAATGGAGTCTCTCAAGTCGATGAGGCTGAGAGAGAAATGGAAGGAAAGCCTTCGACGAGGGAAGAGTTGCGATCTGCGACGAGTTGTAACCTCCGACGTGAACACGTTCGAGATTTCTCGACTTGACTGTATTCTCTCTCTCCCTCCCCTCTCCTTGACTTGGTAACCAAGAGCGCGCGTTCGCCCGAGCTAGCGACCACGTCGCCTGTTTCTTATTCCGTGGGTAATGGCTTGGGCTTGGCAACTTCCCCTTCTTGGTCCCTCGAGCACTTCACTTTGCCCTTCGTCTCACTCCTCTCTCTTTTCCTCTCCTCATTTCCAGTTCCTTCGCTCTGCTCCCGTGTTCTCCTATACTCCATTGCCTACCGCTGCTTAGTCGCTGCCTCTGCTTCTGCTTTCTTGCTTGCGTGCAGCTAACGTAGCAGCTCGCTCTACAACTTCAACCCGTCGCAATAAGCTATCCTTGCTTCACGTACGTTGGACGCGGTTCAAGCTATGTGCTATCCAACGGAGACTATGGCTTGCAATTTCGAGACCGCACGGTCAGTCTGACCGTTCGGATTACCACCACAGCTGGTCGCTATCGTGGCTTCTCTGCAGGATACAATAATATTTTCTAACCAAAATCTACAGCAATTTTTTTCATTTTTTTACATTTTTTACCAGTCTTGTAATTCATCGCTCTCCAACTCACTCCATTTTATTGTATAAACAATTGATTTGCAACAAAAAGAAAAGAAAAGAAAAAGAACGAGTCATTGATATTATTGATTGACACGTTTAATTAACTTTCTTTTTCACGATATATGGTAAATTTGTATGATTGTAGAAAAATGACAAGACAAATTGTATTTGATATAATTTTGTATATTCGAAAAAGAAATATCTAAAAAAAATTAGTTGGTGTTGGTCGGTAGCGAAGGAACGAAAGAGCCAAGGGCAGAAAGAGAAAGAAAAAAGAAAGAAAAAAAAGAAGAAACGACAGGAGTGGGATGTGTTGTCGTATAATTTGAGTCTACGTGTTTTCATCCCTACCTTTACGCCCGAGGAATGTGTTTCGATCTGAGAAGGTAGAGTGCCGGTGGTGCATTGCACTACGGAAGCAGCATACCAGAAGCTACACTCGTTCGTGCCTTCAACTCGAGTTTCCCCAAGAGGCCAAGAGACCGTGCCGCGCGCGCGTTATTTCTCTCCCTTCGCCACCCTTGCTTTCCTTCTTCCAGTACTCGGAGAAGGCCTTCGAGTTACCTCCTCTCGCGTGCACCGTCTTCGACTCGTTCAACTCTAGGAAAAAGGGTTTTCCATTTTCCGCGCGAACGAAACGCTGAGAAAACTACAAACATCTTGGAAACACACGAGATTGTGGGGAAATCAAAAAAGCAGAAATGGGCTTTTTACAATCAAATCTATCCACGAGGAGAACCTTTCCAATTATTCCTATTTTATTTGCTTTTATTTCACGTTCAATAGCAAGTTATAATTTATTTAATTTCAAATAACCGTTCAAGCGTACCTTCCTTGCGTGAATTTCATCTGAAATCGCTACAGTGATACCGATTGAAAGAGACACTATATATGGCGTAGAGGCCAACTAACTTACATATCTCCCATTAAATAAATAAACCGCTTCTACGCGGAGTGTTAATTTTCCGGTAATCATCTCGATAGTCCGTGGTCCAAATATATAGCACACAATAAAATGTAATAACGACCAATATGGTCATGACTAATTAGACGCGAGATATTCCTAACCGGCGCACCGTGTTTATTCAATTGAATTTATCAATAAGATTATAGAGCACAGAGAGCGAATCGAGGTATTTTCGTAGTGCTAATTAAAATAAAGTATGCAGCATCGATCTGGCAAGAAAGAGAGGGGAATCGAGGACTACTTGGACTCCGGTATAGAAGGATAGAGAACGGTAATGCGCCGTGAAACGGTGCAAAACGGCAAAAATGAGATACAATGTCTCGCGAGAACTGAACCCGCAGCCACGGCGGCGGCTTATCGGCTCCGCGCTCCAAGTAATTCAGCCGATCGTTTAATCGTGACCGAACGACACGAGGTCAGCTTCGGTCTCTATATCGAATATAAAACGTTACTGTATTCAGAGATTCTCGATATATCTCTACAATCTGCACAACACTATTTCCCGTGGTTTACAAACGTACACGATACTCACACTACTTTCTATTCAACGTCAAGTCGACCGGTACACTTTTTCCATCAAGTCCCATAAAAGGTGCTCAAATATATTTAAGCAAGACAATGTTTCGATCAAGAGTACTTTTTAAAATGTTTTTCCACATAATTTCACTCAGCTTTTGAATATTGCGGGGCTATATTTCCATTTTGTTTCTACATAATCAAACTAAATATAAAAAACAGTAAATAATGTAGAAACGCACTAGTGTACCGCCGCGTTATATATTTCTACACAAGTACAATATATAACGCATAATTTATAATACGTCATTATAAATACAAATAATAATACATATTTTCTTCATTATTTTCTTTCTCATCAATTTTTGAATTTCGAAAAATGCAATATTCGGGAATTTGAAAATTCAATCGCCATCAAATCCTTTGTTCCGTATGTTTCGTGCAGCTATAGAAGATGTTTCACCAAATCACTCAGAACTGCCCCAATAAATATATTTTTGTCCTTAAATAAGTCGATATTACAAGAATAACAAACAAAGAAAAAGTAGTGGATTCACTATTGCCTGTTTTTAGATTCTACGGTCTGTATAAACGACTCAAGTTCCGCAGTTTTGTACCGTCAATTGTACGAGGGCAAAGTCGTCAAGAGAAACCGGAGACTCAATAGTACGCCAAAGTGTTTGTCGAACACGAATGTAAGCGCGTGCACGAACTCGCGCGCGACTTGCCGAGTGAAAGCAGAGAAGGTAGGTATTATATATCTTCAATATAGAGTGCGCATTGCAGTATATCTGTAGAGGCGTTGTGCGCCAGAGTAGAGAGCGTGCTGCCGAGGTAAACGGCGTGCTAGCGGTTCAAAAATTTGATCGATTATTGGCTAAGCGCAAAGGCGAGAGGAAATCGTTTCGATCACTCGAATGCATTTCTTGCATAGCGCGTTGCAATGCAAGTGCGAGAAACTTTTTCCGGCATTTCCTCAAGCCTTACACACCATCAGATATCGTGTCACGCTGCATTTCTATATACAGTACATCTCCGTTTTCCCGTGGTTAATAGGTCAAATTACCATTTTTATCTCTTCACTGTCCAATTTTCTTATTCTCGTTTATTCCTCGTCTTGCAAGGCTTCATAATTACATTCTTGCGCATGCCAATATTTCATTACAACACTTGACGAGGAGACGAAAAACCGATAATTTTATCACCTGCGGGTAATCATTTTTTATTCCAGTCTCCATTCAATCTGTGCAATTCGATCAGGTCAGTCTAGGTCACGGCCTTTTTTGGTTTTTTTTTTTAATTTTTTTTTTTTCAGGCTTTACAGCTACCATCGTGTCTTGATAGTTTTTCAAGCGTTAAAAGAAAATTTCGCGATTGGCAATTACTTAAGAGTGAAAAGCAATTCCGACTGACTGTATCCACCATCAACAATAGTAGCCAGGAGGGAAGAAGCTCCCAAATCCTTGGAGTGTTAAACTTCTTTCCGAGGTTTCGCGCGCTCTCGCCGCACCACCGATATAGTCAACTTGAACAGAACTCTCCTTTCAATTGGCTATCTAATAAGAAAATTAAAGCCCGGTCGAAGCCGAGAAAGGCGAAGCGAGCGAATGAGACACGTGACTTTGGCAAGGAAGAATCTACAGCTAGAGCTGCAGACCATAAGATACCGACGACACTCCGGGAAACAATGCCGCAGGCTCAAGCGCAGTGAAGATACTTTTTTCAAAGCGCTCTAATTTCCTCGATAGATCGCCAACTACCGCTGGTTTTGTCGAATCTTCCATAAACATATTCTAACGAGGTGAGATCAAATTTTTGGCCGACAGTGTAGTATACTCTTAACTCGCTGATCACGCGATCCTCATACACGACGTCGTCGAGGTCGTCCTCTTCCTCGCCAGCGGCTCGTGCGGACGTCGACGCGCGACCGCATGTATAATACAGGGTAGTTTTAACGGCGTTTATAACAAAGGCAAGTGCGACAGTGCGCCGTTGCTTTTACGAGATAAGCGTGTCGCCGCGTACAGCCGTACACACGACAAACACGAACGTGCTCCGACTGCGCTGCTGCTGATGTTGCTGCTGCTGCTGCTGCTGCCACTGTTGCTGTCACCCAACGGCATATACAACGTAACGCAATACTCTACACCACGTACACAAGTACAAATTGCACATAGGTACAGAGAGATACTGTGGCCCATATAGTACGAGGCATTCTCTGTTAATTCGCCACTTTTTTTCTAACCGTTTCTCATATATTTCTCTTAATCGGTATTTCATGTACTTGAGATCACTTCTACTGCAAGTTTTTTCACTTTTCAATGAAATATTGCAGAAATTGCTGCATCTACATTTTTTTATCATTATCTTTTATTTTATTGCCTTTCCATGATATTAAATTTACAGATACGAAATGAAAAAAATATAATTAAATAAATAAGTAGATAACGTACGCACAAGTGTAGCATTAAATATGAACAATTAAGGGAAATATGTGAGAGTGTCGTAAAGAAAAGTTACATTGAGAGAGAATGCCTCGTATAGAAGATCGCGCAAGCTGAGGGGGAGAACACGACGTAATTCCGCGATGATGAACGACTGTGCGACCTCCGCTGCTCCGTGCAAAGTATACCTGCTGGCTTGGTTTGGCCTGCCTTATTGCCCCGGCTGATGCTGCTGCTGCTGCTGCTGCTGCTGCTGCTGTTGTGGCGTGATGCGATTCCATCCAGTACGCGAGCACGTACACCACCATACACTCTCTCATATGAGTGTACAAACAATCGTAGCGTGTTTGTGTATGTGCTATGTTTTCGCGATGTACTTGTACTGCTTTTACTTCTAGTACCGGTCTCTTCGTAACCCTTGGAATAGCTTGAAACAGGGGGGGTTACAATTTTATTGCACACGGCTCTTTTGCCCGTCTGCCATCGTGTATATATACTCAAATTGGGTATATTCGTTGGAGCACAGTTATACGTGCCGACATGCGTATTACAATTTCTCGGACGTAATGGATACAGTCTAGCGTGCATGCTACTTGGGGGCACTGGGACATTACCGCGTGTGTTTTATTAGACAAAGTGTCCTGTGTCTGTGTGTGATTTGCATCTCGACACACGACTCTCCAACGATTTTTTGCGTTGCTCGAAACTCGCTCTCAGTGCAAATGTATAAATTAACCACTGAGTGCATAGACAATGGTGTAAAGTGCACACTGGAGTCACTTTAGCTGCAACATGGAACGTTGCATTGGCAAGTTTAAAATTTCAGATTTTTTTCAAGAGTTTACATTTTTTTTTCAGCTGTTAAGCAAGACAAGCATGTGTTGATGATAACTCGCGACCAAATTGTCAGCAACTGCGCAGAATCATGAATATAGTACGATTGTGTAGATAACAGCTTTACCTTTGAGAATTAGAACTGTGACGACGGAAAGGAATTGAGGAAAGTGTATGAGTATTATTATATATTCGTAGTATTATGTAAAGACGTACGTTGCGAAAAATACAACGACATATAGACGTAGTTAGACGTTTGTTTTGCCGTCAATTTGATCTCGGTTGTAGAGCGTGCTCAGTTTTAGTATCAAGTTTGCACACGGTTGGCTTGGAGTCTCGCGACATCAACTTGTTTGTTCCATTCCATCGAGCCAATTCGATTGCATGCACGTAATGCATATTCCAGTATATATATATATGTCGCATGAAATACTATAACCTATTCCATACTCCATACGGATAGTATTCCGTGTAATATTCTATACGTATACATTGACAATCTACAACAATATATGCCCATTGTCCTGCAATTTAGTGCATTGTAATTACTGCTTTATGAATTGTTTAATATTCCAACGAACACGACAGCGCGGTATATGGATACTTAATTGCTTATTAATATAATGAGCCACGGTTAAGAGTCCAATCAGTCATAACTCATCGATAAATTGATCGATGACTTGATTGACATTTGGACTGTTTTTTTAAAATAAATTACGAATCATTGAATACATTGGTGGGACAGGAATAGCTTAAAACGAGGTAAAACACGGCAACTCGCTAACCTCGCAACTCATACCGCATACCGTAATAATTTCTCGAAAAGCATTTATATATCCTTAAGTAAAGTTTATTTACAAACTTGATTACCGATAAGCGCTCGTCGCCTCTTTACGAGGCGACTAATATTCAATTATTCTTAATTAATTCGTATAAGCTTAAATACGATAATGAAATTACTCATGCCTCGATCAACTACGAATTATATATAGAGACGATGCATTAACTATATTATCAGTTTAGATTATTTATTATTTATCACTAATTTTTATGTCTTCAGATGAGCTATAATGACTTATTTCTACATATTTCACGTAATTTTAAGTCCCAATTAGAAAATCTTAAAATCATAGATATACCATCACTTGAACGAGATTGTATGAAGAATTTTTCAATTGATTTAAAAATCTCGATCGTGTACGCCGTGGAATTGATCTACCAGCAGCCACTTCTGTAGGAAGACAGTATCTAATCGGGAGTGACAACGGTGGCTATATGATTCTCGAAAGAAATTAACGCGGTGCTGAGAAAAAATTCTGCAACCACGGTAGTCCTGAGCTCACTCCTACTGGTGTGTAAACCCGATGCTTACGTAACACACGTTTAAATGCCAACGGCGTGAATTGCATTCTCTTTTATACGATTGTACGACTCTCCAGAGTTATATACGTTATATAAAAAAGTATGCAATTATGCAACGTGTGGGGGAAAAAAAAATTATGTATAATTATTGAACTTGGATAATATGTAAGGTATAAATTACAAAATATATCTTTCAATTCAACAAAAAAAAACTAGAAACATCTTGCACCTCGATTCAAACAGCTCGAGTAATTTGGGAAATTTCTGTCTTTGGCGTAAACACATATTTTTCATTAGGATAGCACTAACCTTTAGTTCCTTCCAATTGACTTATTACTCTACTCTTGGTTTCCATCTATTTAATATAAATGTTCCATCTACTCTCTTTTAATTAGTGAATTAAAATTAGTCAACTATATATATATATATATATATTCCCTTGTAATACCAAAAGTCAAATAAATATTTATGTAAAAAAAGAAGCTTCTATACCTGTAATGGAAAATTATGATGTGCGATTTACCGCGTAACCTATTACAGGAGGGCGGTATATATATATATTCCATGGGTATACATTGTTAGTGTTTCATTGATGAGTCCGCAGCGGCGTGCGGGCATCAGAGAGATTAATCGGTCTAATCTCACAGTGACACGCTCACGTCGGCGTCACACGGTGATACGTCTCATGATAATTCGATACGTCGCCTCGTGTCGCGCTGCTACGCTGCGTCGTGTTGGTTGCGTCTGACGCAGATTAACCGTGACTCAAACTTCTCCAGGTACTAACCCCGCTCCCAACTCCGTTGATATTACTGATAATTTATTCTTTCCTACTCTAGAACCTCGATCGCAGCGCGCACGATGTCAAATCGTGACTCTTTTTTTTTTTGTTTTTTTTTTTTCCTTTCGCCTACTATATGAGGTAAAGTTGTCAATACGTCAGTCGAAGAGAAGGGTGTACTCGTGCAACTTTTACATTAGCTGGGAATTTAGATCGATTTCTCTAACATGACTCAACGGGCTCTTCCAGCTCTTCGTTGATTTAATCGGTGTGCTTCATTTTTGCAAAGCGATTCAACTGACCTTAAGAGACTCAAGCGGAGGTATTCGTGAATTCATTAAATCTACAATTTCATTAATTGCAATCAATTAATTCGCTGAGTTATAATCTTCTGGGCTACGATCCAGTTATATTTTTAATATTAATTTAGCTACTAATATTTAGCCCCAATATTATTTTTTATTTATACAAATATTAAATATAGTTTGAAAAATGTAATTTAATTAAAGTTGACTTTTTTTTTAAATTTCAGCTTAAAAAAAATGGATAAAAGAATTGTAAAAAAATTATGGCTAATTAAAGAGCGTCGGGGGATTTCATTGGATGTGAATAAACCATGGAGTTTCGTCTCCTAAAAAAAATGGAGACATTACTGATGTATAGCGACATTGTTCGTGGCTTGAATTTCACTAGGTAGCACTGTGAAGAACCTAGTAAGCAGGTAAATAATTGATGATTTCCGACATTCCGATGATGCCTGAAAATATATATGCATAACTTGGCAAGACAACCCCGGACAATGTGATCGTGAAGAAAAGTGAGTTGATTAAAATTTCATTCCATACAACGTAGTAATGGAGTTGGTTTTCAAGACGCACGAAAGATCCGTATATGCCGGAGTATATTAAAACTACAGATACTCTTGCTCCGCGAAAGCCATTCATCGCGGGCTCGATAGTTCTATAACTACCCTTGCAGATAAAACATTCTCAGAATTCTCACAGCCTTTTTCGCGCGCGTTTTCACCTCCTCGGAAACTTCTTACAGCGAATTCAAACTTATAAGCACTTATAATGGAAGCTGGATTTAACTTTAATGCACGGAAAATCCACACCAATACGGCAACTTTAGCGGGTAACAAAGTTGAAAGCAACATGCGACTTATCACCTATTTTATCGGAGCTTATAGAAAGCTAGCAAGTTAATATTGGTCCGACGCATTGTTTCACGGCGAACGAGGGCGCGTGTTACCAGACCGTAATAATAATATCCAAGCAAAGCTATAACCCAGGGCTTACTTCACAAACGGTATGCCAGATTGATATAAACACCAAAGGACAGCGGGCTCAAACGGCACCATTTTTTTCCAGATAGGCGTCGTCAACCAATTTCATGAATTATTTCTAAAGAATTGTCTCGATAAAGCGTAAAATCTGCATAATTGTATTTTTCTAATGTTTTTTTGCAAATAAAACTTGTGTGCGAAAATAAACTCGGAAAAATATACTATACTAATTTTCATGTATTTTTCTAATCGCTCTCTCTCGGTTGTTCAATGTAAAGCAACATATAATAGCAACATATTACAAAGCCTCTAAACTCGACTACTGTAATTTTGAGGTTTACGCACCAGGGAGCGAACGAGTTGCATATGCGTGCGTTGGTCGACATGCGTGCAGCTGCTGTCACACTCAGGTGCATAGTAGGGAAAAAAAAAAAAAGGAACGAGAGCGAGGGGGAAAGGAAACGGACAAAGATAAAAAATCTTACAGCCTACTTTGGCGAATGCACCCCGGACTATTGTGGCATCGCCCTCCGTAGGGCGAGCCGACCCTATCCAATTATTTATACTCCTGTATATAATATACATATATTATACACGTTGTAGAGAATATGAGACGCGGCTAACAATATATCCAAACTGAATTCGCTGGGCAAACCACTATTAAGTATTAAGCCGGATGTACTCTCTGGATCAACAGCGTATTTAATTGTACATTTCACAGTGCGTGACTATAAATCATTTCCCGCTCAATACTATATTTAGGTCATTGTATTTTTAGTGTAATTGTGTTTGTAATATTTTCAATAATTAATCCGTTTTCGGTATTTTAAGTAATTAAACCTCTCACTAACCCATTTGTACGCTCGAGTTACTTTAATATTTATCCTCTCTCGCCATTCTGTAGCTTCTACAGATTTTTTTCTTATCCTCTCCGATTTCTCCACCGTTGCCATTTCATTATTTACGTTTTTGTATCACGTGTACTTTGTGCGCGTGAAAACTCCGAAAAACCTGACCGAGACAGTCGGTTAATTTCATCGAGTTTCTGCTGTATAAGCACTCGAAACTCAGAAGAACTAGCTTCCGCTCGGTATAGATTCCGGATAAACTAGAATGAAATTCTCAATATACAGGGCATCCCAATGGAGATGCCAATCTAAAAAATCTCGTACTTATCGCGGCAAGAAAATGTAAATACATTAAAGACATTAACTCATTCGTGTAAACTAATTTTTTCTATTTCTTGTTATTCATCTTTTAATTGATCCTCTTAAATTTCGATAAAAAAAAAAACAAGGTACAAAAATAGTTGAAAAAATCAAGTTAAAAACGAATACATGGGAAATTGATTCTGTGTCATTTTCTCTTTAGTTTTCTCACGACGAAACCACTGTCCGAAGCTGATAATCGTGATCTCGATATTTAAATATGTGGGCATTAAAAAGACACGCACAAAGAAGACTTTTTCAGTGGTAAACTGATATATTTGTGAGGGCGATTGTGCACCTCGAAACCTGGTCTGTAATAGCTGGTAGAGTAGCAGGTATACGCTAAGAGGAAGGAGAACTCGAGCTTCGACAGACTCGTTCTCCCCCCACACCTTCCACTCCGATATACTCGCACCAGGCCTCCAGGCACCTATACCTCAGGAGCACGCCTGGAAGCTGACGCAAACCGGTTTCTTCGCTCTCGAGTAAGAAAGAGAAGAGGGAGGACAGAGACCATATGGTATAGTATGCTCGACCAGACTGCCCAACGCCAAGTCCATAGAGTTTCCAACGGATCAGAAGGCAGCCCTACAAGCAACTTAGTTGGATATAAAATATTAGACTATTGAAAAATCTACTGGTAAGCGACACTAATTTTTTATATTCATAAACTGATATCTTTAATTTAACATACATGTGTTGTGTAAAATTAGAGTATTCATTAATTCATTGAAAACTTGAGTAATTTTACAGCACACGTGTATTTACGATATTTTAATTCATTTTCTAATTTGATGCCCAATTTCATTGAAATTGATGAAGAGATGTGAAAAATTGTAACTTGCCAAATAGACTTGGGTGTGCGTGTGGGTGCGTGCGTGCGTGCGTGCGTGCGTGCGTGCGTGCGTGTGTATGTGTGTGTGAATTGAAAAATGATTTTAAAAAAATGAAAGCCCCTATCCAGTGGGAAGATTTGTCAAGTGGGCACTTGTTGGGCTACTCTACAACTACGAATCATATTTTTTCATTGTCACCCATAGCGCGATCCACGAACCCGAGGTTGATGGTCCTTGAACCGCGTAACTAGCGCGCAATCGCGCTGCCTTCGCGTGGGAAAGTCTGCAAACCCGTCGAAAGCCCCCCGAAACTCTGTCTGCGCACGCTACCCACCACCACTGCTGTAATTTGCCAACGAAATCGTTTCACGGACCTAGCAACTAATAGGGTTCGACTGTTGTCCAAACTGTAATCGCAGTCTCGGCTCACAAATTAATGCAATATCGTGGAATACGTTTTTCGTGTTTAAAGTTTCCTCCTTTATTTATTAGTCAAATTTCAATTGTCAGGCTTCGAATTGACGACCTACAACAATGTCCACAATCTCTACCGTTAAAATCAACGTTTTTTTTCATTGTCAAAGCAAAAAAAAAATTATCAAAACTTTCGATTGTTAAAGACTGCTGTAGAAAAATTGACTCGAACATAGCAATGTCATTTTCTCAACTGCTAAATGAACCCAAGGGATTACCGACATTTTTTAACTACAACTTTATATAGGTTATCAAGGAGGTTAGAGCGATTCACGCTAGTGGATTTAACTAATGGAACTGCGATAGAGGATCAATATAGGATAACCTAGAGAAACATTAAAGGAAAATATTTTATACTGAGACATTTTTTGTGTCAAGTCGTGTTGTCGAATAATTTTTTTTTCAAACCCACAATTGAGAAATAAAAAGCTTAAAGGGTTAATGATCTCATTAACAAAGGTATCGCTTGACTATACGCGTAATTTATAACGTAACATTTGACAAATGTAGTAAAGTATTCACGGGAAAGTGATAGAGCAGGAAAGCTCATTAACACGTAATTGTAGCATAGAAAACTTTCTAACGCTCCCGCTAAGCATATATACATATATATATATATTCCTCACGAAAGTTGGAGCTGTAACTTCGTATCCGTTTATTGAATGAAAAAAAAGTGTGTGCGGGGGGGGGGGGGGGGGGGATTGCAATAACAAACATCGGGCGAGTGAGGAGTTGGCCAAAGTGTCTATAATAAACACACAGTGTTAGCCCAAACGGATATGGCTTCGTCGTAGCCATGGTTACGCTTTAGTTTTCATCTCGCTCAAAAAGCACTTTTCTGCTGCCCTCTTCTCTCGTAATCCTCGTTTCATCGGATTATTCCATCGAGAAAATTCCACAATTGCTCGACCAATGTAGCCACAAACGGCAATTTTAATATTATTTAATTGCTTAATGAAAATAAAAAATTATCATGCGATAAGATCGTAAATATCAAGATGTTTACGAATCGGATAAATTCACTTGAATATACATTGTCGGCTAATAATAACTGTGATATATATATCGTAATACCGATAGAATTGAGAAAATTGAGCATTTACCGAATATTTATATTTCATATTAGCTACTTTTTCATGTTTTTTTATTACTAACGATAGCTTGGCGATTTTATTCCAATTACGCTTCTTACTGCGCGAAAATATAACGAAAAACTCACCGAAAAAGCGTGTCTAGGTGTTTCGAAGAGGGTCAATCCACCCGTTTTAGACAGCGCGCTGGCGCTGGTGATCGTCAGTAGCACCACGCTTCCAACGGTCGAACAACACAACTATATAAATTCACGTATAAACTCTGCAAGAATCACTGGCAGCCGTGTGCCGTCCCACAAATCCGCACAACGATAGCACACAATTGCGAAAAAACGAAAAAAAAAAAAAAAACAAAGAAAAGAAGAAATCGACGAACAAACGGCAAATCTTGGTTGATATATCTTGACGCCCAGAGGGTGTGGAGAAATGACGGGCAGTGGCAGACCCGTAGGCGCGAAATTGAAAAAAAAAAAACACAAAATTTTAAACAAACGCACCAGTACAAACACTATACATATATATGGTGATCCACTATATATATATATATATGTAAGATCGAAGCACCAAATGGACAACTGTCGCCAATTACCGAGAAAACGAATGCGCACTCACACGTGCGTTCCTCCAAATTACATTAATTCCTTAATCCCCTTAGACCACTCACTACAATTTTTCCACTATTCACGTTTTTTTATTTCACCAGCATAAATCCATAAAACACAAAGCCGTAGTCCTCATCGAATTTGAAACTTCCCGCTGTTGTCCGTAATACTCGCACATTTATACGTACATTTTGGCTTATTTTCACTTGAGAATAAGTAACAAGAATAACAATGATAGAGGGTATGTTTTGCTGTTGTTTATACTCGGAGGAAAATAGAGAGACAGAGAGACAGAGAGAGAGAGAGAGAGAGAGAAAAGAGAGAGAGAGATATATATGATCTAACAACGAACAAATTGAAAGCGACGCGAACGACGGTCAAGTCGCGACTGTCGAGCGTCGAGCGACGCGAATGCGGAGGGTTGCCCCCCACCACCATCGAGTAGTTTCCTCCTTCTGCCGCCCGGGCGAAGAGTCGACGGTGCTCGTTGCCTCTCTGTCTCTCGCTACGCCCCACTCGGCGACCTCGCGCGCGTTTTCTTGGCCCGTTCACTCTCTGGCGCGCGCTTCTTGCGTATGCTCTTCGTCACGCTAAGTACGAGTTCTGTGTGTTCTTTTTTCTTCTTTCTTTTCGTTTCTCTTGCACACGCGATTTTTTTTTCTACCTTGGGCGTCACCAGTTTGCTCTTCATCTTCGGAATTGCTCTCAAACTCTGCGCTCCAGTGTGTTGGTTGCACTACTCGCGGGTAATGATGCGTTCAACCCGCGATCTTGTCGTTCTTTGACAGTTGAGACTCGTGATCTTGATATGTACCCCGGTTTGCGCTTCTTCTTTATCTTTCGACGTGATAATCCGTCTTTTTGCATGAATATCGCGGGATAACCCAACGACAAACCGCTCACTTTCTTTATGGATTATTTACGGGCCAAAATACGGTGTGTCATAATCCACAACTTTCTACTCTAGCATTTTTAACACAGTTATAGTTACGGTGTAAACCGATAAATTATGTTTACTCGAGTAACTGGTAATGCAGTCGCGGTTACATTATCGGCTATTTATGCTAAAGAACTTTCTGCCAACAATTGAGTACTTATTATTGAATTTAAATATCCGCAAGATATTGCGAATTGCTTTAAAAATCCGGAAATTCCGATAAGACAATAAACTTGTGCGACTAATTTAAAAAACGAAAAATCCTATTGTCCAATTGAATATTCTGCCATAAAAAAGAGATATACTTTTGAAACGGTAAATACCTAACCATCTACGGGGTTAGTTCGCAGAACAACTTTTGTAAAATCAGGTGAACCGTGGTACATTAAAAGAGGCATGATATTTAGAAAGACTGTTGGGAAAAAAGTTATGGTCGATTTGACATGAAATCGGCCATATACTCGGGTAGGTGGACTGCCCCAGCGCTGTGTGCTCTTGGCGTACTCAACATGGGCCCCTCGAACCAGTTTCAAACGCTCCGGCAGCAGCGTATGGCCCTGTATAGTGCTGGGTATTACTCCACCTATATGCGCTACACGCACGGCAGACTTGAACCACTGTAGGTCCGGTGGTGTGGCCCTACCCTCTGACCCCCTAACCCTCCCGTCCCATATGCACGGCTATTCTTCTTGCAGTTGACTCAATTCACTCTACCCACTTTGTTCTCGCGTATACTTTTACTCGGAATGAGCTGAATAGAAGATTTTTAAAATATTCAATTACACAAGCCAATTTGTAATATAAATGTGTGCGATTACTCAGTCGATGCTTGCACGTTCCTTCAAGAGAAAAAAACACCCACCGTCAATTACCGTATCTTTCAAGTTAAATATTTATTCTCACTCGGTATAATACTATGTTGTGTGTGTTTCTCCTATTTTGTTGCATCAATGAATTAAAATTATTAACAGCCAAGTTTTTCTTCACCTCAATTTCCAGTAGATTCTAATAGGATATTGAAAACTAAGTGTGCCATATATTAATTCACTGGAATGACAATTCACATGGCGGAACGTTGTTTGACGATAGGTCAAAGAATTTTTTGCTTCGTTAAACTGATGGTATACATTACAAATTGGACGACATTGGCTTGATTTTTCTACGATTGGGCGATAGAAATCTATTAATCACCTTGATGAATGCCTCAGTCTTGAACCCGCATAGATCCATGAGTGATTCGTTGCGCCGCGCCATCGAGCACATTGTTGTTTGGGTGCCTTCGAGATGCGCCGACTTTTATCCAAATTAGTGTCGGATGGAAGGTCCATCTATCTCGTGAAATCACGTGATACCGAAGGTACGATAGACCAAGTGAGAGGACGCACTATGTACAGTTGGTTGATATATACATGTATAGGTGAGGGAGAGAGGCTCGTGCCACACGTGAATACCGAGACGGCGTCCAGTGTCTCCCCCTCAGACCCCGAGCGAAACCAATTACGTAGACAGCCGCGAGCACGAGACGGATTGATCGGATGCCAAATTACGGACGTAGTTTAACGCCGGGAACATCGCCAAACCCTCTGGGGTCACGAAGCGCTCATCCTCCGAGAGGTCCCAATCTTAAACGACACGTGTTCTCTTTGGTATGCTTGCTTCTACAATCAACAAAGGAAACATAAGGGTGGCCCTTAATATTTCATCAACGTTCCAATTCTTCAGCTCTAACCCTCTAAAATACTTCTCGTTGATGCTAAGAAAATAGAAAATCTTTGAGGCCGGCTCGGAGGACATTTTATTCTTAACGCAATACGTTTGAAGATTAACACTGCTTCAAAATGGAGAGAAATTTCAGTTTTTTGTGTATTTTTTGTACATTACAGTGCTCTTTTGGCATCTGATTAAAAATTCAAACTCTACTGGATTTGCAAACTGGAAATAATTATTTTATACCAGCCTGCACAAATACAGTGTTGAAAATCTCATCGAATTCCGATTAATTGCCTCTTTTTAAACTTGCCCGAGAATCACAAAGCACTCTCTATGAAAAAGTGAAAATTAATATTTACGTGAACGAGTATTAATTAGTTGATTGTTTCGTTGGTCCGCAGGGCAAACGATATTTTAATCGGAATAGCGCTAATGATACTGCCAGCCGTGACCCAGAAAATAAATGAAAGGTGAAAGCACGAAGAGCGTGATGCATAACAAATATATATTTAGTAGAATAAATGAAGTATATGTAATAGATAAGTGACAAAGAAAAAGCCTATGCATCGACAAGTGGTTCCTTGTTGGTTAAAGCAATGTTTCACAGTGCATTCCATTCGCGCCCCTCGTTCGAGTCGTTTGCTTGTGTTTTTAATATGTATATATATATATATCACGAATACCATTTTTTAAGCACATACACATTGCTTGTATATTGTATATGCTACGATCGTATGCATGTTTAATTGTCGTAAAGTTGCCAAGTCATTATTCAGCGTACTCACGTGTCACCCAAGCGTGAGTCGTTATACCGAACAACCTGTCATAGAAAAAAGTTTGCTGCCCGCCTGCCGTATGCGATATACACTATATGCGCTATATGTATCTCGGTCTGGCTATTATACTCGTTACTCTTTATACGCTTGTTTATCGAACTCAACGCGTCCTCTGTTGTTCCGACATTATTTTCAAATGTTTTCGCTCCGTCTGAGCTTAAGGTCATGTCAAACCAGCTGTAATTTTCCTGTTATACTTGTTTCGTGAATAACTTTCCTCACGCTCAGTCTATCATTATACTTGTGTCAAGAAGACATTTCTCTGACCATTATATATTTTCACAGTTACCAAGTCGACTTTCTTCATTCTAATATATCTTGTAGAACTAAAAAAACCTTATAGAGGCTTGTATTTCTTGCTTTTTTTTTTTTTTTTTTTTTTTTTTTTTTCAAAGGAATATTCTTTTAATAATCAAAACATGGCCAATTGTGAATGGTAATGTCATATAAAAATCGAGAAACTTTTTGTTTTTGGTAATTGAAAAAATATATTTAGAGAGAAAAAAGAACTTTGAATATCCAGCACCGAGGTTTTCCAGTTGAAAATCGGTCTGCAGTTGTGATATCTTGTTGAGATGTTGAATTGAATTTAGATTCATTTGAGAAAGGTTAATTAATGAAAAAGATAGTTAATCGACATTCGGAGCTACTATAATCTATAAAGCGAATGCGGTAGGTAGTTTGAGATGGAATGCCTCGAAGGGTACACAGCAATAGTGCAACAGAGTCGCGATATAGAGTGCAAAAGGGAGAAAGATATAGATAGAGTAGCCTCTTTTCCTTTGGCCTTTGCTTCCGTATGCGTGAACGAGCGAAGCACCCGCGCCGCTTATCGCCGCTCCAGAGTGCGCCACACGGAGTTTGCTTGTTCCAAGTGCATATCCATGGCCACCCTAAGCCGGCGCATACTGCACACTTAACATGCACCCTTTGTGCGTGCGTACGCACTGCAGCTTGGTTTGCTGCGTGTGTCTACTGTAGACCCTCTTTACATCCATAGTACCGCGAGAGTGCCGAGCGCTATGTATGCTTTATGAGCAAAATACACGCAGGGGGGGGGGGGGGGGGGGGGGCGAAAGCCTTCCTTCGTAGCGACTTGCGATGCGTCCATCAATTCCCCCGCGAAACTCTTCGATTCCCAAGTGAAATTGTTCAAATATCCCTTCCACGAGCGATGCTCGACGTACCCCGATGCATAATTTCAACGACTAATTGTTCCTCTGGACGCATTCATAATTAATTCGAAATTCGAGGCACGAGCGCAACACGAATGGCCGAATGAATGTTCGTTATATCCAACTGTGCTCTGCATACATATATATATATATATATATAGTATATACCGTATGTATATACATTGCCAGAGGTATATATACGTAAATGAATCAGAGTTGATGAGACCTGCCGTGATTTGTAACAGTTATGTACTATGATAATAGACGTTAATTGCCCGAAGCAATAATAATAATTGAAGGAAAAGTATGCGAGTATACAGAACGCCTCAGAATCAGTACCAACAATTTTTACTCCGATGTACGTAGAGCAAAACTATTATATTACCTACTATACATTGTTAAATATGCAAACGAAAAATTTGGTCATGCCTTTGTTAATTTCTTTGCTCATGTATCGTTTAAGTATTAGAATTGCTCAACTCACCTAAGACAATATCCAGTAATACGCTCTCGATACTTATTCCATTCGATTCGATTGAATTTGAGGAACTGAAATGTTTCTAGTAATTCGCGAATATTTCCAACAGTTGCAATAATTTCAATAGTTCGCTTCTGAAGCCGAGAGAAGAGTTAATTTTCTGATGGTAAAATGTAACCGCCTGTGGATTAAAACTGGATTTCTCGCCCTGCGTTTCTTAGGTAGCCACTACAGTGCATTTTATCACAGCACCTCGTATATCGTATGACTGTGAGTAATGCAAGTATCTATTGTACTGGCAGCATGTGCATACGGCAATAAAGGCAAGACGCACGGATGCGTGACACACGAAATCTAATAGCGTTATATCCCACGCATTTACTGCTCTGTGCATGTACTATCTTCCACATGCGGTACAATTTATCAGAATACGAAGAGATCAATGCTTTAGCATTTATTTTTATCTCTAAAAATAATAAGCTTCAAAGAATTCGTTTGTTTAACTTTATACCGAAGAGAATGACGGATCATTTAAGATCGCCTTGAAAATTGTATAGCAAGTTTTATTTTTTAGGAGTTGGTTTTTCAACGTAACGCGAACGACAGATAACCATTTCTGGTATGGTAGGTAGGTAGGTTTCTTCTTCTCTCTAGTTGAGAAGTTGGCTCGTTCGATGCACTGTGAGAGTTTTCCAGAACCGTGGCCATCTCTTCTCCATTTCGTACTGAAATAAAATCATTTACAGCCTCGTTACGAAAGAATTCCACGGCTGTGGTATAAGGTGGCAAGGGCGCGAGAGCACGCGAGAGCGGTTCTCGCACGACCATTGCCGCATAGTCGGTGGTGAGACCGGTGAGACCGGTGAGCGCGCACCGAGACCCTTTCCTCCTTGCTATTATACTTAGCCGGCATCGCGTACACGGTTTACGGTAATGCTGGTGCGCGTACCGCCCTCCGCTAAAGCGACATTAACTCGCGGAGCAACTTTCAAGTATCAACGTTCATGTGTGCGGAGCTGCTCACCGAGATAGCCAATCGACGACCAATCGAGATTATTAAATTTCTTAACTTCTCCCGGAGCACGTTCCGGACAATAACGTTAAATGCCAAACAATAACGAGCCACACAATGCACATTTCTCATTAAACACGTGTGTTGAGGAAATTGATCGTGAGTCAGCTGAGAAAGTTGAAAAAAAAAATGTTTACCCCGATAGAAATGACTATAAGGATAGATGAAATGAAACATTGTTCCAAGTGGAGTTGCACACACCTTACATCTATTGTTTGATTAAAAAATGTATCGATTTGTGATACACTGTGTTGTTCTCAATGTCTCACGTAGCTAACTAAAGCTCTTATCTGTATTGCATAATTCACTAGCTTTCATTTAAATTCGAGATCTCTTTTCCCATCTAGATTCATGAGGCTTAAGCAGCAAGGAGCACCACGAGGAGGATCGAGAACAACATACAGTAATACTCGACAAGAAAACATTAATAAATATGCTTAAAGCATTATAAGTGACTGGAGCTTGGTTAGTCGGAGGCTCAGCAACATTACTACTGTGCTGGCAACTAACTCGCCCTCGCATTTTCCCCGTGATGTACAGCGCAGGGCACTATAATGCACACTTACCGTGTACCTTACATACATAGATGTATAAAGTTGGGTGCGAGAGCCGTGAGCTTGGAGACTTGAACGGAACGTGTTGGTTTCCACCGCGGCAAGCCGTAGTAGCAGCGGAGCAATGGTAGCGCCCGGGCGTGGGTTTAATCGTGTGGGTGTAAGCTGGTAGCTAGTCTCGGGTATTGCGTTCGCTTCTCTGCCCTCTTCCTCCTCTTCGCTCCTCGTTGCTTGCTTGCGCTACAGCTCTCGGCGTTGGTGGTAACGAGCTACGAAGAGAACCGAGGATCAAGAGAACGGAGGGGTATGAGGGACTATGACGACGTCGACGGTGGTCGTTGTCGCGTCCAGAGAGAAACCAACTCTCTCTCTCTCTCTCTCTCTCTCAACGCCTGCTTCTATTGCTGATGGTGCGCTGTGTTGCAGCAGACTGCGTGACGCTTGGAGCCTCGAGGGCGTGGCGATACACGTTGCGCCGCGCCAAACGATAAGAACTTACTATCGTTCTACCCGGTGTGTCGCTCGTAATTGCTCACACGGAGCCTTGGCATCAGGTGTAAGATGCGAGCAACTGCGAAAAGACGAAAAAAAAACTGAGTTAAATAAGAAAACGGCGATAGAGTGTGTAAGGGTATGTTTATAATGAACGTGATTAAGAAATTGGGGGCATGAAATATAGCGGACGTAATATAAAGTGTGCGCGTCGGTGAGTTAACTATTTCTTGCATCAAAGCGTTCATTGAGGACGCATTATTAAATGCTTTGCATGTCAAGTTTTCAGCATTTTTGAATTTTATCATTCCAAGATGTCGCTAAAGTGCGTTGGCTCGTGTAAGAGTAACATCTGGTATGGAATGTTTCGTAAAACTTTTAAAAACTCGATTAACTATTCCGGCGATTTGTATTTCTAAAAAACGTCTCTCTTGAATCCAATTACGAGATGAAAATATGGATGAAAATTTAGAAGATTCGTAGATCGGTCAAGATATCAATTCCGGATTTATTTTTCAGAATATCTCTCTCGTGCAATGACACGAATGAAAAAAAGGGATAGAAAGCAGCGCAGTATAAATGTAGTTGAGAAAAATAATGCCTATATGCGTATATAAAAAGCGCCATAGGCCAATGGTCATTTTTACGTTGGTCGCCTTGTTTATAAATCTCTGTTCGCGTAGCTATAAGCACGCGAATAGTAACTTGACTGAGTGAGAAGGTGAGAGAGAAAGAAAGAAAAGAAAAAAAAACACTACGAAGAAAAGAAGGGTAGAGTGAAATTACGGCAGAAAGTAGAAGTGCTATTGCTATACGCAGATGCGAGAGACTCACGCACGGTTGCGGTACGCGTAATTATCCAAGTGTACGAGCGTGTATCTTTCAAGTGGGCTGTTGCTGCCGTCGTGCACTCTCGTGTACCCGGGACACTAATACTGTAGTAGCCCTTCGGATGGTTTCCAGACTCGCAGCGGGGCAGTGAGCTTTTAGATGAGGGGGGTGAACGTCGAGTATTGCGAGGCTTTGAAAAAGCCCAGAGTACAGAGTACAGCATAGTGTATAATTAAAGGTACAGGGAGAATTGATGTTCGAAAAGTATACAGTCTAAAGTCCCATAAGATAACATATGAAAAAAAAACAGCTTCTCTCGGATATTCATAAAATCGATGGCACTTTTTTTTTTAGTTTCTTTCGGCATCGATATACCTCCTATATGTCAATTTGTCACAATGTCTGCAATCGCAAGTTCGAGACATTCCGAGATCAGGCAACCGACATTTTGGATCGAATTAGCGATCTCTGTTCGCTGTATAAGTGATGAAACATTCTATGGAATGACGGTAGCGTTTGAAACATTTATCCAATACTCATTCAACGTATACGCGCGAGAAACCAGAATCGAGAAACGCAATATTTTGGTCGCTTTTGAGAACTCAGTTATCTTATTGTTAGTGAGTGTTTTGATAGCCTTTCTCTGATACAAATATGTTTTGCCGACTTTGCCAATTTTTCAATAGGCAAGCAAAATAATAAGTATTGGAATGAATGGAAAAACGTGTAATTAGAGAAAAGTGAGCCAGTCGAGTAACGAATACCTCACATATGAGATAGCGATTTGTCGCAAGTGTTTAATCGATGAAAAGTTGAACCGTTGATGTACACCGATTTATACAACGCTTATGCCGGAGTACTGCACCAAGTGAGCGCATGCTTTTGCAATTGCATTCTCAACTTGCTCCACTCTCGATTCTCGTTTACGCATTATTACACTACACTGATGTGGCAATGGGTAATACGCTATACGCTCCCACTGTATATGAGTACGTGTGTATATGTAGGCACACTCGGTTGATGGTATCCCGTGCATACCCGTGTGCCTTGTACTTTCGAGCTTGGAGAACAGCGTGCCACGCCACGATGTAGCACTGATTGAACGCAGCTACCATTATACCCTCCAAGTTAGTTACACATGGAATGCCAGTTGTAACGCTCCAACTAGCCACCCAGTATACTGTATACTCTTGATTTTCGTTTATTCGCACTCTCTCCACTCGAGCGTGACGCTCCTTTTATTTCTCCGATAATTTTATTTTCTCTTCAACTAAGACTTTAAGCTAAGAATTTTGAAATATTTTTCAAGAAAAATTTCTGCAAACATAGTTGAAAGTAATATCATATCGTTGCCCGAATCCCGAAATAATAAATTAAATAACAACAAAGAAAAGAAGAAAAAACAAAAATAGTAAGAAAGAGCTAATTTTCATGCCACGCATAATTACAAAGAAATGACATTTCATCATGAAATACAGAAGTGAATAAAAAAAATGCAGCTGCTACATGTGGTAAATTGCCACGCGCTGATATTGCGGTATTTTTTACGATGCGACCAACGTTCACCCTTATTCGACGTTTAACGTCATGAGGAAAGGGCAGTTTTTCAACAGGAAGGGAAGGTGGGTAGTAGGTAGTAGGGGTATTAACATATATGAGCGTGCCTAATTGGCTTAGATCCCAAGACCTTAACTTATCTGTGGGAGTGCATAGTGTTACTTGCATAGTTGCCGGCGGTGGTTATTAAACGCTCGAAGAGGAGCTAGCGGATCCGGTGCGGAACTAAGGTCTCTCTCGGTTTTCTCCTCCTGCCCAATACCGTATAGCGCGGCGTAAACGTTTATGGCTTATTCCGCGAAACCCTCCAACACCGCCATTTTCCTTCATGGCTTGCGATAACGATGAAATTCTTGAATCTTGTAGTATCCGGTACATAGCGAAGGTCTCGTCGTTGTTCCGTACTTTTACACGCTAACCTTTTCGATTAGCTTGTGGTTGCGTCTCTGTTTTTCTTCTTCTTTTATCACGCTAGCTGATCGGTGGATCGATCACATATTTTTAGATCCACATAGTGAATTAGTTTGGGGCCGGGCAGATGAAGTTCATCAAATTCGAAAGTTCTTTTAATCTTTAACAAATCGCGAGTTAGAATTTTTTAAGATATATGACTTAGCCCAACTTTTATAACCTAATACAATTTTCCTTAAACTTTTAGATGAATTTATCAATAGCACGAATAAATGTTACCAACAATTGAATTTGAACCTTTTAACATCTGGACTATGGAAAAACGCTTTAATACAATAGCACGGGAAATTAATCTTTATAATTAATATATTTAAACATCGAATTACATGTGATATTTGAGTTTCGTTTTCATACCACCAGGCAAGTCCGGGTAATACTCTCACCTATTTTTTACTATGGCCCTCTTGCGGTGCATCGAACAGTTGCTATAGTTTAGTCGATAAAACAGTTTACGAGAGTTTGGCTTTACTAGAGTGTGATATCCGCATAAGCATTGTCGAAGCTCACATTTCTGTTTGATGAAGCAAAAAAATGATAAACCTCATGTTGATAACCGTATGATAAATATAATTTGCTACGTGATTTACGACGACAGCTGTTAATACCGCGGCAGCCGCCGCAACCTCCTGTCTACCAGCACAACATGTTGCGCTTGCTTTTTTCCTTGCTCATTATCGAGTAGAGTAAGCTCTGTAAACACGCACATACACATAAGTTTTTTGGCGAAAGAACGTGTCTCCAAGAGGTTCGTTAAATTTGTGAAAGATAAAGAAATACATTAAATGCATAATCGTCATTGCAATAGGAAAGTTAATTGTCTTTGGAGATCGTAAGAAGGCATTATAGGCCGCATATACGGCCAAGATGAATCACGGACGCGCCCCCACACGGATGGAGGGTATGATATCGCTAAAGGTTGGCAACCTCTCCTATCGATCTACCACCAACGATGTTCGACGAGTTTTTTGCCGTTACGGCAAGCTCGGAGACGTTTACATCCCAAAGGACAAAAATTCTCGGCTCAATCGGGGTTTTGCATTTGTCAGGTGAGGTGAAAATAAAACACAAACAAAAGCCATCGCCGCGCAATCTACGGTTACTTGAGCACGTTGAAGCGCGTCGCACGAGTCAAATCAGTGTTAAATATATTTCTCTTCTTTTTCGCCAATTTTTATGCATTATGTAACAATAATCGAGGATTATTTCTATTTCTGCATTTGTGCCTATAGAAAAACATATTATAGTGATGATTTTAAAAAATAAGACATACGGTTAATGTTAATCTTTTGACATTGGGGCTTTCCCAATTTTCCAAATTCTTCAGACTTATCATTTTTGCTTTCGACCATAGCGGAAAATATTTTTGTCAATTGACCGGTCAGAAAATCACCACATTCTCACGAGAGTTATTAATTCGGAAAGTTAATCCCCAATGTTAAGAACAACTGAAAATTACCGTTAAATGTTTTTACCAATTTATTCATGAAGAATTTATTGAAAAAAAAAAAAAAAAAAAAAAAAAACAACAACAAAAATATCTTCAATTTCCAGCATCGGTAATTCTTTTCGTCAATTAACCGCTCACAAGAAATTACCGTGACGGTACGGATACCGTTCAGTGACGAACTTCCGTTTGAAATTTTGCATCCTACCTCTGCACATCATCGATCGCAGTTGTTGAATATAGAAAAATAAACAATATTCAAATCACGAAAACGTGAATGCATTTACGTAAGTTTGTCAGAAATTAAAAAAAAAAATCATCGAACGACTTGAAACGATGGTATTTTGAGTAAAGCAGTGACGACTGTTGGTTCGTGCGCCGCGACTAGCCGCCACCGTCGCGCGTCACATCCGTTAGTGAGCCACGCGCCGCGCGATCACCATTCGCCATCTTGTTTCGATCGTGTTTGGACGTTTGGTCTTCGTTAGCGTCGCGAGAGCTTGCCGGGGGTTTTAAGTATCGTCAACACCAGCTGACAACGACTCTTTTGAGGACGTAGAATATACCGTATTTGTTAATATTCAACTGAGAAAGCTCTTTGTGAGCTTTTCCGCTCGAGGATGAGCTACGGTCGGCCACCGCCCCGTATCGACGGGATGGTGTCGCTCAAAGTGGACAACCTGACCTACAGGACGACGCCAGAGGATCTTCGTCGCGCTTTCGAGCGATGCGGCGAGGTCGGCGATATTTATATACCTCGCGATCGTTTCACCCGCGAAAGTCGCGGTTTCGCATTCGTCAGGTGAGTTCCGGCACTTTCGTCGCCCAAAGTGAGACGCGAGGCCGGCGGATTTTTCTTTTTCCCCAAGAAATTTCAGTTTGCCAGAAAACAAACAAAAAAAGCTATGCTTTCAAAATTTAAATTGCAGTCTTTGGGCGCATCGCTGTAAAATACACAATGTCAATTGTTTTTGGCATCGCAGTTGGAAGCTCAGTAGAGTCTATATAGCTTTATGGTGCTTGACTAAAAAAACTTTTGACTTTCATTTTTCCACAGAGCACTACTAATTACTATCTCTATTGGGCAGTGATTCGAAATAATTTCTTTTTCTAGGTTTTATGATAAACGCGATGCGGAAGATGCGCTAGATGCTATGGACGGTCGTCTATTGGATGGCAGGGAACTGAGGGTTCAAATGGCACGCTACGGAAGGCCTACATCTCCACACAGAAGCCGTGGAAGTCGTCGTCGTGGAAGGTGAGTTAAATCACTTTTGTGAACACAGAGCTATGGTTGACAAACTCTTCGTATTCGTGACACTACAATAGGAGTTTGAGTATACGCTGTGGAGCCTAAATTTTCTTTCACCTTTCAAATTCTTGCATCTGTACAAAAAAAAAATGTCTCACTCGGAAAAAAAGGGTCTGTACAAGATTTTTAAATATTGCCCGAATAACATGTAATTTTGTAAAATTTCAACATCAAGGCCATAAAATACAAAGTCCTCGTGTCGATGCGAGCAACGATAGGAGGCAAAAATTTGTCAACTCTCAAAGATGAAAGATGTAATGGAATTTTAATATCAGCGACATCTCGAGAAAAAAAAATTACCTTTTACTTGAGCTATTTTTAGTCGGATCTTGCAATTTCAATGTCATATGAAAATGAACACTTTCTTTCCCCCGTATACACATGTTTGTAAATAAAGAAAAGAAAAGCAATATTGCTCCAAATTTGCAATGTCATGATCGATCGATTGGCAACACAAACGGCATCTGCTTCACAGATCGGGAAGCCGGAGCCGGGACCGACGACGTTCTCGTTCCAGATCTCGTTCAAGATCCAGAAGCCGCGACAGGGATCGCAGACGTTCCTACAGTCGTAGCCACAGCCGTTCAAGATCCGACAGTAAGAGCTCCAGAGGAAAATCACGCTCGCGAAGCAAGTCTGCCGACCGAGCAAAGGACAGCCGCTCAAAGTCTAGGTAAGATTGTCAACTCGAACATTTCATGGGGTAATAACATCATGACGTCACACTAATTGCACGCGTTTTCCAATGACGTGAGAAAATTTAAATCTCCGTGATAATTTAAACAACTACCATTTTACGTATATAAGTAAGGAAAATATGTTTAAAAAATTATTAAAGGTTTCTATTATTGTTAAACTACGATAAGAAAGTGAAATATCCCATTTTTTTAATTTTTTTTTTTTTAAAACACTATTAATTTCTTTGCTTGCAGCTATTTATTTTCTTCCAAGACTTTTTTCTAGTTAATAATTATCATATCGTAGAACAAACACGACACGAGTAATCAACGATTGTGGCAACATTTTTTCAGAGATTGAAGGCCTGAGCGGGAAATACAAGAATAACTACGGTGAACGTGAGATGGCGGAGAAAAGCTAAAGCAGATTTTTTCTGACGTTCAGAAAATGATAAAAGGTATTCTAATACTCTTCATACCTAAAAAAAAAAAAAAAAAAAAAAAAAAAAAGAGAGAGAGAGAGAGAAAGAAAAAAAAAACGACCCACGCATTAGCACGTTCGCATCTTCTTTCATTTTCACATTAACCACGGTGACGCACTTTTCTTGGGTTGACAAACGAGAACCCACGCTAATTTTAATTCAATAATAATATTAATAATCAGAGGCGAAAATAATTATGCTGTCTCGGCGGGACTGTTATCGAAGTTGAAAAAACGATGGCAAGACAAAATTTTTCGATTACCAAAATTGTCGTGTAAACGATGTAATTGAAGCTGTTCGAGGCTACATCTTCCGGTTGGTAAAAAACGTATCTTCATTCAATTAGCGGGAAACTTTTCAGTCCAGTCACCTTCGCGTTACCAGACTTTTATCTTCTCGAACGCGTTCAATTTATTAACTTGCCAGGACATAATATTGTTTTAGATTCTCTGTGTTGTCCCTTTGTCGCCATTGATTTTGCGTTATAATCTCGCGGCTATAAATCACACTCGAAACGATCGATACCCCACTGCGTTAACTTAGTCGCGAGATACATACTATAGCCTTTTCCGAAATAAACTTTTATTAGCGATAGCTAAATTTCTGTAACAAATATAATTGAGAGGAAAGTAAGAAAACAATTTAGTAATCCCGCATCTTTCCCAATAGACATGCCAAAATGGCTCGAAAACAAAATTACATAGAATTGGCAATGTGTAGAGTTCGTTAGACGATAAGTTTTGCGTTTCTGTAACTACATTTGCAGGTTTATTTATGTAAGTTTGCCATTTATAATAAAGTGTAATGAAAAGAAAAAAGGAGAGAAAAATGAAAGAAATGATAACTTATGGAGAGGAATGCGTGCATAACGAAGAATTTATAGAGAGATATTTCTTGTAAGCGTCGAGAGATGCTTTCACGAGATACAAAAAGAAAAAGTCACAAAATTTCTCGCAATTTCCGACAGTCGAAATATTCTATTTAACTATTGAAAGAAAATTTGTTGCAACCGCCATTCTGGCGTATATTGTCAATGATTAAAAAATGTAATCAATTGTAGTAGAAAAAAAACCAATAGCATATGTACACTATTTTGAGGGGAAAAAAAAAAAAAAAAACAAACAAACAAAAAAAAAAATAGATGTTTGTGAAGATGCCTCACTTTATCATGACATTCCGTTTTTGGCGCGCTTCTGAACGATTCCCATCTATTACGATTCAATGACGACAGCTGGGCATTTTTTTTTTTTTTTTTTCATTTTTGTAAATTTCAAAGCGCTCGATTCATTATTTGTTGAGATATTCAGGGAATTGTAGAAAAGTCGAAATTGCAGTATAATTAATGAAAAGCCAAGACGCAGAAAAAAGACAAGAATTTCCTTGAACTTGTTACGGCAAATAACAGATGGAATGTTGTCAAATGTGCACAAAATTCCAAATGAAGATAGTCCTTTTGGTAGATTAATCCTAGTGCGAGCACTTGATTTTTCACCAAAAAAGACTACCTTAAATAAAGCTCTGAAGACAGTAATAAACTATTTTGGGACAATAAGCTCTCTATGTTTATATAAGAAATATGCCCAACTTCGTTAAAGACGTATATTTCACCGTTTGGCGGATTTTATACGTTTTTAAAGTCTGTCCAATATCATCATACTTTATTTCCTCCCTTCACCATACAATAAAAAGAAAGCAACTTCACAAGTTTTATACATATATACATGCGTTTATTAATATCAATGTATATATGTATATAACAAACAAATTAGTCAAGTCCACTACACACGGATGAGATTGAATATTGCCGACATAACTAAGATGTAATTTTATGGTGCCACAGGCGGTGTAAAGGCGTGGCGTGGCGGTTGTAGCGGATGATGGGGGTAGCTGAGTAAGCAGTAAGCGGAAGTAGCAGGGCTGTATGCAGTTTGCAGTAATCGATGCGGTTGGTGTTCTGGTCTGGTGAAAAAGCAGGTTCGCGAAGCAATTTTTCCGGGTTTCGGGGTTTGGAGTGCAGATTAAACGGACGATTCACGTTCGCCGAGATGCAAGGAAAAAAAATTTAAAAAACAAAAAAAAACGAAAACAAATGATCGAGAGAGGAAGATCGAGAAACGGTGTCTTCCAGAGCATCACGAAACAGAAGCAATAATTGTGCAACCGATCTCTGTTGTTGTGGCAGATAAAGCGCACGGGTCATCGTCGGCAGAGTTTCCGATATTACCGGATATTCAAGCAGCTGCCGGAGATATATATAAAAAAAAATACTGAGCGTGTACGTCGATAATGATCCCCGCAACTCAACGAGATCTTCCGGGAGAGCATTATCGATGCAACATGCGAGAGAGAGAGAAAGAGAGACAGACACACGGCGGACACGAGTTGCGGAGAATTTCCTATGTAGGTGAAATTGGAATACGTGCTGTTTCCAGTTTTATGTTCGGGGACGCGCGCATAACGTCGGGCCAGTGTCTATCTTCTTCGTGTAGCAGACAAGAACGTGAGTTTACATATTCATTATGAATTTGACACCAAAGACGACCGTCACGCGTAAATTTTTCTTAGTTCTCTTATTTTTTTATTTTATTTTTATTTACGACACGCGAGTGCGACGTAGTATCAATATCTTGTCGAGACGTTTCGAAAGAAGATGCCTAATTCTGGGATCTTTAATGTTTCGGAAAATTCATTATTCTCCGTTTTATAATTATGGATTGCGTCTGGAATGTTGAGTGATGTTTATTTAGTTTTTCTTGCTCTTCGTTTTTTAATGGCTACACCGCGAATATAAGTGGAGGACAAAAAAAAACTACAGCTAATAACGCTGCGTAACGCGTGCCGAATACTTCGTATTTACTTTTTTTAGGTACAGCGACCAATCAAGTGTAAGTATCGAGAGGTAAGATGATTCTACGTTACGACGAAATAAAATATAATAACCCTTTGCCGCTCAGTTATTGTTACGTACCAGTCAATTAGAGACGTTGATTATGATTAATTATTATTCCGAGTTTTTGCCTGATTAGTGATAGAAATTAGTATTTCGAGTAATCACGCACAATATACGTATTGTTTGTTGAATTCGGAACAGTGACAATCGGTGAATAATATTAACTCAATTACAGTGATATTAGGGAAAGACTTTGAAGGACCGGTGACACTTTGAGTCAAGTTTGATTACAGTCGTTTGCAGTTTCAAGAGAAAAAAATAGAGTTATCAAGAGAATTTAACATAAAGGAATGAGACACGGGTAGGGGGTAGAGTGGGGCAATTGGGGGACTTTGCAGTCGACGTGGGAATAGCGAGAATGCAGAAAAGTAGAAGGAAAAGTCATGCTGTACGATGACTTTTATACGGAAATTAAATAGCATTTTAGAATCGAATGAAAAATGTGGTATTGAAAGTTTAGGATAAAATAATTCGAATAATGTTTCTTCTGACCTTTTATAAAATAGTAAATAACCCCACGTGAGCGCAAAGGGTTATTTTATTTTGTTCTTGGACACGATCTCATGTCCATGATCACCTTTTCACATCCACTACGAACGAAATATTATTTGTCACCCGTGTTTAAAGCACGAAATCGATGGGTAAACGTAATGATATTCAATAAAGTCGTAACAAAATATCACTTTTTATTGTTTTCACGTTGATTCGTTTGTTCGTTAATATTAACGAAACGCGGCACTCGAATTCGAGTCACCGACATGTTGACAAAGTCATTAAATGGTATTATTCGAGATTCGCTGTGTACAATCGTTTCAGCATACGAGTAAAAGGCGATTTTCATAAAGATCTAAGAACCTTATCCTCTATTACCTGAATTGTCATTACTACTCGTTCGACTTTTTCGTAACTTGCCTTGTGTAACTCTACAAAACACTATGACGTAACACGGAGAAAACTAGCATAAAAATTCCAAGGAAAAATCAATCATGTACGCATTACTTACGTATGTAAATATTACATTCTAAATGGCATTTACGAATTCTTTAAATCTTGGAATCGACTTTCTTTGTGACCAACTATCTGCTTCCTTGGCGTATATGCGTGGCAAGATTCTCTAAATTCATTGAATTTTCATCTCTAGTTTGACGTCTTGTTTGCTGATTGTTTCCTTCGATGTCATCAGTAAAGGTTTGACGAACCGGCCAACTGCCCAGAATATTCCAACAATTACGTGACCAGCAAAGTAAATATTACTGTAGTATCCGTATGTGTTTTCAAATGTCAGCGTTTGGAATCCGAGGGCTAAATACGACATGCATGACATTCTCATGAAGAATAACAAAGCGTACAGTGCCTTTCGAACCTGAAATCAAAAGGATACTCAATTCAAATTATACTTTGTTATGTATTTTTGCTATGTTAACTTAAAAATAACTCTTTCTTTGCTCTTCCTCAGTTATTAAGTTCGTACAGACCTAAAATAACTATACTAAAGTTAAAACAAAACAAGAAAATAGAGCTTGCTTGGAACGATATACATTTTTTTAATCGATAAATCTTTATTCTTGTCACCTTTGTATGAAAATTTTGTCAAAACGAACACCAGGTTCCAAAAATCAGATTGCTGTATTGATATTTATCCCCTAAAATTAAATTTTCCTTGCGACTAGAGGAGATGTAAATGTTTCAATAAATAAAATGAGTTACTGAAGGAATGTTATGGGAATGGTATGCATTTTTTGTCTAAATAACTTGTACGTGTATATGTATATATATATGCACCGAGAGCAATAGCAACTCAACACAAGGTACTGAAAAAATTTTTTTTTTGCAAAATGCCCATTCGCTGCATATTCGCTTTTTGTTTTATAATTATACAGATTTTCCGTGAAAAAAAAAAAAAGTCTTTACTCACAGTACTGTCTTCCTTGGCCTGATTGTAAAATTTCACATACATATCCTCGAAGGGAAGGAAAAATGTAACAGAGACAATGCAAATGTGATATCCAAGTGCATAACCGTGCCACAGCGCGGAGAGTATAAAAGTAGCGGCGGTTCTCAAAGTTTTGTTTGGAAATTGTTTGTATACATATGCCGCCATCCAATATTGAACCGTAGTGTTCCACATTTTCATAGCTTTTCTGACCTCATGACACGTTTCCACGCCAAAGATGTCTATATTATGAACGGTCTCAAAGTCCATTTTCGATATCTTTAAATTATCGTCGTCAGCGGCTCTGTGATAGAAAAAATGCAATGTTATTTCTTTCCATTTCGGGCAATTATAATCGATGGATTCTTACAATTGTTCGGCATCTTTGTATTTTCGTGGACCCAATCCGGAAACGGTTTCGCAACTCGTTGGATAAGCCCCCAATCCAGCCATTTGACAAACGCATTCCGAAAGCGTCATACCCGCGTAAATTCTTGTTCTAAACGTCACGAACGCTGGATAAACGTACCAGAATCTGTACAACAACGATCGACTTCGAAATTCCGCAGTCTGGAGGTACTGAAATCAATATTATTGCATCGACAATCCAATCCTACTAATCTCAATAATAACAATAGCAACGATGATAAAATAAAAATTAAGTACATTTGAAGGAAATAAAAATGCCGATGTGAGATGAAGGACTATAAGAACTGATATTAATTTCAGTTTATCCTGCGTTATTTTCCAACAGTTTGTGTATTTTGCGAATGGTCTGTTGATGCAATCCCAATAAGTTCTATAGCGATAGTAGGGACCTGGAGACAATCGAAATTAACAAAATTTAATTCATTATTCAAATAGTTGGCATTTTCATGTAGATTTCGAAAAATATTTAGTATGCCAAGAAAGTATGGAAATTCAATTTTCTAATCGACTCGAAATTGCACTGCGCTTGGAGCTATTCTCTAGTTCCTATTTCACCTATCATTTCATGGCATATCTAGATACAAAAGACATTTCGTTTCTTCGGTATCATTTTTTTTTTTTTTTTTTTTTTTTTTTTCGAGTTTTCTTTCTTCCGATATACAACGTTTCACGCGCAACAATTAATCTTCCCAGTGACTATTGTACATTGTAAAGTGTTTACCATTGATTCGATGGAAATTAAGAGAGACAAGGGAAATAACTTGCCAGTGAGAATTCCCATATAGCTGAATCCGTAATGTATCACGTCAAGAAATCCGACGTTTTGCATGGCTCTTACGCTCGAAGATTCGTTGTGCGCTTCTTCGCGTTTCGCTGCATCGATTTCGAATCCAAGTCCGGCAAGACGCAACGTAAGCAACATTTGTATGAGATTTGTATGAGCGGGTGCTTCTGGAAGCCCGAACCAATCGCCCAAACGGAAGACTACCAGAAGATAGAAAAACATGAAGAAAAAGCTGACTATGTGGCGTTTTCTGCAATTCAAATATAGCTTTATTTAACATTAATGAAAAATAAATAAATATTGCGAGCGTGGATCGGTAATGCAATAGGCAAAATCTTTAGAAAATTTTAACGAAAATAAAAGTATTTCGATATTTTAACGGGATATTTAACTGTCGATACCCCTTATCTCTTGACGTACGTTTTAACGATAATTCTTTGCAAGTACACCAAAGTATGCCAATAAACCGATGTGCGCGAATTAAGCGCAAGATTATTTTATTCAGATACAGCCTTCTCGTTCTAAAAGATTTCAACTCTCTTTCTTATTGACCCGTTGCAAATCTTCGAATATCCTTAATTTAAAAAGAAAGCCGACCATAAAATCCTCGAGTTTAACGATTCTTAAATCAACATAATTATAATAGATAAAAAAGGACTATCATTGTAATATTTACAATATTTATTCTATTAAGTTGGCAATGTCCGTCGATGATATAATTCCGTTTGTTCTTTTTTCCTACATTTTTAATTTACATACGTTTTTTCGAGTATCATTAGAATAAGCTAATAAAGCTTTTGCCGCGGTGATTATTAGGAATAATTATAATATTTTACCGCCATGAGAATTGAGTGAGGATTACGGCGTTGATTAGGGTGGACAATATTGGGTGAGCCACGTGACGTCCAGACACAATCCAGGCAATTGCCAGACCAAGCGAGGTGCTCACCCATTGCTTAGTTTCCGATTGCTTTAATCGACGAAACACCGAGCCAAATGCGACACTCGCAAGCAATAGGCTAACATATATAACATCGTCGATAAACATGATTTTCAGTCAAGATTTTAATTCAGGAGAATCGTGTTTTACACGAGCTTCGCCCACTCTCCGTCTAGCACGGCCGAGACACTGTCCGCGCTTGTAGACGACTGCACTGCGACTGCAACTGCATACTCGAGAAAGTCAACGTTTGCCCTCCTCCTCGTCGTTGCGACTCTGGCTCCGGGCTCTCGATTCAAGCCGCTTTTACGATAGCCAACCGCATAGTCCTTTCGGCATTCTATAACTATATATACATATGCTTGGAATACAGCAACACTTGAACACACCTGTACCGTCTATCTTTCGTTATCACGACTTATTAAACCGAACCTCACATTTCCTCGTGGCATATAAAAGAGAAATGGTAATTTTTCTCGGGGTTCTGCCATAAAAATCAACGGCCCTCTGACAAATCATGATTATTCAAAACCCTTGGACTCTTAATCAATTCATTTTTTCTTGTCGTTATAAAACACGAGCGATATGGATTGTCGCGTTATCGTACCAATTATAAGCTTTCATTAGTATTTACGACATTTTTTTATCTGTTTTTTTTTTTCTATCCTTTCGAAATGGTGGTATGTTTTCGAAAACTAATGGATTCCAACAAGATTTATCTTACGGCTTTGTGTTGGCTCAAATCAAATGATACTACAATACCGCTGTAGAGTTTAATAATAACAGGCTTTTCGATTATTCGTTTTTTAACATCAATAATTAACAAGTCGGAGGGTCCAGCAGAAAATATTTCGTTCCCTTTCGACAGCGAATGACGAGAGTTCTGCTTCAAGTCGTTATTTTTTTTTTCTCCTTTTAAATTATATGTAATATCCATAATTATATTTATAAGAAAAACACAAAAGCTCTTGATATCTGTAATGTGACAAAATGGTGCAAAAAAGTAACTGCTCTGCGAAGATAGTATGGGGGAAAGTAACTAGTGTCATTTACGCATGTCCAATTTTTTTTCTTCCATGCCTTATCAAGAAGCGTCACTTTCGCTATACTTTAGAGGTTTTCGAAGAGGCAATTTTTCAACTAACACCTACAAAGTTCGGGTCCAACATGAATCACTGTTTATTATCCCTAAATTCTCCGACATTGTTGAGATTAAGGTGATGTGCTCCACCGACTGAGTGACCGAAGTGCAAGAGAGAACGACGATCACCCCTGTCGGCGTACGCACACCCGGTTGGTGCATAAAAAACTGTAATAGTCTTTACAAGGACGCCATAATTTTATAAGCAAAAGCAGGAGCGGTGCCACTGCATTTATAAATTACGAAATTCCAAGTTTATCCGTTATTGGCCAGAAAATTTCATTAACACTGTAAAGCTTAATTATTGCTTTTAGTATACCAACCGCGATATACTTTACCGGTATATCAACCGTTCTCCAATCAACTGTTTTACCGGCAAATGACATGTATCGTTTCGTGGTAACCCCCACCTCTCTCGTTCTCCAGGCTCGGTCGGTACCAAAATTCTAGTCTTATTATTTTTTTTTTTCAACGGTGCTAAAGATTTTCGTAGAGGATATTACGATTTCTCGGACGCCAAGATCGGACAATGGATTTACCATTTCTGGATCAAGCCCAGTCGTATTTCCAATGTGATAAAAGTCGCACAATAGAAATGACCTGAACCATAAAAATCCCAGGCTATCCCTAGGGTTAAACAATCAGTTTTATTTATTATTACACATACTTTACATATTTACAATACCAAAACACCAATTACGAAACACCGAAATACATACTTTCTTTTTTTAACATTATTGTGCTGCCAGCAATGACGCATTACCCTCGCGCTATGTTATAAAAGAAAAAAATATCCTAAAGTAAGCTTCAGCGGTTAATGCTCTTCAACCGACGCACTTTTTCTAAACTTTTTCTTCAACGGTAAAGAAAATTAAATTTATTATTTTTCATTTTGCCACTTTGTCCGTGTCTTTAAACGTAACGCACATATTGAGACTGTCGTTGCTTGGATCGCGTGTTTTTTTTTTTATTCGATTAATAACGAACTGAATTTTACCGGTAGAGAATCTGCTTTTTAAAATCTTCCTCCAATTATAAAAAGCACACATTTGGTCGAATATTTATTACATTAGTTGACTGTTTTTTCGAGCTGCTTTGGGGTGACTCTCGTGTATAAAATACGTTGAATCTTAAGTTTCAATCTTCCAAACTGATAGTGACTCGAGTATATGTTTTTGTTGTTGTTAATCCGTTAAATTCGGTGTCCCTGGATGGACATAAGACAATATTGCTAAATACAGTGAATGAGGTTGTAGTTGTTGTCGACGAAGTTGAACTTGTAAAATTTAAATGTCAAGCTAATTAGCTCGACATTTTAATCTCATAGTTCAGGATCCGGTGCCGTTTTCGCATAGCCAAGCTTCTGCAGAATTTCTTTGATGTCTCCGTAAACTCGCGGGTCTTCGATGGTACTCGGAATCTGAAAATTTCATGTTAAATATTTAATGATGACTGTCCATAGTAACATTTTTATTGTTGTTGTTGTTGTTGTTGTTTTTTTTTCGTTTTTTCGTTTCTTACCTTAACTGCTTTCGATCGTGCGAGATCCGCGATCGATTTCCGACAAGTCTTTCCGGAACGCGTTCTCGGCAGGCCTTTTACCGCTGCCGCTATTTTGAACGAAGCGATTGGACCGACGAGTTGTCTCACACGCTCGATCAATTCATGATTTATCGTCTCTTCATTTTTCGTGGCATCTGATGAAAATTGCAAAATGCGAGTAAATTTCATTGGTTAAGCTATTTGGAGGAAAAAAAAAAGAAAAAAAAACATGGAGTCGAGCTGGATTTGGACAATTCAATTTCTTATATGCCGAAAAGAGTAGAAAAAGTGTGCTCCATGAGGAAGTAAATGAAGATCATTCTCGCATATTTATTGGCGTTTAATAAACTTGAGTAGATACCTTCTTTTATGACATAAAGACACAGAGGTATCTCGCCCTTGGTGTGTTCAGGTACACCGATGACCGTTGCGTCAACGACATCCGGATGTCCGAGAACAACGTCTTCGAGGGCAGCGGTCGATAATCTGTGTCCGGCAACGTTGATTATATCGTCGACTCTCGCCGTCACGTATACGTAACCGAATTCGTCGGTGTAGCCCGCGTCCATTGTGTCGTAGTAACCCTTATGATAATACGACGATAATAACAGGAACAAATAAATCAACAGATCGCTCTAAATACTAAATAGAAAAAACAAAAATCTAAAGTCAAAAAATAGTTGCGACATATATGAGGCATTCGCGCTCAAACTTTCATGTCCTCACCCTAACTCACTGGAATAATTCAGTGAGAGTGCAACATGTACATGAATACCTGTCTAGTGTTAATGATGATAACGAAACTAAGTGTCGATAGGAATGATAAAACAACTTACAGGATATTTCGAGAAATAAATATCTTTGAATCTTTCTGGTGCTAGATAGAGAGTCGACATGGTACCAGGAGGCAGTGGCAGTTTCACTGCAATTCTTCCGACTTCATGAACCGAGGCGATACTTCCATCATCCCTGAGAATCTTGACTGGATGAAGGGAAATGAAAAAAAAAAAAAATGCAAAGTAGAGCTTTGAACAAAGTTATCTTTATGGGGACGTTATCGTGTGTTTATCTATTTTGGTTTCCTCATAGAGGAAGCTTTCTCTATGTATATTATTTTTCATCTGTAAATATTTTTTAATGATTTATCGTCGGTTGACTTGACCACTTGAATCACTTTTCTCAACGATTTGGACCAATTGGGGTGTCCTGACAAAGCAAAAAAAAATAAAGGCAGGAAAAGTCGACTCAGATCGAGTTAATCAAAGGGGAAGTTACAAGCCCATACATACGTGACCTTTACAGGAGCTGTTTTTTCGTTCCCTGGAAAGAAGAAAATTGCTCACCGTTATATCCGGGGAATGGTAGTCCTGTGCTGTATTTAGGTGGATACATGCTATTATCAAATCCTCGACATGTCGCTGTTATTGCGTGTCCAGTTTCCGTTTGCCACCAGTGATTGAGTATCGGTACTTTAAATACACCCTCGGCCCAAGCCTTTGATTCGTAGTCGCAGTGTTCGCCAGCTATGAATATCGTCTTCAATCTGGTCTCGATAGGAGATCGTAAATAAACGGAATTTTAAAGCAAACATGGTCACGACACCAACGCAGTCGTCATACATCACTGCAAAGTAAACTTTACTTACGACTTTGTGGAATACTTGCTGCCCAAGAGGGTTTCAGGATCGGCTCTACGTAAAACCCTCAGTACCGATGGTACCGTAAATAGAGCATTTACGCTGTGTTGTTCAATTATTCTGAAAAAAAAAAAAAAAAAAAAAAAAAAATTGTAAAATCGTCGATCGACGATAAGTTTTCATTAACACGATCCTGTTGTATGATTTAGATCATACAACGTACATATGAATTGAATCGTTTTCTCGTCACGTAAATATTATAGAGTGATATACCTGAAATACTGGCCGGCGTCGGGTGTTCTATCGGGTTTCCCTTCGTACATAACGCTCGTTGCACCGTACAATAACGGCCCATAGCAAATATAAGAGTGGCCTACGACCCAACCCAAATCCGATGCCCCCCACCATATGGAATTCTTGTCCATACCGTAAAGAACCTTCATTGTCCAGGATAGGGTTGCTATATGTCCACCAACTGGCCTCTGAACACCCTTTGGGTTATCTGTGACGATTTTTTTTAAATTCTTTTTAAATACACCAATTACATATGTACTTGAACAATTTACGTTGATGTATATTACAAAAAACAGTATAATATAATAACCAAGTTCTTGAATTCAGTTTTCCGCTATATCCTAACATTTTTTGATCTCGACGTTTCATTGTTTTTCCACAATTTGACCATGGTTGTAATTACCCGTTGTTCCGGATGTATAGAGTATGTACAAGGGCTCGTTGGCCTCGACGAAAACGCAAGGATGAGGTTCCGATGTCTTTATCACTGTTTCCCAGTCCAACTGATACGGTAGCAAGGGTGCTTCCCATACGTTTCTTCTCTGATAGATTATGCACTTTGGCCTTTGAACAGTGATCAGTTCCATCGCTTCGTCTATCATTGTCGTATATCTGTCCAGACATGCAAATTTAGATTGTTTTTTTTTTTTTTTTTTTTTTTTTTTTGCAATAATATTTAAACTTTATTGCTCTGTTTGGCTTTACAATTTGTTTAAAATTATGGAAAAAAAAAAAACTGAACGTGGATGCAAAGAATTTGAAAATTTACACACTTAATTATTCGAGACGGTTCCAATCCACAACTGGCACCAATGATCACTTTGGGTTGTGCGTGATCGATCCTCGTGGCCAATTCTCTTGGAGCAAATCCTGTAAATTGTCGTTACACGAAACGTTTTAGCAGAAAGTATGAGACAGAGGAAAAGTTGAATCTCCGTTCGAATAGCGATGATGTAATGAGTGTCGTTTTAAGGAATTGGGGGCAACAGCCAAAGTGTCAGAGCGACGACACTTCACCACCATGCCGACTTTACACCAGCCTAGAGAGGGTTAGCTCATTTTTCAATTCGTGGAACCACAAGCCGCCGAGCATACTGATTAGCGTTATCTCATCGAAGAGCGGGGAAAGCCCTTTCGTATGTTGACCTTGGCTCGAGCTTGTTCAAAGGTGAAAAGGGTAATCATTCAATTTGTAGTCTCGTGGCTTAAATTAGTTTTACGCGTCACAAGTAGGTACACAGCCTGTCGGATTGCTCGTAGCGGGCTCGTAGCACGATTTCTCGTTATCGGAAATCCGAGAAGGTCTTACGGTTAAAAGAGTAAAAAAGTAATTTGGTCTATAGTTAATTAACGATTGATAAGGAAAAAATTTTTGTGATTTTTCTTCTGTAGAATGAAAAGTATAAAATAATGAGGATGGCAATGTGGAAGATTTTTTTAAACTGTCGATTAAAAGAACCACTCAATTTATAATGAAACTACATGAGGCTACCGACATGAGAATAATTGTGATGCTGTTCCGAATGATTGAACTTACCGCCAAATACAACTGAATGGATAGCACCGAGTCTCGCAGTTGCCAGTATAGCGATTATCGTTTCAGGGATGAGGGGCATATAGACGAGGACTCTGTCTCCCTTTCGTACTCCCATGTCAGCCAACGCTCCCGCGAGTCGCGATGTTTTATCCAACAGTTGGTCGTAGCTCACTTTTCGAACAGTGGACGTCAATGGGCTGTCGTGAATCAGCGCAGCTTTTTCTCCGTATCCTGCTTTTACGTGACGATCTACCGCGTTGTAACAGGCGTTTATTTCGCCTCCGGCATACCTAAAAAATCAATATTTCTTCTTTCCTCTATCTTAATTTATACGTGACGTTTGTTCATCGAATCACTCGACCACCGTACCATTCACGACGACACATTTTTCTTTCGTTAGAGATTTCGCGACATAAGTTTACCATTTGGTGAAGGGTTCGTTCGAGTTATCCAAAACTTTTTCCCACGGCTTGTTCCACTCGACGCATTTGCCAACTTCGCCCCAAAACTCTTCGGGATGCTCTATCGATTTTCTGAATGCTTCCTCGTAAATTGGACTCCGATATGGATTCTTATTCAGAATAAACTCTGTATAAACATATGTAAATTTATGAGAAATAATTTATCCACTTTCCTTCGTTCATTTTTTTTTTTTTTTTTTTTTTTTTTCTTTTTTCCCCAAATAAACGTCCGCTGTTCCCTAATAAAAATTCACATTTCAATGTGTTCTTCTTGTTATTTTTCTAAAGGAGAAGGTCGAATGGAAAAATTGGGCAGTATGCAAGTTACGTTGCATCCTTTTTTTCACAATTATTTATTTCGCCAACGTTCTGAGGGGCGTCGGGATATCTCGCGACAACTATTGCGATATTTTGTTTTTTTGTTACTTATTATGTTTTCACGTTTCATTGCTTTTTTCGACTGTGGGGTACAAAAGTCGAAAGTTTCGTTTCCTGAATATTCATGCACAATCGAGAAAAATGGGTAAGACTTTGTTTTTTTGTGATATTTGTACTTTTTTCCTGAATTATTTATTCCGAGGACGTACTAACTTGGTAGTAATTTCTACGCTGTCCTGCGCCCCTTTAACGCAACCGCCCACGTGTACACCGTGTCTTGCTCGTCGTTCTCCGCTAGAGCCACGTACATACAATATAACATAGTATATAACGCACGTAGTAGTGAACTATGTGGGACCTAACGCTCGCTTTAATACCGTTCTTTCCCGTAAGATCCCCGAGGATGAGTCTGCAAAGCCTTACCACCACGAGTATACCGCCGCCAATCTTTCTCCACCTTTGCGCCTATGTCGCACACGTGATGCAAACTTTTAAACGGACTTGTTTCATCGAGACTTTCGCTTCTGTTTTTATTTACGTCCTTCTTCTTAATTAATTAAACTTTTCAAGCTTCCAGAGTTTTTTCTCGGTGAACAATGATATTTCAAAATCGTAAGTGAAACGATTAAATTTTTCTCTCCAGAGTAATTTTTGTTCTACATTGAATTTGTGAAAAAAAAAACGCGCACTTTTAAAAATATTTCATTTTTTGCTGCACCGGTTAATTTTCATGATTTCAAGGTAGAGGGTGTTAAACTTACCATTGCAAGCATCGCCTTTTCGCGCTAATTTCGAGCGCACAATACACGACTCGAAGCTTTTTTCTGGACCATCCTGGGACTTCTGTTCGAGAAAATCACCGTTCACTTGGGACAACATATTACAGTCGTACTTTGAGGCTGCTTTTTCAGAAGAAAAATCTTCGGCAGCTGAGCGAATCAATGGGGTTACAGCAGATTGTGAAACCGATAACGCCGCCGTATCCACGAAGAGGGGTCCATTCACCGTTCTTCTTGGCTCCTTCCTTTGATCTAACAAAAATAACAATAATCATTTTTATTCGCTGTCGAATATTTTTTACGCAGTTGATTTGATTGCTTTTAAGATTTTGGGGTTTCTGATGACAAAACAATTTTTGTTTTCAATCTGTTCTTACTAACTGCAGTTTTCAATATTTCTACAAGGAATAATAAATAAGTTTACCTTGCCAAATACAAAAATAGTTAATTGAATTTTTTTTTTTTTAAACATATTCTAAACATAGAAAGATGCAAAGTTTTCCTGAAAAGGGCATGTTTCGTTCAGTTTAACTTTCTCAGTCTTTCCTCATAGATGATACGAGGTAGTATATTGAAGATTAACTGTGATAAATCCTGGAAAACATAGACTGAGAAGGAAATACGAAAAAAGAAAAGAAAGATAAATAAAATAAAAGTGATGACTAAATAAAAGTTTTAAATCTTCGGAGATCCCTATATTTTATTTAAATGTTATATTCGTGATCTAGCACGATGTCCTGCTTACCTGTATGTATCGAATTTTTAGGGCAAATTTCACTAGGCACTTTACTGCCCATAACTAAATTTTCCAAATGCAAAAGTCAAAAGAGTATCCCACCAATCGCGTCCTTGGCTCGATTGGATACTATTTTTCTCCCTCGTCTAATCACTTTCCTCTTTTGAAATTTAATTAAAAAAATATATATATATTCAAGTTCAACCGAACATAGACTATATTAATTGACAAAGTTAAAGAGACGTTTTGTAAAATGATGAGTTCACTGGATTCTCGTTTCAAGATGACAATTTCGCGATTTTTCTAAGGTAGGAAGCCAAATAGGTGGATCGACTTGAGTACCCCTGGTATTTATACTGTTAGATAGCGACCGACGGGGATCCGTTATCGTGTCTGCATATGAAAGACACATGTTATTCGTGCGGTATGTTAAGGAGAGAAGAATCAAATGAATAATAAATATTGCAACTCGAACTTCGAACAAAGTCAAGGTTGTATATAGACTTGAAAGTTGAAGTAACCAAGATCGTTAAAGGGCTCGTTTATCAAACATCGGGAGTTGATGCATGAGTCATTCTTCAACCCTAACTTGACTAGCGTAGGGTCTGGTGATTTTCAATAATTTCGTTAATAGGCCGTACAGAGGCGAACAACGCAACTTGTAGGTCGCTACTTTATAACTTCTTTCAAAATAGTCATCATCTTCGGTCGGGCATCATCGGCATATGATAATTAAATTAAATAAATGTTTTTGCTACGTAAATGTCACCGCGAATCAGATGAATTTCTAATATATCAATGTTGGAAGTTCAACAAGATCATTAATTCAGTTGACTTCTACTTTGCAAATGTTTTTTATCCATCGACTTTGCTACGTTTATCGCAATTTCTGTCATACTGGAGAATACTAATTGCAGTTTTAGTATAACGATAAGGTGATAGGTTCGCTCCAATAGCCATCGTTTAGCCTTCGCAAAAACATGATAACCAAATGAAGCAAGAAAAAGTCGCTTATGGCGTGCTCGTAACTTGCCGAAGTCATTACGATTGATACTGGTGTGATGATGCTGTTGTAATGATACTTTGTATTGAGAATGAAGTTATGGAAAACTGGAAAAAAATGTCGGGACTGGAATTTCTTAACTTATTTACAATCAAATTCATGAAATAACGTGATTTTTGTTTCTCATACATAGTCTTGATATATATATATATATATAAATATATGTAAATTTCATGAAGCGCAATTGGTTAAGAATATACTAGACCACGCGTGCTGCGGATATTTGCAGTTTTTAATAACGTTAACGATTTTTATGGAAACGCTAATCAACGACAATTATCGCAGATTAATCTTGAGAAAGATTTGCTTTACCGATACTTTAAGGAAATTGAATTAAACCGAAACGGTTAATTTACATCATCGCAACTCGCTGTACATTGAGCTACTGCAGTTGACAGTGCAACGGTCTTATGATGGACCCTTCACCCGTTAAAAATCTACGAAGCCGATAAACGATCTTTTCGTATCAAGATCGCGCGCAAAATCTGCATCTGTGTATCCTCGCGATACATTCTTATGAGCTTGAAAAAGGATACCAAGTTTTTGAATTTCTTGGAGATACTGGAATATTCTTTTTGTACTGCAGTAACGTGACTTGCGTTTGGATTTTCTAAGAACTTGCTAATTTCACCAACTCCGAGTGCTATATCAGATCGTGTCATAACTGCAACGTATATCAACGAACCTACAGCCTCGCGATAAGGAAAATCTGTTCGTTCATTCTGTATGAGATTTTTCCAGGATATCGTTCGGATCTGTTGCTACTCAGACCGAATTCGATTCGATGATATTGAAGCGTTTTAGAATATTCCTTACATATATAACTTTCTTATCCAAGATAAAAATAGTTTTTGCATTGTGATCTCGCTTAATCTCCATCTCGAAATTTTCTTCGAGATATAATAACAACCGTTCGAGAGCGTCGTTGTTTGAAAATACAATGACTTCATCAACCACGTGTAGCAACAGATGAACAGTCTTGTTCTTGGTTGCTTCGTGAAAGCCACAAGGGTCGACCGAACTCTGAATTAAACCAAGCTTTCCTATACAATCGGTAAATCCCTCATTCCACGCCCTACATCATCGCGTCATCCCATAGAAACTTCTTTTCGGTAAACACACAGGATTTTCTTATTTACTCTGATAACCCATTAACTGTATAGATTTATTTTTATGACTATGAGAGCTCTTTGAAAACCACTGCAAACTGATGGAAAGGAGATCCGTGGATAAATTTTTTAAAATCTCTTCATCGAAGAAAAAATATGGCATATGGCAATCCAGCTCAGACCTTGTCTGTCCTTACTACTTTTCTTCTTTTCATTCACCAAATACATCGGTATTTTCATTCACACTATCGATTCTTCTGTGAACTCCATAAATATCCATTCAATGACCCTTGGATCCGTTGTACAGCAAATCATAAATCCTTTGTCCGCTGATTAATTATTCCCTCACTCCTACTTATTCGCTTTCATTTTTTAACTTTCCTGTTATATATTATTTATTATTCGTTGGTTTTCCGAACACAAGCCTGCTCCATCGTTTAATTTCTTAAATGGTCTTACACGAACTCACCATGAAAGAATGTATGTTCAGTTATGATGAACTATTTAGCTGGATCGACGAACTTTCACGAAAGTCAGAGCAACCGCGGGCTTTAAAAAAAAAAAAAATCAAAATTACATAAAATCCGAATGCATGCTTTCAGACTGTGTATTTTTTTGTCAAAAGACGCCATGTTCAAAGTGGAATAGCTACCGCGTGCCAAATTCTATAAAGCCCTATCCCTCTGTAACGGTTATTTAATAAGAGGCGGTTGAAAGATTTTCGATTTTTTTTCGACGTTTTGGAGCGTTCCGAATATCTTGTTATCAAAAATTTCGAAATGAAAAACAAAAGAAATGCATGAAAACAAAGTTTCCTCTATGAGAAAGCAAAAAGAAGAAAGAGAAACCTGTCGCATATGCAGTAAAAAGTCCAAAAGTAATAAACTGAGTTAAAGAGAAAATCGATATTTCCAATGGCATTAAAAAATGTTGAAAGCGTACTGAATCTGTATTTCGAATTCTATTAATTTCACTTCACCTTGTATTACTTATCTTTTTCACTTACTATATTATTTTTATTTCTCTTTAATTTGATCACGTTAATGCACAATGAGACACGTGGAAGGAACTGAATATCCGCTGGTATCCAGAGAGGTACCGTCACCGAAAATGTTATTAAAAGGTTGTCGAATGTACCGCTCAAGTCTGCCACTTTAGAACTTGGAGTAGTCGTTGTGTTTCTGGGTTGATTCGCCTCCTCTTTACTTCGGAGGTCCGTACTTTTTTACTCTCTCACTCACGCTGTCTCTTCTCTATCTCTTTTCGTTATTTATGCTAAAAAAGTCATCGCGTCGACTTCCTGGATGACCGTTGATCTCTCAGGGTAGACAATGCTCAAACGAATATATTTATTTCACTCTACTGCTATATGTATGTTGACTCCTCCCCTGGGCTTTCCTTATCGAGGATTTTAATTTTTTTCACGCCGATCTATTAACGAGGAATTGTTATATTTAAATGTTAAAATTTTAATAAAATACCAAGCCGCATTAAAATTAAATGTTATAATTAATGCACATTGAGTATCGTCGTTGTGGAAGATATAAATAGATTCCTTATTATTTTTCACAAAGCCACCTGTATGAGGAAGTATATCGATCAAATTTTACTTGTCACTCTTCCTCATAACAGAAGTTGTGTTAAAAGTGGAACACAATTAGCAATGTGCATTCTGCTTGGTAAAAAATATCATAACTTATGTTTAACAATGGATGAATTAATTCATGGATTGTTATAAAGAAAACGAAAAAACGGTTTTGTCTACCGTAATGTGCAATACATATATGCGCGTTCTTTTATAATAATTCACTGGATAGTTTGGTCGAAAGAAATGCCCAAATACAGCGGTAAATGAGAGTCTTGTTCCAAGTTCTCAGCGGAATTGAGCTCTGACAGAAGCCTTCTGCAATTCCGGCGGCTCGGGCTTGATACTTCTTGGGCAGAAGTTACAAGAAGTGAGTAGAGAAGAAAAGTGAGTATTTATATTTTCAGATGAACAACATGAAAATGTTTAATTTTCTTGAGCTCTTCACGTGCTATTTTTTCGTCAAGTTGTAAAGTTTCGTACGAGCTAATGCGAGAGAAGTATCATTTTTAGGCTTAACGAGATCATTCGTTCAACTATAATCTCAACTCGTACCATCAGAGATTTTCAACTTTACAAGTTTCACTTTTTATGCCGTGATTAAAGCTTTGGATTAAGATTATACTCACATTCCTCGCTAGCTTTTGATTTTCCAATGGTCGACATTTTTCTTTGAGGAAGCTGACTCGAGGATGGAGAAATTCTGACTTAAATGCCGATGTTGCTGAACTTATTACAGGATGTTGTAAATTTTTGGGAACGTCAGCCGTCGGCCACTGCTTGACACAAATGGTGCTGATACCTTCGCGATAGCACCCGGTTTTTCGGAATGGCCCCACTTAACGACATCACTGTCACGTGTTAATTGCTTTTTTCCTCTTTGTGGTGTCGCGTGTTGTGGACGGGCCTCGCTCGACTGACCTCTCCCATCTTAAAATATTATTCACAAAATATTGCCGGATTTCTCAATTCGCTAATGCAATTTTCGTGAATGACATTCAGGTCGACGACTCTTATAATTTGATCACTCTCACGAGTTGGCTGTGAAAAAAGAGGTTTATGCGAGGGGCGCCGTTGAGGTAATGTCATCCAGTTGCCGCAACAACTTACCTCTTCGTTATATCGAGTTTTCCGTACGAACATTTCCTCCGATACGTACGTTTAACAGGACAAATTCAACGAGCAGGTGCGTGAGTGTGCGAGGCAGAATAGAGCGATCCGATTATGGGCCTCCCGAGTAAAACAGTAGGTATACCCCCATTGGTACGTATCGCGTCTCGCGTAATGTTTTATCGTCCACGTGTTGATACAGATCGCGTGTATTTTATCATATTGACGAATAGGAAAATTTGCTAAAAAGTTGAAAACAACGTTCTACATGAAATACTCATTTGCCGAAGCGTGAGATGTTACCTTAACGCAAAAGACTTACGGATAACTTTCTATGCCAATTTCGAGATTACTATAAAATTCTTTTATGGGACATGTCGGAAAATGAATTTTCGTAGTGCAACTTGTTCTCTGCTGCGCATAAAGGAGTAGGGAGAGAAAATCAACAAGTTTCCGAGTGTTCTCTTGATGGAAAAAGTGTCTCACACGACGAGGCGGAACTTTATCCGCGGTGCATCCGGTGTGACTAAAGTTCAATCTCCTATGACCCCCTCGGGCTTGCCAGTGACGGCATCGATGCGCACACACCGCAAGTAAAGCCATGCCCCAGTACGAACGTATAACACGGAATTTCCGGGGCGTGAACCGCTCACTTATTTCCAATGGCACAAGAGACCGCGAACTTGGCTATTAAATCTATTTGAAAATATGGGATTCAAGTTAGTATTGACTTTTATTTTTTAATTACGTTTGCTATCGAAAATTAGTGTGAAAACTCATTTAAAATGGTTTCTCGTGAATCCTCAAAGAGGTCAAAAAGTATTTGGTTACTTTGAGTTATTTCAACCGAGCGCCCGCGTCCACTACTTCCGGTCAGTCATAAATTCTTAAATACATTTTATGTTATTATCAGCGGTGTTGCCATATTGCTAACTGGCATCGATAGACCGCAATTTGAGACTCTGTTTTAAATAAACGAAATCCCACGGTCAAGCGAATTTACAATGCGATCTAAAATGCGAAAAATGGTGATAATTAATATGGTATATGATAAGTATAGCGCACGTCTACCGTAAAAACACGATGTGCATGTAAACTCGCACGTTACATGCACCAATGCGTTTCCATGCATAGCAATGCAAATATTTAATGCATAATTACGACGGGCTTTGTACATCTGTTGTTTACTTGGACGCGTTTACGACGAATTGACTTTTATATGAAATAGAGTATATCTCCGACATAGAGAGCAGCGACGCCGTCTTATTTTTTATGTCCGGCGGAATAGGTGTACGCGCATTGGCGATAACCGGGACGTTCGAAGATGCCTCCTTACGCTTGAATAAAATATCTACATGAAATATATGAAAAATAGGTGAAACGCGATAACTTGACGCTTGAAAAAAAATAACAAATTAATAGTGTTGTCTTAGGAAAGATATTATCATTATTTCATGAAATTTCTCGATGAAATCTCATTAGAATCATTAGAAGAATTAGTATTATGGGGGTGAAAATACACGTTATCGCGACACGTTAGTCGTTGGCTGTGAACACCGTTGATATCTTGTCTAATAATATTAAGATAGACTTGGGCTGCACCTGGTGCTTCTTCTATAAAGACTTTCAGGACTTGCTCGTGCGTTCTCCCATTTCGCTCGACGTTTCTCGATGTTGACAGCGGATTTCATGGAACGCAGCCGATGGAAATGGGACGAGAGCTGGTGGGAGCTTGGAGCTTGCCTATTTATCCCCCTTCCACTCTGAGCGACGAGTGTATGCCACTTTTCGCACAAGAGTCCGCTGCCGTGATAAACACATCCGGATAGGCGAGAATAAGCATAAACATATAGCGTAGTCCATTCGGGCGTAATAACGCCGCCAACAGGGAGGGAGAAAAAAGAGGCAAGAAAAGAACAAAGACACCAAGAGGATGAAGAAGGAGAATCGAGTTATGCGCCCCGAAGCGAAACGCAACTATTTTATTTTCATTCTACAAGTGAGCTCAGCTGGTCACGTCCGGCTACGTGTCTGGCATTGAGTCGTAAGCCACGAAAAGACCTCTTTTCCTTCTCGTTCTCAAGCCATATACATTTATCGGTGTGCGTGCGACAAGTTTTCGCAATACAGAATGGGGTTCGATTTCTCTAATTCGATATCACCAAGTCGGATACGTTTTTATTTCTCACACTATCCCTTACAAAGTCATATATGAGATATCCTTTCTGGATAGTTGTTCACTATCAATATTTACCGATCGCATTTACCCGAATATTGAAATTATTTTACTTCAGTTCCGTTATTAATTGATAACTTTTCGTACAATTCTGATGCATTTTGAAGAATCAAAGTCGTGTAGGTTGCCGAAGCTTCGATTATCTAAAAAAGAATAAGGAGATTGAATTAATTAAATTGAACTGGAGTAACGTTTTCTTAGAGCGGTAAAAACATTAAGAGAGTGTACTTGAAAAAGAAATATTGATATACCGATAATAGAAGTGGCAAATCAACGGAAAATAATTTCAGTCCAGTGATTCTTAATGGTTGCTTGTAAAGGTAAAATCCAAATTCCAGAATTTCCTAGAACAACGTATGTTCACATTATAAAATAAAATACTTTCGAGCTTTAAAATGTAATACTTACGAGCGATGAAACGGTCGTGTCCAGTGATGGAGCTCTGTAGCCAAACAATAATTTACCCAGTTCGTTAGCCTGGAATTAATAGAATTCAAGCTCCAATTACTTGTTCACCAAACGCGTAGAAAACGATTGTCGTGTTGTTAGTCCGAAAATGAATGAAGCAAAAAAATAATTATATAACTGACGCGTGTTGTTTTGAAAACCAGTTGGGATTATAAATTTACTTGATTTTCGTCCACATGACTAGCATAAATTTGAGCTTTGTCGGTTAATATTTAATGTATTAAAAGAAAAATATCACCGCAGCGTACCTCAAACAAAGGTGTTTAAATGAAATTCCATTAAAATGTCAACAACAATAGGAGAATTATCAGTAAACTTTTGAGGTTGTGCAATTTTATTTACCCGTTTGCATGTGAAATGGGAGACTATGCAGATCAACGCAGAATGGTAAAGTGAGAAAGCGAGTCGTGCAATCTGACTCGACTCGACATTCGATACTGCAGGACCGTAGCTAAGCAGAAACACATGAATCATGAGATCGGAGATGAAGTAAACGAGCCAATAAACGATCAGTACGTCGAAGTATTTGTTGAAATTTTTCGCGGCATCGATCAACCAATAATGTAGCTTAAAGACGTTTTGCACTGTCAGGGCTTGGTAATAAACACCCTTGGTGGCTCCTACGTCAATTTTCCCTGCAGACAACGTGCATGATTATCATATTAAAGAAAGCTGCTTCTTTAAAAATCCACGTATGAATCTTTATTCTTTTCGACTTGGAGCTCGTCGAGCAATTTTTATCTATGATATTTTTGTTGCCCTTGAAAAATGTCGAAAAAAGCCATATGCCACATGCGCAGAAAAAAAAAGATGAGTTTCCCAAAAGCTCACCGGATGAAACTAAAGTTTTAAGCTGTAGAAATCTTTGGAGCACAGCGACGAATACAAAGCAAAATTTGTACAACTCCAACGACAGAACGCACAAGCCAAGTACATAAAAAACCAGTAGCGTATTAATATCTTTGTTAATCAGGCGAGAAATCCAGAAAACATAGCACCAAGTTAAAATCAATAAACCAGCAGCGACGAAATTTGTCAGGACATCGTATTTCTTTATTGAACACGTAGCCTCGTCGAAATCTTGAATTCTGGTAATGGCAATTTCAAAATTGGCCGCTCTGGTTACCGAGAACGAAGCACTCATCAGGTGTGCCGATAAAACAGCTATTTTTTTGGGAATGGTCAAGGTGCAGAGATTGTCCGCTCCGGAAGCTTCCATTCGACATAATACGAGACTCTCAATCTCAAACGCAATCGCGAGCGTTATAGCAATAATCCAGATTATCGAATATAGCTTGGCAAAGTTTGTAGTTTTTTGCGTTTTTTCTTTTTCTGACAATAACGAATGAGGATGACAGCCAAGTGCTCGCGAGATCGTGACGATAACTTGAAAATTAATCGTTAACGGTGCAACGTTTAATGACCGATTTCCCAATGGCCAATCCATCATTGCATTAGTTCTCAGCGCATTGCTCTTGTAATGTCGTCGTAGCATTTCCCGCTCGTCAAGCACAATGTCCAAGCTGTCCTCGAGCTCGGGCTTATTGGCTTTGGTCAATTTACTCACTGGCTTACGCCACTCGAAACTTCCCATTTGCCAGTTCATTTTTTACATTCAATATCGTGAATATTCACTTTTATTTCAGCCGGTAAAGAGTTTTAATGAGGGAGCCGAGCGCGATTGTCGAACGACTGAAAGAGGCTTTTACCTTCACGAGCTTCGAAGCTTTCTCGCTGTGTGGACTTTGCGGAAAATCAGGACGAACGCGTGACGTCTGTCGCTGTAATTTGCTTAATCACTCGGACATCGTGGAACACGAAACGATGTTTAGTCAGGTGGCATGCACACCTGGTGGACAATTCTTCTATACCACCGTACGGAATAAATCTAAGTGTACACTTTTTCCCCCGACAATTTAGTCTCGGGGAAAACCTTCAAATAAGTGATTTTTACTTTTCCAATTATCCATCATCCACTTATGCTTACTCTCTTCAAGGCGATTGGTGTTGACTTATTTACCGTTACTCATCACCTAACAATTTTAGACTCATTTATCATCCGGACAAATATTCAATTATTGTCCTTAAATATAAACGATAAAGACCTGTGAATATTTTTCATCTATCCTCAAGCCCGGTGTATCGAAACTTTTCAGATTATAATGCAAATTGACACCAGCTGTACTGACACTTTATGTCCTCATGGTTTAAATAAAGCATACAAAGTTCTATATTCTAATGGAAAGAGCAAACAAATTCTGCAAAGCTAACGAACTTGTGAATCTCATGCAAACTCTATGTAAATTAGAAACTTGAAGGAGATGATTGCGAAATAATTTCACGAGAATTGCGCAAACAAAGAATAGGAATAAAATTGTTATTATAAAATAAAACGTTCGTTAAAGATGAAATCGTGTGTTTAAAAATCGTTTGATTTAACCGTGCGACGGTTATCGTTTGTGTGTAAATCGCGTGAAAGCCCATCCCTCTCTACATATGCTGCTGCTGCATTTCAGCCGAGGGTGCTGATATAGAGCAGTTGATAAGCATTCGATAAAAAAAACTCCACGCGACCATGTCTGTCCTTGCGCAATCGTTGCAAATGTTCTCAATCGATGAGTGACTTGTAGAAAAATACATTTTTAACATTTTTTTTTCTTTCGTTTATGAGTTGAGTGAAAGGGTATAATGGATCTCTGACAAACGTCAGTCGCCTCATCGTTGATAATCTATTGTAGCCCCTTATCTGCGCTCACCTGTCGCCAGCTGTTCCAGCATCATCTACCGGAGATGACAAAAATCACAAGGTTTTAACGATCTATCGCTGAACAAGCCAATAGCAATTTTAATCCTATCTCTATATTATATATGTTATTATAAGTAAGAATTTCGAGGGTTTTGCACTAGTAAAATCAATGCCAAATACTTTCTATTATTTTTACAACGTCTTATTGATATATATATATATTGAGTGTAAAAAATAAATTTCTTCAGTAGCCAAAGAAATTCATTTGAATGAGGGGGTTGTGACCGATATTAATAATGTGACGATGAAACTCTATTTGCGGTAGAATGTCAGACACGTATATATATATATATATATGAGCGATGGAAGATTTTTGTTTGAATTATCCTTCGAGATAGTTGGTGTGGCATGTATATTTAGTAGACGAGTTGTATATCCAATTTCAATGACTGTCGTTGCTCATGTGTGTGCGTGCAGTATGTTTCGCGGGTTGCACATATACGCAGCCGCGCATACATTTTTTTTCCCGACTGTATTTTTTATAAGAAACACGAGCGTAAATAGCCCCAAAATATATAGCGTTTTGAAAAATGACAATTCAATGTGGATTGAAAAAAAGGAATAACTTTTAGTGGGACTGGCCAAAAGGCCAAAACTCGTTGTGTCCTATCGTGTGAAATAATTAGCGGTCTTTTTCGGTGAATGCTATTAGTATAATCGTTGACTCGTATTGCCCGAAAGTGTCGTGAACGCATTCTAATAACCGCACGAGTAGTGGATTTTCAAAGGAAAAAAAGAACTCGCACGTGGCAATATGTCGGCTATGCAATACAGGTATACGTCAGCTGTGTATATTGGTTAAAATTAATATCGGTGATTACTGGGATACGCCAACGGACGCGGTTTGCCGAGGAAAGTTACCTCGAAGCTTACCAGAGGAAACCTGACAAAAGATCTAGACGATATACATGTAGGAGCAAACAACCAACGCTGCGTTATTAGTCCTCGTCGTCTTGGGATGATTACGTCACGATCACCGTTAAAGACACGCGGCTGCTGTGCCAACGTGAACGCGCGCCCTCCGGCTCGACTCTTAATATAATGCTAGTGGTACGACATACTATTTGCTATATGTATTTTCTTCGAGAAACTTTCCAGTACTTTTTCCGTTTCTTTAACTTGGTGAAAAAATTGCGGAGAAACAAAAGTAATATATAATACTGTAGATAAAAGCGTTATTTACATCAACTACGTTATATACCTTACGACGAGGAAAAAGAATCTAAAGAAAAAGAAAAAAAAAGAAAATTTACCATTTTCGCTGGTATCTATTTGCACTGTGGAATATATTTTTTCACCACACTCACATTTTTATCGAAAATACGCGTATTTTTTGACACGAATGAAAGCCCATTGCAGAGAGCTCTTTGACATAGCTAGGTCATATTTAAAAAAACACACACACACACACACACACGATTTTAGGACGAAGCTAGATGAGATTTAATTTGAAATAAAATTCAAGTCGATTAATGTGATATTAATACTCGTTGGAATTGAATGTAAAGGACATAAAATAAACATGACGTGTGTTGCATCAAGTTTTTTGTTCGTAGAGTATATAACTGCGCAATAGTCCTTTCTATTTTTTCCACCCTTTCCATGTATGGCGTATATATGAGGCTATATAATATAGCGCCAAGTTTTGCGTAACTGCGACAACGCGTGTCATCTGTCGCGAGAGAACGAGAGAGACAGGGAGTGAGATTCTCGCGATTATCATGTTATAAAAATTCCAAATAAAAATTTGCCTTACGCGAAGAGACAGTTATGCATAGCCGTATAGCATTCTATGGCGCCCCTTGAAGCGCGCATGGCAAGCTCGACGGTGCGTATTTAAGGGCTGTTGGCCCGCTGCCTCTCACCACTGTACCGCCAACCCCGGACCTGGAACACGGTGATACGTACATCCGCAACCTCCGCGATACAACCGGAAGTCATCAGCACCACCAATTCAAAATCATTCACGTAATCGCCAAGTTTTTTTTTCAAACGATATTCGCAAAAATTGTTTAACGAAATATCGACACCTCAGATTCAAGTCTTGAATTCGCCCGTTCAATTCTTCAAGAAAAATCTTCGCTAGCAGGTGAGTAATTTTCATTTTCGAAAGTATTACTTCACGCCGACAACAATTCTTGTCGATTTCCACACTTTACACATTTTTTTTTCTTCATTAATTTTTTCAAAATTTCTCACAGTCGAGTAGATCCTGAGATAAAAAAAAAATTAATATCCAAGCACATTTAACCAGTTAGCATCGTTTTCAGGATATTTCAAATAGTACCATATGTGCTCTTGACAATTGAAATTGAAAATGTCCTTGACACGCGAAGAGACGAGCAAACGCGATCGAGAGGGGTTGTCGCAACAAGTTGCATCCTCGACACGCTTTTCCATGAAAATTCAAAGTGGCTCATCCGGATTGAACTTTTTACTTGCCGATTAGAGTGTTTTCACGATGTTTCAAGTATTTTACTACGATATATCGGACGGATTTATCCCTTCCGACAAAACAGTTCACGCAGTGAACACGAAACACACATTTTTCTACACTTTTCTTTTTATCGCGCAGTGTGTTACTTTGATAAAATACACAAATGCAAAGAAAAACAGCAATTAGAAATATAAGCAGTTATCGGGCAACGGTTCGTTTAAAGAGATCAAATTATTATCAGCGATTTTTCACTTTTTGCTTTTAATTTTTTTCTCTAACAACTCTTAGTACCAACAGTTGTTTCTTATATATGTGTCATAAGAAATTAATTCAAATCGTATAATCTCCGATAGCAAATGACACTCACGGCTTGATATGATAAGCTGCAAGAAAAAAAAGCTTTATAATTATTCGAGAAAATGTTATTAGGACCTTTAATTAACCATCGGCAATGACGATGAAAAAATAACCCAACGCGTTTCTTGCGTAGATTTGCTTCAACATTTTATTCTCGTACAATATCAGTCGTGCATTGAATTAAAAAAAAAAAAAAATACCAGTTAACAATAGTATCGGAGGCTTTTGTTTTTCTCAGGAAAAGGTGAGCGTGTGTGTGTGTGAAATTGTAGCGTTTCAAGGAATTTAACCGGGGAAAGCAGCATTTGTTTTCACTACTGTTCCATACCGTGTATATTCGGGTGCACTTTTACACACAGTTATCGAATAGTGAATTCTTTTTTTTCTTCATTCTTACATTTGTGTTACACCGTCGAAAAATATCAATTTAAGTGAAATGAGAGTGTACGAGTGACGCGTCCATTAACTTTTTTTTTTCAACCATCCACTGCGTCGAGAATGTTCTACGTCCTTGCAAAAAATATATTAAGTTGTCGATTTACGTACAGAGTGACAGTTGAGAGGAAAAGTACTTGTTCATTGGATTTCTTGCTCGAAATAACTCGTGCAACGATTTTTTCCTAATTTATGTGGGGTTGGAAATGTTACTATTTTACTGCTATATTCAATTCGAGGTATTTTCCATTTAGCATTTTAGTCGATGATAAATATTTTCATTTTAAAATTAAGAAAATTAGGTAACTGTGTGGCTTCGTCCATTTATTCGTAACCATCAAGTTATACTATTTATTTCCTTGAAAATTATACCCCTTTCGCTGGCATACAGTGAGTTTTCAGAACAGACTGATAAAATGGAGAACACTACCGAGACCCGCTACCCCGGAAAGTTGTTAACGTAGAACTCGCTTGTTAAGCCGTACTATCGCGTGTACTCCAGCGAGTCAAGTCCGTCGATTGTCGTCGGTGAATGCTCGTTTCTTAAGGATATCTATTATACGCAGGATCATTGTCTTGGTGCATCCTCGTTAAACTGACGATATCCGATAAAGATACATGCATACAAATTACGGATTATTTTTCTTCTGACAATGAAATTCTTGAAGATAACTTTTCACACACGAGTAGACAGTAAAGGATTCTGTAATGAAACGAACAATTGATTTTGTATTATTATTTTTGTTAAATTTCAGACTTATACCACAAAATTCTGGAATTAAAATATTTTCTTTTTTCGACGACGTGGTATTTTCAAGTTAGTTATGGACATTTTTTTTTTTAGTTTTTCCCATTTTCACGTCTGATGTCAACCGATGTGCTCATTTTAACTACATCGACAGCGATTAGTTGCTCATAAAAACAATAAAATGAAGATTCATATTTGATGTCTCTTCAGAGCTGATACGATCGCTTTAAATTCACATCACAGAATCGCTACTTTGTGCGCTTGGTGTAACCAACTGTTACCCTATATAATCTATGAGCTCTGCTCTAACTTGACTGTCTCAACCATAGAGAGGTCAACTGCATTTTAATATGTATTTATATATAAGTTTTTTTTCATAGACGAGTCGATCCAAGTCGTGCCCTTATATTTAATGGTGCAACTGCGATCGACTGGTGAAAGAAAAACTTTTTTTCATTATTATTATTTCTTTTTTTTACTTTGCCAGCATGAACGCAGGTGGAAAGTCGAAGAGGGGGATGAGCGCGATATTAATATTTCATCGTAAACCTCGATAAGGATAGGGATGCGGCTGCATCATCGTACGAACAAGCAAACGCGCGTGATATACATTATTCCGTAGATATATATATATATATATATACAATATATTGAGAGCAGCGGTTACTATCCTTCGCAACAGATCGTGACTGTAAAGATCCTCTTGATGCGTTCTTAGTTGGCCGCGTAAGCACATTCGAGTAATATCTCTATCGGGCTTATTAATGATTCATGAAACGTTAGATTTTTACCAGCTGTTACTTACACTGTTACATTTTTCCCTATAAACTTTCATTATAGCTTTTTTTAAACATAAATTGACAGTATTTTTAGATAAACTTATCCTCTATAAGGAAGCTTTATGAATGTTTCCTCAATTTTGTCCTTTATGAGAAACATGAAATTGATTGTCGTACTTCCTAATAGAGGCGGCACTGCGAAATATATGAAAAACAAGGAGGAAGCAATACAGCACGTTTTCCTGTGCGTGGCTCGCAACTTTGACATCGCCACAAGGAATTTGGTATATCAGTCAAGTGACCTAGTCGTGCAAGGATACCCAAGCTGGAGGTACCTACTACACGGGGGAAAAAAAAAACGCGAATAAAACATTCGAACCAACTCATATATTCGTCCCTCGAGCGCACCGATGCACCGTCGGTGCATCGATAAATTCACGCGGAAAAAAAGAAAACTCTCGAAAGTTTTATGATCCACCTGTTCCGTATACTCTGCGTATTACGCTCTCAGTCGTATTTTTTCCCTTCTTTTTTTTATACCCACTGGAGATTCAAATTGAGAGTTCATGTCGTATTCCAATGTTGCAAGAATTATTCGAATACACATCTGCCGACACCGAGTCGTTTCTTCTTGTACATGCATTTTTTAAATTCACACAAAAAAAAAGTCTGTTCTTTCTCAATATTTTTCTTCCAACTATACTTACCCCCTTGGTTCAACAAAACTTAAAAGTGATTTATTTGGCCAATTTTTCTATTCTTATGACACACTATTCAAATTCTACTACAATATAACGTTTCAATGGAAATTAATGTCCGATAGATCCTTAATTTCAACTCTGTACCACAGATGAATATATGCACATCCGGTGTCACTTTGTTTAATATAATAACTTTACAGCGAAACCAAAGTTGGCTTGTCCAACTTGTAGACTATTTTACATTCGCTCTACCGTTATGCGTATTCATAATGTGAAATCGCAAGAAAGTTTGTCATAAGAGAGACGTATAGTGGAATTCGTCCGTAATATATATAAGAGAGAAAGATAGTGGTACGTGTTTCGACCTCGTTGTCTCTATTACGCATTGCAAGGGGAAGGAAATATGCATATCCTAGAGGTAATACATCTTTCTATGCCATAGACTCAATTTGTCGGTACGAAGGGGTAGGTTTTAGGTATACGCCCAAGCGTGCGCTAGTTCCCCCAACATTTCAGCGGAAGCAATTTACACACGAATGTCCCATCGCATCTCTGTCGAGCGTTACGTTCGTACATGCCCGAGAAGATATATACGAGCGGATACTTGTTCTCATTGTCAGGCTCGCGGTACAACGCTCACTCTGTTTTGTCTTTACACATTACCTCTTGCCGATGCAACTACAAAATAGCAACAACAAACATATGTTTTAAAAGATCTTTTCTTCTTTTTATATATACATATATATCTTTCATCCGAGCAGTCTGCGCGTTCCAGTAATATATTCTTTAAAATCTTCTTTCCACGTATTTCAATATGTAACAGAAAATGATAAAGGAAAGACAATTTAAAATACTACTCGACATTTTGAAATATCAAAGTAGTCGAAGATTTCCGCGATGTAAAGTCATAGGATGCATATGCGTACATATTCTACGGGACTTGGAGCGTATATTGAAGCTATGGATGAATAAATTCCATTTCCGGTGACAATTTCGTACGTAAGGTATGCACCAAATATATTTATAGACGACGGATATTTTCTGCTGAGAAAAACCGGAGCACTTGTATTAAACGCGTCATGTGTGTTCCAAAATTGCAAGAATCCTTGTGCTTTCGTTATAACTATAACCAAGAGCCATCTTAGACATGAGATATCGTAGGAAATGAGGATCTATAATGGCAACTCAATTGGAAAGCAATGCGATAGATATTTTCGTGAGCAATCTTTTTTCATCGAAATAGCACGTTGTTAAGCTAGATTTTTTTATCTTCCAAAATAAATACGTTCTTCCATTTAATTAAAAGTGTACTTGATTATTTTTCTGTTTATCGGTCTATGCAGGGATGTAAGAAAAAGACAAAAAAAATGATAAATACGAGAATATAAAATGAAAAAATGTATTAAAGTATTAGCACGTTTGACCGTGAGGCACCTTGGTATTTGCTTCAAACCGAATTGCGATGTAATTAAATTGGCTGAGTGCGGGTACTGCTGTGGGCCATACGTGTTAAATCCAACGGCTCCTGTTGATTTAACAATCGACGTACGTAGGATGGGGAGGTAAAAAGGTATAAGAAAAAAGAAGAAGAAAATGAAAATAGGGCTTGCCGTACCGTACAGGAGGAAACTGTTTGTTCCCGCGAGCGTCCGCCATCGCTCGTCTCGTCTTTTTCTCACGGAACTCCGTTCGCGATACACTTTCGATCACATAATATCGAATGGTGGTATATACCTTCGGATAAGTGGCTTCTGCTTCTACACGGTACTCGTCAGATTACTTGGATTACCGGAGCTTCTGTTGCCCCTGGATCTTGATAAAAAAAAATAATAAAAAAAATTAAAAACAGTAATTCTGCTAACTAATAAAATATCTATTTAGATGTTTTGACTTTGTATTCATATCGAGCGGCTAAACATTTTCTTTTAACTTTTTTTAATCGTTTCTTTTTTTTCAAACGCAATAAATCTTGACAGTTGTCAACAATGCCAGATATTTTTCTGAATCGAATTAAATTAGACCGTTGAAAGTGTTGGTTGAAGTGTTGCGCGACATTTGAGAAATATATCGACTAGATTACAACTCTAGCGAGGGGAGAGACCGGGGAATCAATTTTCAGCGGGTGGTTGGGTCACGTGAATTGCGACCTACCGCGACAATGAATTTCGAAGCCTTCGAAAGTGACAATGCGTGCTACCGAGTAACCCAAGTATTTGCGTAGTCGAGAGCGCAATTTATCTATATAGCAAAACGTCCTGTACCCATTATTAATTTCGTTGTTTATTCGGTATAGATATCCGCGCCAAATGTAAACACGCAAAATTCGAAATGTATATTGAAACTGCTACTGCAACCGGGTATTTAAATTCGCATATGTTGCAGCACGAAAATAATCATTACTACAAATTTCAAGGATGACAATACGAGAGAGCAATATCACTGGCGTCACGGTAATTTGGAGTTTGTAATTGTCTAAAGAATAATTTATTTAATTAAATTCCATGTAAACTGGGAAATGTGGGTTTCGGTTAAATTTACGAAATTTTATTGGTTTTTGTTTAACAAGATAAATCTTGAAGAAAAAAGAAAAAGAAAAAAAGAAAAAGTAGTAGATCCATTGTTATTGCAAAATATTTATTTTAATCTTTTAGTCTACGTACGAAAATGGGTGATGAAATTAAACGAGCTTGCGTTACAATTCTGTACCAAGCGAATGATCGTCTATATAATGCAAGGCTACAAAATTGGCAGTGTTAGGGTGTAGTAGCTGTGGAGAGTATGGCGAGCAGGACACCCACGCGGCAACAGGTTGCCCATCTCTCGGTACGTGACTTACTCTATTATAACGAAACAGCTTTAAGTTGCGAGACGCTAATGCGTTATACGTGCCGAATACTCTTTCTTCTTCTAGATCCGTCGCACCGCACGCTACCGCATCGGTAACAATTTTCTTTGTATAAATGAAAAATATTTCAACTCACAAACAATATCATTGTGATATTGTAATTTTATTTTTTTTACCTCATCATTATGGAATTCTCGTAATATGAAAATCGCTCGATTGTCGGTAAATTTAGATAATAATAAATATATATCAAATTTAATAAATAAAGCAAAGATAGCAAGCTTTTGGTGATAAAAGCTCAACCGACAGTTAGATCGATTATTCGTAATCGATTCTATATCCGCGACGAAATGACTTTGGGGTTTCGGAAAAATTCAGATGTATACCTACAGACGAAGGTAAAAGGATTTCGATAGCGTATTTGTTTCGGCCACTCGAAGGGATTGCTATCGATGGTATCGATTGTAGATGATGCTAGTGGACACGACAATTATCGAGGTCTTTTCAGTTTGAAGCGATTCTTTCGAAGCGATCATTCCAATGGATTAATCAAATCAAAGATCTCTGGAGTGACGACGGACTATTGTATGTGGAGAAAAATTGGGGGACCCGTGTCCGGTGAATATTATATGAAATAAGGAAGAAGGTAGAATCACGGAAAATGAAATTAAAGGGGAAAAGTAGCGAGATCTGAAAAGTTCACCATTATTTTCTTAGAGATTTATTTCAAGCCACGTGAAGGAAACGAAATAAAATAGTTAATCCTATGTGATGGGAGATGGACCGTAGTGCTGTAGCGGATAACATATGTACCAAGGACTTTGAGGGACAGTGAGTGAACAGAGACTGTCGTTCGAGTCTCGACCCTCGACAACGTAATTTCCTCGCACTTTGATGCTTGCTAAGGTGATACACGGTTACTTGAATTTTATCAGAGGGAACCTCTGATTTAAACCGAAGGCCTTTCCTCTCTACGTGTAGAGAGAATTTTCTAGAATTCATTGAGATATTCCAAAGAGAATCAATTTAATGATTTTCGTGAGAATTTTTCTTCCACGACGAATAACTTGTGAGAAATGATAAAACTCAAGTTTTCGAAATTCTAGTTATATTATGAGATTATATTATATATATTTTGAGACAGTCCAATTTTTGTGGAACCCGAGCCAAAAGAGAACGTGAGAAATATAGCTTCGAGTATATAATGTCAATAAGCGCGACATTCCTTTATATATACTCGGTGTTTAACATCGCGCGCCGACTACAAGCAAGTTTTTTAATAACGTTACTATCTCCTGAAGCGTGGGTGTACGAGATTGCTCTGGTGCTCGGTATTATCCGGGCCCTCGAGTGGTTGGGCAAATGTTCGGGAGAACGCGGTTGATTCGGAACCCAAGAGAAACTTGACTTTTCGTACTCCAACTGGACTTTGATTAAACGTGAATGTGAATGAAAGCATAGCGAGCGGCGAAGAGGGCTCGGTTATATTTTATAGCTCGTAGTTGCACTACTATAACCTTTAGTTAGAACACTGCGGAAAGGTTTCTACGTCCAAGCTTGTGGTAGTTTGATTTGAAAATTGCCATAATCTTCAAAGTCCCAATGTTCCTTCCTTCTCGATTACTTGCATCAGATTCAATCGAATAAACCTGCTGTCTGGGCAAAAAAATATATAACATTAAAATAATCATTCCGAAATATTGAAATTCAAGGTATGGAAAAACGCGTTCCGTTGAGACACAACTCGGGTATACCATCTGAGTGTCGTGCACAGATATCATGTGCAAGATCAGTTGGAAAATAGTCACCTGGTAATTTGAGATAGAAAGTAATATCGTGATTTGAAAGCAGCGTGAATTAACGTAAAGAGTCGGTATATAGAAGATCGTGAAATATTGTGGTAGTCCTCGCGTACGAAGAAGAAACCTGAGACACAAACATTTTTCACACTCCAGAGCTTGTGTAGTCAGAGTCAAGGAAAAAGGTCTCGGCTGTCTTTATTTATTCCATTCCACATATCCATACGGTATATACCGATATATATTTCTGCACCGTATGACAAAAGAAGGAGGATAAAGAATAGGGCGACGCGCGACACGACTCCAGAGAGGCGTCTCTGAGCGACAGGACCAAGTAATCCAGGAAAAGTAAAGGTGAACGAAGTTAGACGAGAGCTATGTCTGCGCTGCCTGAGATACATACGAGTAAAGAAGAAGAAAAAAACGAAAGCTAATCCCCCAAGCGACTCCTCCGGTGTTTTTTCTTCTTCTTCTTACTCCTTTTCTATTTTTCTCATTCCACGAATAAGTCAGACTGGCGGTCCCCGCGCGCGGTTTCGCGGTGGTGACTAACGCAGATTTACCTCGACGCAATACCGCCGGGAAACGGAGGGTTGCTGTATAACGGACACGAATAATAGACAGAGAACGAGAGAATAGCATAGAACAGTGAGCTTAGTGAATGGGGAGTTGCGACGTGGTGAATCGCCGCACCCCTCAACATAGACTATCCCCCCGGAAGTTTCATTTGGCCACCGGGCAACGAGTATTGCGACTACTAAATCGTTTAGTCACGATATATACTATTTACACTCGGACGTGAAGAACCGCGTGTGCGGAATCGGTAATTTGGCTGAACCCGGCGAGAGAGAAAGATCACCGGCGTGTCTCCAGCCGTCTTAATAATCATTCGGCTCTATGTAACATATGTAGGTTAAACGGTGGCGTACATGTATTTCCCTCAATTCGACAAGCGTCACCTTTCAATTGCTTCGGTTATTTTTACATTTTTATACTCGATCTGTAAGCTTACTTAACTTTTTTCTTATTCATCCGATCATCAGACGACTGGATACTTCTCGAGCGCACGAAGCCCATTTGTTGGGTGCTTTATAAATAGCGGCTTTGTCTCTTCTAATTGGTTATACAATTTTCGTTTTCGTTTTCCTGGGCTTTTGTTATTCCCGGTTGAGTATGACCGCTAGACGCCCGATACCAGGTGTTGCGAGTTTAAGCACTTTTGTCTGAGATGATATTTAGGGATTTCTGTAGAAAAGGAGTAACAACCCGAGAATGCATCATCGGGCAACTCTCTGTCGTCTGCGGTAACAATTGTTCGCTTGCAGATGTCCTCCCAAGTCCTCAAGTAATACTATGTAGTTCGCCGCTCGTTGCGTACTCAAATTTTTCATTTGCTAATTATTCGACTTTTTCAACTCCAACGTATTATATTATTTATTAGCCGAGTGTCGCGAGATATTGTTAATGCTCGTTAAGTGTTACCATCCGAACCGACGAATATCACAATTGAAAATATAGACTCGAGTAAATGAGCCTGAATTTTCATCTCTTTGATTTTCAAGAGTAGGCCACGTTTATATCCGTATAAATAGATAACGATCGGCGGTTAACACAAGATTTCCTTGAGACTGTCATTGTCGTTGGTTCACAGAAATGAAGTGCAACGTCGTCATCGTAACGATCCTCTCCGTTATCGTCCTCGCTATGATGGCGGATCGAGTAACGAGTATGCCACCGGCCCAATGCAATCCCGGTTTACTCGACGAGGTACCACCGAGAATACGCAAGGTCTGCATGGCTCTATCGACCATATACGAGCTCGGTTCGGCTATGGAAAATTACATCGACGACAAAGGTAACTAAATCGCATTATTCTCACTACATCGTAGTTAATATATAGAATAATATAGTACATTGTAAACGATATATAAGGCTCGTCGAGCTTGCTTCGATATACAACTTTGTCGCTTATAGGATATATCCTATAGTCTACATTGTCAGAGTTGGCGTTGCAAGTTTCTCAGAGAGTACAAGTTTATCGGTTGGATGAAGAGGAGATAATGAAACAAACGCGGTTTCGATATAGCCAGGGATCGCTCGATCGATCTCAACTTCTTCATTACCCTTCAATATCACTTTCCTCGATACTCCGCTTCGTGGTCTATCGGTTCATTTCAAGGATATAGAACGACCGTGTGAGCCGAACTCACATTCGAGTTATTTACTCTTGCCAAACGAAACGATACCCTTGGCACAACCTTCAAATTCATCGAATAATCGGCAATAATTATAATAATTATTCAATAATTAATAACAAATGAATAATTTAAAATAATTCACAGCTCAAGTCTCAATAATTGTCGAGAACTCTTTTCATAGTCCGGCTCATTCATAAAATCACTCAAAGACAATAGTTGAATGAATTGTAAATCGGCCCGATTAAATAAATGCATTTTAAGATGACGTGACAATTTCAGTTCCAGTTATGCAACAGAATTTGCCACTACCCGACAGCGGCGTCAAGCGTCAGGACGTCGATCACGTATTTCTTCGCTTCGGAAGACGGCGTTAGACGATCCGTAACACCACTCGTCGTTTCCGTCGTCGCCCTTGCCGAAACACTTTACTCCGTCACTATTATTAAATATAAAGAATATAAAACGCCAAAAACGTTGCAACCCCTCCAACTGTATCTTTCGACCCATCGATCAATGAAATAAAATTTAACGTAACAAACACAACGATTTTTTCTTCGTCACGATTATCAGATTCGATGTCTCAAAATTTAACCGATACTCGTATATCCTTATTCTTTATTAAATTCTTATAATATACATATATATATATATATATTTTTGCGAAGACACTCTCGGTTATTTGTGAGCTTTTAAATCCAAGAAGGAAAAGACTATTTTTGTTTTTTACACAGGCAGTGTCCTTGCAATAAACAGCTACCTACTAATCGTGAAAAAAAAAAAGAAAAAAGAAATCAAATCAAGTGTATACCGACATGAGTGCTCTTCGTTTATTCGTGAATCGGTATCTTGGAACTCCCTGTTCTCACTTATAATACGTGTAATATTTAAAAAACAGAAGTAACATTTTCTTGACGTTAATAAAGCAGATATTTGAAAATTCATACTACGTTTACATTTTAAACGTGTGAGTGTTACGTCGCAACCTGATATTAATATAAACGTTGTCAATGAGCCGGGAGTCTGTGCTGATGATCACGGATTGAAAGGTATCATAATTAAGGTGAGCTTTCGTTGCTTATGAATGCTCAATGTTACAATGTCCTTTACACACTTTTCAAATTATTCGAACATCCCACCTTAGCCCTTTTAATGAAAACAATCCGTAACTATAAATCTATTTGTCCTATGAAATTCTTTTCATGATCATACACATGATTCATATTTTACTGTATGTACGACACCATCGACATATTAAATGATTATATATTTATTGTATAATATATGTATATAAAATACGTCTATAAATACTAATTAGTTGTTTGCCTTTCCCGTATTGGTACATTTTGAACACTACGGTTTCGACCATTCAACATGGCTTTAATTACCAAATATATATGTACGATCTATAATATCGGCATAGGTAATTCATTAAAAAAAGCATTTTAAGGGGGTATCGAAGATGAAAAAAAGTGTAAACTGCAAAGAACGACAATATAAACACGATATATCCGAGAATCATTCCCGTTCATGGAGGTTTTAAGCGAGGGATCGCTACTGAATATTTAACAGTGTGAATTTTCATATATTAGAAATTATAAATAAATCGAAGGAATGAATTTTATAAATGGGTTTTAGCATTTTTTAAGAGCATTCGATTGTTGAAAAATTAGATGCCAAAAATAAAAAGAAAATTAAAAAGAAAACAAAAAACAAAAAAATGATTGTACACTGAAAATCAATAACGGGAAGTATTTCACAGGGACATATTAGTTGAAATTTAAGGAGAGATGTTAAAGACACTTGGCGATCGCAAAACTGTGAATGAGGAAGCTCAAAGACACCGGGAGTGAGCCTCTGACTTTAAAGTGTCTTTGATCTGTTGTCGATGCTGTTTAGCATGCAGCTAGAGGCAGCAGGTCGAACAAATATCGAGAGAAGTAATTGCATCCGCCGCCTCTGGAACATTAATCTCGGGCAGCGGATGGTCTTTCCCAACAGAGACGACACGTCCTCGCACCCCCGCGAGGAGGATCCTGCTCCGCAGGAGAATTGGAGTTTTCAACGATTAGTCAAACGGTCGCGCTTTGCCAACGCCATTCTGAGCTTATTTATAGCCATTGAGAGCGTTAGTGACAGAAAAACTAGCATATTCTTTTTTTCATTTTTGCTTTTTAATAAAATTCTTATCTCGATTGTGTACATTGAAAATATTGTGATCTGTCGTTCAAGATTAACGGGTGTAGCGTCAATACTACCGATTATTTATGATGGCATTAATTGGGATGGGAAAAATATCGTGGAACCTTGAATGTTTTTCAAGCACCATGAAAGTAATTCGAAAAAACTTCATTATGTATAATTAAAAGATAAATCACAGTCTCAGCGTTGGAAAACGTTTTTAGTTGGAATGTGAAATACATTTAAAAGAAAAATGTCCTCTTATCTCGTATAGAGCGATTGCTATTGTCAGCATGGCGTGTCGTTAATTTATATGTTTTTATCGAGCGACATTAGATACCGTGCTCTAACGACACGTGCCTTTCAGGGCAATTAGGAACAATGCCAAGATATATATTTCAGATGTCGTTTGCTTCGTATTTTCTCTAAGCCGGTCAATTGTGAATTTTATTCAAGGCCACGATCAAGTTTTATTTGTCACGATAATTTACACAAGTGTATGGTGCGCAGCTGCTACCTGTTGTGACATTGTTAAAATTTTGATTAACTGATCAATGAAGCTTACACGTCAATACAACATTATATGGAGGGTAATGAAAAACTCGTTTAGCAGATAACATTTAAGGCGACGAAATGTCACCTCTCGAAAATCGTCAAGTTAGTTTTATCATGGACAGTATTGGACGCGCAGTGATCGGGACATTGGGAATTATTTTACTTCTCATTGACGAAAATAATGGTAGAGTTGCGATAATAAAACAAGGTAAACAATTGGATGAAATGTAGAAAATATAAATACTTTCAAGTGGTCGTGTAAGTGATATATTTTGTTAAACCCTTTTAGCGTGTTTTATTTATTTTAGTTTGAACGCGATATGCCGTTGAATTGTTGTATTCAAGTAATTGCAGTGTACCTTCGCTGAGCTACGAAAAATTGACGAGAGCCCTGCAAAAGAAAATCTTCATTTTTCGTTATATTTTATCGATACACTTGATTGTCCAATTGTTGTTTTCATTATTGCATTTGCCTTCGTATTTATAAAATTCAAAAAATAATATGGAATATGTTGCAAGTAAATTTTTCGAAAAATTGAAAATTCCATAAGATCCGAACGTGTCTTTTATGATTTTGCTAAATAAAACTTGAATAATTGTATTGTTAGTATTAAAACGTTATCCAAGTGAAATTAATGTAGAGTTTCGACGATTTTTTATCAGAAGAGAGCTGTTCGATCTTGGTTAACGGTGGGCTTGCGGAGCCACAACCGTTGATTCTCTCCGCTAACCCGCAGGATCGGTATGGTTTCATTTATCCATCAAAACCAGGCTCTGGCTATTTGGTCACTCAATTCGGCGAATCCTTACGTCTCGCCTGTCCAGGAAGCAAATTACATCTCAACACAATTGACCCATACAACGAGACTCTGGTAACCTGTGTCGGAGAAAATAAATTTCTTTTCGAGGGAGCAGAACTCGAGGAGTCATTCGACAAGATATCTTGTGAAAAATATCCCGAGTCGGTAGTCAAACGAACGGGTGTACTTTGCGATGGTGGTGCGATGCAGGAAATTGGATTTTATCTTTCGAGTCAAACTAAGAAAAAACAAAAGTAAAAATCAATAACAATACCATGTACAGTTAAAAATATTTGCAAAAATTACATTGCCCGTAATGGAAGAGCAGAGTACATTTTTTTAAACAGTTTATTTTTTATACTTAATGAAGAGAAGTCACTGGCGATATAATAACTATTTTCTTTTTTCTTATCATCGCAGTCGGGATGAATTTTATCCGTTGATCGATCTCTGTCACGATGACGTCCTTGGTAACACGATCTACGCCCACGCGAGAATTCTAGCAGAGATTGACGCGGCTCAGACTCGCTTTCCGAGAACTCCTTTTCGTAAAGGAAACTCCTTCCGTGGTATTCAAGTATCAAAAGATTACGGGAGAGATTCGCAACGCGAGTCCATCGCTCGGATACTCAATAGCGACAAGCTTGCTGCTCAGTATATTCCAGAATCAGGTTAAATCTCAATGCTGTACATAGACGTCAAAAAAACCTTTCTCCGCCATCTATTAATATTGTTAGAGTTAGTTCGGTCTTTCTCTTCAGAATCGAGACATCTAAAAAAAAATGTCACGAGAAAATACAGTTAGATTTTTGCATTGAAAAATCTCAAGAAAGAAAAAATGTCCTCTTGACGGATTTTTCAAATGTTATTTGTTTTCCCATATTTTGATGAATGAGCGAAAAAAAAGTAAAATTCATAGAGATCTCAAATGAAAATCTCAAGCAAAGCATTTTACCTAAAAGAATATTGATATGTCGAAAACTAATGCAAGGCTTTAAATTCTCGTTAATTTCCCAGGTCCATATTTCTTCTCGCGAGGACATCTCATTGCGAAGGGTGACTTCATTTACGGATCCCATCAGCGTGCAACCTTTTATTATGTAAACGCTGTTCCAATGTGGCAAAATATAAACGCTGGTAATTGGGGTACAATGGAGGCGAACGTGAGGTCTTTCGCTTCACAAAGGAACATGGATCTCGATGTTTGGGTCGGTGGCTACGGAATCCTCACGCTCAAGGATAATAAAAGTCACGAGCATGAAATATTTTTGCACGTGGACGAGAAAAATGGGCGATCGATTCCTGTGCCAAAAGTTCTCTTCAAAGTAGTCTACAACTATCCAACTCGGTCCGGTATTGTTTTCCTCACCGCAAATAATCCTTATCTTACCAGTATCACCAAAGAATATCGTATCTGCAAGGATGTCTCTAACAAAATCAATTATGTCACCTGGAATCTTGAGAGGCCTGATCTTGGCCTTTCCTACTGTTGCGAAATCGATCACTTCAGACGAGCTTTCCCCAGTATTCCCGACTTCGAAACCAAACATTTGCTTTTGTAAATAGCATCAACGAAAATTGTATAAAAAAAGGGCTATTAGCTTGTACATGGAAAAGATACACCGATCATACGTTGATGATGGAATAAAAGTAAATAAATCAAAATAACACGCAGTTGACATGAAATTAATATAGGATACATACAACCAACATTCTCAAGTTGTGCATTTTTTATTGAAACAAAATTGTGTCGGTGAGAAAAAAAATAGTAAAGTAAAACTTTCAATAAGCAAGACAAAATGAATCAACGAATGTCCTCGTGGAGAAGAGGCAGTCTCATCGACAAACTAATAGAATGACTAAGCGACGTGCTGGAATTTAGTTTGCAACATTTTTGTTCTTTTCAATTACTATATCTATTGTCGATGATTCGAATGATATACAGGGAAAAAAGTGCCTATCAATTGTTGATGCAAATTATGCGCACATTTTGTAGTAATGTAAATCGATCATTGTTCCCTGTTGTGGAGAGAGGGGATATAAACGTATCAACTAAACCAAGAGGTCATCGTTTCATTAATAAATACACCGTTGAGTAATCGTATTAACCTTTCGACGAGTTTACTGAAGTCACCAACGCTTTTATATCTGTCGATTCATGTGTCTCTTACACTACGCGCTTTTACAATTATACTGGAAAATTATAATAGCTTACAACACCCGTGAAAGAATGAAAATTAATGCAGTTCCTGTACTCATTCGATCCTATTCGTTTCTTCAATTACATTTCGTGCTGTATGACATACACGAGTTACTTTGATTCTCTTTCGATTGACCGTGAATAAGATGAATATGGCTTTCGACTTTGGATTTAAAAAAAAGTCCATTCCACCTAGTACAACGATATTGTACCTGTTGATATGTATTTCTCATCGAAGGGGAAAAAGGAAAATAATTACAACCGACAATTCACTTTGTGTAATACAATAATGTGTACATACCGTTTATTTACAATTTACAAACCAAGATAAAATTTAAATTGTCATAATTGCCGTACCATCGCTTGAAAAATATACAATTTTTGTGTTTAATGACAAAGGCAAACATTTCTATCTAATACAGCCGCATGTATTAAGAAACATAAGCATATAAAATTAATTATCCGCCAGCTGAACGTTCATATACATGATAAGGGTGTTGGCTCTTGTCAGCTGGGTTGAGCATTATTCCAATGAAAAAGTGTTTGCAATACTTTTTTACTAAATTATTAGGGATTATTCTAAGAAATACTATTAATCATGAAAGATTAATTACTCAAAGCTATATATAATTAAAGCAAAAGCGTAAAAATATTTATTCCTGCATAATAAGTGGAGGTATTTTTTTTTTTTTTTTTTAATTTCAAATGCTTTTTTATTCGAATTATGCTGATCCCAACTTACGAGACCGCCTATGCGTAAAAAGGGATAATTATTTAACAATACGGATCACAGTCTATTCGTAAATAAGGTATTGCTTTCTAATTCAATAAAGTCTCATGAATATTGCGAGATAATTTAATCGAAATATGTAGCGTGCTCGTACATTGAAAACCTTGATTAACGGGTGTACTTACTCCCGGTCGTATTAATTCACCCTGCGTTTTGTTTAAATACAGAACTACAGAGTCCGATAGGGAGATTGCGTTTTTTGCAACAGTGTAAATATATTTTACGAGAAGAAATATATTACCGCTCGTGTTATTTTCGACGCAGGCAAAAGGATGAAACCAATATAATACGTCGATTTAAATTACAAACGATTAAAACATACATATATATATATATATATATATATATATATATATTATATATATATATACACATATTTATACACACTGCACCCACGCTAACCGCGGGATTGCGCACAAAATAATAAAATTAAAAAAAAAACATCGGTTATCCGAATACGTCATTTATTTTCAGTCTCTATAAAACTCAACGGTCGTTTCTGTTGGCGCTTAGAATCGTGTACTCGTGCGAATAAACTAGATTTGCGTTAATAAACCTGTACCTAATTGCATTTTTTTCAATCATATTACTCCTACACGAAAAAAAAAATCAGTCATTTTTTAAATTGTATTTTAAACATACAATTACATATATTACAGCCCATTATTTAAATAAAAATGTCAATGTTTTTTTTTTTTTAGATTTTAAAATTTCAAATTACACAACAACATTTCGTCGCGAATTGTTCTAAAAAAAAATCACAATACATACTGCAGTATCCGCGTATAAAAAACAATCGAAATCCCTATTATCTGAAGCACCGGATAATTTGTGCTGGCAACGAGCAAACTTGCCTTTTTGGTAATCTATTGTAATGAGAAAACAAACCAAGGTGATTAATTCCATTTATTCAGGATTACGAAATTTTCCAGACACCTGGAAAAAAAGAGTCGATCTAAGATTTAGTCGAATACGCATAAGCTATAAGCACGCACAAAACACTTATGAATACGTTGCGCGCAAGAAAGGTAAATATATTTTTTTTTAAGTCCAATCCCGCGGTAGTCGAAATCACGCGCCGCGCATCGTAATTCTGTACTGGCAATAAATATTTACGAAATAAATGTGTTCTTTTAATAGAGCACCCGTTGAGCAGCTGCAACGTCTCCGTTGCGTATATTTATCGCTTTTATCGTTGCGGGCTGATTTAAATATATTTAAAAAACAATTGATTTGTATACCTAGTTAAAAACGGGCCCTAATACAATTGGGCAAGGCTTTAACATCTGAGCACAGGATAGCGGGATGTTACCGGTGATTATCCGGCTTTACGGTCTTTATAACTTTGTATTTATATATTATATATATTTCCGTCATTCAATCTAGTATTTTATCGATGACATCTGTTGGCGCTTGGTCAATGTTAGCGATCCAATCGATGTCCCGGTTAAGGTGGTGCCGAGTACGGTGGTTGCTGTCAGCAATTTTGATTACCCTGATACTTGTCGTCCCCGTAGTACGACACAGTTACGACATCACCGCCAACGTTGATGAGACATTGTCCCTGGAATCGAAATAAGTAGAAGGCTTTCTTTTATTTTCCTCATTCTTGCTTTCTATGCATTGGACGATGCCTCGGGAATAGTGAGAATCGCGGGAAAGAAAAATGAGGAGGATATCGCGTGGGCGAGTTGCTATTCTCGTAGGTAGATAATTTCACAATTCAGTGGATCTTGGTGATGTAGGAAGAACATTGTTTATTTAGAAATTAGCGCGTTATTGTGACTCCTACGATTGGGGCACATTTAAAATTATATCCCGCCAAAAATCTCATTCAGGCTTGTCCAAATTTTATTTTTATTTTTTTATTTTTAAATACCCTTCGGCACCTAAAATTACTGTGAGGTAATGAAGAAGAAAAAATATCGTAAATCCGAGAATGAGGCTATATTGGAGCTCAATATCATTTTATTCCATTCCTTCAAAATCATTTATGAATATTATAATACTGCGTAATTATTGATAGGCACGATGTCTTAGTAGACCAAGTAGTTAAATTCAAATGTCGAGTCTATTCATTACCTGTAGACCCTTCGTTCTGAGGGTAACAACACGCATTACACATCTCGCCTTTGGTTCAAGACCGTCCGTGCAGAAAATCATATTTAGTATTCATGGACGATCTCTCATATCGCTTCCCTTGAATATAAACAGTCGTGCAGTGTATATCCGACATCTACCGCGTTAGCATCACCACCACCGATACCACCAGCATCTATCCCCCGAGGCTCTTGTTAGTATGATCCACGTGCCGAAATATATATATGTACATTCATATTATCTCGGTTCAGTGATGATCATGCTCTATCTTCACGACTCGAAGCACGATTGCCGGGTCTACGAAATTTATGTGAGCAAATTGATAAAAAAAAAAAAAGAAAAAAAAAATCAATGGCACTACATTGGCATTGTCCTTATCACGCAGGCAGGTTTTCCGATCGTGGGGGCGTTTTGAGAAGCGGGACGGTGGTTAAGAGAGGGAGGGACAGAGAGAGAGAATACAGGAAGAAGGGCTCGCGAACTGGATATCACTCGGGAAATTACCAAAGCGCAAATATATATAACAAGATTCGTGGCGTGAAACGGTAGATATATTTCAACCAGAAACGTTTCTATTTCAGTTCCTTTCTCCAAATTAGGAATCCCACTTACCAGTCCACTGGTATTTTAAAGGAAGAGCCCCGACGTTTTCTTAGATAGAAACAGTTTCATAAATTATCTAGGGAATATCGAGCAGGAATAAATCTTAAAAGCAAATTTCTGAACGGCTGGTCGATAAGCAATTAATTATCGCTGTTGTTTCTTCTTTCTTTTCTCTCTCTCTCTCTCTCTCTCTCTCTCTGGTCTCTACCATGTATATTCTTGACATTTTTCATCACAACTTCTGTATCAGACTGCCGCATTATCCCTTTGGATCGAAGTTCAACGACAAAGAGCCGGATACCATTATTACGACAATTGTCATACAATGCACGATGAACATGCGATGAATTTCGTTGTCTTTATCCAGACATATAATCGCACTTGTAAAACACAGGCACAGAGTATTTAGACTTTTTCATTTTTCTGTCTTGCAACTTTAAACTACGATAAATTAGTTATAAAACTTACATTCAGTAGGGCGGTTCAGAAAAGGACATTTGTTGAATATTTTGTCCTTCAAATTCATGTACCTTTCTTAGTCTGTCAAAGGTATTACATTTTTTTTTAATTCGAAAAAAAAAAAAAAAAAAAATTTCAACTAAATAGTCGAAAGTTGACACATTCACTGATATGGAGCCTATAACTTGGTTGCAATTTATTGCCGCGTTATAATGTAACAACTATTAGCCGAGAGGTATAAAAACATTGTTGATGGAAGTAGGAAAAAATTGATGGACGAGGCTATAAATGAGTGGCCTACTAGAGCAGCATGTAGCGCAAGGCAATTGAAGAGGTTCTTTGAAGAAAAAGTAAGAAGTAACGCCCAGCCAACGTTGCTCACTCAGTCATTCGTCTTAATAAATAAAGGGATGATTCCGCGAAAACGTAATTGCCTACACCCGGCCATCAAACACAGTGACACACGGGCGTGTTTTCGGTTATCCTGTGAACGCCTCGAGAGGATAATGAAAATAAAAGAGAAAGGATGGAGAAGATCGTGAGACACGATGAAAGATAACCGATCAAGTCGTGACGCGAATCAAGGGGATCGATAATATAACATGCAGGAGACACGTTGTATTTGGCAATCGTGCCTTAATAATTGGAGCCTCGATATAACAATGCAATTACGAGGCGCTGTAAACCAACAAATCAATTTGAGGCTGCCTGCAGCTTGACTTCCCAGAAGCGACAAATAGCTCTTCTACGTTCGAGGGCCTTCAGCTCGTGCTCGACATTCGTAGCTTCATATTTCAGAGAAACTAATAAAAGTGGAATGAGGTTCACTACTTTTCTACCAGCGTCTTCGACTGCACCTGATCGAAGGTCTGAGAGAAATAGCTGCGCTGGTGAGGAATGCCAACGTTATATCAGATTCCTCTTGTGACTTGAGTATTTTTAAGCAATACCGATCGTATTTACTAGCCGTCCAACGAAGTGATATCGAGCCAACCGAATCCTTATGCTCCTCGCTATTGATTGTTACGTCCTAACCACGTAACCCCCACCTCCAATTAATTATTTCCTTCGTTCTAAATATATTCCCCTATGAAAAAGAGAAAAAGAAAAAGAAAAAAATGTCACTCGTAAAATTAATTTATTTGCATCGCAGGGAAAATCTTTCTTTTTAAATATCATCCCTTAAGTTTTGAGGAAACGCGTGGAATGAGACTGAGAATCGATATGTTAGTCGCGCAACTCCTACGTTATAACGGCTTTCCTCATCGCTACGTAGGACGATAATTATTCCCAGGATATAGATTCTGCGCGACTTCCCAGTCAGATTTATCAACTTTAACAGTCGAGTAACAAATACCGCTGATAACACGCGAAGAAAAAGACTTTTGCAAAGTCTTTTCTTCGTGTCTAAATTTTCACGAATTCCTTTTCTCAGTACAGTGGCAAATTTCGTTGGGTTAAATAAAATATGAAAATAAAGTAAATACGACACTTACCTGATTCTTGTGGGGGCTGTGAAGTAGTACACACTGCGTCATAAAAAAGGCAACCATCGCATTTCCGCCGAGTGCAGTTATGTGAGCACGAACAATTGCCAGAATTTCAGTTACAAAACTGTGAGTAAATCCACTGAGACCACCATTCTGAAGCAAGCAAACGGGAATTATGACGGCATTCCTTGAAATTGTCGACTGAATTTTCTTAACACATGTTAAAAAAACGTTGCTATGCAGAATCATGTTACTTTGACAATATTTCGGTGCGTCGCCTACAAACCAGTTGAAGGATATTGAAGAACCGAAAGTATGAGCAAACAACGTTCAAAGATCTAACTTGCCGCTTTTCAAATCATATTTTATAACGATTTCCGCACTTTTACTTGTAACAAAAGGAAGAGTAAAAATAAAGTTTTGTAAGCAGTTTGACGACTTTTATACGCTGAGAAAAATTCTTCTTATTAACGGAAACTACAAAATTTCTGTTAATATTTTAAGCATCTGATTGTTCAAGTGTAAAATTACCTCTCTGATCGAAGTGCTTTCACGGATGAAGAAGAAATTAAGATTTCCTAAATATCTTTCGATCTTCCCACTGGGCAAGTACGACAAGGGTGTTATATCGACGCCATATCTTTCTTTCAGAGGCACCTGTGAATATATATATATATATATATATATATATCGAGTATCGGTAAGCTATCGTTTAACGGCATTTTTCCATGATAAGCCTAAATAATAAATAATTATTCAACTGACATGTTTGTGTCTGTGCGATATATGCGATTTCGTTCTGAATGGCGAACGTGGTCTGTGTTTTTGAGCTGAAAGACCCGGAAGAGGTGAAGAATTCGATATATTCGTATTCGAGTTATTTGGCGCAGGACTCGAGTCATGAGGACCAGTCGTGTTATCGGCCTGATCCTCGTCGAGACTAAATATCATATCATTGTCATCTGCAAAACAAAATTAGTATGTTATCGTATTCCAACGATTGCGGGCTACCGCAGTAGACATAAACGCATCTAATTAACCCTTTACCTAATGGGGGTTAATGGGAGGGCGGCTTTCCGTCACCTTGCACATTACAAATATTTATTTTCTAAAATGTAGACTTATTAATTGTAAAGATTAAGAATAAATGAAAACGGGAATGACAATCTAAAAAATTTAATTGAAAAACAAACTCCAATCCACAGCAATAGCTGATCCTAGTTTTACGAGAATCGCCTGCTAAAATATTTAAATAAAGGAGAGGAAATAATTATGATGGGATGTTAAAAAATGTTAAGTTTAATACAAGTGTTGCAAAGATACTATATCGACTTTACGATAAGATTTAATAAATTTAGGTACACCGAAAGCAAAAGTGCGAAAGGTCAATCTTCCCAGTAACTGTTAAAGGGTTAAAAAGCTACCTGTCTTCTTGATCGGATCCTTGCTCGTCGAGTTTGGTATGATCTTTCTTTTATATTTACTAAATCTCGTGGGTTCGCCCAAGCCCAGTGCCATTCCAACAACGGATAATTGGATCTCGTCCTGTTCGGGTAGTGCTACTTTAAACTGCATATCGCATAGAGCGCATGGCACCATTCTTCGGAGTTTGAATAAAACGGTCTGAAAGTTTTAAGTATAAGTTACGCGGTACATTTTTTTTTCGGACGTTTCACGAATGACTGGCGGTAGCACTTTCGGAGTATCTCAATTTACCTGAAGCATTCTTGCGAAATATTTTGACGGCATTGAGGCAAATTGTGCAGATGGAATTTTAGCTCTTGAGACTTGCGTAAACATTTGGAGATTTCGCACAATTTCGAGATCTTCCAAACCGGGAATCGATTGTGTATTGACAACGTGAAAATCGTCGGGTGGCCTTTCGTCCATCAAAAGATTAATACGATCCATGTCCTCGACGTCGTCAACTTCGAGAACGCAAGCGTCTTTAGTGCCGATTCCAAGATCGAGCTCGGGCAAATCATCGTCGGACTCGTCTGTGTCCGACGTCGTGATCGAACGACCATTTTCGATATCCTATTGACGAAAAATATTTCGTTTTCAAGCCAAATTACTATTCGTGTTTAACTTAAAACTTGCTTACTTACAGTGATCGGCTTCAAACGATAAAATTCTCTATTCTTCTTCACTGTCTCGATGAGTGTTTTCTGTATTTCGGCCAATTGTTCCTCGTTGTGCCATGAGTTTCCAGAAGCGATTTGCGGCACTGAAGGCGTGGGAAGTGCTGTTAGGTAAACGGCAGTGCCAACGGCCATACCTATGACTAATCTCTCGCCCACGGATACTTGGACTTTAAGACCGAATATAGCGTTCATTCCCTTGACTTTGAGCTTATTCAATAGAAGACTGTGAAGCTCATATTCAAGAAACGGCAGACAATCCGAGATTTCTTTGGCATTCAATTCGCCTCTTAGGTCCCGCTTGGATTTGCATACCGTTGCTTGAAGAAAAACACCGCGTCCGGTCATCGGTATATTTTCCGGCAATTCAACAGTCGTGAACAAAACATCCGGAACTTTGGCACGTCTGCATATTGCGCATTTTGAGACGTCTACACGGAAAGGCACGCTCGCTTCGCTGTACGGCAAATGACAAAGACTGCAAGCGCTCAGTGTCGGTAAATAAGGTATTTCGTGATCGTTGCTTTCCGAAGTTCGCTTAACTTTTCCAGTACCGTGAGTCTGTTGTCCGGACAACGAAGTTTCGTCGCTTTTATCACATTTCACGTTAATGACAGATTTAACTTGTGTTTTGTCTCTCTCGCTTTCCACCGAAGTCGTCATTAAAGTTCGACTTAACAGCATGCCGTCTTGATCCTGATTGGCATTCAGTAAATTTATCACCGCTGCAGTACCCGAAGCGTTTAGAACGCAAACGTCATCGCTAAATAGGAAGATCAACAACGGCTCTGATTATTGCACAAACTTTTTTTTATATGAAAAAAATTATTGAGAAATCAAAATTTTGTGTTCTCGTTACGGGCTGATCTTTCCAAAGTGTTAATGATTTTCGACCACGATCTATAATCTCACCATATGCTAATTTCCTCCTTATAACCGAGAACGACGTTGCAAGCTAAGGCTCGAGCGTGCGATCTTACTTCCATTCGGATTTCCGTCCACCAAGCATCACGGCCTTCGGGCTCCTCCAAATTAGTTATTCTTTCCAATAATTTCACAGAGCGCGCACTCACGAGGCCGCCTATGTTGAGCACGAAACCCGGTGGATACTGTTGCATAGTAATGAAGGGATACTCGAGCATCTCCATAGTATCTTGATTCATCGTTCTGACAATCGCCGCCGAGGGTCTCATGTGTCCACCCATCGATCTGTCACTTCCAGCCAACGAATTGCCTGAAGTATATTCAACAAATTAACGACACACGGCTCTGCGAGAACTTGAACTATTTCTTTTGTACTTTACCGTTGACGAATAATTAATTACAACCGTTATAATTGTACCGATCATACATTCATCTTTGTTACATGTTGCGTCTATCAAGATCCCTGGTTACACCAAGTGAGGACACGCGTGTTTCTTACTACGTCCCATACAACAAATTTATAATTTAACAAAAAAATGTATTAACTTGATAAACGTAGGGACCTTGATTTTTATAAGGAGAAAGGGTGTGTTTGTTTTATACGGACACGGGATTAGATTTTCAATTCATTTTAGGAACGAAGAAAAAAATACAGACACGATTTTTCTTGTTTTTTTTTTTTTTTTTTTTCGCGGTAATATGAGCATGAGCCATATGATTATAATGTTATTATCGTTTCTTTTATGCGAGATTCTATTCAGCGAAGCATCATCATCCCCCCGGCAATTCATGCGCTCTAATATTTTTATTTATTTATTTTTGGAAGAAGAATTAAGCATTGGCGCTACTCTGCAAAGGCGGTATAGATTAACATACTTTCAGACAGTTGGTTGTGTATTTACATTTCACCATTTCTGCACGACAGAATTTTCATTTAAGGAGAGGCGAAACCAGAAAAGATTGCCTATTACAGATCTTACTTCGATCATAAATCGGAGCATTTATTTCTATCTCTCTCGCGCCCACAGATGTTTTGCCTTCCCTTAAGAAAATGTTTATCATGCACAAGTACCGATCGTGCAGATCACTGAAGAACATTAATTTAGCATATAGCGTGAGTATAAAAAGGACGGGAACAAGTAGTTTGTTGTATTGCATAAGATCATACCGTGCAAACATTTTTTACACGTCGAAGAGTTTAAGATATACAATGTACGCTTAGATTATTATTATGAAAGAGGAGTTATAACATTGGCGTGCCCTAAAAGCACTGAGCTTGATCATTTGTCTGATCCGTGTTTACTGATTACAGAAAAAACTGTAAAATAGAAGTTTTCAGCCTTTGGGTCCTCAGGTCTTTTAGGGCTGAAGGAGTTAAGAGAATCAATGCCGACAAATCGTATAATAAAACATCAGCAATTTCCTGACGCAGTACTCACGTTTATGAAAGAATCTATAAAATCCTGGCGGGGGGGGAAATAATGTGAATGGAACAGAAAAAAAACATAACTTTCTGACGTTCGTTTGTCGATGGAATAATGCGATTTTAAACGATTGAATTTTTTTTACAGAGGAGTTTGAGATTTAAATGATGAGTGCGATTGTCTCGTCATAGAGAAATATCGGTAATCTACTAATTACACTATGCAACCATTTGACCAATTTTTTTTTTTTTTCGTAGAAGAAGCTTTGTGATTAGTAACTTACGAATTTTCAAATACAGATGAATTTTGGATAGAAGACTCAGAAATTACAAAGGATAAAAATGTCAAACGAACCAATCACGATTTGCAAATTTTACTTGACAAAAGCAAAACAAAGCTTAAGCCAAGAGCAATGACAATTTTATATATGATAAAAAAAATCGACGGTTATGGGTCTCGAAAGGAGCACAAATATATATCGTCGTTTAATATATTTTAAGAGTCAAACATTTTTTTTTTTTGGAAATTAAATTTCACGTGGAAGCGTAGAGTAAATGTAGTAAACGTACATAAACTTGAAATACAGCGACTTCAGTCTGAGTCGAATGGCTACAATTTTTGTATCTACTTAACTTCTACGGAAATTCATAAACTACGAAGGGCCAACATCATTATAATTGATATGAGATAATAAGGTTTTCAGAAAGTGAAATATTTAATGAATCAGTGTCAACATTGATATTACTGATATTAAGTTTATGGGTGATAAATAGAGCTTTAGCGATATTTCTTGCCCATCATCCGGCCGGGCGGCCTGTACGCATGATCCCCAGTCCGTCGCCCAACGTGCGGTCGCGTACGACTTCGGCAGGAAATCGTACGCCACAAACCTAAACCACACGATCCATGTTTATGAACATTCGATAGTAAACGAAATACACAGAGACTGGGGCCAATGAACGAGGGCGCTACGTGCGTCCTTTCTTTCATCAATTAGGAAATTCAATCAAATTTCTCGTGCATCGTACGTCGATTGTATCCAAATTTCCTTTCGCCTATTGTTTTTACCAACTTTGTTGCACTCTTGAATGATTGAAATAAAAAAAATAAAAAAATAGAAAAATTATTCCAAGTCTTCGATAGGAGACAGTAAATATTTTAAGGCTTTTATCCAGCAATAATTAATATTCTCGGGAAGAAATAAAAAGAAGAATTCAAAGAAAAAGATTCGCGCATGTGACAATGCGAAGTTCAAATACTCCTTAAAATCTTGGAAATATATACTTTCTTCCGGAATGTAGCGATTGTACAAAGCTTTCTCTAAGAAAAATTAAAGACAGAATTATGTAAACAAAAAAAAAATAGTAAGTTAGTTCTCAGCACCTCTTTCTTCTCTATTTGCAACTGTCAATTCTGTAGCCATATCAATGGAGACGATAATGTAGCGAATCGCTTTTCCCTTACGGGGAAATTATTTAGCGATAATAATCAAAGATTGTAATACATATTGAAATATTCGACAAGCAGTGTGAAAGGCCGATAATTCGCTAAGTACCGTTTACTACTGAGTCTGCTAGCTGCATTTTTGTTTAAATTGTAAAGCACGAAATGCGAAATAGTTTATTAAATTGAGAGCATGCGAATGAGAAAGCCTCACCTTTTGGCGTGATACTAAGATCGGAGTCGCTGGATCTCCTGTGCATATTGGGTATAGCCGTGTTCGTCTTAGCCACCGTGGATGAATTAGGCGTGACCTTCGAGCCCAATGACGAGGGTAAAGCCGAAGATGCCTGAACCGGTGATGATGCGGGTTGCTGTTCGTCCTGCTGTCTAAGGGTGAGTGGCGAGCAAGGCACACACAAATCGTCAATTGTATTAGCGGTGTTAGTCGTTTTAGTTATTAAAGGAATACGTTGCGGCAGGCACTCCAAACTGCCCGCACTATGGCTCTTATAAACCGGGTGTTTTAATACATTCGGGTCAAGCATATTCAGCTTTGAATTCGTACCATCTTTTGTCAATACATCCGATTGTACTTGATTATTTTGACAACTGGACAGACTTTTGTCCAATATTGTCTCAACAGGCATTTCTACAACTACTTTATGATTGTTTCGCGTATCCTGATCGCCGTTGTTATTAGCTGTGAAACAGACAATCTCCTTTGAAGTGTCATTAGGATCTTTCGGGCATACGACAATCGGTGGATTAGTGATATTTCTCGATAAATTCTCGCACGAAGAATTGCAGGATGTCGAATCTTGTGGAAAATTTCCGTTGAAATTTCGAACGGAAGAAATTCCAGAATTAGGAAAAGAATGAGTGGACAATGTGGAAACTTGATTTTTTGTATGAGCAACGTGTTGTCTCTCCGGTGATCGAGATTTCGATCGTCTTTTGTGCGCTCGTGTTCGATGAATCGAATCCGGCGATGGTGTTGCACTTGTATTTATTCGCTCGCGCCTTTTTCTCTTGCTCTTTGTTGAATCGCGTCTCTCGTGATGCATGTGATGAACCATCATTTTAGCATCGATTGTTCTTATAAGATCGAGTATACAGTGTTGACGATACTTTCTATTGAATTTTTCACTTATCTCCCACTCGTCAACCGGAAATTTACGGCTTCCTATGCTACCGAAGTGTTGGGTTTTCATCTCATCCGGTGAGAATGTACTTTGCACGTTGATATTCGTTGTTTGAATTACAGGAACTTGAAGTCGTGTTGCGTGATCCTCGGGCGGAGGGGCCACGACAATCGGTATTGGATTCGGTGGCTTCGTCGAGTTTACTTGACTTTTTACTGATTTTTCATCACGACTGATAACGACAAATCGTTCTCGATCCTTTGCCGGACCTTTGTAAATCACTGTATCCGTTCTTTCAATTTTTTTCCCCGCTTTCTCTTTTTTCCCAGTTGTTATCTTCATTTCTCCATCGATTGACAATTTCTTTCGATCGTCTTTCATCGACGCCGACAATGCTGTATCGGTTGTTCCGATTTTCGTATTATTGTTCAACATTCTCCCTGTTTTATTCTCATTTACGATCGTAATCTTGTCAAATGACACACCCAATGGGCATACTTGTTTCTCCGTGTGTTGAACATGTTTTTCCATGAAGTAAGATTTTTCTGCTTCCGCGCGTGACACTTCTGCGGTCAATAATTTCTCTTCTGTGTCGAATTTTGTTATTTTGCTATTTGACTTTTCTATCGCAGTTGACGTATTTGATGGTTGAAAGTCAAATTTTAATGATTCAAATGATTCTCGAGAAGGCGATTTTTGGTTGATTTCAAAGTCGACGAAAAGAGTGACATCGGTTTCTACAGGAGTGCTGGTTACAAAGCCCGCATCTTCCGTAATGTCAAAGTGCTTTTGCTTTGGAAGAAACTTGAGGTGCTTGAGTTTCGTGGGTGTCGTTGACGGTGATGTTTCGGGACCGGAACAAGTTGATTTACTAGCGGAATAAACCGGCAAATTTGTCTCGAGTTTAGGGAGGATTGAAGGTATATCCACGTTTGAAATAGGAGGCAAATTTCTTTCATCCGCTTTCTTCGAAGATTCCATATCACCGTCATCTCTCGAGAATTCTTGAAATTTTGGTAACGATGTTAAGGAGTCTCGCTGGAAGTGGTTTTCGCATTTTTCATAATCATCGGGAGAGTTCGGTTCTGTCAAAGAGCAAACATCGTCAAGAATATTATAATCAGTGCTGGATTCTAAGTCGTTGTCATTTTTCAAACTAGACATGACATTCGATTCGAAAGCAGATACATTCCTTGTTTTTTCTATTTTTCGCAGAGGTTCTTCAATTTCTTCCAAAACAGATGATGCTCTTTCAATCGTAGTACTTGGAATTTCCGGTAATCTCTCATCATCGATCGATCCTCGATGACTCGGTTCGAACTTTCCATCATCAACTGAGCTATTTTCATTTGGGCAGAAAGATTCATCGAGAAAATTGTAATTGGTGCTTGACGTTGAGTGACAATCACGAAACGTAATTGACGACTCATTTGTCACCTGCTTAATTTCTTTGACTTGGCTAGTATCCAAATTATTATCGTTTTTTCTCAAGTCTGATGATGAAACTGGTGGAACGATATTCGACACCTCGGTGAATTCCGTAACTTGCATAACTCGCTCTGAGCTCAGCTCACTTTTTCCATTATCCGAAGAAATAGAATCGATCTGTGCGTAAGTTTTGTTGATAATACTGTTGTCAGCCCGATACTCCGCGATTTCATCCGCCTGCGAAAAAGGAAAATGATTTTCTGTTTCAGGCCCTCGGGGTTTTACGTATTTCGTTTCCTTTACGGACACTTTGAGTTTATTTGATATTTCAAGTAATTGAACAACTTCCGTAGCTCGCTCAGAACTCGATTTGAATTTTTCGTCGAATATTGAACTGTGCTCGATGAGGCAATTATTACTATCGAGAATATTGTAATCGGTGCTAGATTCCAAGCTGCAATCTGTAATCGATTCATTTACTTCTTTCTCAGTATCAATCATTGTATTTTCCGATTTTACTATAAATTTCTCGATATTATCGTGATTTTTCAATAATTTCGTAACAGTCTGAGAACTCTGCTCAAATTTTCGTTCATCGTTAGAGCTGTGTTCGACGAGTGAGTCAACATCATCGAGAATATTGTAATCGGTGCTAGATTCCAAGCTGCAATTTGCTTCTGAAGCAATAGAACGATTTTCTTTCCTCTCACTATCAGTTGCCATGTCGTTCGGTTTCACTGAGAATTTATCGATCTTATCGTGAATTTTGAATAATTTCGTAACATTCTGAGAACACGTCTCAAATTTTCTGTCATCCTTCGAGGTGCGCTCAATAAATGAATTATTATAATCGAGTATATTGTAATCAATACTAGATTCCAAATTACCATTTGTTCTCAAAGCCGTTGAATGATTTCCTTCGTTTTCAATATCAATAGTCATATTTTCTAACTTTTCCCGCTCAATTTTACTTTGAATACCAAATAATTTTGTAACTTGGGAAATAGGCCGGTGGAAATTAGATTGATACGTCGTATCGTCAGCTGAGCTTGGATCCATCAGTGAATAACTATCGTCAAGTATATTATAATTAGTACTGGATTCCGATGGTTCATCTTCGTCGGATGTTGAGGTGTCAGTTTCCGACGATGAAATCATCGGTATAAGTAGCTCTTTAGCGTTGTACTTAACATCATGTTTATTTTTACCAACGAGTATCTGATTTTCCATAAAATTTTCGTCAACCATCGAAGCAGTTGATTGGCCACTATTAAAATGAACCGCCTCGCTGTCTTTTTTAATTTTTCCACGCCTAATCTGATCGTCGTTGTATTCCGTCAAGTCGGCCAATAGATTAACGGGTGACGGTGTGGGTGTCTCGCGATCTTCTCTGACGCTGTCGAGCGGAAAACCGCTGTGCACCGAACGTATTAAAAGAGCGGCAATACCATCATTGGCAGCTTTTTTGTGAGTAAATTTCTTTTTCCTAATGGACTGTCGAAGATCAACGATAGACGATGATCTATTTGATTCAGAACCGGCAAGTGACCACGTGCTCGAATATGTACTGTCCGGATCGCTTTCGTCGTCGAAAGAATCGGAAATCTTTGATTTTATCTGCGCGACTCTTCGCGGCAATATATTTTGATGTAGGTAACGAAAATTTTTTAACCCACGAGAAAAAGGATTACCGACTGGCTCGCCGCGCATATCCTCGAGAGCCAACATATTTTTCAACGAGGATTCGCTCATCAAATCGTCGGCTAACGACAAACTCGAACCAATGCCCTTTCTCATAGAATTATTCCCAGAAGACGTATTGTGCTGTAGAGACAATTGTCGTGCTCGTAAACCGGCAGCTCTGTATTCGGCGACTCTTGCAGCGTGACGCGGATGCTTTCGTGTTTTATCGTATTTTGGAAATCGAGAACTCACTATAGTAGCATGCAAATTTGTCGGTGAACGGGATATTGGACTGTGATTTGGCGAATGGGAAAGCAATGGCAAGCTATCGTCGCTCTCGGAAAAATCAATTTGATTCTTAGATTGTAAATCAAAACACGTTAGCCTGTAGAAAATGCATGCGGATTGGAAGAGAATAAGATAAATACTTTAAATATCATTTACGTTAAATCAATAAATCGATAATTCTCTGCTGATGTAGCAAAATATTTTATCTTTGTTTTAATGGAAAAAAAAAATAAATAAATAAAGTGTGAAAATTTCATACTCACTCTTCGATGTTTGAATTTTCTAGTGGAAGAATCGATGAGATATCCTGAAGTTTTACGAGCGTCACGGCCGTGCCAATGCCACGTGCTACTATTCCAGACTCGCCTTCCAAATCGAAGTTTTGTACATATCTTAAGTAAAATACAAAACAGTATACATAATTAGTCATTGGAATGAATACATTTTCCTATGATAGTGCATCGTGCAATGACGAAAATAAAATGTATTTCCGCAAATTCATGTACGTTGGAGATTAGTTTAAACGACAGATAAACCGTCACAGGGACATCGCGATATGATTGAACAATTGTCTTAGTAGCAGTAGAGCCAACATACCCGATAACTGCGTTTCCACCTAGATCCAAGGCTTTTAAGCCAATTTTTCGTTGTACCTCGCCACTGAGCTTGAAGAAAAGCGTTTGACGCGCTTCGTTCGAAGCACGTGGAGTTCTGATCTTATCGATCCATTTATACTCGGGATCATCACTTACAACGAGCTCTTCCACAAATCCATGAATTACTTGTGCATGATATCCGTGAGGTATATTCGGAGCTAAATACAAATATTATATTTAACTGTATTAATCTCCTTATGATTTTATTTTTTTCTTATTTTCCACAGATTTGAGAATACTCTAAGGTAGTACTAAATTTTAGTCAATTATCTGAAGGATCTGAGAAAAAAAAAAGGGTGAATCAACACTTACAATAAAAGAACTGGACACCGCACGAGGATTGTCGAAATTTATTGCAATCCGAGAAAAGCTCTACTTTCACTATTATATTTACTTCCCCTCGAATACCGTGCATAGTATCAAATACCGGTATCCAACCGGTCATAACAGAGCCTGGAATAATAAAAATTAAACGTGTTTACCAAAAAATATTTTCCAACAAAGAATTTTCCATTGATCCGCTCACCGCCTTGTGATCCGCTACTAGAATTCATAGTGGCCTCGAGAGTCCAAATATTTTTAACAGTCGGCGGTAAGCCAGGTAGCAGCAATGGATTTAAGTTAACGTAAACTTTGCCGATAGCGTCATTTGCCGAATACGTATCGTGATCCATCAATCTAACTTGTAACGGTTCATCTTGAAGTTCGGCATCGTCAACTTCGAATCTGTACCATTCTGAATTCCACTGAGGATTCAATGATTTCCGACATACGTCTGTTTTGAATGTTGTATTGCCAAATTTTATTTCAACATAAGCATCCGTTGTGTCGCCCGAACGATCCATTACTGGCAGGTTCCTGCCTGCCAGTATTTTTACCTTGATTTTTCCAGGCATGTTGTCCGTTTTTCATCCAACTAATTACCTAGAACAACAAAAATTTCTTTAACGTCTTTATTGTTATTTACTCAAACTATTGCCATGCAACATGAACCATTTGCTATGTTTATCGTCATAAATGAGCTTGTCGATTGGATAGACAATGAAAAATTGAGGCTCTCTTACTTTGCAACGATTTTTTCTCTTAACCTTAGAAAAGAAAAATCAGAAGAAATTGCTTTTATCTGATTTTGCCCGATAGAATATTATATGTTACACACTATATTTATCAATCGCGAATTCGAATTTTTTTTTTTTTTTTTTTTTTCACGTGTCTTTATCTCGCTGTCAATGTATTACAGCTGATACAAGGGCATAAAATAGATTCACGAATGTTGGAGGTTAGGCTTTGCGGACAATAGCAGTAATACGAGTAACGGATATAACGTAGAAAAATGAAATAGACATTTTATCAAAAATTTTCACCAGCGTTATCGATAGTTCTCGTAAGATAACAAGTATTATTATAGATAACTCTCATATATAGTGTGTCACCTGAGAATAAACGATGTCGCAGAGTCTGAGTGCTATTTCGGTCAACCGAGAGTCCGCACTTTTAGACACTGTTTTTCGTCTATATTAAAACTTGTTGAGCGTCAAGACGCGTCAGCGACGTGTGTTAAATAAAACGATCAATGAAAATATGAAAATAAATCACGGGGCAGCAATCACGGCGCTTGTTCAAGTGTTAAGATTATTCGACGACGGTTTAACTTGAATCTACAACACTCTATTCGATGACATTTCTGTATATTCGATGATTTTTCGATAGCCGAGTTATTTCTCGATAAGCACTTGAGATTTTTCGTCATCGTAGTGTGTTTATAGCTTTATAGAAGCAATCCTTCGTAGTTGGTGTGCCAAACTATTAGTGTTTCTTCACGTTGATCGCTCTGTGCGCCCAAGAGGAACGCGCCAATACTTTTCCATCTTCTCTTTGCTATACTTTTATTTTATTTCAAGTACTTACGCACACTCTCTTCCTTTTCCACTCGCGATAAAATCTCTCGCTCTACCGACGATTCACGTTTTTACGTCGATATAACGTAAATTCTCACTCTCTCAATTCTCCCCATTTTCTTTTTTACCATTTTTAGATATGTCTCATAATTTGCCAGATTTTCATTCTACTTGACAATATTGTCTGTGAATTATTTCAGAATTCTTTTTTTTATCAACCAATTAGGAGTAACATAAATCATATTATCTATCATTTTTTTATCTATTTATTAATTACGCGGAAGCTCCTGTCGGTAATATCGCGATTCGCCGGTAGCTTCGTAAGTTGCCTTTTTTACACACGTACGCGTGGAAACTGCTGTACGTCAATTGCACAATATTGTCATCTGCAATGTACATGCGTAAATTTTTCTTATCGTGAGAGTAAACAACAAATTTGAGAACAGATCGTTAATCGTGAAATTGGGATATTGGTAAAAGAAAAAAACGAGAAATAAAACGAAGATCGTCAATTGTCAAAAGAGTGTTGGAAATATGGACGGGAAAGTAGCGGGTAATGTAACTTTATGATAATGGAGCAATTGTCGTTTGGACAGAACAATCGCATGTTGTGGAAATTGTGTTTTGCAGCTGAGGAAACAACGTCAACGCAAAAATCGCTGTCATCTTGTCACGATCCTGGTTGGAACGATCCCCCAAAATGGGCATTTACGCCTGGAAAAAATACAGGTGGTACACCAACCAAAAGATTACTGAACAAGAGGGTGGCTTTTCCTCTGAGTTCAAACTCAACATTATCAACATCAGGCACCGATCGGTCGTTGCCTGGTATTTCTCTACCAGGAAATTTACCACCTCCGGTCTTTGAAACTGCTCGGTTAACATCGGCGCCTCATGCACCTTTCTTTGCACCGACTTTGCATTCTACGGACTCTACTAGCGGTATTGACAAGGAAGAGGCATTGATCGAAGCAATGGAAAACTTTGAAGCTGTTGTAAACAAAGAACTTGAATGTAGTAGCAAAAAAGAGGAAGTAAGAAGAAGATTGGATACAATGAAAATAATGTGGAGTGAAGATAAATTAAGGAATACCGTATATGAGAAAGTTTTAGGAATATCAAAAGGTGTAGTATTGTAAATGAATAGACGTGTCGTTGTAGAATGAAACACGAAACATTGTATCCAGTTGATATACAGAATTGAAATCTTTCTTCCACAGCTTTGAGAAACAACGATGTCGACGATGCCGATAAGATTCATATATCCCTCATGATGGACCACGCAGCTCTTTGCAATACATGGATTTCCGGTATCAGGCACATCATACTAGAATTACGAGAGAAATTAAGCCAAGGGAGTCTCACATCCACAGATCAAGACACCCACCCCTATCTCCTTCCTCGCTCTTTGAAAAACTGTGAAAACAAATGAATATGCATTATCAACAGTCTCTTAAATATTATTCATAGATTATCCTTTCTACATTTCATTCTAATACAAATACATCTGCTTGCTCTTCAATAACCAATTCACTTTTATCAAGAGAACAATAAACTTTAATTAACTCGGTTAGAAAGTTAAAATCTCCTTAATTCGTGGTCATTCAATTGACTTGATTCAATAGACAATTCATTCGATATTGTTTCCGTATTTATTCTGACATTTGTGAATTTTCCGTAATCTCGACTAGGTCGTAGAAAATACGAATCTAAAAGGCGTTATCTCGCTCGCACTCATTGTGGCTCAGTTGGTCTGGAAAAGCGGCGTCGGTATTATAGGAATTTCGTTTGCCAAAAGAGTTTAAAAGAGCTTTTAACCGGACTAATCAAGGTTAAAGTCGGTAAAATACCAAGAACCAATCATTTCTATGATCAGAGGTCAATAAAATCGGGTGACCATTACAGTACCTCACCAACATAATTGTCGGATGATATGTAATATGTTTTATAGCTCCGTCGATAAAACCAACGTATGTTTCTATTTTCTCACCAGTTGGTTTGGACGCAAAAGCATCCAATGCAAACATAATCTGGAGATTTATTGAAAACCGACGGTTGGCTTGTGCACAATTTCCAATTTCAATCCGACGAATCTCTGGATGATAAGTATTTGGTAAATTTTTAGAGAGATGGCGGCTCGTTAAACGCGATCTTTTTTTTTCATAATAAGTTTTTTAAAATATCTGCATAACGATGCGATTGCAGAGATTTCTCTGTTGTACCTCACACCAATGAGGATATCGCGTTGCTTGGCACATATATGTATATCAGCTCGCTTGATGAACCACGACGCACACGTATCGTAACAGAAATTAAATTTCTCAGTTTAGTGATACGACCACATTTTACTATAGCATAAAAACAGTCTATGACATAAAAAAAAATAATATCGTATCTCCGTACTCGCACTGTCAAGTATACATCTATACATTTCCGTGTATCTTAATACGAAAGTTTTACGATCGATAAACTGCCAGTTTCCGTAGAGCCTCGCGCTGACACTACCACCATCGTGTTTGCATTTTATTGAATTCCTGTTTCCTGCCGACGCGCGAGAGGCAAAATCTCTTAGGAAAAAGGAAATCTTGTCTGAAACTTTGTTGCCCCCGCGGGGACCAACACGCTTCGGTAATAACCAATGCGTATCCACCACATCCACTTAATTTGAGATTTATCAACGGTGTTGGTAATCTCCTAAATGCGACCTTACTGCATACGTAATATCTATGTATTATTGATGCTAGTGGCTTTTTTTCCTCTCGTTAATTTACACAGATCTCGCCAAGGTTTCACTCTGAAACGTCACTTCGATGGGTCGGAAAACAGGGGATATTAAGGAAAAAAAAAAAAAAAAAAAATAATATGATGGTAATTCTGGAATTAAAAAAAAAAGTGAAACAGAATGAACCTGGGAATTATGTGTTGGATGATCACATACGGTGTGATATGCGGTATTTGGAGATTCGGCGAGTAGTAGAGGAGAGATGATCCACAGTGCAGTCACAGATATACACCCGATGGTAATAACAAAACGGCGATATAGCTACGCGGTTGGGGAAATTCACGTGGCTTTCTACTACCAGAGGCTATTGCAAGCACTAAAAGTTTTATTAGACCGCGGGTATAGTGAACTGAAACGAGGTGAAACCCACTCCTCTCGATATCCAAAGTCCTGAAACATTGACCGACAATCATTTATTCACGAACAAAAGCGTGGAGCCTACCGGGGCTGAGCTACAAGTGATTCCAACAGTTTCCGTAGCCTGTGGCTTTTGAAAAATGCATCGGTATTCGGACGCCTGGGATATCCTTATGTTGAATCCATTCACGTCTATCCGGTATCGTGGCTCGTAAGAAGAGGCAAAATACGTCAAGTCGTACATCCAAGGAATTAATAAAATAAGAGTCGACTTTGCGTCGTACTCCGTGTGCACTTAGCATGACAGTCTTACCGTCACCTATGTTTTTCGGAACTCATGTTTATTTACTACTTTTTATGTACCATTTAGAAATTTATCATTGACAGATGAGAATTGTAAATAATAAACTCTATCGCATTTATCGAATATTCGTACATCTTTCTGTTATACCTCAAATAGAAAAATTTAGCAACTCAGTTGTCTATATTCTAACCAGTTATTGAAATAATCAATCGTAATCACAATTAATTCATTCTGTTCAACATAAATTATTGTAATGGTTTTGATTGTAAAAGTGAGCAACCTCGAAACATTTCGTTTTTAAATTTCATAGATTGATGATTAATGTGGAAAAGCGAGAAACAAAACCATTCAATTATTTTGAGTTACATGTAATTTGATATTATAAATATTGAAACGGTTTTTTATATTAAAAAAAAAATAAAAACAGAAGATCGCCCATCCCTAGATGCAACGGTACGCGACTGGATGCAGTCGAGCTGTTATATCCCATTTTCATTGAACACATCCGTATTAATTGCGCAAAGATGAAGAAGTAGAATAACTGTGGATATTGGTATGGGAGCTTTCTGCAGCTCAGGAGGGTGAAAGATCTCGAATCTTGCTGGTCGCCATTGCACGGTATGACACGGCCGTGCCGAAGAGATCCGAGCGTGAGCTCCAGCAGCAGCAGCAGCAGCAGCAGCAGCAGCAGCAGCAGCAACAGCTACGAGTCCCGTGGCTCCCGTGCCACCGCCGCACGCTCGGCTCAATATTGATCTGTGGGTGGGGTGGTCTCTGGGGCTGGTGGTGGAAATGTGGACTGGAGAAGGGGGAGCTCCAAGGGGCGAGGGGGGACTTGCGTGGTGGTCCAGTCCGCAGCTTCACGCGAAAATCGTAGCGTGCGCGGTGCGCCGCGCGGGAACTCACTACTCCCGTGCGACCCTCTCTATGGTGGAGGGATGGAATATCAGCCACCCTTCCTTCGCATTTTCTCTCTCCCTCTCTCGTTCAACGCAGCTAACTAACGCATAAAAATATCTATCATCGAAGTCTTTTACACAGAATCTTCATCTGTAAAAACATCGACATTGTCCTTTCAACCAAAACCGTTTTGTCTTACAGTCTTTGAAAGTTTCGTCTTTTGGCATTAGCTTGATGAATGCCGGTTTAGCTGGTGCGATGCAACCGGTAGAAAAAAAGTTTTTTTTTTCCAAAGCCGGAATTGTAAAAACGAGAAATATAGATTGTTTCTAGGAAGTGTTAATAAAAAAAAAACAAGTTTTCTCACTTTTGTTGTCGTTGATGTTGTTGTTTTCAGGAGAATTGAGGAAGGAAAATAAGATTTATGGAGTTTCCATGTTAGCGTTGTTGATGGTGAACGATTGAGAGGGAAGCCTCCTCCTTCCGTCACGCAGCACCGCGTCCATCCCCACTTATTGTCATTTTCATCCCAACCACCGTAACAGCGAGCTTGATTTTCCTCTGGCGTTGCTCGCTCCATCGTGCCAGCATCGCGGCAACACTACAGCTTTCCCCTAGTTGTAGGGGTGGCACCGTTTCAGCCCGTCTTCTCCACACCGATATCGCAGGTGCTGCTGCGAGTCGTGAGCAACGGGTACCAAATGGGATATCCAACCTTCGGGATAGCCTCTCATCTCAGTTCCGTTGCAACCCTTCGCACGAGAGAGCGACGGCTTCAGCGTGTCGTATGGTTTGTTGTTTCCCTTTTGTCTAGCGCGCGCGATTTCCATTCGTTAAACACACATATACACTCTCACACACACCGCCTCTCTCCCTCTCTCCGTCGCGTTCCAAACTCAACCAAAACTCAATCTGGGATTGTCAAAAAGAAACAAATAAGAGAGAGAAGAAAAACCGTAAACCCGACTGGAAATATCATTTTGAATAAACAACTTAGAAAGAAACAATTAACCCAAAGGACTCATCGTGCAGGAGTTTGTTATTCGGTGAGAATTAAAAAAAACGACAACAACAACGTGTTACATCGTTATTATTTATGACTACGACTTGAAGATAATAATAATAAAAGAGTGCGCCGGTGAAAAAGATGTTTGGACTTTGAAAGTAATGTTAAAACAAATGTTTCAAATAAATACAGGCCGATCTTCTGACAACAGATGCTACGTTCGTACTTTTAATATTACACGGAAGCAAGTAAACAACAACAACAACAACAACAACAACAACAACAACAACAATAATAATAATAATAATAATAATAGTAATAATAATGATAATAATGATTGGTCCTGGAAGGAATAAGCCGGGCCGAAGCAGCATCGAAAAAATCTCGTGTACGTGCCTATGAGAAGTGGCAACACCTCGGAACATCCGGATTTGCGTGTTTTTTTTCTTCATACCTTTCGGCTTAAAATTCGCGAGTCCACGAAAGGCGTAAATTACGCGGTGCTTTGAAGTGAAAAGAGAGCATGCAAGCCGGAACGCCGATAAAGCTGCTCAAGGTGGACGATTTTATACACAGTCGTTATCGCCGTTGTGACAACGAGCTTGTTGAGAGCCTTCGTCTCGAAACTTGCTCGCGAAGATTGATAACTAAGCTGGACGAGCTTTTTCCACGAGGTGCGTGTCATTCGGTGTTTTTCTCGCCTTTGTTACTATCCTCGATATCAAGCTCGTTCGTCGAGACTGTGCAGAAGCAGCATCATCCAATCGTCGAAGCTTAGTTTCTCGCCTGGGCGACACGCACAGCGGGAGGCAAACAGCGACCAGCGTCGATCAAACAGGCTCGTCTTTCTTCAGGTGCGCGAACATGGTGGAACAGACCCGTTTATTCTAGTATACACTGTCAAAAAATGCGTTCTTCAGTTTTTTTACATCAAACTAAACGACCAATCAACTAGAAATTTACAATACTGCAAGTTAAAGAAAAATTAATTCTTTTATTAAATTTCATGAATACCGTACGAAAATGATGAAAATATTGGAATTTTGTAAGAAAATTTGCAAGTTTCGTAACTTAAGTTAACATCTAAATTATTAGTAAAATAAAAATTGATAATTACTATACCAGTTTGTAAATAATAACTTCGAAAATTGGTATTGTAATTTTTCAGAAAAATGCTGTATGTGCGACTAAACAGAGGCATTCGGATGATTTTTGCATGTTCCCTCTTCGGTTTTAACGTGTAACTCTTGCCAGTTCCCTCCCAGCACTCCCTACCCGCATTTCGCTGAGTTAACCTAACTTCCGTTGTGTCCGCATCCGAGTCAGCCAACCCGTGCTGGTATAGACTGCACTGTATTTTTCTTAAACGTCGAAACCAAAGGGTCAGAAAAAAAATCATGTGCCAACCGACGTACGGCTACGTGCTCGCCCATCTGAGTAGTGGCAGCATAAATTATGCCATTTAACTCGGGGAACTGCCGAAGTCACACGCTCACCGCACATCCACCAGTGTTGAAGTTTACGCCAATAGGTGTTGATTTGTGCTATTTCAGTGTTGCATATTAATTTAATACATCAGTGTGCAGTAATCGTAATAGCTTTTCGATGCCTTTGCTATTCAATTTAATACCGTATTTTTCACATCGAAGGTCGTTACATTATACACCTTACTTACGAGTTGCTCAGCTTTAGTGTGTACACTTTTATATGGCGTCACTCTCACCTCGTTTACGATGCTTTCGGCGCCTATGCTACTCATGTTGAGTAACGAAAATTACAACTCGTGTAAATGATGAATCGTCACCGAGCTACTTTTCGGGAGAACATGTTTCATAATCAAATTGGGTTTAACACAGTCAAAAAACGTTCACAGAGCTCTTCAGGGCATAGATAAATATTTTTATTAAGGCTCAAAAAAATACTTGTAAGATACAACACAGTGGTTCATAAAAAATAATCTCCTGAAAAAAAAAATTATAAGTGGAGAATTTTGAAATATTTTTCAATCAAAAGTCCTGTTAGCATAGTTGAAAGTATGAAAAATTGGTGTAAAAATGAGGTATTTTTCGATCCGTTAAAGAGGTATTTTGTCCCTTAATGGACTACGTCCGTGAAGATACTCCGACACTGAGTAAATAAAAATTTACGCAGAGTATTGAATAGTTGGGATTGGAAAAGAGCAATAAGAATAAACAAGTGTGAGAGGTTACGAAGAAACGCAATAGCGACACGACACCGTGTATTACTAGAAAAAAAAAACTATAATGTTTTTCCTGTTACTCTTGTCAAAGTAAACTTGTGTGTACTTTACCAAGTACAATAATTGTAGCGATATTGGAGAGTTTATGTGTGCCAACGGTTTTGGCAAGTGGCGCGGTAGAGCGAGGGGCGCGGACGAAGAATCCGCGGGACGATAAATAGAGAGAAGCGAGAGGGCGACGGGCGCGGAGAAGAAGCAGGACGCGTTACCCCGGGAGACACCTGTAAGCTCTCTGCAAGCTTCGAGCGAACGGACTGAACGCAGAGGCAGGCGGCTCCTCGAGCTCTCGAGTGCAATCGCTCGAGGTGGGGCGAGCGTCGAATAGAACGGAAAAAAAATAAGGTTTTTGTCAAACCTTTCGGAACTCTGTCGCGAAAGCTGTTACTCCAGAAAAGCAAGAGTAACCTTTGTAATATTTCAAGTTGCTTTCTTTTTTCACACAAAACATTTCACAGACATTATTCCCACAGCCTAGATTCCTCTCCATTTGAAAAACACAAAATTAACCAATTAATTTTATGCATTCCGCGTTAATGGGGAAAAATCCAAATTAGAAGTTACGATAATTCAAATCTGAATCTTTTGTAAACATGATTTTCCACAAAATTTGTAGTTGTCAGTGGTGATGGTAGGGTTGAGAGTAAGTAAAAAAGGGAAACGGTTGAGGGGAAAGGGTGAATGAGCTATGGGAAAAAAGTAGATTGCGAGCAGGGTATAGTTATCAATTCCTCGAATATTCCAAGTTTGCGCATGTTCTTTGAATGTGTTTCCATGACATAGCTTTGTCAGCTATACACTCCGGGTACTTTGCGCTCAGTTGCTGGGGCGTAAAGATGCGGGTCGTCCCTAATGAGATATCGCGTTAAAGTTGAATATGCGGGATGGACGTTTTCGAAGTTTTTAAAACAACCGTTTGCTATCTGATTAAACTGTTGTCTAAAAATGTAAATAATGATAAATTGTTAATGTTAACATGCTCTAGCATACCTGTTTGGAATTCTCAATTTTCGATCAAACGGCAAAATCTTCAACAACATTTTGAAATTGTCATTCTTATAGACTGTTAAAAAAAAGTTATTTCGATATATACAGCACATTAGTATTTGCTATGATAAAAAAAATGTGCAAAAACAGTTAACGGTAGGAATAATTCAACGAAAATGAAAAAAATTTGACGTATTGAACGCAATGACAAATGTGGGTGATACACAGTTTTCATAAAAGCTTGCTGATTGGATTAAAAAATTCAGTAAAACTTCAAAAGTACCTGAGCCGAGCAAAAAAAAAAAAAATGACAAAAGTCCTGAAGAGCTCAGAAAGTGTTCCCTGCTGAGTAAAAACTAATTTAGCTAAAAAAAAGACTACAACTTTTCGAGTGTGCTCGCGGCGGTCTAACTTGGCGAGGTTATATGGACAGGTCATGTACCTATAGCATATTTTTCAAGAGAAACTCGTTAGCTTAAACTTGGCGTTTGGTTTATTCAGTTGTCGTTAAAGAACGATAACAGATACGTCGATTTGAGTAATTAATTATCGACTGAGTGACATTTTTTCTTTTTGGGGTAAAAAAAAAAGAAATTCAAAAGTTACAGTGGCCCAGTTGATGAAAAGTAATTAGAATCTCCATTTTATTTCTCAATTAATTAAACAGTGGTGACAGCCATGACAATTAATTTCGTGTTTCCACGCATATGGCGTATATTTTAAGGCTTAGTCATTTCCAGCGCGTGACAAACAAAACGTACACTTTCAGTCTTCCAATAAAATACGTAACTTGAATTTTGGCACCTATTGAACGTGGTGAAATATGTCGAGTACTGAAAGTAATATAACTTCCCGGTTATAAATTCTCATAGACGTGTATTGTGTATACCTATGTACGCAATACTTAGTCTATAGCGATTATGCGCAATCGAGCTCTCGACGCTTATTATCGTACATATATTAAAACGGTAATTGGTGGTGCAGCCTGTGGCTCCATAGATGGCTATGGCTTCATATCCATTTGCTCGATTTGCTTCGCCAAAATGTGAATTCTCAGTTCGGCGTGGCCAACACTCGGCCAAGCTCACTGCTATATTTATTATTCTTCAATTTTTCATAGCTACATTAAATTTCATAGGATCGCACGAGAGAGTCGCGGTGTGCATGCGCAAACATATGTTCGCCACAAAACAGAGATTGGTGGCTCTCGCTTCCCCTTCGTTGCTCGTTTCCCTAAGTACAAGCGCCCGGAGCTTTGGTAACGCGAGCTCTAAAACTTATGTGCGTGGTTAACCTCACATCCTATGTTCTATAAGAGCTGCGCCTAGACTATTACGACGAAAAGCCGCTCCAGTACTCGTATGAGCAACATCGAATGAGTTTCGTCTTGCGATCCTTAGGCTTCAATTTTCACTCATAATTTCGATGATCTGGTTAAATCTGCATAAATTTAAATAGTGATTCGTAAAAATATTTTTACAAATCGCTGCTACATAAAAAAAGCTACACACACACACACATATCGAAAGTTTTCGTCTTGTATCGAAATGAGATATTTTTACCAGTATTTGGGTGACCGATTCTTTTCTCAATGTGTGCAAAATGTAAAAACCTATACATTTATTATAGCTTACTTCCATTAAGTAGCCGCTTCTGATAAAGGACAAAAAAATGTTTATTTTAAGACTCAATAGGACATGTTAAAAAAAAATATTAGCAGCCAAAAGAAGTGAGGTATGCAATGAAAATCAGTGACTCTCGCTTGACTTTGTCCTCTTAAATTAGTTAAAGCGGCACAGTCGAATTGCCAATCTGCGCCGTTATTCACCGAACGTATAGCAACCACCGTACCAAGTATTTTCCATCAATCATGCGAAAGCGTTCGTGCAAATCCGGGAGATTTGATGTCTTGATTTTTGGGACACGTCCAACTCTCGTAGCAAAGACCACGGGATGGGGACAGAGAATATTTTGCGAAAGGTCGTGTGTGCATGTAGATGCGAGCCTTCACGCCCGATGTTCCACCAGTCGAAGCACTTGGTACGTTCCGTTATCGAGAGCTTCCAGTTGCTAAAGCCAATGTCATTAATAAACATTGATGAAAGGGCGTGAGCCTTTTTTTCCTTTCTATCATTATGAGGGTGTCCGGGGTTGCTGATAGTTACAAGATAGGATCACTGTTGTGTCGACAGTATAGATTGAATATCGTGGCGTACGTATAGGATTAACTTTTCTCGAGTGCTGATGGCTAAGACTTTCCATCAATGAACCGTTTCTTATAGTTCTTATCATCTTGTCTAATATGACATTCTTAATCCCTTGGCTATAGTTATCTTGTGATTGCCCTTTCTGTACTAGTTCTTGACAACCATCCATACACCTATTCTTAAATCTCACCCTTGTAAACACACTTTATTTGGGAACATATGAAAAGTGGAATTTATATGTATGAAGCTACTGTCTTTTGTCCTTTTGAAAACGTGTAACCAGAGAGAGAGAGAGAGAGAGAGAGAGAGAGAGAGTTGTGCAATTTTGAACAATGCAGTTGGCGTAACAATGCAATTAGAAAGTCACCAGCGGTTGGGACATATGTGACATCTTTGACTTTAGGGCTGTTTTGAAAGTTGAACGTCAAGTTAATTGTATCGACTAGCGGCAACTGCTGTAGTAACCGCGGAGTGAAATTTTTCCTGCACGTTGCAACCGCTATACCCTAGAACACCACGTTTATGTGGGCAAAGTCACTCGACACCGCGTCATTGAGTTCGAAAGAGAATGAGGGAGAATGTTTCAAATCCACGAGTAGCCCACAGCGAAAGCAAGTCCTCCCACTTGTATAGCCATTGCCAAATGTCGGCCGTCAATTTGCTGTCACCTTTCTGATGGTCTATTAATCGGTTCTCTAATCAAACGAGGCTCTATTTGCAATACTAGATTTCAGTACTACTGGCATTACAATGTTGTGTACAATTTTATTTACGGTGGAATTTCGTTTGTATGAAACCTTAGATGAACACAGAAACCTACTTATAATTCTTAGTGAAATGTGTACCATCGAATTTTCATAAGAAAAAAAAAATAATAATAATAATACTAATGAAATGCCAATCGAAGCAATAGTTTGCACAACTGTTGCCACTTCCAACAATGCTGACATGATTACTTTAAAGGTCAATGAACGATGATTTTAATTCTCTGTCGTTATTGTTTTTCACAGAAAAAGAAAGTGGCAGGCCACGTATCGTCGCGAAGGTCGAATCAGGAGATTGGAAAAATGCAGCAGCGCGACAAGTTCGGAGTTACAAGTCTGGCGAGATAATCAGGATAACCGGAGGGTTGCACCGAGGATTGCACAAACGCTTGTCTACGTTGATTCAAGTATACGAAGAAGAAAACGAACAAGATAAAAGTGTTGGGCAAGGCTTATCTTCCTTTATTCGGGCGGGTATGACGGCGAAATCGGGAGGTTCGTTGTCATCGAAGGGAGTTTTTTGATATTCCGCGACTCGGGAGCATTAATTTATTATTTTCGAGTGTTCTAATCGTTAAATACAATAGTACAGAGTAATCGGCGTGTGTGTGAGATTCGAATAGTTAAGAGGTGCACAGACCCGGTTCAGTGTATAATATAGTCAGTGAGTTACGACAAAAAGAGGAAGAATATCCGGTGAATATCAAGAACGGCAGAAAGTATAATTGGCGAAAACAAAATGTCGTGTCTCAGGTTTGGAATGAATCGAAACTTGACTGGTACCGCGAAACACCGTTGGAGAATACAGACTTTGATGCTGAGCGTCGGATTGATTTTCTTCTTACTCGTGTTACAACCGCATGGTAAGTTTCAATTTATTATTATTACTATTATACGCTGGTACGCCGGTTTCGCGCTCGTAAAATTCTGTGTTATGCAAAAAAAAAAAAAAAAAAAAAGAAAAACAAAGGAAGATAGAGTGGATGAAATAAGAAATAGGGATGAGTGGCTTCACCTATATTTTCAAAAGACATTGCTTTCTCACAACATAAGCTTTATTAAATCTTTTCAAAAATACTTTTCATTTCGAAGAACTATGAGTAATTATAAGAGTGATAAATTGAATAAAAATGAATTCCAGAAAAATTCGACATTTTTCATTTATTAAAAACGAAAAGCATTATGAATAGAATTTTATTCGAATATCGATAATTCTCAACGTTATATACAGTATTGTATGTTGATGAAGAGGATATAACAGTGGATTGTGGTTAGAACAATGCTATGACCTGGAGATATCTTCATCCCTGTAATATTATAGACTATAGAATAGAATATACAATATGAATCGGTGAGACGTGCGAGCCGGAAGCTCGCAATGCTGTTGCGCCAAGAGCATTGATGGGTGGCCCAGCTTGGACGATCTACGGTTTAGCCGGCGATTAAATAGAGCAAGGAGCGACTTTAGCCAGCTTTCCCGCTAGAGTTGCTTTACTGGCTAAGCCCGCAGCCTCCATCTATTCCTTCGACCAACGTCCCAAGTCCTATCATCGCAGTATCAACTTGCTTCAGAAATCACCGCAAATGAAACGCCGTACAGTTAGCGACTATCCGATTAGACAGGTGCAAACTAAACAATGCACAATCCGTCCTACTATAATTGTCGCGTACATAGGGGGAAGGAATTATAATGGGATTCAAAGCACATTGAGCAAATCAATGAAGCTAAAAAAAAGTTAAAAGAAATAAACAAATAACAAGGCACAGAGATTTCAATACAATTGTCAAATTGACAACATTCGTAAATTCTACGTAAATCTAATAAATATTCCACTTGGTTCAGATAAACATGCATGTTGACGTTTGTAATGAGTTATAATATGATCCTTGAGTTGAATAAAACAGCACAAGCCATTGGAATCGTGAAATCTAATGACTTATGATTTTACGGGAAATAAAAATTACGTTGTGCAGTAAAAATAGTCGTGCAGTTAAGATCCAGTCATATTTTTTCCATTTTCCTATGCCCATAAAAATGTTTAAGTAGCTAGGATTTTTTTCAATGATTGGGCTTTCCTTGGAAGTGATAAATTAAAAGGATATCATTAATTAATTCATGATTTCCGTGGACGCAACTGTAATTGCAGTCGTGATTTGCGTACCGTGTTGGTGTATACAGAAGGTGGTATATTGGCACCACTTAAAAGTTAAACGGACGCTCGTGGTTACCGCGGTCTCATTATATCCGTGAGTGAACCGACTGTCCTCGTTGGAGTTTCGTGAAAAGTTCGATAAAATAAAATGGAGCAACTTCGGTAACAAGCGAAATACATGAACGACTAAACAGAGTAAGCGTTAATGCGACAAAACCTCGGGCCAACCAGAATTGCTTAGTTTGCGAGCGCCTGTGTGAAGAACTGAGTGTGCATGGCCGTGATGTTTAAGAACTCATACGTTCTGCACTTAATTATAACGTAGACTATCTATAGACATTTTAGTTAGTCAAAAATACAATACACAGTGTGTTTGTTAACCGGAAATAAAAATCGAAGCAGTGGTGGTTTTTCTACATTTTAATATTGATTTCAAGCTACTTTTCTCGATCGTCATAGCCTACATCTAATGTAATGTATCGACATTTTCCATCCTGACGTCAAGCTGAATATTGTAAATTGTAATAACGCGTCCATTAAATCTCCGGTCTGCGATATAGATAGAGGTTTGCTTGAAGTAAAAGCGTAGAATTATGGATCTAAAGGGCATATATCAAATGAAAGAAAAAAATCATATGCTTTCAATTTAATGGGTGTGCGAGTGCAATAACTATTATGCCGCGTATGGTTTGCACAATATTTATTAAACCGTCATCTGTGTGCAACAATGTTCCTCGCGTTCCGCCGAACACGAGAGTCCGTTAGATATTTTTCCGTTCGATCGGAGAAAATCCCTAGCTCGCGGAAAGTGCCAATGGCGCAAGCCACGTATTTCACCGGTTACTTTATGGCTGGTCTCGGCTGTTTTTCAATTACCACGATCCAGGGAGAAGGTGTGTGTGTGTGTGTGTGTGTGTGTGCTCTCTCCTAACAGTGCCACAGTGGTAGCATGCTTCAGCTAACTCTACCAGACACATAGACAGCTGTATTGCTGCTCTGGAAGACGCCTATACAAGCTGGATTTTCTTTAAAGTATCGAGCTCTCTTCTCTCCTACTCTTGGGCTGCTCTGTGGCTCAGTATACTCGAGTATATCCCTTATCGTGCCACTACTGTTGCTCGTTCTCCAACCACCTTCCTTGGCCCGCTTTTTCTCCGTGATATCTAGTGACTGAGAGTGCTGTTGAATTACCTCGACCATTTGCTCTTATCATATTACCCGTTGAAAGTAACCAAAATTTTCATCCAACGATACCCATCTCAAACGCGTTATTTTTATAAGCTTTTTTGGTGAGGTGTTTTTTTTTCGAGTATCAATCTACCTCATCCCGTACGATTATCGATTTTTCTTTAAACTTTAGACTATAATTTGTCGAAAGTACAAAATAACTGCGTTTTCCAATGTAGAAGCACTGTATATTGCCACCTCATTCGCAAATCTTTGTCGTTGAGATTTCACCAGAGATGATAACAATGAATAACATGTTTATCTAATTTTTTTTGTAACCGCTGTATTTGCCTGCATCTTACGTAAAACATTTGTCAATGCACGTATGTTTTTATGATTCACATAAATTCCACAATTGTTTTTCACTTTCACGGGGATGCGTTAGTACTTATGTGGAACTACTGCATCTGCAGAAGAATCGTATTTCATGTGGGGCAATGGGAGATGGGGAAGTACCCACTCTTTCTCTCTTAAGTTATACACAGAGGGTGTGCCGAGCGCAGGTGAGATATCGGTGTAGCAGGTGGCAAGCTTAATCTTCATGGTTGTGTGAAACGCCAAATGCACGCGTGACTCGTCGCGAAGGAGAAAACTTTCCGAGTTTCGCGTAGGCAGCGATTGATGACGAGCATTCTTTGCGGAGTTTTTGTTCGGTGCATCTGTCATGCATTTTTGCCACATCGTTGCTCCAAGCGAAACTAAACGAGCGTGAAAAATTGTAAAATATCCAGCGTGAAGAAGCGGCTTCAGAAATGGTGTAGGAAAGGCTTCATCGTTTTACAATGATACTACAATGAAGCTATGAACATGGCTATACCTATGCGTAGAAGATGAGGGAAAAAGTGAAAAAAAGGTTGACTGGTTTTGGACGAGTTGACGGAGGAAAATCCTCAGCCGCAACAGGTGTTAGTGTTCCAATAATGAAACTTCAGGCGGTTGATTTTTATTATCTTTGGTCAAACACTGTTAATGTTCATCTTGAGATTAATTACCGGGGTCAACAGTAGGTATCTGTTACTGACGTTATAAGCAAACCCTCGCAGTCTGCACGTACGTATTCATAGGAATAATAACGAAGGAACGAGTATCGCAGTTTTTGACTGCGCTGTTTACAAATACCCATTGGCCGTTTATCGATTAATGGGGCAAGCCAACTGTGCTAAAGATAGCCCCATCAAAAACAGGGCTAGTATCAAAAACAGGGCCGTTTACCTTACATGGTGCACTGTTCGAACTTGACGACGCCTTCTTCAACTACATAAAAACAGAAATTCAACTTAGCACGTAGAAACCGACGACTGAGGTTACAATTTCATACAATTCTAATTGTACTTGGCATTCGTGGCATCTTGCACTTGCGCTATTAGGCATTAAAATTGTTGGAATGAAGTTTAGATAACCGTCAAGGATCTTGAAGCATTCTGTGCTTTTTCCAGTCTAGAATAGAGGGACATTTCTCAGGAATTCTCAACGAAACTAGGATATAACGTTGATTCAGTAGGTTTGCGGAATTCGAGTGAAATTCGTATGAACGCATGTGTGCATCATCCCTCTAGTAAGCTTAACGAGGGTCGGACACACGCCAATCCGTTTATTCAAATTGCACGTACATTTATAACAAGTCGGGGTTTGCAGTCGCGAAGAGAAAATCTGTTCTGTTGGGGCCAGCGGCAACGCATGCTTTTGGTGGTAACCTCTTAATGGAGATTTATGTTTGTACTCGAGTTATAGTAGCCCATACTTGACCAAACCCAACCTCTCCACCATTCTCTTCACTGATACTTATATGACTTTACCAGAGATGTATACGAATCATGCCAAAAATGTTACACACGGCATTTTAGTTTACAATATAATCCAGGTCACTGGATGAATTACGTTCAAATAAATATTTTAAGCGTAAACAGGACATCATACACTGATTTCTTGTACTCAATATAATTTCTTGCCCTTTTCTAAATTCCGTTATGCAAAACCGATACATCATGATCGCTCAGACAGGTGGCGTTGGTATTCCCGACGCTCGAGTTCTCGAACCCTCTGAGTCGCGCACCAGTGTAATACCGTAGTATAGTTATTCTCCCCCGGGGTAGAAGACTGGTACATAGAGAGAGCGAGCGACAGCCTCAAGAGGAGGTCTTGGTTTTCTAGGCGCTGGAGTGAAAGAGAACGATAGAGAAAAGCCGGCAAGGGAAAACCTTTTATAATTAGGCCCAGGGGCGACGCGTTGCTCCTCTAATTACCTGTCCAACAATCCCGGGCGAATGAGTAAGTGGCCTGCTCTGCCTGCTCACTCACCTTGTGTCTAGTCTCTTGCTGGCTTCCTATTCCTCACCCACCGCCCTGCCCCTCCCACTCTCTCCACTTTTCTCTCTCGTTGTTCTCCAGCAGGCTTATCCAGTTATATACGGATCAACCAACCAGCATGGTCGTTTCTACAAGCCTTTTAGAAACGTGGCAAGAAGCAGAAGATGTAGGAGACGGTATATGACCAACGCTCCGGGGGGGTTTTCGTGAGCTCCAGTAACGCCACTACGACTATAATGCATGAAGAGACCCTCGTCGATGGCAACACTCATTCTATACTTGTTTGGTCGCTCAACTTGCCAGCCCTATTCTTGTTCCCCGGTTGGCTTTAAATCGATCTCATTCAATTTCTAACACCAGTGGCCCGATATATTCTTTACCAGACAGGTGTTACGATAGACCCAACGCCGATTCGTCTGTTCTCAAATTGCTCTCCGACCAGACATTTCTTGGCACCGTCCCCTGTTGAAGTAGCAGCAGCTGTTCACTCTCTTCGAACACACTTCACACGCCCGTCAACCTTCCACAGGTACCTCGTACGTCGTTCTGCCGTGAAGAAACATTATCCTGTAATTGAAATTGGGAGGTACCTGATACCTCCTTTGGCAAGGCACTTCAATAGCTTCTCCAAATTTGCTGCAGTAGTTCAAGTAAATTCACGTGTATTTCATGTTCACATATTCGAATGTTTTGCCGATTAATTTTATTCTTGATACCGAGGGAATTAAACAAGCTTTGACCAATAGCTCCTGACTACCGCTTACTGTTGTTTCTAACTGTGTTCTTTTGTTACTATTATTAGCACTGAAATAGAGCGATAGTAGTATGTGTCGCGTGCTTCAGTTTCCTCTTGAACTCGTTCTTCCGTTACGTCGAAGCGACTCCACGACACAAGGGGATGTTGCTCTTGGTGAAGTAAATCGATATACCACTGATATCAACCAGCCAGTTCTCAACGAAACTCGCAATATTGGAAACATTTATAATTCTTATACTGCAAAACTATAATCCCGTTCGCAGATATTTCTCTTACATGCGAAAACAAGAGGATAAGCACAAATTGATACAACAAAAAATAGGCATACAAAATATATACTACTATCGAAGCTCTAAGCTCTCTAAGTGATTAGTGGACTTGAATTTCTCAGACTGCGTCCGTACTCATCGCAGTTCAATATGTGATCTCTAGATCACCAACTATCCTGCTCTTCTCGCTTCTTCAATCTGCTTTTCCCATCTCATACGTATATACTATAGAGAGGGGTGACCCAGTATTCTTCGGCACATATCTGGAGAATACGAAGAAGAGAAGAGCATCATGGGCACCTAGCTAAACTACGCTATTCGATAACATCTCGAGCTGATTACTCAAGCGCTTAACCTGGATCCACCGAATGTACAGGTTAATATGGTTATCTTTTCAAACATACTTGAGTAAAATGTTAATGTATCGTTCTATTAAAACTCAAAGCTCCTCGGAATGAAAACCAACCGGAAGTATGCAAATATCCATTAGAGAAGAACATCATTGCTCTTTCTATTAAATTCGTTATATACGTCAATGACCATGAAGTGACGAATCGGTGTAGTTGTTATTTCTAGAACAGGTACTTGTTAAAATTAATATTGTATTATATGAAACCGCAACAACCAATTTATGGTTACACGTAACAATATATCAGGCTATCGTCAGATCTTAGATTCGAAAATTTCGTAGTTGACAACTTGACGAATTTGTGGTTGGTACAATATCAACATGGAGGGGGTGGGGGAGGGGCTTGCTCTGGCTTCGTGATTCACATTGGGGCTTGCACTGGTCTTCTGTGTCATCGCGTGCGGCAATCGGTACGGTGCATGAGCGGTAGCGGTGGCAGCAGTAGAAGCAGGGTACATACACGCGTCGATAGTCAAGGGCGAACAGAAAGTGAAGAGAATGAGGGAGACTGACTGGAGCGGAGAGGAGGAAGGCCTGTTCAATAGCGCGTACAACCACCACCGCTACCACCACTACAGTCATCGCCGTGGTCACCGTGTCTCTGTCCTTCGATGCAGCTCGATACTAGTATTCCCGCGGAAGGACACACTATACGGCTACTGTTATTGCATTTTGCTTCTGTCGCCTTCGCCCCTCAGCCATACCCCATGGATATGGTACGTGTGTCGAAACGAAAGGACCGTTAATGAATTCCTATAACGTTTAAATATCTTGATTGTGTTGAGTGGTAACAACCGCGATAGGACAAAATCAATCTAGCCGATTTGTTGTCAAGAATACGAACATCTTATTTATATTAATTAATGATGATTAAACAATAATGAATTGCAATCGCGCACCAGTCGCAAAGTTATTTTTCATCCAGTAGACACGTCGTGTTCCCATACTTTCTAGGCAAGATAATGACCATAGCGAGTAAACAGCCGAGGCTCCCAAGCCATGGATGCTGGGGTGGCCACGGAATGTAGAGCAGTGTGTCAATGTGACACCCATCTGAACCGTTCTAGCTTTCTCACTCTCACTTCACGGCGGTTCACCCTCCCTCCTCCTCTCTTCGTCGGTATTTTCCTGCCCAGCATCCCCTTTTCGCAACGGGCGCCAAGCTCATACCCGGGAACGTGCACAACTACGGCTATTTTACTGAATTATCGGCACCACCACTACCACCGGTGCTAGTCCCCCCGCTTCAGTCTCCCAGGTTTTTTCTTACTCCTTCTCTTTTCCGCATTTCGTTCGCGTATATATATTCCCTTCCTTCGTTGAAGCACCACTTCAGGAACGTCTTGTTGTGTGTTCCACTCTTTCAATCCTCTCTCTCTCTTTTTTTTTTCTTCTCAGTCGTTTTCATGTTCCCTGGCACGCGGTTCCAGCTATAGCACTATAGCCATGTACTTCATTTTCCTCTTTCTTTTTCTCACCCCAGCGCCAAGGCCCCCTTTTTGCCTTCGCCTTTATTCTCTTTAATCCACCCACGAATCGACGAGCCCCTACAACACCGAATCCTCGCGCGCTGACGAGAGTCCGCTGCTGTTGCTACTGCCCAGCCTCTGGTAGACCTACCCTACTTCATACGTGTCATTCTTTTTCATTCTATCTCAATTCTGATGGTGGTTGGGACCATCGCGCTGTTTTATATTCTCTGCCTAGCCCACTCTCACCTCACAGTTATATATACAAAACACAAAAGCCGGAGGAGGCTCGGTAACGTGGGCAATACTGCCTGGCATACGAGAGATGGTGAACGCGTCGTAGCTCGACGGCTTACTTTCTCACTTGGCCCTCGTGCGGCCGGGCCTCGGTTTCCGCTCACTCGCTCCGTGGCAGCGGCAGCGTTGGTGGTAGGGTCGGTATAACCCAAGCATTGATTTTACACCCTACCTCCATCATTCTATAACCCAGCCAAGTGCACGAGTCGGAATCTCTTTGCTTGCCTTGTCGGGACAGTCTCGGGTCGTCGTACGCGAGCGTTACTCTTGTTTTTGTATTGCCGACCTTCAACCCTTTAACAGTCGATTCGTTAATTATATTTAAAAAGTACCTTTGGGAATTGTGATTTTGGGAAATTGTGATTTTCATAGCATAGAAGTTAGCAACATCGCTCATGAGTATACACGTTAGCTTAAACATTGCTTTTCTGTTTGCTATAAAATCAAAGCAGGTATTGAAAGTATTATCCAGAATAGTAGATTTGTAATGTTTCTACGTAATCCTCCGAGTGCCAAAGTCACCAAGTTCCTCATAGTAGTCGTCGTCCGGTAGAGCTACGAATCGATAGACATTCAGTCAACTACAAGTACCCTAAGGAACGCAAGAACCCCACGGATAGGGGATACTGAACTAGGGGTAACTGGATGTACATGACCGAGTCTTAGACCTATGTACGATGACCGTATAGTCGACCTACTTCACTCGTTCGGATGCTTGTGGTTAACAGGTAGATATTATGCTGGACATGGCTGAGCTCCCGTTTTTACGTGTCGCTCCTTTCTCAACGTGTATATATTTACCATTGAATTGCGCGACAAGAATATTTCTCGAGAGTACAACCGAGTGGTATGCAGTACGCGTATAAGTGGTAGAAGTCACGTGGGATGTGCGAGCCATACACTATGTACGCTGGCTAAAGGAAAAAAGGATGACGGCTTACCGACGGAATGGATATTATTACCTATCGTTTATCAGTGCTCGAAGTACTCTACGATCACAAAGATTTCTCCGTTTTTTTTTAACTACAATTTATGTTTCAAAATGTTAATCATCAGTCTTTAAATGTTATTTTGTCTCACACTGATAATTTGGCCTTGATTAGGTCCGCACGGTTTGATGGACTAATAAAAAAAGAAAATAAAAAAAATCTTCGACATGCTCATGACGTGAAAGAGTTGGGCCAACGATAACTAATTAGTAAAAATTTGTTTCATTCTCATTTCCGTGTTTATCTTTGACTCTCTTGTTCCACTCATTCGCGCAATACTGAGAAATATATAACGCCCCGGGTTAATTACTCCTTCCCTCCGTTTCGCTCATCTTCTAGCTTCGTTCTCAGGAAACAAACTCGTCGCTTAATTACCTTCTGTCCATGCTTCTACTTCTTGTTCTTCCATTCCTCCGGCTATGTACGTCACTAGGACGGCATATCTATGTATAGTGTTGTCTTCTGACGGCCAGCTGCACGGGGGGGGGGGGGGGGGGGTTGCGTTATTGCAACTAATGTACTTGAAAGTTTACGTTGCAGTAGATTTAATATTTCACTGTATGAGGCGTTGAATCATTATTCTACCGGGAAACAAGTTGTTATCGGGAAACATATAAAGTTCCTTTCAGGCATTCTAAACGAGTTTTATTTTTAAAATCATTACATAGTCTAAAAAATTAAATCAACATCATTGCTAAATAAAATAAGTCAACTTTCTATTAAATTTTCTTTCCAATATTCTTATGTAAGATTAAGATAAAAAGTCTTTTTCGGCTTAATTTTAAAAAAATGATGAAAATTCCTCAGAGTACTATTGTAAACAGAAAAAGAATTAAACTGAATTTGAATTTGTATCGATCGGAAATTATCGATTTAAAATATATCTCCATTAAACTGTGTATCACTGCATTACACAGATTTATTTGTAATTCTTTCAGAGGGAAAAAATGGCTCTCTCGTGGGAAAATAACCTGCAGAGTTTTTAATTTTTCAAGAATCACAAGATCGCGGGTACTCTTTTCTATTCTTTTTGTTCAGTACTCTTTCTTTATATTTCTCGCTATCAGCCTGCAGGAATAAGCTTCAACGAGAGTAGAGGAATGTTACAGAGAAGCGAAGGGAGAGAGCAGTCAAGCCTAGAGCTTCTTTTATCGATCTTCCACGCGCTCGTGACAGCAACGGTAGAGCCAAAGGGAGAAGGCCGTTACGTTCTTACGATACAAATTTGTATCGACAAGCTGGGCAATGTACTACCTATACTGGTGTCGGTTTATATCGAAATCTGAGGTACACTGTGGTAGAAAAGTTTTTCGTATTGTATTTTTATAAACCTGGATATATACATGTATATACATTACGTGGTACAAAATACACGCAGTACGTGATATTATCCGTCGCGGAGTCTCAGTTTCCAGTGGGATAACGACGTATTTCACAGTTACAGGTCATTAAAATCCAATTCAGTGGTGAAATCTTCTCTATCTCTTGTTTCGGGCATTTCTTGACACCGAGCATTGTATCTGTGGTTACCGAGGTTGTATTTTTGAAGCGAGAAAACAACGGAGGATAATATTCTCGCGCCGTTAACTATTCACTATTTTAGGAATAACTGATCGTTACCATCGAAGGGGGACGACAGTAAGGTCATGCATTTTTTGTTGTACGAAAATGGTGGGACGAAAGCGCCCCAGTTGTCCAGTGCAACTGCTGCTGTTATCCGCGCTTGGTGAGGTATTATTTGAACATAATTATGCTAACTATAGTTAACGAATTATCGTACGAGATTTAATGGGTATTTAGAGATCGTGAAAAAAATCTAAACAAAAATGTTATGTGTGTTGACCTCTAAAAATTTAAATAGCTATATCTCGAGAACGACTTGACCGGTTAGTCAAATTTTGATACAAGTCGAACAGTATCTGTACATATAACAGTATATACAGTATATCGTTAAACTTTCCAAATTGCTTTCACCTTATTTGACACTGCTTTAAATTTTTTTAGATTCGTAATGCGGACGATTAAAATGAAGCAACATTTTTTGTCGTAAAGTTAATAAAAACACTTGGTAAATCTTAGCATGTACGTGAGAATATTATGTAACGTGAGACGAGTGCCATTTGGCGGTATGTACTAAAGCGTGTTTCCAGTAGTGTGATCTGCCCAGGTACCATCGAGATTGGAGTGATCCATCGGAGGTCGCTGACATTCGTGTAAGGAGAGAATTCCGAGGGTGTAAGTGAGCGAGATAGGTATAGAGACCGGTTGAGATGCTCTAAGATCGAATACACGGTGGTGTAACCTATCTGCCACGCGAGGCGAATAATATCGAGGGTGTTCAGCGGGAGCAGGGGGGGGGGGGGGGGTGAAGGAGGATGGAAGGATGAAGAGGCTTTCGATACAGTTGTGGGTTATATCGTGTTCTATGAGATACGCCGCCGGTTTTTCGCTTTCGTCGACAGGAGTAGATGACAGAAGGCCACAGGGAAAAATATACTGCGCACACCAGATCACTTCGTGTCTGTATAATATATTTCCTATATTTTCTATCGCACATGTTTCGGGGTATAACAAACGACAAATAGCCTTACCCGATTTGACTTACCATCTCGCACCCACCGTCAAATCGTCACCGCCGGATCTGAATTCCACCGGATTTACCAGATGAAACATACTAAATTCATATGTAAATAATATTTATAATGTTAGTATGTTCCTTAGATAATTGTTAACAATAATATATATATTGCATGGAGTAAAAAATGTGTGGCCGTCTACAAACTACTCGGGTAATGTATATGGTACGAATAAGACAAATGGCCGATTGAGATTTATCATGTATGCAAGTTAATCTTGGATATAGCGGGGTGCTTTGTGTTTGTTTATCAGAGAATATAATTAAAGTGTTTAGGTGAACGCGAATTTTGAGTTCCACGATAACGCGAAGTAGATGTTATACTATTATCCAAGGCGCGTACGATGAGCTATATCCATTAGATCCGGTAAAAGTACGCCTCTTAGGCAATTGGGTTACGCACCCACCCAGCAGGTTCGCATAACGGCGGTACGTTGTTGTTATTTCTGAGAAAGCGTTGAGAGCTTTTCTAAGCACCGTACTCTCTCGCTCTCTCTCCTTTCCGAACACTTATTCTCGTCTAGAGGTAATATGAAGCTGCTGATTGTGTGCAACATGTACAGGGAAGTAAGCTTAATACGGGAAATAGTTATAAAAAGTGGAGGATACTAGATCCTTTTGTAAAAACCTTCTTGACCATGTTTAAAAAGATTCGTTTTGTTTCACGACACAGTAAATTCATAAACTCGAACTAGCTATGAAATATGTTCATGTATTTGTAACATCGTGCAGTTCAAACTGTACACGATTGATTTTCGTGCATAGACATAGAAGGGAAAAGAGAAAAAGGTACGCGGGTTCGAAAAATGCGAAACGAAAAATGTGGCCAATAAGAAGGATGTGCGTAGGAATGACGAAAAATGAAAGTGAGATAAGGTTGGCTTGAAGAACGTTTTATAGCGCCGGTGAGTCTAGGTCTTGGGATCGCGTAGCCCGGGCCTCGGGCTGAAGATCGAACGAACAAGGTCGAAGCCGCTGAATGAGCCTGAGCGTGTCCACGAGTGAGAGAGAGAGTGCGTAGCTGCAGTCGAGTGGAAAGTAAGGGCGAGTGAGAACGAGAGAAAGTAGAAAGATAGAGGGAAGCCCGTGTCAGAGGGGATGAGAAGGGTGCCAGCAGCCTCACCCAGTTCTTGCTGAAAGCTTCTGGAAGATGGGATGTAGCGGGGCAGAAGGGAGGTATAAAGGTGGGGACCTGGAATAAGCATAAGGGAGAAGAGCTCGCCGCGAAGGATGAGGCAATGTAGAGAAGTACGCAGAGTAAACCATTCCACCCCCACGCTGCTCCCCGTTGCACCATCTCGCTCACTCCTCCAAACTTTCCCTTCCTCGTTCATCGGATTTCCTTGGTCCTGTGCCTTTCTTGCGGGCTTTAGTTATCCTCTTCTATACCGAGCGAGAAAGAGGGATGGAACATACGGTCGTCCACCCTCTACCCTGAACAGCAACCCCCTCCCCCACTTACGGCAACTTGGAGCCGGAGAATTTTCGGGGTTGCCTGTTGCTATGGCGACCATCCGGGACTAAACGCCTCATGATGTAGGGTTACCCTCAGGCCAGTAGCACACTTGGCGAAATTGTTAGTGTGGAATTGTATGGTACAACGCTGTGGATACATCATAAAGTTTCGAAATACTTATACTACAAAACAAGATACGAACGTTTCGCGTGGTATTCGAGGAAATCAGGTTCGGGCAACGTTGTCGTTTCCCTTTCTGGCAACAAGATAACGTCTTCGTGTTACACACGCTTGTAGCTTTTCACTGGAATCTACAAACCCCGTTATGTTTGCCAGCCATATTGTAGACCTTCGGTTGTATGGCTCGTTTCCAAGTCAGAGACCATTACCCAGTGGCATCCATACCTGTATTATCGTTATCAGCTGTCTTTAGTCGTAGCTATGGTATTGTATACACGTCAGAACTCTCGTATTACTCGAATTCTACTTGAGGCACTTGTGGCGTATTGGCCCCTGCCCGAAAGCGATCTCTCTGCCACTTGTCGCTTCTGCACTATAATCGATGTGCCATAAAAGTATATATCATTATAATTCGCAGAGCGTAATCGCAACAAGTGCGAGATTTAGATGCTCCGTAAGTTATCGGAATATAAAATGTAAGTATATATACTTACGAAATGCGTAATCTTTTTATAGTTCTGTTAGTCCAACGATGCTATTGCATTATGTGACCTTTAGAAATTCCTGAACTGCGCTACGGGGAACTCAATTACGATAATCGATAAAAGGATTTTTTAGCAATAACACAGGATACTCCGCCAGGGCTGAGAAATGACAGCTATGGTGATTGGTTGACCAGGCAAAACGGGCTTCCGATTCTTAAACTAGGAATCTTAAGATATTTGTATCCCTGCGTCCATGATTCAGTAATAACAGATATAACAGCATCGTATTTCCGCTAATTACGTTACGATTTAGAGGACACCTGTGACTTCCGTAGGTAAGGTTATTTCGCGGTTGGTTTTCATGGTTAATCCCTAGTTCATGCACGTACGCGATCACTTTTAGAGTCCCATGGCTCGATTCCAAGTTCTCCCATCGAGTGTACACCTGCATCGCTACTAGACATTCCGTGCCAAAAGTATAGTCCTCAAATTCTCTGTCTCCCTTTTCCTCTTTCACTCTTCGTTCTCTTTCTCTAAAATTACCAGAGCACCAGAGACACTTGTGGCACTTGCTGTGTCCGCATGAGCCTCGAGAGCCTCCATCACCACTTGTCGCGCTCGAAAACTTGTACTATAGCGTTCTCTTTACCTCTCTCTCTCTCTCCCAACAGTTGTGGGGCCTCGACTCTTCGTCAAGTGGTTTTCAAAAGAATGCCACACCGAGTGAGCCGAAGGGCGTTTAAGCTCACCTCTTTTTTTTTACTGGCGTATACCAGTTTACAGAATCTAAAATAGGCGTTATTCTTGAAGATATAAACAGAGGGTAAAAATCATTGCCTGGTGATGGGTCTATAGAAGTGCCTTTTCCCACTGTTAAAAGCACTACGAGTAACAACTTGATCGTTAATCGAGCAATTGCAATTGACCCCAGCTATGAGGTCGATTGTAACATGAACATGGCTGCCTTCAATAAGGTAAACTTTCACCGATCATGGAACGACAGTATTTAATGGGTGAACACACTGAAAATCGCGAAGATGTTAAAACTGTTGGAATTGAATTGAATTTAACTATCTGAAATGACAATATGTAATCATTTTGCCGCGTATCGAATCTCATCATTCTAATCGTTTTTTTTTTTAATAAAGAAATATTTCGAAAAACAAGACTCACGAATTGTTCATTTATGGGATTCGACGGATACGTTAATAAATTTGGTGCAGAAACACCGAACAGATTTATCAAAAGCGTTCGGATTTCGTATACAAAAAAGCTGTCACAGTGACTGGGTTGGGAAATTGCAGCCGTAGGTGGTTCAAACATCTCCAAACAATATGAAACGTCGATAGCCATCGCTCGATGAGGTTCGCCAAATATTAGGAGTTCATCTAACGGGGCGTGCTGAGGGAGTAGTTTGATACATTCTGTTACTTTGTCTCGCGTCCCATTTCGTCAGAACTCCCTTTGGCATATTTCTGTCAATTCGACTCTGTTGCGAAATCCACTAGTGACGATGACTTATTGCATGCGGATACGTTCAGTGGCAGGCCGTTTCGGCCGTTTGACACCCGTAAAATTGCATTTTGCTTGTCGTCTCTTCTCCGAGCGAATATCGGTTGAAAGGTCTAGAGAGTTCGAAAAAAAAATCGATAGATATAGGATAGGATAAAATGGATTAGAAACATAGAGATAGAGAACTCAACCCGCTGCTCGCCTCTACGGGTTTCCCTTCGCGATCCCAGCTGACCCAATACCAGCCGAATCAGCTCCTTGTGTTCCTACGTCATAGGACGGCTAAAGGGCTTTTCGTCTGTTTGTCGTTTTTCAGCCATCGCCACGAGGACAAGTGAACTTCGTACACGTGCTCCCCTTTTAATGTATTTCACAAGATTCTAGTATTGTTTTTTTTTTCTCTTCGCTAGAACGAGCTTTCACTAGAAATCCTGACCGGCTTTCGATGGGCAAATTTTTACAATTTATCCATTTACGACAGTGTATAAATGGTAAAATGGAACCAAGACTTGTATCTTACTTTACTAAAATGTTGGTGAGTTCTCATATAGCAGATAAAAAATGAAGTTTATCGCAAGAGTCGATGTGCTTCTTTGTTCAAGTTGGAAAAGCCTCCGAGGTATAAACTGTGACACGAGACGGCACTCTCGTGTTCGCCGAGTTTAGTATAATAGGCAGGCATACAGCAGTTAAGAAGGAATATACCACTGTGACGGGTCGAAAAAAGCTAATTTTTACTAATCCCATTTTTTTCTTTTTAAATGTACTATTTAAGGAATTGCGGAAGGATAGATATTCAAACACACTTTGAACTACGTTTACACAAATTTTTATTGAAAATATTTAAAAAATTCCAAACTTATGAGTATACAATATGGTGGTCCATAGAAAAATTGCCTCCGCATTATGCATACAGTATCTCGGAATTGCTTTAGAAATTCCATTTTTCAGATACTTTTTAAATTTATTCGAGCTGTTTTTTTTTTTCTTGTCGGGCGGTAACGATTACGCTACTGAAACGAATTATTCCATTATTCCAAGGACTCCTTTAAAAACATCCATTTATAAAGATATATAGTACAAGCTGATCTGCTTTTTTTTTACGTAGAAAAGTTGGTAATTTTGCACAGGAGTACGCCACTTTCTGCCATACACCGCATTAAGATATCTCACTGCTGATATGCCGTTGCAACTGCGGTGTGCGCAACTGCATTGCGCGCTTTCTCTACTGAAATGAGAAGGGCAGCTTTGCCATAGAAGCCCTGCAAGCAGAAGAGTTTCTCCTCAACTCACTCCAGTGTAGCACTGAGAGCACGCTCGTTCTATCCGGCAGAAGGCTGTGGAGGATGCAGTGAGTCACACGAGAGTACGTGTCAACGTCTTTCTCGGTTTTCGCAGTTGAAAACCGAGATAGAGGTCGGACATCTCTCGGCTATGGACTCCTAGTCTGTTTTGCGCTTTATATCCATGCTATGCCGTATTGCGTTCTTCCGCAATGCGCAGCTCATACACAACTTATGTTTTTTTCTCTTTTCTATAGCAGTGAATATTTACTCTAACAGATATAAAACTGAGGAATGCATGCTTTTATCATGTGACAAAAATAACGAATGTCGTCGAGGATGATTTTCACAAAGTTATCGTCTTTCAAAAAGTTTCTCATGTCTCCACTGATTTACTATCGTTTTATTCTCTCTCTTGGTCGTTGTCAACGTCGTTGAATATCTTCTCCATATTTCGCGTCCTCTTGTATAAGCTAAAATCTATGTATTGTTGTTGTGTTGCTTTTGCGTAATAATGTATGTGCATGTTATCTTTAAAGGCCATTTATTCATAAATGGCCTTTATAATTACAATGAATAAATTTGCAATATTAATCAATCATATCGTGCAGTTTGAAAAATTGAAATATCTACATTTCTTTGTCAACATAGCACATAAGTCGACCATAACGTCATGACAAAAAAGGATTATAATTTCAGGATTGTTACACTAGATTGTGACTTTATGGTTCAACAACCATAAAGAAATTTCATTACACACAAAAATAAAAAATAAAAAATATTTCATCAAATTCATAAAACAAATAAATGTCCGTGAACGTGTCACAACGTAATTGAATGGATATAACACGTTTGGGAAAAGACTGTGCATTCCCAGATGCATTTCTATGACGATGGCACACGGTTCTGTCGTCGTTTGAGTATCATGGTACGTCGATGCGGCCTTCTGAAAATTATTCAGTTGGAGGATACGCACACGTCGTATATGTATGTATACATATATATACATATAGCAATAGACTACGTGGCTGTTGATTGCCGTGCTTTGTTGGCGAGCGTCCTGTGATGCTACTCGCACATCAGAGTTTCACATCCCGGTGGTATACGATGTTACAGTAGCATAGTAGGAGAGGTCAAGGGATCCATGTATTGTTTATGCTTCGCTGGGTTGAGTCAAGTACCCGGGGCTATGTCCCAAGCCTCTTGCATATTTAATATGAAACCTGTCCTCGCGAATCAAGCTCTCCTCTTCCTTGCCTAACGACAACGCTCTAACGAGATAATAATAAAATATTAGCCAACGGCCTCACCAACTCTCACGGCTCTCCTGGTCCCTGTCGGTTGAAGGTTTGTTCTTGGCCGGTTTTCCCCCCTGCGCTTGTCCTCTCGAGTGCCGAGTGTTCTATTCCATCCGTTCGCCAGAACTCTGCCGCTACTGCATACTCTTTAGATTACTGTGGATGCCCTTGCTCACTCACAGAGCTTTTGCCATCCTCCCAGCTCACAAATACCCTCACTCGAGAAGCATACGCCACTGACGTCTATACAGTAAAACGAAAGCCAGATGAGAATGTCCTTCGTTCGCCTCTCTCCTGCTCTCACGTAATTTTGCTCTCTTCTGTATAGTATGCATAATACTATAGTTTAGAAATGAGAATTCCGGATGCCAGAGTGAGTGGATCTGTCGTGAGCTTAATTTTCTCGAAAATGTATTAAATTTTCATTTGTCATCGCGAGAAGAAGAGACCCGCCTCTCTTTTCACGAATATATCTTTGATAATTGAATTTATTCAACTGATTGCTGCGATATGTCGTATTCATTCGTGAAATTTTCGAGAAATGTTTGCACAGTTGGCAAATCCTCAATCTTTCTATCGGGATATATTTCGATTCCGCTCTAGGATTGTAAAACTATCGAGATATTGATATGGTACGGTGCTGCATGGATGAGCTGTCGAATAAAGTGCACGAGGATTAGTATTGGCACGCGAAACCGATTCGTGTGTCGAGCCCGGTGATGCTGCTGCTCTTATAACTTACGGTGGAGCTTGGGGCTTTCGCCAATAAATTGAGGTGTGCAAACCGAGAATTTTCCTCTTTCTCAATAACCCCTCAATCGATCTCCCTTTTGAATCTACGACTAGACTTCGAAAATTATCCTCCTTTCACGTTTGTCCATTAATAATAGTTTAAATCCTTTATGTATTGTATACATAGTTATTTAAAAAAATATATATATATTGCTTTATATTTTTTATATATTTTTTATATTGTTCTGGTTATTATGTTAATTGTATTATTAATTGAACACCATTATTTTATTTTCTAAAAGGCGAAATCCGTGTAATAAATCATAGGAATACATAGGACCTTTCAATGTGTTTTGTATATATTTTACTGTGGGCAAATTGTAAAAAAAAACAAATTAAACGTTACGGAGCTTACCGTAAAAACCTAAATTACGAGAAAATGAGAATACCCGTTAGTTTGTATTGCACAATTTTTTGAATATTTCATATGACGTTTATTGCTTTTGAGTCTATCATAGATTTATATCTCACAATAGATCGAGTAACAAGAAAAGCACGCATAAATTATTCCAAGATTCTTCTTACTTTTTTTTTGTACGCCCTAATGTATTGTTCTTTAGATGTTGGCTCCTACGGGAACATTTCTCCCCCTGTCTTTTTACTCAACTTTTATTTCAGCGGTTTTTTTTCTTTCTAATTTTCCACTGGTTTATGTCCAACTAAAATTATACCGTTTCAGTGGGTGAAATCGAAAAGCGCATGTAGTACTTTGATATCCGGTATGTAACGAGACGTAGAACGTATATGTTTATCTCCCTTTAAATGACCGTTAGAACGATTCAAAGGGTAGACGAATACACACGTTCCTGTTTATATATTCACGCTCGAGAGTAACGTTGGCAATTTCCCCTTTTATCTCGTTTTCACTCGCTTCGCACGTTGCTACTGATGCTGACGCGCATCACCATTTCCTCCACCGTTATTACCACTGCTTCTACCAGTCCTGTTATATCCACAGTTATATACTCATGTACTACAAGTCCCTGCTGATTTTACTCATACTTGTACACTCGACTTTCTGCGTATCCACTAACGGACGAAATTCGTCTTGTCTTATTCTCAACTATCCAGCTGCTCTTACTCTGCTTTCTGGCATCGTATCTTTTATTCTTTCACTACGCTTCCCTTTTCTCCTCTTCCACCATCCTATATATCGGTGGGTTTCCTGAAACGCGGGCAATCCTGCACATACACGTATTTGCATACGTATTCTTATATATGCGGTGTTCAGAAAAATAAGTCGATGTACATCCGTACAAAATTCGCCATATTTTACCCATCTCAAATTGTCAACATCCAAATGCTCTCTTGTGTTATGTCATATAGAAAGCTTGTTACATGACGAAATACCTCAACGACATAGTGGCATATATTTTTTAAATTAAAGTTATGCAGTTGCATACTCCTTATTTTTACCTACGCTTTGATACCTGTTTACTTTTCAATTGGGATTTTTTATTCGGAATATATTTTTCTCTGATTTATCTCATCGCTTGGGTATTCGACCATGGTACAAGACAGTTTTCTTTTCATTGTGCATCAAATACGATAGCGAATTTGTTTTGAATATTGAACGATGGAGTCTTATTCCTTAAAGTGTGTTGCTCGTTTCCGGAAATGATAAGAAATATTATTTCAAGAAAAGGCATACTGTTTACCACTTGCTTGCAGTCACGATAATTCCGCGACACCGTGTATATTTACGAACGAGCGGAGATAGGATGACCGAGTGAAATGTCGAGTGAGTGAAGGAGCATCTGCAGTCTGACTCGAGAGAAGCGTCTGCATAGCAAGATGAAGTTTTTGCTTTTGTCGAGAGTAACAAGATGAGTGTTGGAAAAAGGAAATAAAAGGACACAAACATGATGGTAAAATAATTAAAAAAAAAAAAGAAAACGACGGCAGTAAATCAAAACTGCGCTCGCACGTTTATGTACATTTTTTCACTTCTGTAATATGATGAATTTCAAGTATTTGTTTCTTACTCCCTTCTTTCATTACCAGAAATGTTAAGAAAATTAAGTCTCATACGTAGATTACATTATATTTAGTGATAGCCAGCTAACTTAACAAACTACAATCAGATAAGTTGATGCGGCAGTTCCAATGTGCTTTTATATATAAAGCCACTTTTTTAAACCTTTTTCTACGGGTTATTAAAGTCAGTCGATCGATATTTCCTTTGATTGACGCATTAGAGACTGGATTGAAAGACCCACTCAAGAATCCAAAGATGCTTTTGAGATTGACAAGGTTTAGAAGGCTGTCAAAAATGTTAACAAGAGTAAAGAAGTAAAATATAAGAAAAGGCGTTGGAAGAAAAGAAATCGAATCCAATGTTCCAGGCCTGAAAAGCAGTGCAGCGGTTTTTGAACAGCGAACATAAGCTCCGCATACTGTCTGTCTCTCTGGTTCCCAGCAACATCGCCTGGGATCCTCGTTGGCCATGGCGCTCATCCAGCCGTTTCATCCTCGAGTTCCAGTGCTGCATAACGTCCCGGTGGAACGGCAAATGCTCGTTGGTGCTGCCACATCAAATCATGGTGAGCGAGCGAGAGAGCTCGGCGGCACGTGAAACGAGGTCGACGAACCTCCCTGAGGATCGCGAACGCGCGCACTATTCATACACCTCCCTAACGCCGAGTTTTAAATATTCATTTTTTTTTTTGTATTTCTTTGGAAGTAAATAATAACGCACTTAAATTAATCATTCATGCTATTGAACGAACCATGACACGTACGGTGATCACTTCATTTTATACATATGATGCATTCATTAACAAACTGTCCCTTAAAAAGTAAAAAAAAAAATGTTGCAAAGTAGAACCTTGCACATAACTAATTAAAATAAGCCAGAACTGAGTAACACAAATTCTTATACAGGAGGCTGTATAGACTCCGGATAACAAAATAAGAGATCAATGTGCAAGTACTTTTTGTAATGGATTCATTCGGAATATTCATTGATTCGCATTACCCCATTAAATTCTAACAATTCTGTTTGATGGAAAGAACCCATTAAAGAGTATATGATGATGAACGTCACCGGCTTGAACGCGAGTGGTTAATCGAGAATTTGTCGTTTACGTCTCCTGCTGTTTTATCCTACAAAGTGACCAGTGCAATTCTCTTTGAGAATTTCATTTCTCGTGACATGTGCTCGACAGGGAGCTAACAAAGACTGAGCTCTTTTTCTCAAACCACTGTTCACAAATGACCTGAAAAATAAAATGTACATGTAAATCCGTGGTTCAAGGTAAACAAAATTGTGTGTCACGATCCAAGAGGTAGAATGCTTGACAATGGACTCCGATAACCACCGCGTGGTCAGGTTGGTGGACGTGAAAGCTCGCATAGAGCGAGCGAATGAAATGAATGGTCTATACTCGACTGGTCAACATTATATCCATACGGATACCCACGCATCCATGATCTGCATATTGGCATATCTTTTACGTCTCATTCCTTTTTTTTAATCATCTTTGCGCTGATATTGTAACCACGAATCGATAATTTCCATCACTCGGATCATAATCCCCGATTGTACACAGACGTAAATGCATATTCGCATAGAGGAATACGAATGAAATACGTATATGTACCAGGATTATTAGCGTACTTGGTTATTTGATTCTGTGGTTGCAGTTACACAGGTTCTACACACCTCTTACCGCTTCGTACTTGTACAAGAGCGTCCTTAACATTAAATAGTGATGCAACGTGCGTCAATATGTCATACCAGATATTAAGCTTGATTTATTTCCATTCCATTCTTTCTTTTGGCCTAATTATGAATAATGTTCGTAACAAAATTTTTTACAACATAAAATTGTCGATATGGTTTTACTCTTTACTATATATTTATCCATTATCGTGTTCGATAAAATTCTGAATAATAATAATGGCTTTTCTCGTAATTATGTCAATGCGAAAGATAAAAAAAGAAGAGAGAAAGAACGTGAGATCCAATTACACGTGCCAGCATCCGAAATTCCCGAAGGAACGTGGACCAATCAAATATAGGAGATTTCGAATGGCTAGCTGCGCGTCTAGCAAACAGATCGATATATACCAGCACGTTCCACTGGGCTCTATGCCCAGTGTTCCAACTCTGTACCGATATGGTCTTTACAATTTGATCCATTACTGTATCATTCCCACCTTGCTTTTGGACTTGGCTTGCCAGAAAAAGACAGAATTGCCTAACTGTACTTAAGCACCAAAAAGGGCCAATTCTGAAGGAATTCAGATCCTTATTCTTGCATCAAGTGTCCTTCACAAATAGCTTGGCCTTTAGGATTTCATAGGACACGTTGATAATTGAAATGTTTAATATAAATATATATATATATATATATATAAACATGAGATAAAAAAAAATGATTTTCGTGTATAATATAAAACTGTTGGAAACATAAGTAAGACGCGCAAAAAAAATTGAATACTTAGCTTACAAAACAACAAGAAAAATATAAATCATTATAAATCTTTGTTCACGACTAGTCAGTATATCTATGAGCGAAGCGTTTAAAATTATTAAGATTGATATACGAAGACCAAGAGGCCACGGGTCTTCGCGATAATTATGTCATGGCTCCTATGCAATGCGAGGTCGTTGCAGGTATTCAAGCACCTATATCCTGTGTAGTACCGAGTAACCATCATTGCACTGTGTATTGCAAGAATTTGATATAGTGATAGCCTCCTGACCGATCGGCTCTCTTGGGGCAGGCAGACCATACATATGGTTTATACCACTACAGCCCCCACCCACCTTCTACGGCGTTGCTCAACTGTTTCTGGCCCAACTCAAATACGCGCGAATCACCACACCCGCCTACAGCCACTATATCGTGCTTCGATATTTGACTTATCGCTATTCACTAGTTTCGATCAGTAGTACGTGCAACACTGCGGAATAACCAAAGATTCAACGTTTGAATTTTCGTTGAGGAACAATATCAGGACATTCAGAAAGTTCCATTTTAGAACTCAGTTCTTACTTTAATAAAATGAACTTACAATAGTGGAGGAGTGTGACAGCGTAAGAATCGGATGCACCTGCTGAAGCGAGTTGAGAAAGCTTGAAAACTGGTTTGCGGAATTCAAGCAGACACAATCTAGCCGAGTTCTCGATGCAAATCTGATTTAGGCAAAAAGCTCAATCGTACAAAAGATATTTCTGCTGATTCTGGTGGTAGCTGATTACTACGAAGGGTTGTGCTAGGACAAAGAGAAATCTTATGCATACACCACGCTCACACATTCACACAGAGACATCAGTTTCAACGATTCGTGGCTGGGAATAGACTCGGAGCCTAGATCTATAGCAACAGTTGGCGTTCTTTCACTCAACTCTTCATCGTCTCGCTTGGCATCGATAAACTTTGTTTTCAATTCAATTTCCCCACGAAATCCTTGTACTCGGTTCACGTGCTGTGTTGTGTATTTAATATCACTTGAAACTCCCTCTTTGAGTTGATCGTTTTACGTTGATGCAAATTTAATGTACAGCCAGTATTGCAATTGTCCCATTCTATGGAACTAGTCAGCTATGCTGAGTTGAGCAAAATCCCGAGATCTGTCAGGAAATTTAAGGAAATCGCGTGAGTGCAAAAGGGAGGTAATAGGGATTAGAGATCCCCGAACTCCCAGATTCGCCAGATCTTTCAGGTTACCTGATATCATTAGCTTACTCAAAATTCCTAGATTAATCAAGAAACTCCATATAAATACACCACAAGTGCATTAAAAAATTAGCTACAGCGTGCAATTTAATACATTCCTTACTCCGACATTTTAATATTTTTTTCTTGCTAATAAAAAAATAATAGGCACTTGCTTTCGACGTACCTTATGCTGTGTATTATTGTAGTTGTATGCGATACTCGGAACCAATGAAACGGCAACAGGGAAGCGTTCGAACGTTTGTGGAATAAATCTTGCTTTGAGAAAGACTGAGAAGAGGGCTATAGGAAACAGACCTGCTCTCAGCCGTTCGTTCTATACGTGAGGTGAATTTCTCCTTTGTATCGTTCTCCATGATAGTAGAGGAAGTAGGAGCAAGCCCCTTTTTCTTTTCTTATTACCCGAACCCTGGGCCAGTGCTATGCTTTCCCTGCTTCGTCGCATTTATTAAATCAATTGTTCGCCAGAGCGGTACTTCTTGCCACCATTTCTCCAAGAGGCAAACGCGGCAGATAAGAAAATACTCAAGAGAACGGGAGGCAAATATGCATTTATTTTTTAAATTCAAGCTATTTTTAAACAAGACGTCGTCGCTGCTGTTATTTTTCCTTCAGCCAAAAGGGGTCGCCTTTTCGTGGCCCTTTTCGGATTGTATTCTGATTTGTAAAAAAAGCTTTTGTCGTTCAGCATGAGGGAATCAAGACTGAACTCGTCTTGTCCGATAACCAAATCATCGAACGAATATCCATTGGTTGCCGGAGCGCGTATGCGAATATTTATCTGGTGCAAGCTTACTATAGAAAGCTTAGAAGGATACAATATAGGTTGTATGTAACGCAGCATCATATCAGCAGAGGACAGTTGGTATTGATTCGATCGATATCGACACTAGAATTCTCGGCTTTCACCGAAAGCTCACAAGGTCGATGCTCCATATGTTGTGCTCTAGATCCTCTGCGATGATCTCTCACGACTACCGGTCATCATGCATAGCTTACTGTATATCAGATCAGCACCCAGAGTAGTATATTTGGACTCGTCCTCTTCGTCACTGAACCCTCCACAATGCCCCTCCCCGATTCCATTAGACCGTTATCCACGCAGAAACGGAGAAATACCTGTGTGCTTGAGCTTACGCGTTTAACACCCAATACGACCAGTTAACTCTCGTATACGACACGTGGGTTCCCCGTTTTCTCCGGGAATTGGTGAGCGACCGCAAAGCCGGTCATATATAACATCAGCTTGTCTATCCAACCTACAGCTACAGGGAAGAAATAGTAAAAAAATGACGACTAAACCGCCCATGTGGTATCGCGTGTACATGAATAGACGAATTAAAATTTTAGCAGTCGAGGTGTTATTTTAGCCCCGGGGAAATATTTTAAATGAAAATGCTTAGACCACATACGCACTCGGAAAACATCGACGTATAGAGACGTCGATCAAAAGCGTCTATATATTATACTCTAGTTTTATCGACGATACGCCATCATCGATTTCATACAGCTATGAAAGGTTCTAAACGTTTTTATGTAGGTCTTCCAGACGGTCGTTTGATCGGTCATAAATGCATTCTCCGACCCGCCTCTCATTCTCTCAATTTCACTCATGTTCATCCTCGATACTGGAAATTCCAGTACATGCACAGAGCTCTCGTGATGTGCCCGACACCTATCTGATACATCGCACCAATCGGGCGCTTCGGTATGCAACACAGAGACTCTGAAGATCCGAAGCCCAGTCGAATGCTTTCAACCTCTGACGAACATAACCACTGGGGCTGCAAAGCTCGGTACCTATATGCAGGGCACCACCAGACGAGTCATACCACTTAACCCCGAGAGTAAAGGGTCATCAGTGTGGTTTGCACCTTGGGGGATACCACGAACCGAAGAGCGAACAGAGACAGAATGACGGGGATGCTTTGCTCTTATCGTATCTCCGACTCTGTCGTACGTAACACTCAACGCGTCATGATTACCTGATTGGAAAGTGCCTTGAGCACTGGCTTGAGGAGTAACGCATTGCTGACTGAGGATCATTGATGCGTATATCATTGCGATGTTCGCGAATCTTGCTGGGTGCACGAAGATACAAACGTTGAAACGTAACAATCATCAACTCCGACAAATGGTGGAAAATTAATTAATTAGATTTTACAATGACGAAACTTCGAAAATGGATAACACATTAATTCTTACAATATTTTACAATAAATATCATGATATTATCAAATATTTGAGTAATATGTGCTCTTATCAATATAGACAGCTATCTTCATTGTCGAAATGGTAATTTGGTTGCATATTTTATAACTCAGTCATAAATATCTCTGCGATAAAAGAAGCCCGCAATTGAACTCTGGAAAACAAATGCTTTATGTTTAAACTGTTGTGCATGATAACGGTATTAAACTTGGAACGCCGGGGAATTTATCCTTGGTAATATGATGAGTGAGTCGTGAAAGTTGATTTCGCGTAGCTGTAGGCCATTGATAAAGTTAACTTGCAATAGTAAAAATCTTTGACCGAAACAATGCAGTGTATCCATCAAATTATCAAGGTATATCAAGGATTTTCTTTTTCCGCTGACTAGATTGTAAAATATCTCGAGGGATCTAGCAGTATCCCGTCTCCCTGTGCTTCTTTTCATCGTTATTTCGCCGTCGTTGCATCGCCCTTCTCGATTTCAATGTGAAAGCCTTTTGTTTTGCCAAAGTTAATTAGGCCCCGGTGGTGCGACCAGGCGAATCGGCCAAGGTAAACGAATGTTGCGCGTTCGGTTGCCAGCTAGAGCCAACGCTTTTAGGTCGGGGCTAGAGAGCAAGAGGGTACTCGAAGGCCTTCTGCCGTTAGTGCGGCTCTTCTAGTTGCTGCTGCTGCTGCTAGTTTCGGTTAGTGAGCAAAGAAGGATCGATACACGAGCTTTTTTTTCGATACTGCTATAAAGTGGAGCCTCGATCCGTGCTGACTGGTGGAAAGGCGATCAGGGAATTGTGCATGCAATATTCATGTATGCGAAAACGTCAAGTCTCCGACAGAAAAGCTTCTCGGGCGATAGATGGAAAAAAAAACATTGCGAAGATGGTAGATATTCTTGGCTGGGTATAGTGAGAAAAAACCTTTCTATCCCTTATGTTGCCCTTCCAGCAGGGACTCAACAACGATTTTCTTTCCTTTTGACTTTCAAGCTGACTTGTACAAGTCATTCAAGGCCGAAACTTTTCCATAATGCATTAAAGTTGCGAGAGGCGCAACAATAAAAATTAAATGTTTCACCTCGATAGAAAAGTCGACTTTATTTCAATTCTTTTTGTTTTACTTTATTTATTACAAGTGAGCTTACCTAATTTATTTACTTTTATTTTTAGAAAGAATTAAATTTTCAGATCTTTCGCACCAGAGCCCCGAAACCAGAGCATATAATCAGTAACACAGTACGGACGATACATGCATGTCTATGCTCCACGACATAAAAAAAGTAATATATTTTACGTGCGCGCACATTTATTTACATTATTTTCCCGCGCGTTTCAGTTAAAACCGCGCCGACTAATGTTTTTTTCACTCCCAAAAACTCAGTAGGGTACGGCCTCCCATTTTGTCGTTCCTCATAGTAAACAGCTGTGTATGTATCGCATACTATTACTGTTAAAAATCCAATGTGCCAAGGGGAAACACCACTGTGATGGGTCAAGAAATAGCTCATTTATACTAATTTTGTTTTGTTTTGATCTTCAATTTATTATTTAAGGATTGGAGGACGGATACGTTAAAGCATACTTTGAACTACGATATACTTATCGTGCCGGGTTTTTAAGTGTATGCTACTAAACCATACTATATTTATGCACATGGCGTATCGGTGTGAAGTGTTTATTCCAGTTCCTTCACTTTTCGATCCAGTGCGCTTCGCGACGTACTGACAATCCGCTCTGACGCGAGGCGTTTTCTATTTCTCTGCACCCGTTTTTACCTCACTCTTTCGGATGAGTGCTGCTTTTGCCATTGCCGCTAGACACACCGCTGTCACTGCCGCCGCAGCCGCTGCCTGGATAAAGTGGGGTAATGCCGAAAAACTGCCGAGCAAAAAATCTTCCGTGGATACCTTCGCCTTTTTTTCTTCCTTTTCTTAGCGGCCTTGCGCTCTCTTTCGTGTACTCTGTTTTATCTATCTCTTGTCGGCCGTCGTACAGGCCGCCTAGTTAGTGGCCCAAGTGTCCTTTTCAAGATACAGGCTACACTATAGCTTGAACAACCCGCTAAGGGGTTTTCCCTCAAAGAGATGACGAGCTTTCGTATAGAATATAATACGAGCACACAGAGTTATTCGGATTAGTGTTTACCAGAGATGAAGGGGCTAAAGAAAAGTTCGGATTTACGTAAAACGAGGTTATATCTTTGACGCCACCCGGCCAAGACGTTGTTGTTCTAAATCCTGAGGAACAAAAAATCTACCGTTGACTTTGTGTCTAAAGGGTATAAGGATATTGTCTTTGTGAAAATCACAATTTTTAACAACCACCATTTTTCTACCGGATATGGATATGAACAAGGTTTATAACGTTTATATAGTTTCTTTTTTTTAAAAACATTGCAAATAAGTCGAGCTAATTGTGAGGATATTTTTGTAAAAATATAATGAAAATATATTTTTTGGTAAAAAAAAAGTTATTACAAGTCATAATAATCGTTTTCTCTTGCGATTAAGCAGTTGATTTCTCTCTTAGGCGCTATTCATAATTGAATAAGGTGTTGTCCTTTTCTTGTGTGTATATGCCAGAAAATATCCTCCCCGTTTCTCCCTTCTAACGGTTTTTTCCTGTACAGAACAGACACGCGCGTCCTTTTATAAGTTCTGGACGACTTGGACGGTCAAATAGTGTGTGTTTGTGTGTGTGGCGTATAAAATTTATTACATAGACGAGAAAAGCTTCTTTCTTCAACTCTCTTGAACTGCGGTGGAAACTTTCCTGGCCGGACATAACTTCGCAAGTGTATATAAGAGCATATCCTCTTTCCCTTTTGCTCTTGTCTTCCTGCGTTGTTGCTCGTCAACTTCAAGGCTCGTTTCGTTGAAAGGAACTTTCATTTGAAATCGATGAATATTCAATTTCGTATATAGTATGCAGAGACTCTGACGAAAGGGAGTAAAAAAGGCGCGAGGAAAAGTACCGCCAGTATAGCCACTCCGCGTCTACTTAAACCCCTGCTCTCTCATTCACTCGTCCGCGCTGTAATTCGCCAATATACGTCTTCCCTCGTTCACTTCTTTCACTCACCCTGTCGCGTCTCTCGAAACCTAATTAAACTTGTTCGCCTCACACACTCGTCGATAAGGCGAGTAAAGCCAACTTTCGATTACACCAGTCGAAAAACCAACTCTGACTTTGCCGGAACGTCGGCGTGAATTTACGTTCAAACGGCCAAGCTCAGTCTTGTCCAACTACTTTTCTTTCTATGCTTCTTTCCGCTCTTCGGAGTCTACATCAGATAACTAGAATATTGTAACGGAGATACAACAGGCAAAGTTCGCAATACCCAGTTTCCGCCGAACGGCTCAGTAGAAAGAGTCACTCGGCCAATATTGAATTATTAGAAATATCAAGAAAAATCGCTCGATCATCATCATGCACTCCGTGAATTCGGAACATTCGCAGCACTGAACACTCGACGAATCGCTCGGTAGAAAGATTCACTCGGTCAATAACGAATAACTAGAAATATCACGAAAAATCACCCTCGACCGACATCGTGCCCTTCATGAATTGGGAAAATTTTCAGTACGAAGTTCCCTCCGAACGGCTCCGTAGAAAGAGTCACTCGGCCAATATTCTAGTTATCTGTTTGCATAATTAAATTATCGTATCTCTGTTTAACTCGATTATTGACTTTGCGAGCGACGTTGACGACGAGTGAGCATCGTTAAGGTGTCGATCAGAGCCTCTCGAGGATTCCGCGTTTATTCCTGGGTCGTGTCGTAGCGACGGGACGTTCGTTCGAGCGAGCAACTCGAGCCTCAAGATGACGTCGAAAGGAATGTCGTCGTCGTCGTCGTCGTCGTCGTCGTCGCCGCCACCGCGGGAGTCGATGAAGAAGAAAAAGAATAAATATAAGTAGTAGAAATAAAACTAGAAGAAGCAGAACAAGAAGCAGCCGGAGGTGAAAATGATTTACACCTTCATCTTTGTCGTCCATCGTCCCTCTGATCCTTTACTTTCATATACCATCTCTCGACCTTCTCCTCGGTCGTCGGCAAAGTTACAATACGTAGGCGTTGCACATTCAACATGGATCAATGGAGCTTTCTCATGCACCCATAGACTCGTTGTCGCGTTCTCATCGAGGATTGAGAAAAGCCAAGCGCGAGTCTTTTGTCTGAGAAAGTTCGTAGCAATTGTAGTTTTGTGTACGTCAAGACATACAGTACGGCGACTAGTGAAGCTAGCAAAGCTAGCCCATTCTATCGCTTTTCTCTTTCACATTCAGTTGTCGGGCGTTATCCGTAAACCTCTTTCCTTCGTACTCCTCGTTATCCGTGATCCCGATATTCCTTCTTCGCTCATACTATGTCAGCACTGCTTTCGTACCGTCTTGATCTTTTGAAGCTTCAACTAACTTGCTTCAACTACCTTGCTTCTTACTTTACTAACCAACCGAGATTATGGATAGTTGCGTTCATTTGATTGAAACAACTACTGTCAATCCAATTGGTTTTAGATAATCCTAGCATGTTCGTTTGTTGGTATCTATCAATTCGATGGTTCTCCAAACTATTCTTTTTTTTCTACGCGTATAGTGTCGAGTTTGCTTGTGTCGCGTAGTCTGCATCAAGTTTGTTCTGTATTCAGTTGGGATCTGTATAAACGAGTCCCTGTCCCAGATATCACGTAGTCCATGTGTTAGCTTCTCACCGAGTCAGGCGTATATGCTGAAACATTTTCCCCATTGTCTCTTAGTCGTGGCAGGATACATTTTCACTAACGCTCTGTCCTCTGGAAACCTTCTTCGCGCTTTAGCATCGTCATTCTTCCCCGTCCATTTCTATCCGGCCTCTTTCCCTTTAGTAGCAAGGCTTTTGCCTCAGTGAGAACCGTACACCGGACTTGCGCAGGAAACCCCACGTACCCCCGGACTAGTTGGTGTAGGGAGGCTATCATCACGCCTATGCAACCCTTACGTTCGTAAGTTCGCTCACCAGGTGCCGTACACGTGCGCGCCACCCGAGACGAGTACTGCGCGTTCTGCTACCATTCATAAAACGACAAAGCGGTCGCGATGCTCTGCCACACGCCAGCCAACGAGCTTGCCAGCGAAAAAAGAAAAAAAAAAAAACAACGGCACCTTCCCTCCATTTTATTTTTTCCATTCATGCAAAGGCGGTTGCTTTCTGTAACATACTGGTGGGTTGAGGATGTTGTCGAACAAATCGAGAATACGATTCATTATCGGTCGTAGTAAGACGAGCTTAATTTAACGAAGAGAAATTCCACAAGTTTCAAATAGGCAAATCACACGCTTGGGGCGTTTTATTGATTTTTTTTTCTTCCACGCGGTGTATCACCCTTCCGTGTGCTTCGATAACACGAGTTTTCAACTTATGGATTCACACACAATAACAGTTTTGACTATATACAGACACTAACCCATACTGTATACTTGTAAAACAATGCAAATAACCTGTAGTAAAAGTAGTTTGTAAAAAGTAATTATCGAGAAGGAATAAATATCTTGGAACAGGTTATTCTGAACTTATAATATAGACAAGCTCTTCTTGCCTGCATACCTTGCATTATATAAAGAAACTTCGTAACTATGTACATTCAACAATTAATTAGAGAAGCAATATGTCAAAAAAAGAAGTTTGTATATAACGTCTGAACGGTTTTTCTAATAAACCCTCTCAATGAAAAGTGGTTGTTCCTAGAGGAGGAAAGATTCCAGACAAGTGCAAAATGAAAAAAAAAACTTCCATCGATGATTTTAGCTATAAAAAGAAATACACTTCCAAAAATGTATAATGTTTTATGCTTGCGCAGTAGTAAGTGTTATTAACGAAAAAAAGATTTCATCTGTTCAATAGCCGTACTATTTAATTTTCATGATTTTTAGATAGCTCAGTCCCTTCAAAAGGAGAAACAATTGACTTGAATCGTATCGATTGATACCGTCATTTTTTACAACACGAATATTTCGCGGTCATTGTTGAATCAGTTGGTGACTATATCTCACTCATCCTCTCGGCCATGTCGCAACGTGTAAGTACCTACATCGCGACGCATTGAGGACAACCGCCATAGCCATTATTCTCCGATACAATCCTGTTGCATTCCGGATAGTTGTATTGATAGCTAGCTAGCTCTAGAGATAGCACACCGGTTGAAGATCACATCCCGCGATGGATTCCGAAGTCGGTTAAGCCGCACCTATGTTCCTCAAGCCAATTGGGTTTGACGTTTGACGATGTTGCCTTACAGAGAGTAATTTGACTCTGCATGACTAATATCATGTTCCATCTACTATGCTCACTCGAATAATCACGAAAACTGTTAAATAAATCATGACTTAATTCACGAATTAAAATGTTTTTCTCGATTTGTTTTTTTTTTTTCTTTTTTTCAGAGATTCACTGCGGGCAACACGAGAAGCGACTGCTGAATAATTTACTAGCAAATTATAACATCCTGGAACGACCAGTGGCAAACGAAAGTGAACCCCTTGAAGTCAAATTCGGCATCACCCTTCAACAAATCATCGATGTGGTAAGTTATTTAATGCCAATTTCACTTCGGTTTGACGATTTTGTTTGCAATTAAGTAATTTCTTTTTTTATTATTTATTTCCATCGTATTTCTTCAATAACTTTTACGAAAAAAAAATTGTTAGCGAAAACTTAGAAAAACTGTCTCCCATTAAGTAGTTACCGCGCTGAACCGCTTTTTATCCGGTGTGCTTATGATAGATGCTTTCGACGAATATATTTTCAACTTCAAATAGCTCGGATAACTCTTGGGTTTCTAGATAAGCCCTGATACAGACACTACTCTTCCCTTTTGCCACAAGCAAAGTGATTCGGTTGGGAAGTGATTTTTCAATCGAATGTTACGATATCGTGATAGCTGTCCTTTGTATTCTCCAGAGTATTGAATAGAACGATGAAATGAATGGAACGCCTTTTCCCCCCATATCTATTCATTTTATATACGAGGCAGCTCAGCTCAGTTTTGAGACCATCTCTCCTCACTATTTCTTTTTATTTAATCAAAGTTTTGCTCGAATGATCGCATGGGTCCCAATAATATAAGATCAAAAAATGATATCATATTTCCTTTTTGAAATCTTAATTTTCAATTTCAACAATAAATACCCTTTATTATCTATGTATATATTTTTTTAAATAGGCATCTTGTTATTCTTAAGATGGTTTCCTATGAGAATGAACTTTCCCTGCGTTGACAATGAAATATGATTTTTTAATTGGTTCACTGAAATATCATCATCAATGATACTGAATGGCAAGACCTGTATTCAAAATGTTAAACCGCTTGAACTGTTAAAGGTCAAAAACGGTTTGAATATTAACCAATTGAATTCTACGTTTTTTCAATTATTGTTGGACAGAACTCGGATCTTTTAAACTGAAACTTCTTGAGCCCTTTTAGATCGTCTAATGCACACCAGAACCGGAACAGCGCGTAAAGCAGTTTAATGGTAGGAGAAAGAGCTGTTTTGGAATAAAGAAAGTTAAAAATGGGTGATATCAGTGTTCCTTTGAAATGGAAATATCGCATTTTCATATAATATCAAGCCTCTCACCGACATCTCTATGTGTAATGCAGCTTACAAAATTCAATGTTTCAACGTTCGTAAGTTTCTCGTTTACCTTCAAATTTCGCATATATTTGTCTTCAACCCTATAATAAAAGCCGCTACACTTCATCGCGTGTAAATAATCGGGAAGAACATAATGACTAATCGATTATCGTGAAATATTCAACAAAATTATGCTTGATGGTCGGCACTCGAGATACATTCTATCCAGAACATGTTCTGCCACGGCACATGTCCCGCGCAGAGATCTCGAGTACTTATACTCGACTTGGCTCATTCGATGCGAAGATAATCGATCCGGAAAATTATCCCACATGAACAATAGGACAATGGATTCGCGCACTAACGCTTCTCCCTTGTCACGTGCGCTTCACAATCGACTGATCGACCAGCCGCAAAATTTTCAATGCAAATTGAGATCAAGGAGCAGCCAACAATTCTCTATACCCATAGTTATATAAGTCTTATTGTACTGTACAGATTAAGGGGGATTTTTTACTAACTTTTTCTTTAATAAATTCCACTTTTTAAGTTACACAAAGCTCGATCGTGTTTTCCGTATTATTTTTTAAAATCGCATTTTTGTGTACGGGTGACGCGATATAATAAGGAAATAATGACAGACGTTTAATTCGCATCGGTGGAATAAATATTTTTAAAAGTGAATGAATCTAAAAAGCGAGAAGAAAATGGGATTTGCGAGAGTGTGCCGGAAGCTTGGAAGCCGTGCGGTGGCTTGTGAGCATTATCCGAGTCTGCGAGCCGCTTGGAATTTTAATTACGCGCGTATACTTGTACGGAAGCATGTGTCGCTCATAGGCTGTGTGGGTTACCTCTTTCCACCCTCATGAATATGCAAATATGTAAAGAAATATAACGTGCCGCACTAATACTTTCTGGTTTGACACTGGTGCTTTAATCTCTCTTTTTTTGTTTGTTTTTAATTTGTTTTAGGACGAGAAGAACCAGATACTGACGACGAATGCCTGGCTGAAGTTGGTGAGTCAATTACAATATCAGCATTTTTATTCGAAATCTCGCGTATTATTTATGAATCCTCTGGCATCTTGTAATTCACATTACACAGATTTTACTGTCGCAAAAGTATTTACGAGAATAAAAATATATGAAGATAAGATTTTTTTTCCTAGTGCAAGACTGGCGTAGCTCTTTATAGACCTGTATATATCATACGTTTACTGCACCTATTTGCGTTGATGCTTGCGTGAGGTTGGGACAAGCTAGAAAACAAGTCACCTGCCCCAACACTTCTCGATTGGTATACCCACGCGGTACCCATAAATATCAATAACTTGAGAGCGGTCTCGACAACCCACGGTGAACATATAAACGTACGTAAATATATTTACACAGGAATAGCAAATATCAACGTGTTCGTGAGTCGCCTAACTTCGATGTATATTACATCTATCCACCTATTTTCTTTACATTCTGGGATTATATTTTCAAAATTACGACGTGGCTTCGAAGGCAATTAAAGAGGGTCACAGCAGTGAGTTGGAACTCGTAAAAACTTGCACGAGCGCTTTGAGTGCTTTGAGAGGATTACAAGAATAAAGGTGGCCTCTGTTTCACAAGTTTTACGAAGCTCAACGTTTCAAGTTTTATTGTAATTCAACTTGAACGAGATTTTTAGTTGGTATATATTCTAATTAGGTATTATTCGTCATTCACATTCGTGAATTATCACGGAATAATGTATGATATTTATTGAATATTGCCAAGCATTATCTCCTCGAATCTTGTCACTTGGAAATCGAGATGGTCATAAAATCGAAACGTCAGCCCATCAACCTGGATGGGATATTTTTTTATAGTACAGGACAGACTTATATACCTACTCAAGTGACATCGGTCCAAGTTTCGAGATACTTGGCATTCGTCTGAAACAAGTCGTTAAAGAAACAAATCTGAACTAGGTAGGGATATAGTAGAAGGAACAGAGACGAGGAAGAGGCGAGTAACAAACAGCTGAGTATATTGCAAGTGGCATGTACAGGAGTGACGTTTCGAGGCTAAGGCGAATGCATACAAACGAGGAAAGGAGAGACGCGAGAGGGACGAGGATAGATCAAGACGAAAATTAAAGAAAACAAAACGACAAACCTATCGACCAAGATGGAGTGGTGGAAACGGATAAGAGGACGGGGAAAATCGAGACCATCTACATCGCAGTTTCTGCTTGCTTAGTCTTGTCCTTCAAGGACAGACGTGACAGCTATCGCTTGCAGAAACCAGAAGTGGCTAGTGTACTATGATTAGACATGAACTGAGAGCCAATTAGTATTGTTAGTTTCCTTTTTCTTATAGTCTCAGTCTTTAATTTTATTGACGAAATTAAAAATCTTTATTTAGTTGGTATCTTCTCATGTGCTGGTAGCTAAATGAAAAAAATTTCGTTAACTGAGGAAAAAAACAGTGTTCGCGTATGTTAATGATTTGTTGTCCATAGTATTGTCCATTGAGAGGGTAAACCTATTCACGGATAGTAGAGTAGAAGGCATGGAATACATGATATATGTATATCCCTCTAACACTTTCAAAATTATGTCCAGACTACGTGCAAATATAACAATGAGACTTTGGTAGCCAAACCATAAATGGTTTGGCTATCCTTCCTGTAGTTATATTCGCAATGCTTCCAAACATGCCCATGAGTTTCGGTGTTGTCATGAGTTGCTGCTATTATAGTATCCCGGGCATATTAAACAAATGATGTATAGATAGAGTGCATATATTGCGCATGCCCGAGTGCAAGGGTTAAGAGGGTTGTTACAGAGGATGGCTGAAGTATCCAACGACCGACAGGTGTTACTAGAAGCTGATCAATACATAAATTTATCTTTTACACCGTTCAACGCATACTGTATTAGCAGAAAAATTTGCATCCCGAGTTAAAACTCGCTCCGCTTCTATGACATAATTAGCAAGTAATGCGATTCAAACGTTTGCCGCGTGTGTAGGTTATTGAAACCAGAATACGAAAGGGTCCCATCATCATTTGATATATCCTCAGTCAACTTACTGTCCTCCCATCTTCATTTCCGAAGCGTTTCCATATAAGCCAACTGATTCGATAATCCACACAGCAACTTCACTCTCGAATAACAGAGGATCACTTTCTCGTGAAATCCAATCCGATCGGCAAAGTCTGCCAACCACCATCTCCGCTCTTGCTTCTGATGACACGGTAGCGTGACGCAAATGAAACGTCTTCTCTTCTCTAGCTCCTCCGCCGGGTCTTCTAACGAAACACATTTTTTTTATAAAGTAGAAGATACAAAGCCGTTTCTCAAATTTGCACAAATAGCAGTGTCGACGAATATCAATCGGAAACATGCAATGAAAAGGCATGAATGTAAGCAAGAATGTATTTATTTTGTCTCACTTGCCATAAAATGCCTCGTAATCGATCCATAAAAAGATACAAAGTTGTCGAAGCGAGGGATACCTACATTCCAGCTGCCACAATGTTGTTTCCTTCGCGAATAATTCAACATCAAGCAGATTGATGTAGGTGAGCAAAAATACGGCAGGAATAACGTCAACATCCAACTCTGTAGCATAACACGGGAAACGGATTTTCTCTACCGCGTTACGAGAAGGTAATTTCGTAGCAGAGCATGGAAATTATCGTTCACCGGAAGCTCAAGCTCCCTGCGGCCACTGGCAATAGAAGCAGCAGCTATAGATGTGATTGAAGATGCATTTCCCTCGGCTGGCTCGTTCGACACCGAGGACTCGTCCGCTACGAAACACCAACGGGGAAATATGGAGACTGAAAGTTGTCACAGCTAATAAAAAGCATGGGTGGAAGTGGTTTTTGTAGATATGCCAATAAGTACTAATAATAATTAAAAGAAAAAAGAAAAATGTAACAAAATGATTCCAAAAATATACAAAAAGTAAAGTATTCGTCGAACGTAGTCTATCATCCGTTATTCGCTACACCGAAGAAATCTAAGTTAGTTCACTCCAGCTAACGAACGAACTAAGAAAATGAACCGTGGCCTATTGTCCCACACGAATCGGTTACCTTCGTTGCAGGTCATCCCGTAACTTGTAGATTATGACGTGCTACCTTTTTCCGTGTCATTCTTCACACATTGGTGTAAGAAAAATCCGTATAAAAACTGAACACGAGACGAGACGGTGATTTACCATCTTGGAAAGTTTACCGGCACTTGGGAAAGCGGCCTCACAATCCTTATACTCCGATAGCTGAAACTACTGGTTTCGCTGGAACATCCCCAAGGAATTGATAGAGGAACGAATGTGCGCTTCGAGGAAGCTGGACGGGTAATCTAGTAGCATGCACCTTCTTTTTCCCTTGGTTCACTTTCTCCATTTCCTACCTTCAATTCTCGCACTCAATTTTCCCAATCCGAAGACGTTAAAGTCGTTGGGGACTTCCGTTAAATATAGACGTGGCGCTATGGTGTATTGGGAATGAGACGCGACGAGAGTAGTAAAGGATGTCGCGATGTCCCTCTTTGTTGTCGTGAAGCTCGGATCTAATCTCGGCAGAGTGGGCATCCACTTGAACGCACCGTTCACGTCGTACACCTGTTCCCGCTTGGACAGCCAGAGCGGATCGTTCGGTTCTCCTTGTTGTATTCCAACGCTGTCGCTACAACGCCGATTCACGAGGGTATTGAAGTCACATTACCTGTATATACTCTTAACCTCGTCATTACAATCTACGAGGATATAGTTTAGTAAATTCTCGTTGTCACGTACATCATCACAGTTTAGTTCCAGTCTTAGCAAAGTTCGATGAGAGACATTGTCTGGGTCAAAAAGAAAAATTTCCACGTATTGCGTGCTTAATTTTTCACACGCGACTTGTTTTTATGGAGGATAATAGTGTAAATATCACAGAAAAAAATATTTATCTGTTGGAAGAAAGGGAGATAAGATTTTACGGTTTGCACATTTTTCAAAAATTTTAATTCCGGTTATGGAAAATTTGGGAAACGCGATCAGATATTCAAGTAAAATCGTTTCATGTTGCTCTTGTCTATTATTGTGTTTTTTTACGCGATCGCCTTCTAATCTAGATTTTCTTCCATCCTTTACAGGCTGTTGAACGTATTTCCGTTGTCCCATATATGCAAACCTTGTACATGCAGTCATAGTTTTTGCCTCAAGTGAAATAAGGAAAAGGGGTGGTGTGTTGGCGACCCTCCAGAGTCAAGTGGATCTCTTCTATGCTGGTTTGCGGGTTAACGAATGGAGTTACAGCACGCCTGGGAGTAGCAACATGCTACGACGCAGCCAGCAATGCAACATTCGCTGCAGCTCATCTTCAATTATACTCTCTGTGCGGATCGGTCGATAACGACGACCAAACTACCAAAAACAGTGGTTCATATAAAGTTGATATTAAGTCAGACTCATTAATCTTGTTGGTTGGCTAATAATGCATACAGTACTTCGGGAAAACCGGTTTTACCGGCGGAGATACCAGTGTTAAAACAGATGGATCTATATATTTTTCCGGTACGGTTTACATTACAAACAAGTCCTAAGCTTGATTAAATATGACGGTATGAAAATTTAAAAAACTGATTGTCATTTACGAAAAAGCGTGCCATATCAATACTGATTTTTCCCTGCGATGCCAGAACTTGATAAAAAAATGTTAATGATTATCTACCATTGGCTACGTATTCGGTAGTATATTAAATACATAATGCCAGTATTTCAATGATCAATATATATTTATTGAAATAGTTAATTACACACATTTGGCGAAACGCAAGCGGGTCCCTAACTAATTATCTGTATGTATCGACTTCCGGCCGGCCTTACCGCAGCATGTTTGCCGTATACTCGCTATACAGTTGAAAAGCCAGAATCATTGGTCTGTACCACCTGCCAGAGAGTCCAGAGCCACGCGTTGCCGTTTCAATTTCGAAATTCCTTCCAACGTATGGGACACAACAATTGACACGCCTATCGTAATTATTTGACGGGTCCTTCTATTCATGTAGCTGTACGTAATACAGACATACTGTAATACGCCCTGGATGGTGTACCTGTAGATTGATTCTCCGTTGAATACCAGGTTGCTGCATATTGAATGCTAGAGATTTCGTGATCGTAACAAGGACTCCACTGTGGTTCCATTCGGAATGTCAGGGCATGCCCGATCGCGTGCCCTTCATTGCCTAAATCACCGATATCCAACAACGCTACAGGATACATTTTGTACACTTGCATAATTCAGGTGCATAATTCGTTACATGCAGTAGAAAACCTTTTACTTTCCTCTTCTCTACGTCGCGAGCACTCGAATCAAGCATGTTGCGATGCTTTTCCTGCTGCCACGACACGGGGTATGTGTATGTACGACCGGCTCGAAGTACACTCGAGACTTTTCGACGCCGTCGACGAGCCTCTCTCTTGCTCTTCGCCTCTTTATAATATAGCAGCTGCTCACACTACTCCCTCATTACGAGGCCTATATATACTTGCCTTCCGTCGTTACCCTCATTTCCTTTACTTTTACGCCATCTATGTCGCCACCGTTGGTTGTACTTTGAAAAATGAAAACGAACAAGCTCCATACGATTACGGAAAAAAATGACAAGGTATCTGGTAGAGAAGTCGAGAGGAAGTACATTTCTCATTGAATTGTGAGTTCAGTTGGACCTGAATAACGTTATATATTTATCACGGGGGCCACGTTGCAATATTTACCCGATCGTTAAAACACTGAACGTAATACCACTTCGTTTGTGCGTACCACAAATCATTACGTAAACGTTTCCTCCGTACAGCCTATACATAACATATAGAATACTCTGCGTATACAGAGAATGCTGAATAATCGAGGAAGCCACGAAATCAACATGCCCGATTGCCACCGGTTTACTAATTAATTAGGTCTCGGGTATATATGTGAGTTGGAGCGAGACCGAGATTATCAATTGTTTCGCACTCGGAGGACTGTGCATAGGGAGGTCCTTGTACTTCAAATACAGCTTCCGTCTTCCTCATCTCCATTCTCAATCTCGGAGCTCGCTGCAGCTGTGAATCTCGGCTGTCAAGTCATTCAACGCCGTTCAGGCTTAGACCAATAACAGGATGAACTGTGCTCTCGCTCCTTGCAAAGACGCACATGGTACCATCAGCTAGATCCATAGAAGATGAGCTATGGTCATGACGTTGGTATATCTTGAAATATTCTTGATGATAATCGTAGAGAACTTAGACAATTAGTATTCACACTGTGTCTCTTTTGTGCCCTCGCATTTTTTCCCTTTAGTTTTAACTAGCGTCGCAGATCTTGTGGAATAGTCTTATAGAGGCTATAGAAATATTTATCCATCTCCTTATCTGTCAATACCATAATATCATAATTTTCTCAATTTCCTAAATTATCGTTGTTATTTCATCCTCCAATGGCAATGTGCCCTTTATCTTGTCCAAGAGGCAGATTGATGTGACCGAAACTATTCGCCGTACAGTGTGGCCAATAACGTCGATCTACCTCATTCCTTCGCCCCTCGCCACATAATCCAATAAATCTAATTACCGTCTCGCGGGTTTGCCAATAATTTCTGACATATATGTATGCGTATCTGGCGTATCTCCTGATTCACGTGATCACGCGCAACACCGTGAGATATATATGTATACATATATCCGGAAATCCTTTTGAAAACCGAATGATCAGCAGTTTACCATCCCTCACAGTAGTATACATCTATATCCCCACCTGACCAAGCTAGACATATTAGTTCGTACAGATATACCTTAACTCGGAAACTGTTCCGAGTTAACGTCCACTGCCCTAAAATAATTCGTGTATTAAATTCATCCTACGTAAATGGTGCTGTGCATGGACGCAGCGTAATTCTTTTATACACCTGAATCAACTTTCGACACACCCTGATCAACATATTACATGCAGGGAACCGTCAAAAGACGTAGTTAACGAGTTACAGATGGAGGTGTCGACGAGTATGTTCCCTAAAACCGCATGGATTCTGCCAACATTGCTGCGGTGTGGTTCCTGCTTGAATCCTCGCGGTTCCGGCAGTGTTCCCACTCTATCGAGATATATATACTATAGAGTTCCGCACGTACGGTACGTTATATATACGTACTAAACCTCTCCGCTGTAGATTCTCCGCCTACGAGAGACCGTAACCTCGTGGCACGCGCGGTGTGGCGCGGTAGACGGGTAGCATTAATGCCTCTGGACGTGCGAGAGATACCCCTCGGTTACACACCCTCACGTTTGTGGGACCGCGCTTATACCTTTAGGATGCAGGCAGCTCTTAGACTCGGGCTTTCACCTACAAGACGGATGGTAATGCCTGGACGATGGCTTCTCTTCTACTCGGGGCCACTCTATTGCCACCCACCGCACCACACTGTTTCATTTCATATGATACTGGGCCACGCGCACGTCATACCATGACTGATGTTAACATTTTCTCTTAATTTTACCGTTTTTTTTTTTTTTTTTCATAGTTTTATTCGAATTTTTATTCATCAAACCCTCTATTTTTACAATGGAATTTATAGGAAGCAGTTATCTTTAAGATGGTGGATGGAGAAAATTTGTTAGGTTGGGGAAATACTTTGCTAACATAACTAAAATATTTTGTTGAAATTGCATTAATTTTTTTTTAAACAGATAAAGTTCATCGAGAACGCCCCATGTATATATATACGACGCTGTCGTATAGCCAGTGTAATGTAGATGGATGCAGCAGGCTACGAAACTGAACTTTAAGTAACCCTCTTGTGCGCGACCTACCCATCATTCTATATACAGCTCATCTGCACCTTGTCATTACTAAACTTTACTAACAAAATGAACAAACTTCACCGGGCTTTATGTTCTATGCGCAGTAGATATACATTATAGTATACTTATTATACCGTTGCACGTTCGAAATTTTGCTATGTTTAAGTTTTGCAGCAAACCGCAGACGGCATCCCTAGGCTGGTTCTTAATAAAACAATCATGAACATTGCAATTTTTACTCTCTCAATATATATGAAGTTTAAAAAATTCTTACGCCTGGATCTAATATGTATCAGACACACTGGTGTGCAACGATTCATTAGACACCTTATACATTCCTCTCGAATCGGATAAAACCATATCAATGTTTAAGAAAAATGTGCATCGATTGAAATATACATCTTATTGTCACAAACCTACTAATTTTTTATAGCTATAGTATTATTAATCAAAACAAAAAAAATTGCGTATTTATTTTTTTGCGTGACTCAGTCCCATTAAGACAGATTATATCCAAAGTTAATTCACACGGTCTACTGTGTCTAAAAAAAATTACTGCGCAGAGAAAAATGCACCAGAAAACTAGATAGGTAGTCATAATCTTGAAATAATACTCAAAAGGTGTCTATTTGTATTACTCGATAAATAAGGTATCAGTAAAAAATTTAGGAGAATTTAGCTCCAAGAACAAGCTTTCGTCGTTCCCACTTTCGATTGCGATCGAATCACGAACACCACGATCCTCTCGAGAACTCGCAAAGTTTGGAGCTTTCCGAGGGAAAGGAGAGAACCAAGAAATCCAAGGGTATGGGCGATGAGGATACACTAACGCCATATATATATATATATATATAAGTATAGCGTCGATATTCGATGCGATGTAGGATGTTGAATCGTCCGACTTGTTGCCATTAACGAGCATTCATCTTCGATCGACTAGTCGTCGCCATCAGCTTCGATGGACTTTCAATGTTCTCCTAAAGCCGATAGTACACAAGTAATTAATTATTTGCCGTGTTTACTTGTTCACAAAGTGCTCTCATTCACACGGTCTTCACCAGCCGATAAAACGCTCCATTATCGAATGATTGATGGTTTACCATGATCGACTATACTAAAAATTTCATTCCAATTCTTCATTCACATCCGCATTTGGTGGATACTCAAAGTGGTACTTAATGCAAATTGTGGGTAATATAAATGAAAACATGAATTGCAAGAGGAAGATACAGAGAGATATGTCTCGCGCGCTTTTGTATTGCAGCCATTTGTCGGTCACTGACCAACGACTGCACCCACCTTATAGTATCGGGAATTGTTGCGGACTCAACTATACAACGGAAACCTCGACGAGAAGGAGAAACACTCGAGAAATTCGTAGTGTTTATCAGTATTAGCATCTACACAGTTTATACGCCAGTCAGAAGTGAAGCCAATGGAAATTAATTAAATACTTCAATTTGAAGAACCTCCATTATGACTGAGAGTTTCATAGTAAACCCATATAACCTCGAGTACATCAAGTTTTCCAAGTTTTATTTATGTTGGGCGAATAACCGCTATTCCCACAATTTCTCGCTACTTCGCATCCGACGTTGTGTCCAAAGGAGATACAATCAACGAGAAAGTGAAATTTTAACTTTAGATATAATTGTATTTGATATCGCGGAATTGTGTGATACGCGAATGCGAATTCTACGTTCGTTTAATTATTCATAACATTTTATTTGGCTGCTTTCGCAGAATATTGTTCAGTTAAAAAATTTATAGCAAATTCAAGTCAAAACCAAACATTTTCAAGACATTTTGAAAAAGTATAATGTGATATTTATGTAAATTGAGTGACGTCCTGCATTTGATATGTATCTGGGCTCGTTAAAAAAAAAACTATTTATTTGACATATCGCAAGTAAAGTAAAAAAATTAATGTTTTTCATTTGTTTTTTTTTTTTTTTTCTTTCCAGGAATGGACGGACTATAATCTAAAGTGGAACGAAACGGAGTATGGTGGGATTATGGGTCTGAGAATCACGCCAAACAGACTATGGAAACCGGACGTGCTCATGTACAACAGGTAACCTTGGTTCCCCTCGGGCGCGGTAACGCCTAATTAATAAATCGTAGATTTTATAGATTTCTTTTCAAGATTATTATTAATAACGAAAAACGAGAAAATACTGTTATTCCGTGTTCCCTTGACAGTTATGACTAGCGAAGCCTTCGTTTGAAGAGTCAGTAATCATTTATTAAAAAATAAATTAATATCACATACAAACGCGGCGTCTTAAATATCATGTAAAAAGTTGTTATTAAAATAGCTTGAGAATACTAAAACGCGTCATTTCGTTAAAAAAACCGCTAAATTCTACTCAATAAACAAAAAAAGGGCGGGTCGGAAAAGAAAACGCGATAGTGGAAACGTGAATATCACAGCAGTCGGAGTGCTGACACTGTGGGGTGACATCGATTTGTTACGATTTATTCACATATTTCTACATCACCATTTTATCTCCTTTTTTATTCGCAAATGTTCTACACTTTCTAATCAATTCACGTACATCGTGTGTCAACTTTTTTTGTAATATCGATTCCGATAATCGTACTGATAGTATCAATACGACTAACTCCGATTTTTTTTTCGAATCCACTACGGAAGTATGAAATTAAAATTTTTTGTTATTAAAAAAAAAAAAAAAATTTGAAAAGCAGAACCTTTCTAGTGACATTAATTTCTTAAGGGTGTCCTATTGCCCCGGTCTCCCCTACGTCTGTTATTTGATCCTGTTAAAAAAGAAAAGAAAAATTATAGCCTTTTTTTTTGCTTGCGGAAGCTTCGAGTTTTAACGCCCAGATAGATAATTGAAGATCGGATTGATTAGCAGCGGAATTCGAGGACGAATTAAGGTTGGTGTCACTCATTCCATCACGTATACATCAACGTCGGTATATAGATGCGTGCAGTACGCATCGGGAAAACCGACGAGTTTAGCCCCTCCGGCATCGTAACGCCGTTGCTGTCGCTTCCACACCTCGAATCGTTGTTTCCCCCGATTCCGTCATCCCGTCGGTAACACACAGGGCATGGGGAGGCGGGGTGTAGAGCGGAGAAGTAGCCGACTGAAAACGATCCGACGGATTTGATTCTCCGTGAAATCGAACGCGTACAACGCCGTTCGTATAATCCGTTCCGACTTTCGATACACCGTGAATCGCCCGCCGGGCAAGCGAATCCATGGAATACTCGGAGAGTCGCGAACGTACGAATCCCAAGGATTATAGATTATATAAAACGTTCGCATACTTGAATAGCTTTCGCAAGTTAAAAGGAATAAAAAGTAACCGAATAAAAAAAGCCATTGTAAAGAAACGTCGAATCGCGCGATTGGTGGAAAAAAAAAAAAAAAAAAAAAAAAGAGAAAGAATAAATCGGAGTAAAATCCAAGGCGGGAAAGTTAATCGTGTATGAAATCCCAATAATTCGTACAAAATATCTCGGCTAAAAATTGCTAAAAAACCGCGAAATTGTTATCAACGATGGATTTAAGATTCGCGATAAAGAACATCGTGACTGTCATAAAATTTAGAATGTTTCAGAAAATATTCAACGGAGCACTGAAAAATATACGCCAATGCTCAAACATCCCGACAAGCTTTTCAAGCTCGCGATCTTGCGACGATAAATAAAAAGAAATAAAAAAAAAGGAAATAGTCTGCGACTCTTCATACGAGAGAATATAAATATTTTCCTGTCAAAAGCAATAAAAAAAGTGTAGTTAAAAAATATTCACAGGGTACGTAAACCATTTTCCAGTATTGCTTCGCATCTTATTATAAAAGTATCTGTAATCGTACATATAATCTTATATATGTATATTAATCGAGTACCCCGAGAGATGTGCATGCATTTCTTTTATTTCAACATAAAAGCTAGACAATTTAATTAACAGAGTAAACAATTATTAATTATTATTGATACACGAAATTTTCTATTGAGTAATAATCGTATATTATTTTTTAATACCATTATTTCTTAGATTAATTTGTAAATATCATTCAGAGTCACACGTAATAGATTTATAAAAAAAAAACAAACAACAGTAATAATCGTAGTAGATTCTTGTTTATACTGTTAGACAATGAGTTCAGTGTCAGATTTCGAAAAGAGTTTCATCAACAGTGATGCCAGTTGGTAAATTTTACATGCAGAGAACAAAGTCGCGCGTTTCCTTCGAAAAAGTTACGGAATGGCCGATTTCCGGTAGACACTCGACTTGATGCTGGACTCATAGTCAAAGCTCGTGACTTGAATCTAGACCAACACTGTGTATAAAGTAACGTGGTACGATATCGGGTGGTGGTACGAGTAATGGGAGGCAACGATGGCCTAATTAGTAATTAACTACGTGCTAATTTAGACCCGTTCGCTAATTATTCGCTCGTCCGGAGGGTGAGCTAACGCCCGGGTTACGCTGTGTTGGAAACACAGCAGAGTGCTCTCGCTCGCTCTCTCTCTCTCTCTCTCTCTGTTTTGGACTGACTGGATTCCACGCTTATCAGTGGGAAAACCCTTTCCAGTTTCTCTCTCTCTCTCGCTCTGTCTCCGGACGTTCTGATATTGTGCTCGAATGAGCTTCGATTAGCTCTCGCCAATTTGCAGTTGCGTGATCGAGCTAATCGATAGAAAAATATTATTTGACAACAGGGCTTATCTCTCTATATAAATATATATATTCGGTCAAATTGCCAGTTATTGGTACGTCCAATTCTATCGTTATCTCCCTAACTCACCCCACTTGCTCTGAATGAAGTATATACTACATTACTATATTCCTATAACGTTGATTAATTTAATTGCAGAAATACTAATCGTCGTATGCTTGCGGTAATGCCGTGAAATCTATGAGGCGTCACGTCTGCCATGGCATTTCCGGAAGCACCTCATAATTATTTTAACCGCACTCGCTCACAAAACACTTTACGACGATCCACTGAAAAAGAAAAAATTAACGACTAAACAAACTACGACGAAGGAGTGGTTATGCCATAAGAGCTGATTTGACAGATCTTGGGGGGAGAGGGGAATACTGAATTTAAGAATTATTTTTGTTAATTTGTACAAAAATATTAGTATTCAACCTTTTTTTATGATCACAAAACTTTGAATTTGCGATTACGAAAATGTTCATTTATAATATTTAGAATGAGGAATTGAATATATATTTGATAATTGGTTGTAACTAATTGATTAATTTAACACAATAGATTTTGTAAGTCTTTTTTTGTGCAAATTATCGAACTTGTGCGTGAGACCATGTCGTTGACCATAGCTAATATGCAGTTAGGATTAAATAAAATTTTTTAGAGCTGATTTGTGCACTATCGCGTAGAAATAAAATCCTGCGGCATTGAGGATTGACATTTGATTCCATTGCTTTGTAACAGCGCGTACGCACTTGAATCAACTCCTACGAACTATCCATATTTTGCAAAATCAGCGTTGTGAATTTGATCGATCGAATCGTTAATACAGAAAGGCTCTCCACCTTGGACACGTATTTTATGCCCAGAGAGGCTTCCCCACTCACAAAGCAATTGACGTCGCAAAGTGTAATGGTGGTGATCCTTTGATCTCGGAGCTTCGAATAAATGCAAGTTCCAACGTCAAAGACACAATAGGACAAACGTTAAAATGCATAGCGATCGTTAAACAGGTGACAATGAAATAAGCAAGATTGTACTGTACGACAATTAGATTCGCAATTTGTTGTTGATACGATCGTGGAACGTCGACGCCCACGCTATGCAATTTCCCCATGAGCTTTCCTCGTCGTCTACATTTTGATATGCGTCTATAATTATATAATTAACCGTTAATTATTATTATTTCCGGCTGTATCATGGAAAAAAGAAAGTTTATATCGGTTTGGCTGGTTTGAAAGGTTATAAAGTCGACGGTTGAGGACGAGTCTGTAAACAGGATACGTAGGGTTTACCCAACGGCATCCGGGGAGTTCCGTCGACGTATAGTCTCGCATTGCGGGCCTTCGCCCGTAGTTATACGTAAATTTGATCTACCGTTGTCGTTAGAGCGAGGGACATGCTGTGTAGCCGAGCGCATGCTGGTCCCGCCTGGCTAGCCCGCTACTCTGTGAAGCTCTCTCGCCGGTTCGCAATTTCATTGCCCGATCTAATTTACACCACGCAATATTTCTTTCGGTTTCCGTCGGTGTCCGCGCACACTCACTCCTAGATTCTACTGTAGAGTTAGTACAGCATTGCACCGGTACCAAAAGTATCAAGTCAAAATAGATGAGCATAGAAGAAACATGTTGGATGATTAACCATTTTATTTGTTCATCAATTAAAAATATTTCTAAAGTTACTCGGTAACTTACAAATACTCTTTTAAACATCTTTAGTTGGCATTTTTTTAAAATATGTTTTTATTCTATCTACATGAATGTCACTATTTTACAAAATTATTCTTAACTGTAAAAGCAATGAAATTTGTTTTCCAAGGCTATAGAAATTCACTTTCGTGAATTGATACGAGGGGCAAAAGTCTTGGCGCATCTTGCAACAAACTGAGTCCAAAGCTCAGTATATAGTTATCGAATCAGGAGTGCTCGCAAGCTGGACAGCGATAATTCGCAATCGCGCCATTTCCGAGGGGATTAGTCGTCCTGATAGCGCGGGAATATTCCCCGTTCCGATTATTCCTGTACGCTTATGGCTATATAGTCTCACCGTGGTGGTGGATGGTGAAATCGCGTTCCTCGCGAATTGCATCGGCGCCTCTGCTGATCAACCGTACAACATAGTACACTGTGTCGAGTTTAGTAGTAGTAGTAGTAGTAGTAGTAGTAGTAGTAGTATACTACACGTATAACCACATTTACGATAGATATATAGCTTGTGGTTATATACGGCTGGTCGAACGTACTCGAATACATCGATAATGGCACTAGTCAAATCGAGGCGGTTACCCTAGTTGCTCTTGGCATTACTCTCAATCCACCATCGTATTAAAGATAACCAACTACACTGTTAACATTTTTAGCTACAACTTTCCATTCCAAGTGTCGGAAGCTGCTTTTTTTTTTTTTTTTTTTTTACAAAAACTTGTATATTAAATTTTATATTCCAGCTGACGAATAAAATGTCCGATAATTAAAGTTTGCAAATATTTTAGCTGAGAAATCTATTTCTCATGACTTACTCCTGAAGGATCGTCGTAAAGATGATTAAAAAATACATTCGGAGCGATAGCGGTACTTAATTATACTAATTAAATAATTAATCGAGACGTGAGACGTCAGGCCCTCCCCGTACTGCGGACCACCAAAAAACCTTGCCGGACACCCGCTCTCTTACAACTTATGCAATATATATTTATATATATGTTGTGTATATCATTTTTTTTTTTCATAACTTTTAATAACCCGTTTCATTAATTTAAAAGATAATTATTCTTTAAAAAGGTATACGTCATTCGAAATATTTCGAGTTCGAGTTGCATTACGTCAAAGACTCGGGTTCCTGAGAAAGATGGTGCATTTGAGGAAAAAAAAAAAGACAAATTATACTGGTGTTTATCACTTGTGGAAAATAATGGCGAGCACAGGATTATTCGGATGGCAACGGCGTCAACGAGACTCGGATGTGTCCTGGTAGATTTAGCCAAGTGAATTATGGCCTGGTGGGTCAACGCAGTACCTACTGCTCGTATTGTTCATCCCAGCGTACAGATATATAGCATACTATACGCACATATACGGCCTTATTGTATATGGGGCATTCCATCCATGGTAACTCACACAGGATAAAATCAGATCAATTCTATCGGCTTCATAACTGAAAAGAATATCTGATTTCATTAGATTTTTTTTTTGTCCTATTTTTATATAATTTCATAATGTTTTTGATTAGATTTGGCCGTTCTTGATTCTAATCAATTATAAAAACGTAATTTCGACATAAATACGGCCTATATTTTCGTTGTGTTCGCAGTTTAATATAAGAAAGGTACTAAAATTAAAGAATTCCTCATAGCTTTGTTTTCATGAAATTTGTTTTTCGAGATTTTCATATCAGGATACTGAAAATGGTTGAAAACATCGTGAAAAGTGGTTTAGAAAAAATGAACGACAAGACCGGTAAAGTGGTTCAAATTTTATGAGGCTTTTCGAAAAATTGACGTTATCGCACTAACTTTCGCTAAACTTGAGCTGGTTCGCCCAAATGTTCTACGTTTGCAGCTTTTTAAAAATTTTGAACTGCGTTACATAACAAAATAATTGGCTCGTACTTTTTTTCTCGAAATCAGACTTTTAATTGATGTGAGATTTTTTATAAATTAAATTTTTTAAATTAATTGAGAATAACGCAAAGCAAAAATTTCATAAAAATTACAGGTTAAAATTACAATGTTAACAACAATGTAAAAAAAAATATTGGTGAAATTGAAGAGGGTCGGATTTCGTCCTGTGTAAATTAACATGAAATGCCGCATATCGAATATCTGTACGTTGTGGGACAATAAACGGATGCGGGTTACAGGGTTGGCCTGCTCGCAGGGATATGATGGGTCTCAATTGCCGCCGCTGCTGCTGCTGCTGCTGCTGCTGCTGCTGCTGTTGGTACATGTTGGAGCTTCATTCGCCCGCGTAGAATTTGCTGCATATATAGTAGATATATGAAGACTGTGTGGAAAGACTCGGAATATGGGGTGACACGAGAGAGCGGGTATCGCGGCAAAGGTAGGTGTGAAACCCTAACCGCCAGAGTCTAAACAAAACACTCTACGCCATAAATCATATACAAGATCTTCTTGCTATTCATTCATTCGCACATGTAATAATGATGATGAGAAACGACAAGTGCTTAAACACATTAACGCGTACGCGACTTGTGCTATCACATTACATATCTTTTTTTTTAATAGTCTATCATTAAAATCCACGAATACGATATGGTATATTAGTACATGTATCGATAACTAAACTTGAATATCACTATTTTTCGCTGTGTTACAAGTTTTGGCGTGACGTTGCAACATAATTTATTGTTGAAAGCCAAAAATTGATTCAGATGCTACATCCTCGAACCTGTCAAGGTGAATATCAGTATTGAAAATATAATTTAATCTGAGGGTTAAGGAAAAAAAGTGTCTTCAATCGATATGTAAATTAATCCAAGAATCTATGAGATACATTTGTACGCATTTTTATAGATGAATATGAATTTACCAAGAAACATTTTGAATAATTTTCATTATTTCACAGCAACACCAAGTTGTTTATTAAAAAAAAATCTAAAGCTACGAAAATAACTAATCTTTTTGCCTGATTGATAATTGAAACGAAGCGAATTATCTCATGAGTTTTTGGTTAATTTTACAGTTTAAAAATAATTATTTAGAATTTTGATCTCTCTTATCGTGAATAACAAAGATATCGACGTGCGGATTAGTTAGTTAAACGACAGACTCGACGTATTTTCGATTTACACTGGCGGTGGCCATACGTTCATCGGTTGATTCATGATAAACTGATTAAACGTTGTATCATGTATCGAACGATTACCCAAAACGAGATTGCTTTTCCGGCTTCGCAACTCGTCTGGCTTGTGGAAGCCAGCGTTATTCCAGAATACATAACAACCCCGTCCACCCGTCCTCTCACTACGTCTGCTACAATGCACTCCGGTGTAGTTGGGAACGTGACTCAGAATAGTGGAGTCTGTACGCAAGTATCTGTGCATCAGCCACGTGAGTGTGTATGTTAGTGTGAGTGTTGGGGGGGGGGGGGGTCGAGTGCGCGATCGCTACTCGAATAACAAAGGCGCGGGGCTTACTTGTTGCATGGTCGCTGTTCACACCGCAGATCGACTGCCGGGTGGCTGTCTCTACTTAAGAGCCACAGTGGAGCGAACCAGTAGAAATGTGCCGTGTTGGGTCAGACGATGCCCTGGCGTTTCACTAGCAGCCTTCCGCTGTGAATACTGGCGGAAAAGCGGCTGTCTTCTTACCGCTTTTTTTTCCCTCCTCTATATCACAGCCTCTTTCAGTCTCTTCCTACAATAACAGTGCGGAGTTTTCAGAAACAGAATTTACGCGAAAAAGAGGGAGTGAAAAAAAACGAGCCTCTTACACTTTTCTACTGACAATAGCTGGCACAATGGTCGGAGGATGGGTTACCTCTTTGTTCGGCTCGCTTGAGAACAATCGGCCCGGAAACGAAACGCTTCTTAGAGCACTATTTGCAAAATGATTTCGCCTCGACTTTCCATGCGCAGCACAAAAAGATTCGTAAGAATGAAAAAACAGTTGAATGAAAAGGATTAACGCCACGACGCCCTCGCTACAATTAGTTGGCTAATTGTATTATAATATTTTTAGGCTTTTTTCCCAGAGGTCGGATTTTTTTTATCGTTTCTACTCTTTCGTCTGTTCTTAGAGACATTTGGTGATCCAAGTGCAGCTTTGTTAACCATCATTTTGTTGCTTCGTTTTTTTTTTTTTTTTTTTTTTTTTTTTTTTTTTTTTTTTTTTTTCTATTAAACTGTAACTTGATCAAGATATTTTTTCATAGCGGGAAAATAATGAAGAAGCAGTTTCGACTTTGCAGCTTTTTTTTTAACAACTTTTTTTTTAAAGCTTAGCAAGCTTTTTATGGAATATTAAAAACTTGATGAGTCTTTCGTTGCATTGTATGAATAACGACTCAAATATCATTTGTATATGAAAAAAGTTTTGTACGTAAACAGCAACATACTGATCTAATTGGCAACGGTTTGATTTTTATTTAAATGCTACGAAGAAATATCGGGCGTTTCACAAATAATAACGATTATAAAAAAACGTTCATCGAGTTATGGGTAAATACGATGTCCAAACATGGAAGAGTTATCAATGGAGACTCGCTGCCCACAGTAGTTAACAGTTGTAGGGGTTGTAATTAAATAAGTACCTTTGTCCTACGCGAACTCAACTGGTTTTCCGGTTGCGCAGTCTAATCGATTAGCAAAACTCACACGAACGCAACACTCGTTTTTAACGGACGGGAATATTATTTTTTTTTAAACATTCAACACGAGCATCAATTAAGGACGCACTGATACTGATATTGTCAATCTATTAAATAGGCCGGAACCAATTTTACTTTTACTTTTTATATTCGATTTTGAACCTGAAATTAGTGCGTGAAATGACGAAAAGAAAATCGTCGTAAAACATCAATGAGGAAAAAAAAAAACTTTTTTTGCAAGTTAAAAAACACAATAAACGTAAAAATTATGCTCTTTTCATTCTTTAAGGGGATATTGAATGAATGAGGGATAAAAGATCGATATTTTTGTTTCAATACAATAGAACGAATGGTTCTTGCATGGCAGGAAAATAGGCGACTTAGATTACTGTACACGAAAGACGAATAACGATGATGGAAATGAGAGCGAATACATGGACACAACTTTCGGGCTAGGATGAGTTTCGCGAGGGACTTCCTCGTCTCCTGCCCCCACGCTGGCTTCGGGGAATTGGGTGGTGGAGGCAAGTACATAAATCGTCGAGGGTAAACAGCGTGTAAACACGACGATCGATATCCCGTTATAACATTCGTGAGTTCCATCTGTACTGTAACACATGTCCTGAGCATGCATGAGTGAGTTGAGTATATACAGCAAGAGAGACGAAGCTTGTTTGTAATGGATCGGGAAATCCGCGCGGACAGAGCGCACTCGGCAGTAAGCGAAGCAAGCAGCATCAGGTAGTCACATAGCATACCTCACATGCACTCACATCGCATGTCTGTCTGTTCAATTCTGGACATCTCTACTGTCAGCATGTATACATATATGCATATATATATATATATATATATGTGAGTACATACATGTAAACACAATGTGTGCGAAGCAAGTCCCGCGGGAATTCACATGACGTGAGTGTACAAATAGGAAACGCAGTTTTTCCTAAAAGTACTCTTATTGAGGATTTCCACAAATTCGTATGCTCCAGTTAGGAGAACGATTACACATATGGAATAAAAAAAAATCAGTTAATTAGAACATGACAAAAATACCAAGTAAATTTCATGGAATGAAGATTTCTTCTTGTTTGTGACCAAAACCAATTTAGTCGTCCAGTTCGCAAATCCATTTTTGGAGCTTCGTCAGATTTTCAGATTATCCATTAAAAAAAAGGTCTATCGATTGCACCTTTTTTAAAGTGACAAATCGCAAAAAAAAAAGGCAAAAAAATTGTTCGGCAAAGCTTCTTAAATGAAAATGCAGTAATGACAAAAGAGTATAAAAGTCCTGAACAGAAAAAGTTCGTTGGACCAGTCGAGAGAATATGCGACAGTGAAGTTTCTTTGGAAGAGCCTCTCTTACATTAGTCGGGCCTCATATACTTCTGGCCAGAACCGGGGTTACAGTTGACACAGGACTCAAGCTTGCGAGATATCGCGTAGCAGCATAAAAGCACTTTTACTTGGTCTTCGTATTGATGAGGCTATTAGATTATTTTTTTTCATGAGGGTGGTCCCTCAAATGTCAACTTTACTTGGCACACACGAACGATCCGAAAGGATCTATAAGAAGAAAGCATCTCGCATGTTCTCCATACGAACCTTCAGCAAGTTTGCGCCATGAAATTTCTCACGAACGTTACGCTCGTTTGCTTTCTCATGCTTCCGTATACATAATACTTGTTTTGATGTGCTGTTGTGCTACTTGAAACGCTCGAGATGTTGGTTGGTGAGCCACGCGCGATGAAGTAACAACGGGTACAACGAGTACGCGAAGCTCTGTCCCCTCGCGGATCCTACTTCGTCGAGTACTTAACGACGAACAATCACCTTACGTCGGAGAGACGAACTACATAAGTAGTTCGTCTAAAGCTCGTGAAAGGCTTAAGTGTCAACGCGTTTTCGAGCATAAACTCGTCTTGCATACGACAGAGCTGCCTCTCTTGGGCGCTTCTATATTTCTCTCTTAGCCATCGTCGTTCGAATGTGGGTACCGACATTGTATAACCACGACGTGGCGACAAATTGGAGCTTCCCAACCGAAGCTGAGAGCAACTTCGGAATTGTTTGGAGAGTGTCATGTAAGTCCAGAAACGAGCGCAGAAAGGATATTCAAGTGACACTCTCAACCGACATTCACCTACATTTACAGATAGGAGGAAATACTTTGTTGTAAATAGTAATCTATAGCAAGGAAGTTTTTGCTCCTCAAAAGATCTTTAAATATAATTTATTATAAGTAAGTATCGACACAGTCAAATGTCAGGAAGGAATGCAAAGCATCTGAATCAAAGTTACTATTAAATTCATTCTACCATACTATAAAAATAATTTAAGCAACAAATCGTCACAACTTGTCACACGTGTGGTTCTTTTATTTTATGTTTTTGGTTGTCTATCCTATTGTAAAGGACCGTGGTAATGAAAGAAAATTGCTGGGATCGAATGGATATATATTTAGGAGGTTTTTTTTCTCGATTTTTAACTCAACATACAAACGCAAGCTATGGAGGTGGAGTGGAGGTTAAAGCCTCTTAAAACTGCCTTGGTAGATATCAATTTTTTTATTCATTTTGCGAGTTCTTACTATTTCTTTATCTCTGACTCTTTCTTTTTTTTTTTTTTTTTTCTCTCTTTGCATTCTTGAGATAGCGCGTGAAAAAGCTTGTTCCCGGAACTGCGAGTTCTCCTTCGAGGCTTTTACTTTCCGGCATAAGCCTTCCTTTATTCACATGCAGCCGCATCAAAGAAGGAATAAAAATGATGAAAATCCCTTCCGAAGTACCGCAAAATAAATTCTTGCACAATCTTTATAACTTTCGGGGTATAAAAGTTACAGGGCACTCGAAGAGTGAATTATTAAAGGGGCATAGTCATCACCCCACGCAAGAAAACTTGATAGTATTCCCGTACCTTAGAAAGTCAGCTCTGAGAAAATTTGAGTGTAAGAAAAAAATAGTTATTGATCGGTGTTCTCACAGAAACCAGTGGTTGCAGTTGCTTGTTCTTCTCCAAAAAGCACTCCATTAGCTTCTCAGTATGAATAAAATTTCACTAATAATAATTGTTAAAATACTCCGATCCGGGAACAAATTACACTCATAAGCACATATGACTTTAAATCGCATTTCGTACCATGAGAGAACGTGGGTGATATTAATTTCTTATTTTCGTGGAAACTGTAAATGTAACAATACATTTTTTTTGTAGTCGCAGGAATTGTATAGCTAATATCGTAGAAAAATATTTTTATTGTCATTCCACGAACATTTTTTCGTCTGTGATGATTCTGTTTTCGTTGAATTCTTTCTTTTTTTTACAACAACCTCGAAGAATATTATTCCAATCTATCCGGCAATCATGAATAAAGCGCGAGACGCAACTTTTTAAGCACAACAAAAAAATCGTTTTCGAATCATAACGAGGAATCGTAACATAATATGGCAATTGACTTGCGTGAGATTAAAAAGAAAAGAAAATTAATTTGAAAAAACTATGATCCGATATGAAACACGCTAGTGCGGATGAGGGTTTTGACGGGACGTACCAAACAAACGTGGTGGTCAATCATAATGGCAGTTGCCTGTACGTCCCCCCGGGCATCTTCAAGAGCACATGCAAGATAGACATCACTTGGTTCCCCTTTGACGACCAACACTGTGACATGAAGTTCGGATCCTGGACCTACGACGGCAACCAGGTACACCTACCACTGTCCCAATTACACGCAAACACATACACAACATACACATAAATCACGTATACTCGTAAAAAAAAAAGCAACCAAAAGCACTAAATTATCATTTCTCAAGCTTTTTCAATTATTACTATATACCTTAAATTTCCTTCCAAATCACAATCCGCATCCCACCTAACGTATTTACGTTACGATTAAAAAGAAACAAATAAAAAATAAACAATGCTGTTGCCAAAACTACAGGAATTATGTTGCGTGTGACATTCGACGTGTTGCATGGTTCAAAATTACTGTAATTTTAACAAAACATTTATTTTGGTAAAAAAAAAAAATCCCGACGAAAAATGATTAACGGGTTCGCATTAAATATTAACAAGCCTTGGAGTGGTTAAATTACCAAGATAAAATTAGTAAACACCACTCGATGTTTCTCAATATTTCTGTAATTCTAGTATAATCATACATCGCCAGTGATTTCCTGCAAATTGGGTTTATCGACATCTGAATCTACGATGAAGAGGTGAAATAAAATATCTCAGATAGAATTGTCCATGTGAAATATCTCCCATATGTACGTATCGAAATCTTGTTGCACACAATAACGTGCTTACCACATAGGCATCTCCTTACGATTCAAAACATGAACAGGATATAAGCTTTTTTTTTTTATGATCGGTCGTATATACGACGAATAGAGGAAAGGAAACGCAACCAGGTTGAAATACAACCAAGTATCTCGACGAGAGCGGATGAATAAGAAGACGAAGGCGAAGTTATAATACGTTCACTACACTCTCGTGCGGGCATCAGTGTATTTACGGTATGCCGAGCAGCGGAATCGCGAAAATTCCATGAATGACAATGCCACGTACTGTGGCTGTGACTTACCCGTCGTCACTTCATTCCCACCACTGGGTGTCTCGAGATTTCTTATGAATCGTTCATTTTACGATTGCACTTTTATCCCCGGAATCACTGTTTCACTCGACTCGAATTACAGTTTTGTTTTTGAAAGTTTTCTGCAGAACATTGTGTTCCACCGTATTTAATATTATAAAAATTTTAATCAATGTTGACGCGATTCTCGAGAAAGGATTTCCATAACAATTGAAGCAATCGATAAAGCAGTTTTTTGGGTTCTCTTCGGTTACTGGTACAATAGCCACAACATTAACTAAACTTTTAATCTCATTAAGAAGTAAACCGAAGCAAATTGCTCGGTAAATTCGTGGAAAAAAATACGGAATGAGCTTTCACCCATGAAAATCAAACCAAAATTATTAATTTGAGATGACAAATAACTGCATCTAAATATGCCCGATTGGAGGAAATTGAGCTATTTTTCTGTAAATTCATTGTTATATTTTTGTTGTTGTTTATTAATTAGAACTTGTTAAAACGTTTTTTTTTTTTTTAATCTTAGAACTCGATTGTCCTGACTGTACCGCAACGAATACCTTAAAATTTATCAAAGAATTCTCGCGATTTCCAGTACGTTTGGTTTCTCGAAAAGACGACTTGTAATGTCATTTCGTAGAATTCGTAATACATCGTAAAGCTCGAAAGATACTGAGATTTAGCAGGAGCGTTAATTCAGCCAGTCTTGTTCCTTGTACTCGCTCGCTCTTCATATATCCGCGCGCGTGGGACGAGTCGAAACTTTTGTCTTGCGGCAAAACTTTGTCGCGGCCGGGTGCGAAAGCCCATTCCGCCGTTCTCCAACGTCGCGAGTCTCGTAATTACAAGTTTCGATGTAGAATCACACCTCACCAGCGTTGGCTCGGCACAACGAGCGACAGCAAATACCGCTACACGGGTAAAATTCATACCTCCGCCTTAAGCCACAACCACTCTCACGAGCTTTATAAGTATGACATACTTAGCTATAAAATCCTCATAATCTACTTCTGTCTCGTTTTACCCGCCCGCCGAGTTACTCGTCGGATATTTCACCAGCGGGACACGGTTAACGAAGATGAATCGAAGTTCTTCGGACTATCTTATGGCTTGAGAAGAATCTCACGAAGAACCCGTTAGCATCAATTAATCATATTACAATATCTATCAGAGATAATATCTTTCGGGTAAAAGAGACAAAATTATGCATTTCCAATCTAAAGTGTTTCGGATAAATCGAATACAAAAAAAGGCAATAAATTACAGTTTTTTTCTTTGCAATTTGAAAAAACAACAACGACATTTATCGTAAATCCGGAAGCTTCTTACAGATAGAGTACAGACTTTTTTTCGCCTAATAAGAATGAGATTTTTCACGTGGATAATGACAAGGCTCGAGGCAAGAAATTACTTTACCTCTTTCGTCATCGTCGACGTCGATGTCGTCCTTTTCCACATTTCTTCAGAAATCTGTGCGTCGACCGAGATATATTCCGCGGGGCGTTCGTTTTCTCCGCACTCCCCATTTTGTCAATGGACCCAATTCACAAGAAATTGCCATCAAACCTTAGAGAGTCATGCAAGCTTATCCGCCATACCTTCCACCTCCTTCTTATTTGCCTTCTTCTTTTTCTTCACCTTCGTATCGGTCCGCCTTTTCTCGTCTATAATCTAAACCTACACACACGTCCTTTATAGTGCAACACAATAGCCACGTTCCATATATAGATAGACATTCTCACGCTTCGTAGCTGCCACAAGATACCAAATATAAAGTGAGTGAGAGGATATCAAAAGGATAAGAAAGTGTACTAACCCAAATCGAATGATGCAAAGCAAAAAAAAAAAAATAATATTAAGAATTCCTGGCACAAATTTCAGAGAAAAGGTTACTGATTCCGTCGTCATTTTATTAGAAAGACTAACAATACTTCAAATACTCAATCACTAAAAAATATATATATATAAATGTATAATAATATTGCTAGTTCGGGTGTATCATGATTTTCGGTAATCCCGGAGATGAGCAATATTTGAATAAAAGTGTATTTGAAATATCATTACACCAAGTATAATTATTCAAGATCGATAAAATTGTTAATTTAATTTTTGTACGAAGAAAAATTAGTAATCATTATTAGACTTTAAAGGAGAAATTATTTGTGGCTTTGATCGAAAAAAGATTTCGAAACCATTTATATTCAAGTATATGTCGATTAAATGTGCGAAAACAAGTAGTTGACATCTTGTTGGCGTTAAGTCCGGAAGCATCAGAGGCCATCATCCAACAGGCTCCCACCCAACATTTCGAGTGGGAGGAAGGATGTTTCTGGGAAAGCGTCCCCGCCCCTGACAACTTTGAATTTCGCCGTGCAGGAGTCGGAGAACTTGAGAACTCTGCGGTGAAACGAAATTAGAGCCTCGCGACTGAGTAAGGTAAGGCAAGAGGCAAAGGCAACTGGTATACGAGTTGTGAGAAGGAAGAAGGAGAGGGAGACAAGTGCGCGCATACGAACAAGTTATTCGCCTCTCTCAACCAGGCAGACGGACTGTTCGACAAGGCGTCCTCTTGACTCCCCTCGAGGAACAACCTCGTGCCAATCTAACTTGTCGCTCTCGCGAGGTCCTTGCCAGCAGAATCCGCTTTCCCGATAACCTGTCTGTGCTATAATACACGGCAGAAGATCTTAGGCACAGCGTGCTGATGTTACGTCTCTATATACGCTTTCCATTCTGGAGATATAACGTTCTGCACGTGACAATCGATCAGTACAGTCGTTCTTTTTTTCCTTGCAATTTCGCATCATCTTCATATATCAGATGGAAGTCACTATTTTCATAAAACTTCTGTTCCTTATTGCACATAATCCGGCTTCAGGATGGCAGTGAAGGAGTCATTTCTGTTGCGTTGAGATGACAGCTCCTTTTTTTACAGAACTCAATTCTACACACTCCTCTTTCGACATAATTCCTCTTCTTTATGCTCAATCTGATTCATCATATTTCTCATCCTCCACAAACTGCGATATCCACGTCCGAATCTCTGCAATTGGTCCCCCCCTCCCCCCTAATTCTCTAGAAAAAAGGAGTGTGAACAATCGGGTTGTTGCGAAAGCGAAAAGTGTAGGCAAGCGACATGAATGGTAAGACGACTGTAAAGTATTTAGTTGTGACAGCTAACGTTAAAGGGATACGCGAAATTATAGAAGGGCTCTTTAAGGAGACTTGGATGTAACCAAGTTCATCCGCGACAATGATTTTTGATTTTCGCATTTCCTCGCCTCGTTAGAATAATAGCTTTTTACGTAAAACTCCAACGTTAACCTACCGTATTCTTGACTCCCGCGTTCACTCGGAACTTTGCCTTTCACTAAGGAGTATTGTTAATACCGTTAAGTACTTTGCTAACTGCACAGCTTACCAACGGTATAGGAGTTAACCCCTTTTGCTTCTAGTTGGGTACATTTGTGATATTCAAAATAGTCTCAACGCCGTTTACCTCAATAATAAAATGTTGCTTCTGAAAATGAATAAACCACTCGAAAACAAAAGTAGCGTAATTGCGTAAATTCTAAAACAATTTGTAAATTAATAAGATTAAATTGCAGACAATTATTTGCTTGTTGATATAGTTTTCGTAATACTTAAAGCTCGAAGGGCAATTAGAGAAATAATCGTGTGCAAGTTACAAAGTGCCTTGAGAAAAAGAAAAAAAGAAAAAAAAAAAAAAAACAGTTGTTCTTCAAGAACTTGCACTAAGAACTCACGAGCTTTTAGTCCTTTAGTAGTAACTGCACTTGCGATGGCTGTAAATAATCCGTAGTTTTCCAACGTAACGTCAGCCAGCCAGAGATTTTAAGAGTGTAGAGCGCGAGTGGAAACTATACGCTTCGGGTATTATTCGAGTGCGCGTTTTGTGTGTGGCCCGGGTCCAGTAGTAAAGTTTAACGAGCTGACGATTGCGAGTTGCCGAACTCACGTCCGCATATCGTCCGTATACCCTCCACAGCTTGGTTTTGCCTCTTTGTCGAGCGATACTTTTCGTGCCCGCTAGTTTTCTGTCTTCCAGTCATGCGCTTGCCAACATCCAGTTGAACGACGCCTCGTTGCTGTTCGAGTACAGTTACACATCTGCGATAGTTTTTTTCTCTTCCTGACTCAGTCGGATAGGCACTCAAAACTCGGTATTGTTCTAACCTCGAAAGTGCCTTTACAGCTGCGTGTTATACATTTTCTCGCTTTTCCTCATTCTTTAACTCGAGTCACTCGCGATTCCTGCACTAAACTTCCACTCAACAATTTCAAAATGATTTATCACGTTCCTCTCACATCCTACGTACTTTAGTGGAAACGCAATTATTTGACGCACCTCAGCCTCAGTCTATCTTCATCCGTCTCATGGACGTGATTCAACGGAAGCGACAACGGGACACTCTCGCGATAATCGCTTGCGAGGCTTGTTGAATAAATTGGATGCTCTCACCCCGTGTTCTCTATACAATCCTCAGGATATCGATTACTATTTATGTCGCTCAGTGTTCGCCAGCCAAACTCATTTTATACCGAAGTCGATAACGAAAAACTGTCCTGCACACTGTAGAAAAATGCGGAGTAAAAATCGACAGCGCATTTTTTACAGTGCACATTTTACGAGGGTGCTCTTGCGCCTTAATGAACGAGAACCAACTCCTTGTGGGTTAACTTGTTCTTGAGGTAGAAAAAAATTAATTGTCATCGTCAAAGGGTAGATGCACCAATTTATGACTCATTGTATCACTGTATTATAAAAATATCTCGCCGCCGGCGTCTTTGGGGAGCTCCCCAAAGCTCCCCGCAAGCTAATAAAGAACCCTATTGCATATATTTTATTCTCGTCTGCCATTTGACAATTAATATCAAATATATTCTGATTGATATACTTGCTAACACAAATTATCATAGTTGTTCTTTAACATGTATATATAATAATAATATACCGAGTACCGAATATATTAAAAATATGGCTCTCAATAACTACGTTTTATCAACGAAAAATAGATAAAATAGTATGAAGGAAGTCTGTGAAGCTTTTTTATAGCCAAGAATCGTGTTGGTTTTTAAAAAAAGGAATCTTAAATATGACCACAATGGTTGCAGCATCTACCCTAGTTACGGTATTTAGTATCGTCGAGTAACCGTGTTTCGCGAGATTGCCCAAGTCGCTATCTCGACCCCCTCCCCTCCCCCTTATACTGTCTGTATGTAGCGTTTCCCTGGCGTATAACATTAGCCGGGCCTCGACGTCAAGAGTTCTGTGAAGCGGCTATACGGGGCGTACCGGAGGATAAGAGCTTCTGGCCGTTATTAAAATTTGCCCAGCCTGTATTAGAGCACTGCTCGTTCACTCTCGAGACAAGAGGAGCGCGGAGGCCTTCCCAACTACGATCAAATCCACGTTTCACTCAGCTCCGAACGCTAATTTCAAAGTGATTCGCTTCTCAAACGCACCTGGCGCGCCTCAGAGACGGAATCAGCAATCGCGATATTATTTCTCTTGTCAGTGGTAGAAAGAATAAGAAGAAAGAAAAAGAAAAAAGAGCGTACATCTTTGAAATTTATAGGTAATTGTTTATGAACGTCTTTGGTTTAATTATCAAGAATAATTCATTTCACTTGTATTTTCTGCTCCTTACACGCTCAGAATAAATCCAAGATAATTAAAAAAAAAAAACGGAGAAAAATTATAACTGCGAAGTTTTCATCATTCATTACTCAAATTTTGTGAGATCCACCTAGTAATTAAAAAAATAACTCAATATAATTGCAGTGAATCATACCGTTGTTAGACAAAATTGACGATTTAAAAAAATTGTTGTAAAATGTAGAAACATTTGTTATAACTGTAATCTACGATCACAGTAGTACACTCGAACTCACTTTATATGTATCTAAACGAGATCGCGCAATCACGAATGAAAAAAAGTAAAATAAAGAGCGCAATCGATTCGTTTAAAGCAATCACACGTGACTCGCTATTTAATTGTTGGAACGTCAATGTGTATTGGCATATATGCACACACCCCTCCACGCGCTACTGAATTAAGCCGTTATTCAATGAATATATCCACGCAGCACATTACAAAAACAGTTACACACTGGTCAAACTGGCCAAGACAAACAACCGTGGAAACAATTTATGAACGATACTATAGAGAGATGACGCTGTGATTGGCTGATATCGCTTGCCGATGTTGTTTGCTTCACACGCAATTTATTCCGACCTTTACAAACATACATACACTGTTGATAGTATTAATACCACACACACACACACGCACACCTCTTCAATTAATTCATACACTCAGAGAAATCGTGGCGAATCTGGTAGTTTTTACTTTATAGTTATTAAATGACAACTATTAATTGTTGCCTCATGTGATTATTTTTATGTTTTTACTAGCATTTTATTATAGCTCCCTGTAGTTTTGAAAACTTCACTGTAAAAATGTTTCTTATCAAAATTAATCTACTTTTATCGGAAGTTTTTATACATAAACAGATATATTAAATTTAATTTAATAAACGGCATATTAAACCCGATAAAAAAAAATCATGTTTAATATAAAAGTACATTAATATCGATTTAAAATTGTGAATTAAATTTTATATGCCGACTTATGGATAAATATTTTTGATAAAAGTAGATTAATTTTACAAATATATTTTTACAGCTGGACGTAGGAAAAAATCAATATCTGAAAAATTAACAAAATTTCGAATCTCTGATTTTTTTTTTTTTTCAAATTTTGGGGAGCGATTAAATTGTTTATTAAAGAAAAAGAGACAAACATTTTAAAATTTGTACAGAGAACTTTTAAAATTCGGGCAGGGCATTTTTAAAACTTACATTATTCATAAAATGTACTACAAAAGAAACTTTTACCATCGTTTCGTGCCTTAACTGGACGCGATCTGATTGACGTTAACCCAAACTAACCCGACTTCAATTCTCGTATAGTAACAACGTAATTATACGAAATTTGTTTATTTAATCATACGTTCTTTTAAATAATACATTCATTGTTAACGTATCTACTAACTTAGTTACGTTAACAATGAACAAAAGTTATAGCGAATATAAAAATAATCGCATCAACTACCAACAAATAGTCATCATTGATAAATATTTGCCAGGTTCTACCACAATTTCTTTGACTCTAAGACCTGCACTTGGTAAATCACCACTATCTTTCCTTCACTTATTTCTCTCTTCGCTTTTTTTTTCTCCTCGGAGAATATCGCCAACTATAAATAACGCATCGTTTTAGAGACTCTGTCCACTATCGACAGGTTATCCGATACCCACCTTATTATTATTTTTCTTTACTCATTTCCTTCAAACATTTTATCAATTTAACTTTTCTGAAAAATTTCCATACCAACCATAACCACGTCGACAAAAAAATATATTATATATCCCTGGTACATGAAAAATCTATACACACATACATCGACCAGTCAAAGCAGGGACCACGTGATTATGTCTGAGCTGGGAACCACGATTTTGCATGGAGCACAAGTCCTCGACGTTCTCCAATCGACTCCACAAAATTCCACTCATTCCTTCGCCCTAAAACATTTTCCGCCGTCTCCCTTCGCTAATATGAATAATAATGTGATTCGATCGTGAAAGAGTCACATTGTTACTGAGCATAATCGAGAAACTTTGACACGAGGTCTTGGATGAAAAAAAAAAAAAAAAAAAAAAAAAAAAAAAAACGAAAGGAATTAAGCGGACATTTATGTTTAACGCGGCTCGTCGAACAACGAATCGTTATATGGGTTGAGGGAATTGCACCGAGAGACTCTGGAAAATGTTCTCGACGAACCAGGCCGAAGCAAAACCTGACGCCCGAGAAGTGTTGGACGAACGATGAATAATCAAGGGCTTCCTCTTGAGAATATAATGGCGTTCTCGGGGACGCGGATAGAATGTGACGTGCCACCTCTACGAGAGTTTTTCCTAACGCGCTCTCTCATCGACTTTTTGATTTTTTTTTCCATAACATTCGGATGAGAGAGATTTTTCTTATCGTTTTTTTTTTCACCCCTACGTGTGAACTTCCGGTATCAAGAATGTTGTCCAGCTCTTGTATGGATAAACACGCGATGAAAGAGCTTCGCGATCTGGCGCAAGGAATGTTAGAACGTGACTGGGAATAACGAGTTCTGGGTTAGGTGAGAAAAATCGAGAGAGCCAGACTGCAGGAAGAAGGCGCCAATGTCGAGCTGTCTTTGAGAAAGAGAAATGAAATATGCTAGAGAGCATTTTTCTCGATACTACACCCTGCTTGCTGTACAGAAGGGAATAGCGAACTGCTGATAAACTGAGACAGACTTTTTACATTTTTATGATTGATTACTACTATTTTTTTAATTCTCGCCCCGTGCATCAAATTGGATATGCTCCATCTCTAAAGTGTAACAAGACAATTATTTAAAGTTCATGAATTATGTCACTTACTTCAATTTTTAATGTACATAATTTTTTCATGGAATCACCCTTAATTGAATTGGAATTTTCATTATTGTAAATAATATTTTTTTTTTTAAATTAAGAAAGGAGATGTAAAATAATATTGTAGACTATAATACATGATGTATAGTGGTCGCGTTACAAGTTTGCGCAAGCTCGATTCGCCATTCGCTCTGTCTGTTAAGGAGTCGGAGATCGCATTTTCTTCAGGTCTCTTTCTCGACCTTCCTCCCGGTCACTGCGCGTTCGCTTTATCACTACTCCTCTGAAGGAAGAAAAGGGCCTCGGTAGTCCCGCACAGAGATACTATTATAACCGGGCGTTAGAAATCGCGTCGCCGCGTCTACTGAATGGCCCCACAGAGGCACACAGAGAAAAACGATTTATCTTTACCGCTTGCGAGAGCGCACGTTCTACCGTTCTGAGTTCTGAGGATAAGGACCAAAGTACTGAGAGTAAAAAAGAATATGACGGCTTTATTCACGGGATATACTCGCACCCCGATGTCCTTCAACTCAACGAACCGGCATCTCGCTCCTCTTCATTTTCCCCTTTCGTTCCGCGATGCGGCGTTCACCACTAAATTCACGATTGTTAGCAGCTGTCTTAGCCCTCCAACGACGACACAGTATTATCTTTTCGAAGACCCTCTGGATTATTTATTCGCCCACATAAAAGAATAATCTCTGATGAACCTGGCTATATAACAAAGGAGTTATTGTATTAGAGGCTTTCTTTTAATAGTCCTCTGCTTCCCCCTGCATCTTGAATTATGGTTAATCTCCTTAAGAGAATCTACATTGATATATATTTCAAAAATTGTTTCGGTTAAAAAGTCATTTCCCGTTGGATGTAAAAATAAAAACATATTACTCTTGCAATCAGCATTAAGGGGTGATGCTAGATTATCTTGTTAAAATTTCGAAAGTTCGTCTGCATCAATAAAATAAAAAATAAAAATTATGTGACAAGGTGGAGAATTTTGATAGCTGATCGTAAAATTCTTTAGGTATTTTAATGATAATAAATTAGTTTTTCTAACGTAAATACAGAAAGTTTTATTGAAATTTCTGGTACATTTATCGATACCATACAGATACGATAGCGTCTGTCTACCTGGTAATTTTTCCCACGCGACATCTTTTATCTCAGGAATTTTGTCGACAGGCCTACCGTCGAAACAATTTTCTCAAAAAATCTCGAATGCTAATTCCCAAAACTTTTTATACGATTTACTAAAAAAAAAAAAAAAAAAAAAAAAGGTTAAAAAAGAATCCTGTCCAAAATCCGTGGAGTCGATTGTTGAGCGACGCCTCCATGCCATCAGCCACAGGCGAGTCCCCACTCTTCGAATTCTCCATGAGGCTCCCTCGGCAATCGGTAGCCATGAACCGACGCCGACGCCGTGCCGGCCTCGCAAACAAGACTTAAAAAACTTGGAATCGATATACGTCGTATAGATTAATTAGTACGATCTGCTGGTTTTTCCTGCAGGCTATACAACTCTATATGCAACCTATGCCTATAGTTGAAGCCATTGCATGCTGGACGATACGTCGAAATTGCTTCGGCGAGAGTACCGACGCTCATCTCTTTCTCCCTCCCACGCTTTTCTCCACATCTACCGTTGCTTTTCTACCTCGTCGAGTCCGAACTCCCGATTACCATCATACCTGTAGTCGTCGTGCAGCAACGAAAATCGCCCCGGAATCCGGAAAAACGTTCAGACCGGAAATCGATGGGAAAACGGTCGATTTCCGATTTGAATTTCGTAAATATACATCCAAATTCTGGCTTTCTATGCTCTTCTCTAACCAAATTTTCACTTTTCATTTTAGCTATCAAATATAGAGTGCGACTTAAGTTGAATATTAAGTCCAAACTGATACAACAATTCAAGTTTAAATTTAAGTAGAATTTCGTTTTTTCTTTTTAATATTCAGAGATTTAATTCCGATCTTTGAAGAAAAACATTATTAGCCCGAAAAGGATACAGCCATGACTGTTGAATTTTCGTATTTATTTAATTCTATTCCCACGTGTTTGAAGCTCTCGTTTATCTCGTTGGAGCATCATTGACGACGATCATCCGCGTCATTGGAGAAGTCAGCGGATCGACAATACTAATTCATCATATTTGCATTTGTAGTTACGCTTTTATATATTTATTCTATATTATTACTTTTACTATATATATATATATATCCATGCATAGATTTAATTGTTACTATGTGTAAGCAGCTATGAGCTTCGCTTTTTGGAAACGCTACAATAGTTTAAGAAAACGTTTTAATAAACGATGAAAAATAAAATATATATATAGAAAAATACTGTAGTTTTGCGCGCAATTAATAGTGGAGAATAGAAAAAAGAGTGAGTACTCGCCAAGCTAAGCTTAGGCTAAGTTCGTATTTGCTTCGCATACACTCGAACTTTCGTATCTTTCAGATCCATGAAATATTTCGATTTAATTACCGATTATGAATCTTAGCTTGTATAGATATATATTAGGACCAGTGCAAGTTATACTTAAAGCAGTTTTAAATAAGACATTTCTAATTAATTTTTTTTTTTCTTTATTTCCTGCTTACCTATTTCCTTGTTTTTACTTCGCCAAAACTGAGAGAAGCACCGTTTGAACGAAAAATTATTTCCGATATTTTTTTTTATATAAGCAATTGTTACTAGCATTTATATTTAATAATAGTAGTAAATATTTTATCACAATATTTAATATCCGAATGCTTCACTGGCAAATAAACCTGCGATGATCAATCGGTGGTGTAACATAATAAATAATCATGTTCTGAATTTGTTCGAAGAATATTTAACGATCGCCCTTGATACGACGTATTATGTGCTTGTTCGACCTAAAACGGAAAAAAGGAATGTTTTATTTATATGTACGGTATAATATTATTCCCGCATGTCCGGGCGTATCGACTCTGAGGATATGGACCATATAATGTCGTCGTTCATGATGTTATGTGCATAGGTGCGATATCACAGCCAGCCTATCTTACGTACATACATATATACAGTACAGTAGAGCTCAAGCCATTTTCGCATTTCGTGCTCTCGGAGATCTACGTATATCGATATACAGTATACCAGTAGATACCGCTGTTTCTGCCTCGGCGACGACACTGGAATTTCGCAATTTCTCCCTGTTGTTATTCGCCATAAGCCGTAAAACTTTCAAGATGCCTTGATCTGTAATAAACGGAATATATATCTACCGTATCGATGAAAATTTCTTTTCATCAACACGGTAGATAGAAATTATAATTTCTACTTTTTTTTCCCTATCTATATCATTTTTTCTGCGGATTTGTATTTCATATATTACACTGGAATAAAAATAAAATGTCATTGACTGAATAGCAATTGTTGCAACATATAATTTTGATGATTTTTGGATCCCCTTAAAAGAGGTTCGTGCTCGAAATATTATAAAACCTAACTGAAGAGTCGGGCACTTTGAATAACTACAATCCACAAACGTTTTTCATGCGTTTACACTGCATATGGAGAGCTCGGCACGCGAGTGGTAAATCCGGTGAATAGAGGAATATTTCCTTTTTTTCGTGGCAAAGCAGACACCTCGCCATTTCCACCACCTTCGCACTTGCTGCTTTACACTTTGTGAGAAATAATAGTCGTGATGATAAAGCCTCGTGTACGTGAAAAAGTTCGCGAAATAGCGAAACTCCGAGAGGTCTATTTCTCCTTTATCGCGCATATATATGGGGCAATCCACACCATTTCCACGTGGGTCAGACTCTCGACCTCTCGGATTTCGTTCATGATTTTTTATATTATTGTTTCACCTCTGAAAAGCACTCAGATTTCTATTTTAGAATTTTTTTCTCTAAATTTCACTTGTTTATGATTATTTTACATATAACATTGTTCGAGCAACAGTGGATTCTACCAACGTTTTTCAATTTTCTTTTTGGTCTAAGCTTGAAAAAACAGAAGCGAACGCCGATCAACTCTGGATGTAGATTTAACATTTTTTTTATTTGGCACAGAATTTTTGAGAATTTTTCAGATTTTTCGATTCAAGCCAAGGATATGTTAGTTTTAAAAAATCTCAACTCAAGTCAAATTTAGGGGAAAAATATCTAACAAATAAACGTAACTGCTTTTTAGAGTTGGAATACTAATATAAAAAATTGTGGACCAAATCCGAGAGGTCAAGGGTCTCACCCAGGTCGAAATGGTATGGATTGCCCCATATGTACTTTGTCCGTTGACGTATACAACTAGAATGGAGTGCCGTGGTGTATCGTGGAGTAGCGTAAAAAATGACTGTCCTCTTTCGCGTTTCTAAAAACTGAGAGAAAGGCGTCCGAGTATGTACACCTGTTGCGGTTATCTCTGCGCGTATATACCTCGTACGTTATATTGCCAAGCGAAGCTCTTCTCTCAAGTATTGCCTGCACCCTATCTTGGAGTACAACAAGGCCTCGATGGTCTCGACAGGGAGATTTGCCAGCGTCGTGTGTCATCCCCCAATTTTCCTCGTGTGCACGGAGAAAAATATCTGCCACAACCAACTGAATAGTTAACTTGTGTTTCAGAATTTTCCGAAACATGTTTAACCATACTTTTCTTTACAGTTGATTTTGGCAACTAACTATTTTTCTCCATGTGCATCTCTATTTTCAACTCGGAAAAAAAATAAAAGGCAATTATGTACTTATGTGATTTTCATGTATTTTTCACATCCGTCGGTTTTCCTTTTTTTTTCCCCACACAACCTTTGCCAAAGAAGATGTCGACGTTCTTGAATCTTATCGCCACTTCTCCTTTGGCAACTTATCAACTTCCCATCCCACAGCAACTTCCTTTTTCAATTCTCAAACTACGCACGTATACATGGTATTATCATTTCGTGTACGTACAATTCAAAGTTGGCAAAATATTTTTGGAATAAAAACTTTTAGTGTCGTTTCGTCGAGTTATTCGCGGAAAGGCGTTGCAGTGTACGTGCAAAGTGTCAAGATAAAAGTCGCAAGCTCGTTATTTATATTACGGATTAACTAGAATATTTTCAAAGTATATATTTCTTTAACTCCTTAGTATTAAACTATGTAAATTCGACATAAATTAAGTTTTCCTGTGACGACTTACGGAAGTTTCCTAGCAAAACTTTTGGCGAGCAAAAATCTGTCAAATCATTTTTAAACTCTTCAACTCAGATACCACACAATTTCTTCTAAATATCATAAAAATATAATTCCACAAGAGAAAAATGATAGAATTAAAAAAATGCAACATATCATGAAATTTGAAGCGCTCGACCGATTTGCGTCTAATTATCACGAAAAGAGAGCTTCCCCTATGATGAAGCAAAATAGGACTTCCTATGTACGACTGTCTTTACAAACTGTTTCTCTGTACACACTGCACTCGGTTGAAAAATACATGTAAATGAGAAATAAGAGAAAAAGGAAAAAAAATTGCAAGGTTAATCCTCCGCGTTATCCGCGTATCCCGGTACTATCTCATTATATCAAATATATGTGCTAATGGTCGATAAGAAAGTTAAGGATAAATAGTTGTTGAGTGACAATAAGAAGAGACGAGAGGTTTCAAGTGTGTGCGTAGCAGGTGCTTTATTCGGATGCGCTCTTACTTGTGTGCCCCTCAACGCAACTCTGCAAGCCTCGAATGGTGAAAGAATTGCAGTGCGTATGAGTGTGGGCACTCATGTAAGACCACGTACCGGAAACATATATATCTATATATACATCTACTCCTTTTTTTTACGTATATACGATACGATATTAAAGCTTTCAAGCTTCATTGTTATTTATTTATTATTATATATATTTATCGTTAATGTTTTTTCGATACATATATCTTTATTATATGTATGTGGATATTGTATATGTTCGCAATCGGTCGAACTGCGAAGCGAGTGTTGTTCGTGCTTTCCTCATTGCGCTTTATTGTCGTCATAGAATTTCAATACGTTTTCTTCGTTTACCTACATTATTATTACAAATATGTTCACTTTTTATTTTCGATACGTCAACACACATAATGTAGAAATTAGATGATATACGTATATAATGCGTTAATACACCTGTCGAGGCAAACAGCACGAGGGCACACGTTTATTTCCGTTCGACGCTCGTTCGAACATTGTACCATATATATATATATATTTTTTTTTTTTCAGCGTTTCTTCAATTATCGAGATTATCGACATCTTCGTTTTGAAGAAACCTTGAATAACTTTTTTTTTATGTTACGTACTTTAAGCGTCCGAGTGCGTGAGAAGCGAGCTTTTAAAAACGTGGCAGCGGAAAATTATTTGTCATTTTTTACTCGAGATTTTTTATTGCCGATATATTGAACTAATGTCACATTGAAACTAAGTCGATCTCTAAACATCTTTTTGACAATTTAAACTTTTGATACGTCAATTTTATGACAGGAAAAGACTAAATATTAAAAAGTAACGTCCAAATATGTTTTTGCAGCTTTCCTTCGAATAAGACCAGTCTGCGATTTCTCTGACTGACGATTAGAGTCAACACGCAGCGCATTGTACAATAGATAAATTAACAAAGCACTCAAATGAGTGTTAACTATTAATTTATCGGATAACGGTGTGAAGCGGCATACGAGCGGACATGCTGTAGTCGATATAACGCGTAGTATATGGATTTTCTGCTGCTGCATTGACGAGAGTTGCCGCTGCTACTGCTGCTGCTGCTGCTGCTGCTGCTGCTGCTGCTGCTGCTGCTGCTGCTGCTGCTGCTGCTGCTGCTGTTGCTGCTGCTGCTGCTGCTGCTGCTGCTGTTGCTGCTGCCGCTGCTGCTTTTGCTCATCGCACTCGGACCGCACGCGAAACCATCGAGCAAAGCGAGCCCGCGGCTATCGATGAATGCACCACATGGCGCCTGTGTGTCTATGTTGTGTGATATACATATATAATAATATATAATATATTACCTTGAACACTCGTCATCGACGACTCTGAATTCCCTCTGGAATATTTCACATGTACGAATTCCCGATTAAATCCTCACCGCCATTCAGAAACTAATGCGCTGATATCTCCATCCACCAACTCCCACCACCACTGCCCCTCAAAATGTTAATAATAATGTCATCACGGTTTATCGTTGTTGCATGTATCAGTTGTTCGTCGTCTCTCGTCGTCGTTTAATACTTTTTCATACTTGTATTTAATTATTATAATTGCATGAACAGGAAATAAGTTGTATACAGTATATTATATTATAAAGTATAATTAAGCACTGCGAGCTGCATGAACGTGACATGTTTTAACGCCAACGGCACTTTTTCACCTAATATACATTTAAAAAAAAATATTTTTTTTTTTCGAGTGGTAATCGAAGGCCCCCGAGTACTGATTAGCGGTGCTATAAAAGTAGCATTTATATTTTCCTCTTATTAAGTAGATATAGAAACTCGCTTCTATTTTCAATCTGACAACTCGAACGAAAAACTCGCGTATTTGCTTTGTTATTATTTTATTACGGGAAATCTATTTTAAAGAAATCGGATATCCGAAGACATGTCTCAATTAAACGAGCTATATATGATATACGTCCTATCTCGTGTAATAAGAATTTATACAATGGTCTTACGCTTGTCAGTTGACTCGCCAAAAGAATTCGGGGAAAAAAAATCCGAGCAGCGCTTTTGTCACAAAGCTAGACGTCGCGTTGTCAATCTTAACGAAATACGGGCTGGTATAGGAGAGACGAAGCCTTATAGCTAGAGCTTGACAACGGTGACGACAGCTCTTGGCGTCCGGTCGACGCCGGTGACGTCGCAGGTCCGCTTCATCCTGCCCGTGATTTCGCAATTTTACGTGAGATTGCATCCGGCATCTGCACAGCATCTTCTTCTTCGACGGCGTCGTCGTCGTCGTCGTCGTCGTCGTCGTCTCGTCGACGAGACTTCCGTCGCACGTCGTTACTCGCAGATGCAGTTTTTAATAATTCTCTGCCGGACGAGAGAAAACCGGAGACTATCAGACCTTGAAGATAATGTTGGAAAAAAACGAACGAGCGAGATATTCACTGAAAAATCTTATATCTGACATTCTGAGTTTCAGAACAAAAGAAAAATAGCAGCGAGTGTCCACATTTAGTTTAATTCTGAATTATTACGTTACAATCTAGAGCTATGATATATATTTATTATGGATATGAAGTGCATGAGCACGTATCAGCGACTTCCCGAATGCCCAAGAATACGTATATCTTAATCAAATTTTCAACTTGATAGCTCGATCTGGTGCTCAACTCGGAGGAAGGCGGTGACTTGTCCGATTTCATCACAAACGGAGAGTGGTATCTCATCGGTGAGTTAATCTGAACGCTCGCCTCATTGACGATGTGCCATTTATCGATTTTTCAAGGCATTGGATCACAAGTTTATTTGAAAATCTTTCATTTTTTAACAAATAAAAAGACAACATTTTTTTTTCTTAAACCACAGAAGTTCGTTTATTACAATATAATTCTAGTAAATCACTTTGTGCCTGCACGGGTCTTCATTATACAGAATGTTTTTTACGACAGACAATGTCGAGCCTCGTACGAATATTGAAGGGATTTCCAATCGTCGACCATTCGATGAATCCCATCGATCGTCGGAGGGTCTCGAGACGAACGACAACCTACTCTCAACTCACTTATTTTTCTCCCTCTTTCTGTTGCCAATAACTGTGTGTGTATATATGTATATATTGCTCTCTTCAGGACACAAACCGTGACATCGTTTCACATAAAACTAGGGTTGCCGAATTCGCGATATCCCGAACGAGATAACACGCCTCGTAGAACATTCTCCCTCTTTAACTTACCACGAAAAATGCTACAGCAAATAATTCGTTTCATTCTTTAGCCGTGACTTGTTCGTCGAAAGAAGGGGAGAAAAAGATACCAAGTGGAATAAATTGATATAATAAATTTGCAGATAATCCGATTGCTTCTGGGTAGAAAAAAAAAAAAAAAAACTTGAGGCAACGAAGGAATGCCTTTGGAAAAATGAGCATGAACGATAATAATCTCGGCAGCTCTGGTGTCATTGAGATTCCTCGGGCGGTCAAATTACTTATCTTACAAACATATACACCGTTAAAAAAATGTGAACGAGATGGAAAATTAGTTTTCTATTATATTTCGAAAATTCGGTAGTTTTAACACACAAGTTTAGTAATATTTTACTTCGATTGCGTAATAAATGTAACAATTAATCTTGTAAATGAAATTCCTGGCAATTAAAAATTGCAGATATTTTTAACAATATACGCTTGTTTTTTATTTTCTCGTTCTATAATCTCGTATATCACGTTTGTCGAAAACAATTTAAAGCTCTCGTTGTGATTTCATCAATTTTTCAGGAATGCCGGGCAAGAAGAACACGATAAATTATCAGTGTTGTCCAGAGCCTTACGTCGACGTTACCTTCACAATACAGATCCGCAGGCGGACACTGTACTATTTCTTCAATCTAATTGTGCCGTGCGTTCTTATCTCGAGTATGGCACTACTCGGCTTCACCCTGCCGCCCGATTCCGGCGAGAAGCTCACCCTAGGTAAAGTAACCCGCTCTGCACGTTACGCCTGCAAACAAAAACTACCCGTTTCTTTTATCACCTTTCCGCAATTTACGGTTGCCACACGAAAAAAAAAAAACGTATATATTGAAAATATATTTTATGAGTCGCAGTTTATTAACCTTCCTATTCAGATTATTCTGTTTTTTAAATTTCTTCTGGTAACTATTTTTTTATCAACTTTTTTTTTTATTCTCAATTTGAAGAATCACCCAGAAGAGGTAAAAATAATGGTTTTTAAATGAAGGAACTTCTTTTTCGCTCTTTAATATAAAAACCCGTAAAGACAAGGTACTAATTATTTAGTACATGTGACCATTTTTTTCTTCATTGTACCAATGACAAATATTTAAAACATCGCTAAAGGAAATCGCTTGAGTGAAAATTGAGTTATTTAATTGGTCCTAAAATATTTTTAGATGTACTTTTTTTTGTCGTGTGATTTTTATTATTATTGTAACCCTCTCTCCCGAAATATATTTATCCCAATTCAGCATCCTTACTCGTCCATCACTAACGTCAACCACCAAGTATCTAGAATACTGTAATACACGCTATCCTCTCGATATACTATATTAATTAATAATGACTGTCTTGAAAGTTTGTCACATTCCAGCGCACACACACACACCTTACTACCATAGTATTAAATACCACTACTACTAGTATTCTTATATTTGCTATCTTCTCCGTTCATTTATTCCTTTCGTTTTTCGAATACTGCGTTGAACTTAAAATATAACAAGAACCAACAACGACGAAAATTGAAAAGATTATGAAAAAAAAAAATCTCAAGCTAAGAAGCATAAAATAATCAAAGATTTGTTAAAAAACATTACAATAAATATATGGTTAGGTGAAACGTATGGATGCGAGTGTGAATGCAACCTGGATGTAACGTCTGTAACTGTGTATCCAGTTACAAAGACAATCGCTCGGATGTTCCGCAAACGATATACTCATTTTCCTCTCTTTCCCGAGATTTACTCGAAAAATTCGCCATGCAAAAGTACGGAAAAACGAGCCGTGTAGAACGAGGTGGGGAAGAGAAAGAGGATGAGAGGAGGTGAGGCGAAATCCGTATTAAGATAGGGGCTTGTTTGGTAACATGGACGGACATAAAACCATCGAAGCAAATGCACCGTGAAAGTGTAGTATCGACCTAAGTACCGAGTTAGGTCGGATGGTATGCAGGAACGGTGCAAGGAGGGTGGGTGACAGGCTGGTGTGTTTGCAAAGCATGCACGAATCCGCGCGGGTGCCCCGTTATACACGCACATAAAAGCACACCTCTCTCAACGTTTATAGAACATGTCCACTTCAGCTACAGTATATTCTAGTCAGAGTAACGCACGTACATATACAGGCCAGTTCATGATAAATCAACAGTGCTGTGACAATGCTAATTTTTTCCTTCTAGTATTTTATAGCGCAGTATAAGTACATTTCACACCAATTTCTAGATTTTTTTTCAAAAAAAATTTTCACCGAAAATATTGTTTACTAAAACTGTATCGAAGATTTTTTTTTCTCCCGTATAACTGTATATTCCTTGTTAAAAACCTATTTCTTTTTTTTTTTAGTCTATTTAAGGATCGGAGTGAACCTAGAATAGGATCTAAATGCTTTTATTCGAATTCATTTGAAAAAAAATTAGTAGGGTAAAAAAAATGACTGCAATGTATTTTTTTCCATCATTTGTGATAATTTTAGGCAGACATTTTCATAACTAAATACAAGAAGGAAAAAAAAATATATGCTGTTGATTTGCCATAGGATGCACCATATACACAACCGTATATACATGTACATATATTTACATCAGCAAAATATATTTCAGCTTATTCACATATGCAGTTCGATTCGTGCCAGATACATTGATATACATATATATGGGGCAGTCGGTGCCAATTCGACCAGGTGCCGACACTGAACATCTTTCATATAGTTTATATTTTTTTTTATTTACTCACACTTTTTAAGGCCCGGAGTTGTAATATTAATACCAATGATCATACTTATATTTATAATATCACTTACATCCCAGAATATAAGCATTGCAATATTTGGTTGATTAATAGATAAATAAAAAAATCGTTAGTCAGGAGAAGATAAAAAAATTCTATGAAAAAATCTACCATATTCAATTCATTGTTGAATAACTAAAAATGAAATGTATCGTGTCAAAGATGATCATGGTCGAAGACTGGTCCAATTTGCATAAAATTTCCTATATGTATACACGAATATAGGTATACACATATATATAAGTGACATAACAGGTATATTGAACATGCATCGAACACGTAAGCGAGAATGATGGATTTCCGATAGCTCTTGTTCCCTTGGTGTGCGCCCCTTTTCCAAGCCGATGGCAGCGCATGATCCCCCTCCCCCCTCCTTGCTCCCTCCCTCTCTCGTGGGTACACGGTACATTCCTCGTTCCACCTCGTAAAATTCGGGTCGTACCGTATCGAAAAGACATGGAGAAGCTGCAGCTCACCACCACCCTTCCTACCCCTCTCTCTCCTTCACCGATATTTTCGGTCCTCGAGGCATCTTGCTCGTTCGCGAAGCACCTTACCGGAACTAACCCAAATATACCTTGTGCACAGGTTACGTTTGCGGAGACATCCAAGCGAAGACAGTTTGCCTTATATATCTTAGGATGTACGTGATTTGAATTTCGTCGGCGCTACTGACAGTTTACATACCTGATGCTTTGTGAAGATAGCATTTCATCGCTGGGTTATTTTTCGCTCGATATGATTCTGGATGTAATACGACTCGTCGTCAATTATATCGAGTTTGTCGTTTAATCGAATTTTCATCATCAGTCATTGTGGTTGGCTTTCTGATGTCTATCCTCAATTTAGCGTGTCTTAAAACTATGGAAAGAGTACCGGCGGAGAATTTGTAGATTCAGTTTCGAACAAAAGTGTATATTCATTTATTCGTCTTAAAAGAGACGTGACTTTAATTTACGAGATCCATAGGAAATGGAATAGAGTGATGAGAATTTCTGTCGTCGGAATAGTCAGCTCTTACGTGCCACATGATAAGTTATTAAATCTTGAAACACAAAGAAGTTACAATGAAAGAAGGAATAGAAGAAAATACCCCTACTGTCCGAGGGACGTATCCGCTGAGGTCGAAAAAAAAACTAGCAGCAGCTTTCCCTCCTCCCCTTCCTTTTGTCGTCTTTTCGGCATTCTTCTTTCATGCCGCATTCCTTCTTTTAGGCAGAGAGCGAAGTCGATCTTTCCTTCCCTTTTTATCCACTTTCTCCATCGTTTTCCGTCCCTTGCGTCTTACTTTTTTACTCATCGCATTCTCCTTTGCATTCTCGAGAGCTTGCTCAAGGATTTTTTTTCTTTTCTTTCCCAACGAATGAAACGCACAACTTCTCTTACCGCTGCTGTTGGACTCGTGAGAGTCAGGAAGATTGTCTTTTTCCTTCCTGCAGAGCGAAATTATGAGCAAAGAATGAAAACGTTATTACTTTCTTTGTACCTTCGTAGCACGAGTCGCTGGCCAGTAGTTGGCTTAACGTTCGTTTAGCGGTTCCGGCTCGAGCTCAACAGTGATTTGCGGCCATTGGTTTCAAGAGTTTATGTACTTGTGTGTTCAATGATATATATATATATATATGTGGACTGCTGCGTTATACGTGATCAACCCACACACGGTTTATGTCGACCCCTTCGTAGTGAGTCAATCCCACACGGCAAACAACGCTGTGTAACTATTCGTTATGTAACAACTCACCTGGTATCATAGCTTAAGAACACGAAACAAATGATTTATCGAAGTGCATGCACCGCATTGGACGCTGGTACTTTAACGGTCAATTGGCCACAACTACAAATATCGTGGCACCATATGACTTCCGTCGTTCAATCCAGTTGATTATGAAATCGTCGCGTATATTTTTTGCTGTGTGGGATTTTTCTGCACTGAGTTCCGAGCGGCAGAAAAAAGGAACACCGCCGAGCAACACAACGTGTACATTAGCGAATGAATCTGCTCGATCCGATGATACCCGGTATCTATATTTTACATATGTTAAAGAACAGAAGTATGCAGGGATCATGGAAGAGTGCTCGAGCAGTTGAAAAGGTCAGACGTTCATTTGATACGAGAACTGTAGATGACTATGCAAGCGTTACTACACATAGTAATTCTCGTATCGCGTACCCAGTTGTATACCAGATATAGAGATAGATGTTGTGATAGCAGCTGCGAATGGAAAAATAGAAATGCAAGCACCACGCTAAAGCTCAGCCACTATCGCGTGCGCGATGCAAAACCCTATCGAGTACTGGTGAGCATGTAAATCCCGGGAATGGACAAATGGCAGAGCTGTGCCAGTGGTTCGAAAAATCTGCTGCGTTCGTTTCTGCTTTCCGTGGCTCTTTCTCGTCGACTTGTTTAGATTGTCCAGTTTGTCCGGATCGCATGGCTCGAGCCTTGGTGCAATCCTGGTAAATACTTTGCGACCCCCTATTTATTTGTTTACATACACGCAGTGCGTACGTGCAGTTTAACCGAAACACAGATATCGGATATATTCTTATTATTTTTCTTTCAATCGATTCGCTTCACACTCACAGAATCTTTCCAGGATTTTTCAAATTAATTTTACTAGAAAATAATCGTACGTCTCTGCCACGTTCGATTTCTGTTTAATAGCTAGAATTCGGTACAATGCCGTTGGCCTTCTTCATATACACACAACTTCCAAGCGAATCTGAGGAATCATTGTTTTCAGAAGCGGTTGCACGATCGTCCTACAAATCCTTTCGTTTTCAATGCTTCACCTGATAAAATGAGCACAACAATACGAGCTATGTGCCGACTGTTGAGAATCTCATTGTGTTTCATATGTATCATGAACTGGAGATGCAGTAAGCATTGACAGGCTGACAACTGGGTACATCGAGTTTACGGACCCGAGCATAAATTCAATTGTGGTATTCATACAACGCAGTGGATTCGCACTAGTACGATGAATATACGCGTCTGCTCACAGCTGTAGGGATTAAAGACAAACACACACTTATTCTCTTGTATTACACGACTGTAAGAGTAGCTTCCAGTTCATGTTTCGTAATTGGCTACCGAGCCAATTAGATTACGAACCACGTGGAATTACCGAGTTACTCTCGTACTGAATATCAACATCTCCCCGGAATAGTCTGACACTTTTTCTACTATTTCTCCAACTTTGCTGAGATAAACATTGCAGGCTCAAACAGCGCTTGTTCTTTCTATTAGCGTACCAAATAGTAGGCTATTTAAATATTCGGGACCAGAGCAAAGTGTCGACACTGATCAAAAGACACCTAGATCACTACCAAATGTTTAAATTGTTTTAAACAATTAAAACTAATTTTAATTATCCGCGCTTGTAACACTGTGTTCTTTTAATGTGAATTCCTGACTATTAAATTGCCAATAATTTGTATATCTTACAGTAAAGTCTTCTGTATTCTTTGCTTCCCCGCTTATCCGATGCTGCGATAATTCGCAACTTTCCTTTTACCGGAACCGGAGGCAGCTTCTTCCTGCACTTTCATTGCCCCAAAAGTATCCAAGTTAAACGGAAAACCTGTGGCCTAATATATATATATATATATAATAATTAACTAGCTGCGGAAAACGCGTATGTATACATATCGGGGTTGGCTCGAATAGCTCCATCGAGAGTTTCTCTGCAGTCTCGTATATATTAATGAAATCTCCATGTTATTAACGAGCTCGCTAAGTCTCAACGGAAGACGCTGCAGTTAGGGCACGTGCTGACGTTACCTGCGTCGATGTACATAGTCGATGCGCTACAATAACTACGATCCGCTTAAACTGTGAACCCCACATATGAACCATTCTCGCTGAAATTTTCATAGTCTTACCCTGGCAGACTATAAATTCTATTAATTTTGATTTTTTTTTTTTTTTTTTTTTTTTTTCCGAAAAGCATTTTGAAAAAGGAAACGAATAATTTTTCCGCAAAACGAATTCACAGTACCTGATCATGAGTGAAGCTTGGTCCTGATTCCGAAATACAGAGAATTACTTGTCTGTAAGTGTTATATCGAAAATAATGATGATAACACGCAAACAAGACTAAACATGATTCTTCATTACCATGATAAAGGATCAGCTCGTGCAAATTCATCTTTCCAAAAGACTCATATGCATGTTCACACTGTCTTTGACCATGTTATCCATGAGAGTCTTTGATTAGGAGGCGCATCCACGTTTAGGAAAACTTTGGGCATACAACCCGCTCGACAAATTAACTTAACCGAAGCGTAACTCCATTCTCGGTGCTCGAGATTATCCTCTGGGAGCACGCATACGTGATACACATATATATTGCATTGGATATATAGAGTGCACATTACGTGCAGGTCGTACGGGTCGAATGAACTAGCAAAACAGGATTGCTTCATTGGCAATTTCCTAATTTCCAGCGTTCCACATTTTATCAATGTTCTACAAATATTTAAATGTTCGTAAAAACCTCTAATATGTTGTGAGCTATTTTTTACGTGTACTAATTATCAATTATTAGGCAAAACGTTGATTTTCAAAATGAAGCAATAAATTGTACATGCAAAAAATTTGCGGTTGCTCAAGAGTCGCACAAGCTTCCTAGCTAAAAACAGCTAAATTACCAGAGGACAACAAGCGCATAGCTCAAGATGTATGAGCACAAAAATGATGTAAATTTATAAGCAGGAGGTCGATAGAGTATGGCCAAAATATACCATCCGAAATTTACGTTTCGTGCGGCCTCCACTACGGGGGACTCTCGTCTCTGTAAAATTTACATCGAAGCAGATGATGGAGGGATATATTCACGTCCGAGGAACCGAGTAGGAGTATTTATTGGAAATGTAAATGACTGCTCTGTGGCATACAGGCAATGCAACCGTTTCCATGAAGGCCACAGAATGTCCATCAGTGGTCAGTTCAAGCCCGTCAACGTTATTGCGATCGTTGATATTTTCTCCCGAAAGCACCGTCGTGTGTCAGAATTTCGTAAATCCCGTCTATCCGCAGTAAGGCTCTGTAACAAGGGATTTTCGAAATTAATCCGTTAAGGTACATCTGCATTTGTCGACAAATTTGCTGCAACAGAATATCATTTCTGATATACAAAAAGTTACGAACCAACGTAGATCTATCGACAATGTGTTTAAAAAAAAAAAGTACAACCTACACATCATAATTTACAAACAATCATTGGGATATCGAAGATATTGAGCCCACCGTTAAAACTTTATGCTTGCGTTGATTGGTTGTCAACAAAATGGCGAAAATATTTTTAAAATACTGGAAAATAGAAAAGCCCCGATTAACCCTACTAAAATGATGTGGTAAATTTGTTCTCAAATGTAAGAGGCACCTTAACGCCACAATTGCGAAAAACATGTATGCATTTGGTTATTCGAGTTTTACTACTCCATAGCCCGATTATTTTATTATTATAATTTGATTTTTTAATAGGCGTGTTAATTAAATTTTATCGCAACTAATTGTATCAAGTCTACTAGTCATCGTTTTACGCCACGATATAAGTATACGTGGGGTAAAGTGTGACTTCAATAGAGACGCATATCTATATATTAGTACATTGGACGTTGAATCGTTGGGCTTCGGGCGAGAGAGAGAGAATCCGAAGTAATTGGATCGTTGGCGGTATCCTCCCGGTGACCGGAAGTCGGCGATGGATTTATCGATGCGGTCTTGGCTGACCAGTCCGTTCTATATCTTCTATCCTGCTGTCCGGCTTGGCCACAGCTCGCTTGTCCCGGGTTTACTCGGCAAGTACTTAGCTTTACACACACAGACACATGCATACATATACAAATTCCCTCTATGCCTCTCGATTTCATTCTGCGGTCTCCCGTCATCGCCGCACATTTACATTTTCCAGGCGTAATCAATTTGATTTCACGGATTTGGTCAACATTCTTCTTTAGAATTAAAGTCGCGGAAAATCTTCTGTTTTCAAGAGATAGAATACGAGTAGCTACTCTTTTTTCAATCTTGGTGCTAACGAGATGAAAGTGCATAAGAGTTTGCCATCTCGTTTCTACATAGTCGTTTTTGTCGTTCTCGTGTTTCGTCGGGTGGGTCCCTTGAAATCAGATCTTTCTCAAAGCTGTTTTTCACATCCACTGCTTATCCAATTTTTTGTGTCTTTGTATACGTCCTAACTGCACTACGTACTGTATGTACTGTTTATACCGTGAAAGGCGCACCTCATGGAACCACGACATTGAATTGAGTTTGTTCAAAAAAATGGCAAGGATTTGTAGTGATAGATTGGAGTTGTCCTCGGCGTAGTTTTCCAACTACCATTTCGTAGTCTAAAAATGAATTGTCCCTCTTTGATGTTGAGGTAAATATATGGTAAAGAGAATAGTCATTAGCGAAAGTTTTTCGTTGGAATAAAAGAGAAAGGGAGTCCCTTTCTCTTTTATTCCATATGCATAGTGCATATTAAGTATCGAAGTGTCCAACTATGTATTTTCTAGGTAGTTCCATTGTCGCATTAAATGTATCATTCATAAGGAGGTTATTGACTCGAACAAGTTTTCCTCTTCGATAACAGATTGCCAACCACTTTGCCTCAATTAATTGTAGCTACATGTCATTTTTTCCGTAGTAATCTCATCGTTATCTCGACTGATAGTTATAAGAGGTGTTATTTCAGCCCGCTTAAAAGCGAATATATTAACGCAGGGTAAGTGGTACAGAGACTGGCTCCTTCAGGTACAAATAGACTAGTTATCGATACACATCAATTTTCAAAGAGTCCTTTACGACTTAAAAATATATTGGTATACAGTAAAATCAATATACGGCTTTTCTCATACATGGCTCGTGGCCACAGAGCGACAATCAATCGCCTTCCTGTTTCCACTGGGCTCAGTCAAATTTTACATGATTTTCACTTGTGTACATATTGCATTTTAGTAACTTATCTGGATCACTAGAAAGACAAACTCTTATCTTCTTATGTAGCATAGCAATTGCCACCTTAGCATTTACTACATTTTCTTACCGAGCAGGGTTCTTTACACTGAGAAAATGGTTTAGTAGGAATAATCACCCAACCTCTTGATTATTCATATTTCAAGGCTCCAATGATCTTACAATCTTAAAATAAATGTCCATATGATAACCAGTCTAACGAAATGCGATGCGAGTCTAACGTCTGTACCACTTGTCCAATCTCGCCTAGCTAGTTTGACGGCACATTTAGTCTACATTGTACAACTATACGGTCCCCTCTTTATTTGTATTATTGATTATTATTTAATATTTCAACATGAGAACTCTCGCTTTATCAATATGAACGTGAATATCTGCAGGAGTGACGATTCTACTGTCGCTGACAGTCTTCCTGAACCTCGTTGCCGAGAGCATGCCGACGACGTCGGACGCTGTACCCTTAATAGGTACCAAATATTAATTTTTTTATTTTTTATTGCTGTCGGCGCGATTACCCAAAAAAAAAGTGTATCTCTTACAACTCCAAAACCCACGTAACCCAGACACTTCCGTCCCCAGCCCCCACCACAACACACCCGTCGACAAATCTGTCTGTCTGTATGTCTGTCTTTCTGTATGTTTGCCCGAGCGCAACCCACGGAATTATCCAACGAAAAAAAATCACATACTACCCACCTCCCCCCCTCCTCCCCCACTCACCCACGTAGCTATACCTTATAACTACGTGTGTATAGTGTGTATAAGCCTTCTAATGCAATCTCGATATCTCGATAAAGCGCGTTTCAAGCGCGACGATACTTTTTGAGGGATCTGCCTCATTTTTTTCTGTTTCCTCACCTTGATGTATCTTAAGGATTGATGCGCAAGCCGTACTTTTTCCCTTGACGTTTTTCACCCCTCATTATCGTCGTCGCCGAATTGAATACTTCACCGAAAGTACTTCAAGGAATCGCACTCCATTACTTTGTTCGTCACTTGTTCTATAAAAGTAGAATCAAAAGTTCACGGTAAGCGAGAGATTCAGCAGAAAACGGGACTGTTCCATCAAGCGCCGATTCATAGACTGAAAGGAATGTCGGAAATTTCGAATAAGAGTTTCTTTTTTAAATGAACTTATCCGTAATTTCGACAAATAATTCTGAACTTTTTTTATTTGCTGGTTCAAGAGAATACTTTTATTCGGATTTTCTTACTCTTCTTTCAGTGTCAGATCCATAAAACATACAGAAACACCCACACATATATTCCTCTTCCCAAAATTTCGGGTGAATCATTTTAACGAGACATTAGCTTTCTACAACGTGCATATTTATTAGCGCGTGCGAACGGATGATGGTTTTTTTTTTTATTAGCAATGATAATAAAACGGGTAAAGTGTTCTAAAAGAAAACCCCATAAAACAGACGTTAAAACTAATCACAAAAAAAGCAACAACATAAGAACTATATAAAATGATATAAAAATGACAACAAAGCAGTTTCGTTTATGTAGCTTGTTGTATCGTCGTAAGACCGCTTCATTTATTATTTCAGTAAAAAAAAGTTGGAACTATGTATCTATTACAATACACATGCTACTTTGTATAATTTCTCTTTACTCTTGATAACTATAAGTGTAGACTTAATAATCACACTCTTTTTCTGATAACTTTTATAATTTATAGTTTAATAATTACTAATAATCCTACAATCTATTGACTAGCGAATATATCGCTGAGAAACCACGACGCTTTATCAATTTTTTTGCACTTTGTTCGAATATCTACAGGAACAAAAATACAGGGCGCGCTTTGATATCACGGATAAATCGGTAATTTTTGTCACGATAGGATAAACCAATTAATCTGTCGAAACTCTTTACAGGACGTGCTGTCGCAAGCATATAGCACGTAGGGAAGTGGGTGACAATAAGAGACGCACACACACACACACAGATGCACATGCGTATATACACAGACACAAACGCTTCTGCAATCGATAAGTTATCCGCGTCGATTCGATTACCCGAGGTCCTTTGTCGCGGTTTCTTTAAAAGCTATATTACAGCTTCAGACGGGCCAGCAGCTGTCTGTAACTATATAAAACCTAGCCTGCATACAGGCTTTTTACGATTGATCACCAAATCCTTCTAATGCCTAATTTTACAAAGATTTTATATTTATTTTTAACAAAATATTTAGAGGTCGTTACTGGCGGAGCACAATATTATTTTATTCCATCGTTTTAAAAAATCTTCCGATTATTATAAAGCTCTATAATTATTATTTGGCACCTAACATAACAATGCAGTACTTGATGATAACATAGTTTGAATCATATTTTCGCGAATAATGATTCCAGTCATTGTTATGCGCAATTTTGTAAATGGTAATCGAAAGTGTCAAAGTCCCGAAGCGCAATATTGTAGTGAATTTCCATAATAATTTTTGGAAAATCCCACAATAATTTAGATTAATTTTTCTCCATATAGACCACTCTATATATACACGTGTAAATAAAAATATTTATATATATACAATGCGTACAGCCTACACTGTACAAGTACATAGAAAAAGCTTTCACTAGCTCGCTCATTCGTGTATCCACGGCCCCTACCCAAACGTGTCAAGAGCCGGTGATGAGAATGGATGAGAGTGCGGGTAGCCTGCAGGCAGGAATCCTACCTGCCCGCCTGCTGGCTTTTCCTATATATCTCTTGTTCGCGAGCGGTTTTGAAATTAAAAAGAGAATATCGGAAGTAGCGGCAAAGAGGATAAGGAGGGGAAAAAAAACGAGGTGTCGAAGCGAAAAATAAAACGAAGAGGATCGTCTGTCCTCGTGTTATTTTCCATCGTCGATACTCGTCGCACGCTTTTTACGATAATGTGATTTCTCAACATCCGTCCTCTCTCAACGCTCGATTTATTTCACTACTCACCCGCTCGTCGCGGATTCTGAGCGTCTGGGGGGATCAGCGTTCGCGGTTTTCGAGCGATTTCCGGGCTAAAAATCAGAACGATGCTTCACTGTTCAACTACATTACGCTGTGTTTAATATATTTTTCTTAATACATTTGAGATTAACAGAAACCAAGGCTTTACGATATATTGAAAAATTGTATTCGTGAATCTCTTTTTCCCGAGATGCCAAAGAAAATATCTATTTATACGTTATGCAAGTTCTCTCGTGGAATACATCGAGCCAAAACACCAGGTATTAGATTATAAGGGTCTTATGAATATTAATCGTAATCTTTAGTGGATACCAATGAAAGCATCGAGTGTAGGTGGGAATAGTTTTTTTCCCCTCACTGGACAACTCGGAAATATTTTCTTTTCTTTTTCATTTTCCAGAGTGTGAGTTACAAAGGTAAGTGGAGAGAGTGAAAAATTACGACAATCGTTAACACGAGATATCAGCTGTTTACGAAATTGAGGTCAAGTCTTTTCAAGCTTGCGTTGTCAGCTCGGAGCATTAAAATTTCACTAACATAATCAATTTACGAACTCGTCAGATTAAAAAATAAAAAAATAAAAAAATAATAATTGTCCTATAGCTTCTGTATGCACCACTTCAGGTTGAATAAAAGTGTCGGGACACGTGAAAAAAAATATATTATTATAATAAAGTGACCCAGTTGTTAAAGAATATATATATGTATAATGGAAATCTGCGCAGTTTTTAAATAATGGAAATTGAATTTTTTCCATCTCACTCTTAAGCCCAGCTTGTAAGCAAAAAAAAACACGTAATAACATTTCGTTGACTATTAGAGGGAAAAAAAGTTTGTCCGCCGTATCGTTATATGAAAAGTTTTTGACTCCTGTAGACAGTCCGGTGAAACGAGATAGAATTCCGTCGCCAGTTGGCGTTAACGAGTTTTGGACGGGTTTGAAAGAGAAGTCATTGCTGTTGACTGCCGTGTAGTAAATGTGCGTTAGTTGTCATCCATCGTGTAATGTAGTTGTGCATAATCGTCGGGAATTCATATTTCTGTGGCTTTCACCGTAAAAACTGTCGTGGCTCGTTTCATTATCAGCGAATTCACGGCATCCATGTCTATGTCCCCATTCACAGGCAGCTCACCGTGTCGCGATGGTGAGCTTTTCGCAATGCGATCACACGGAGCTCCGGACTCTGCAGTTGAACGTGCAATTTCTACGTAGTTTCGTATTTGTGCGTGCGGTTTATTTCGTTTATCTAGTCGTTACTGTTCTCTAGAATTTTCGCACATACCACAGTTGTGAAATGTTTAATGTAAAACTAATGTCATTAATTATTACGAAAACAATGAATAACTTAAATTCGAATCCACTAGACAGTAAAAAAAAATTGGCGATTGCGTTGACAATGACGAATTTCAAAACGACCGAGGTGCGTTTGCAAACTAGCTGGCTTCCCTTGGCTATCAAAACGTATCGTACATCAGCTCAACAATTGCATTGTTAAACAGAAGGGTCAATCGGGCATTCAAATTTTAGATTTCGAACGTGTGTGACACACATGTAAATATGGAAACAATAGTGTCCAGTGTGTACTATGAAACTCGCGGGGAAAGCCGAAAACTTGCACTAGCTATCAGGCAACATGGAAATACCTTAGACACGCGACATCCGGAAACTCCGGTGAAAGTTCGCGGTTGTTGCCAACAATCTCGCAAAGTTCAACGAAGGAGAAACGTGAGAATCGTCCGGACCGTAAGAAACCACGAGACTTTCTTCAAATCAATTGTATCGGTGAACAATTGTATCTGTAGTATAGAATTTTCGAGGTGGAAATTTTGAGTTTCATCGGAAAAAGAAAATTTCTTTCAATTCAATGTGGAGTCATACAAAAATTAACAGTTAACGCTGCGCTTTTTATTTCTATTCATAATTAAGTGGAACAAGAATTATGTTGAAAAGTATCTCCGAGCTGACATTTCGTTATATAATATGAGTATGGAATTTATCCTCACACCTCGTAATGAGCATCTACGAATGCAACCGATAAAACTCGTGTGACGATTCTCGTGTCTCGAAAAAAGAAACTCATCAAGATTCGCCGTATATCCTGTCGAGAACACGAGAAAGGATAGCTAGGTATATAATTTAAAAAGAAAAAGGATATTAGCAATTTAAGCACGATAATATATTAATATGTTATATGGAAGATGTAAAATGTGATTCTACGTCGTGACTCTTTGAAGAACTGAACTTTAATGGAGGATTGAGCATGGTGGGGGCAACGACTGTTTCAGGAGTGACCATCTTGCTATCGCTGACGGTGTTCCTGAATCTCGTCGCCGAGACCCTGCCCCAGGTCTCCGATGCGATACCCTTGTTAGGTACAACTGAGTTTTTACAAAGAGGCAAACATAAACGTCGTTGTGTGTTATTTAATAATCACAGAGAACAAAAAGAATCATATTTAAATAAATCATATAAAATAATTTTTCCTAATAAAAACAAAGAAAAAGGCAAATGGTATGCATGTCATTGTTTATCAACTGGGCAACTTTATCAAATATATATTTGCCTACTCTGCCTATTTTTCCATAGGTTCTGTATAAGCCACTGCAGATTATATAAAATTAAGAAAAACTAAAAAGTGTTGTAACGACAGACAAAAGGATAGTTCGAAAAAAAATGGCCCGGTTGATAAAAAATGCTTCGTATGTAAAAATGATGCCCGGATGAAGGAGTCGAATCCCCTTTGGTAAGTGAAACGTATCGGCGAAACGAATCCATGTATTTTTCTTTTTATCAAAGCGATACTGCATATAAACTTATCTATTATGCAACTAAAAGAAAATTCACAGAGAAACGTGAAAATAGCAATGAGATGCAGTCAGCCGGGTAAAGCTCGCTAAAATCAGTTAAATCTATGCGACATTTCGAAGTTGGAAAAGTACGGTGGGACATTGGAAACCAAAGGAGGAATGGGGTGTACGCTGAGGGAGCACCGGCTTTCTCTGCTCTGTGACCGCGCGGCGCCTCAGGAGGAAACGTTTCGCTGATATAGTATTTCATGGCGAATACGACGCGACCACTGGGGAATTCTCCGGATTCTGCTACGTGGCTGAACGGCCACTAGTTCTTCCTGCTTGTGCGAGTGAAAATCGAGAGAGAGACACATTTTTTTCCAAGAACGAAGAGGCACGAGACACGTTGCGGAAAAATCGAACGTATTGACTAAAACGCCCTGGCTATCTGTTACTTCAGCGAGACTAAAGGCCAAGCCATTTCCTGTTTTCAAACCTTTTTACTACACGAGACATGCACTTTCTTTTTTAATCAAAATGTTCTTCCATGTCAAATAATGATTTTAAAAACAAATGTTTAAAAGGCAGACTATAAGGATTTTTTATTTTATTTCGTTACAACTTGCCACAAATGTTTACAATAATATTATCTACTATTCCTCCTATAGGATTTTATAAATTTCAATAAGACACCAACATCGAATTCAGATATTTCAAAAATGAAAAAAGTCTTGTTTCAAATTTTGGTATAAAAAAAAAAAAAAAACTTAATACTCAAAGAATCCTAAGACTATACAACAAAATTTTGGGCGTTGAGCATTTTTTGAAATCCATGTCACGGAAAAAATAATAAACGGATATTAAACGAAAGTTAAAACGGAAAAAACAATTTAGCGTACCAGGTGCGAGTCCCATGTTTCAAACACGTTCCGGCATTATTTTGGCACTGTTTACTTTAAAATGTTTTCAGATTAAGCACAATTAGTCTCACACGAATGACAAATTCGAGCAAATATAGACGTAAAGATAAAACAGCATCGAAAATACGCGCCCAAATTGACATTCGCTCTCCAAAAGTATTGATCGCGCTATGAAAACAAAAAAAAAAAACTATCGTTGCCGTTTTCGTTAAAAGTAACGTTTAGAGAGAGAGTTTAAAAAAAAAGTGCACGTTGAGTCGTTCTCCATTGTCTACGAATTTTTTAAATTACTCGTACAAGAAAATAATGGTAATTTATCGAAGAATTTATAAAGAATTATTATTTAAATTTATTTCTTTTTAAAAAGTAACCGATACACACGGATTCGATAAATTAATAATCCATGCAATATTGAATTCTTCGAATCCTTCATTTCCTGCCAGACAGTAAGATATTAAATTCTCGAGACAAAAAATAATGCCTCGTAATCCTCATCGTTCTCGGAATAAGTTTCTATTAACAAGTCATAATGTTTCAGCCTGGATTCATAAAGAATTAGAAACCCCCGCATTATTAAAAACGGAAGCAACAAAAAAAAGCAGAGAAAATAATTTCTGAATATGACGAATTACGACGTTAAAATCGTCAACCTTTGAAAAAAAAGGCCTTGGCAAATTCATCAAAATCAAATTCTCGAAAACTTTATCGTCTGATGATCTAAAATGCACAAGTCTAATCTTTAGAGAATTAGGGTCGCAAATTTAATTCGAGAAATTGGGTCGTGGTTCGTCAATTCGTCGTCTGCTCCAAAGTCGAATCCAGGCCAAATCATTATAACTCACTCGCGTGACAAAAAAAACAAGAATGTGAGCAAGGTAAAAAAAAGAGTAATTAGACAGTGGCTGAAAGACACGACAGTTTCGCTGATCGATTCGATATGCTACAAGCTCTGCCCTTGATGATTCGCGCCAAACAAAAAATAATTGACTTGTTACGAGCGACTGAATAGATGCTCATGTAGAGAAAGAGTAGATTTCGAGCGTATCGGTTATACGAATTGGGTGTCTCATTTCCCACATCGAACGAAGCTGCGATTGACAAAAAAAAGAAACAAAAAAACAAATGCCTCGAGTACCATCCGTTGAAAAAGAGTTTGTTGCAGTTAACAAAATCGATGAGGGAAAACTGGGTGAACGATATTAAAAAAGGCAATAAATCTAGACTATAATAATGCATATATATATGTATTGTTACAAGCGAGCAATATATATATATATATACGCGTTAATATTTATATAAGCGTTAAATAATATGAGGTATGGAGGAGTGAATCGTTGGAGTGAATGAGCGTCGAACGCTGACGAAAAACCGAGCGCCAACCTCTCAGGATATTTGATAAATTACTAAACTACATAAATATACTTTATTTCTTAAAAAAAAAAAAAAAAAAAAACCTGCCAAGTATTGGTGTCGTGTTACATCGTGTGCATAAACAGCAATGGGGGAAATTGTATGCACTCGGCGTGCTGTCTCTGGCTGTCGCAGTGCATTCAAACTAAATTCTTTTTTATCGTCGTAGCGTGAGAGCGGTTGATTTTTATATTCTAATTTTCTACATTTATGTCTTTGCTATCTATCTCGCTCTGACTTTTGTTGCTTCTTTTATTTTTGGTTTTTCTTTTTTCGTTGCTTCTTCTATCTCTACAACATTGCATAATTTTCTCTCTACTGTAATCTGCAGCGCATCTATTCTGCCCTGGTTCTACTGTATATCTGGAAATCTATTCGACGAGACTGGTAATTGCCTAGCATTTGCGTGCGTTTTTACATAAATCTGTAAGTTTTTGTTATGCATCGGTCATCGGCATTCTTTACATTCTACATTTTTTGTCACAAATTAATATTATCAGATGTATTTATTTATTGAATTCGAATTAATTTTATTAATTTCTCCCTTTTAAAAAAATGGTCACGTTAAAATGTAAAAAAAAAATCAAATCTACCTTGTGATTACATTAATTTTCATATAAATGAATGCTGATGTCCAATTGCTGCTGTGAATCGCTCAGGAATGTTGGATTTTTTTTCCCTCTTGTTCACCGTGCCAAGATGAATTCAAATGCACTTCTAGTGAGTTTGCTCGAGCCTGAGATGCCTATAGTATCCTCGTTTACAACTGGACACTGCCCTGCGCTCCCCTGAATAATCAAGCTCCACGCCCGATTGATTCTCGAACGTGGGTGCATTGTAGAGCCAGGTATACCCCGAGCGCACAGAACAAGAGGTAGAGAGAGAGAGAGAGAGAGAGAGAGAGAGAGCCACGATAAAGAAGAAAAGATTAAATGGATCGAGCGAGAGAGCGAAAGAAAATATTGATAAAAAAAAATGAAAATCGAACGAGAAACGAGAGAGCATAAACGCTTTTTCCATCCGTTCCGGTTAAATACGAATAAAATTGTATTTTCAAATGAGAATTCGCTCGCTCGATCAACTGACAAACACGCGCATATTAATAGTCAGTGTGATTAATCCGACCTGCAGCAGCGTTGATAAAGGTTTTACCAATAGTTTTTCAAAGCACGAGCTTCAAATCTGCAATAAAGTACTCCGTTGAAAATTCAATGTTAAAAATTAACGTTGTGCACAAAGGCCACATAGTGTCAATATTCGAGATAAATTCAAAACTTTCAACATCAAAGTAGGTATATAAAAATCAATGCTATTTATAAAATTCATATTTTTTACATCAAGTTTTTTTTGTAGTGTACTTGTGTCATAATTCGACATTGATTGAATGAAAGAGTAGTTGGTAGGAGTGAAGAAAGAAAGATAGTATGTCGAGACAGCTGTGAGTGGCTGGCAGATCAGTTTCTTCTCTCCAGGCTTTTCTATACATATAAACGAAAGAAGTGGAGAAACTCATGCTTGCGGCCGGTCGTATCAGAAGCACGAGGCCCGCAAGAAAACGATCGTTCCGAAGTCAAGCAGCACCGATCGCTGCTGCTGTATCGTATATCGTACAGAACCAAGAGCAAATGCTTTCTGCCATTCGCTCGTGTGCAATATAAACCAGTCACGTATGGATAGTTTCTACTCGGTTCTCGTCCGTGTTAAGAAGTCGATCCAGTCACTCGTCCATTTGAATAAAATATTATCTCGAGGCTGCACATCCGCCAAGAATGATCTTGAAAGATTCTTCCATTTATTACTTGCACCATTGTTCTCATCCGATTTGATTACGAAACGGTAGTTCTTTTGCTTACTGGTAAGAAAAAAAAAACAATATCCATTTGAGTGAGATACATAAAAATGAAAATGTCGAGGAAATGCTTTAAAGCAAAGTCAATGCCAGGCAATTACCATACTTATTTTTTGATACACGTACTGTTATAAATCCGGTGGTAAGAAAATTAAACAAACGGTGTCCGTAAAGTCCATGTTAAAATGGAAGGTATTCAACGGGTGATGTCAATGTGCATTACAACCTCAAAGCTTTCAACAGATTTTTACTTGGAAACAGGTAAATCAAATTCACAGATATATATGAATTTTGTTCGTGCCGTAATTCTTCATTGATTGCTAAAAAAATTATTGTTTTTCATCTACTCATACCGGGCACAAATGGATTTAAACTTTTGAGGTGGAAGCCGAATAGTTTTAACACACTCGCTTGTATAAATTTAGCGCGGCGAAAAGTATAACAACGCTAAATTAATACTGGTGAAAAGTCGATATGAATCGTTCATTAACAGACTGGATTTTTAACAGTGACATTTCTACCTGTTGTAAATCTACGAGATCACAAGACCGATCAATCAAACAGATGAGTTATAACCGGTAGATATGTGAATGGTGCTTTTTTTTTTCTACGCAAAGGCTGCGCTTTTTATAAAAATGTCACAACGATTATCGATAAAACGTATATCTTGTTTAATATTCGTTTAAAAAAAATGGGTTGTGTCGGTTGTCGTTTTGTTGTCGCTTTGCTATATTCTACGGATTTACATTATTCTGCGACTTTCCTGCTGTACTATAACTACGTATACTTTGTTAAATTTATTCCGTTCGTAATGTAGAACGATTATTGCAAATCTGCTTTTGGTTTTTTCTTCCCAAAAAACGTTATACTACACATATGCACGTCAAGGAATACGCATTTCTTTTTCTTACATACTTAATCACTACTTTCTACACATACAAAGTGGATGTGATCATTGAAATTAACAGATACACATTCCACCTTCATTCACAAAAATATGTCGTTGAAAAAAATAAAAATGTCTCTCAATATTCGCTTCATTTTTATTTCTTTACTGCAATTTTTATGCACCTGCATAATTTCCGAGGTTAATCCTAATCAGTGTCGTATGTTGTAAAAAGGATTAATAATTTGTCCGTTATTTGACACTGTTTGTTGAAAATTATTCACCGGATTTTGTCGCTGAGAATAACAAATATTTTGCTCCAGAAATAATGCGTTAAAATAACTCGATACAATGCTGGCGTTGTGCAGCAAAAGATGAAGAGATTTATTACACAAAAGTGCTTAACATTGTTATACAGGATTATGGGTGACGTTGTTTATTTTCCGTTGCACTTTCGGTTGTGTGAAGTTGAAAAAACGAGTGACACGATGCAACCCTGGGCACACATTGAGAGCCACCCCAGAGGTTGAATGGTGCTTCGTTGGAAAGTAGAATCGAGCCGGGGCTCCCGGAGTCATTGTGTCTCATTTCCTCCGGTATCCGGATCCTCGCTCTTCGCGTCCCGTGATCCCGGACAAAAGGTGGTTCGGGATGAGTCGTCGAGATACAAACCTGCCATAGGGGACTGAAAAATGACCTATCTGCTTGCCTGGAATTCGTCACTGTATCCCGTTACTCGATTTTTCCTTTGTTACTCTTAAACAGTGGCTAAACCAAGTAAAAACGCGAAGAATATAACTTCACCAAGCCCGCGAGTCTTTATTCGTCAGCTTCTAACAGTGCCTGCTTTTATTTTTTCGAACCAACATTTTTTTTTAAAACCGGCTTACGACAATACTGCACATAGAAAATAAGTTAAGGAAAAAAAATTGCGACCGCTCCCCAATGAAAGGATGAGGCAGGAAGTAAAAAATCAAAAATCAAACATTTAGAAAAGCAAAACTACATTCTCAAATTTCACCTGTTTGCGGTGTCAACTTTTTTTACACGTTCAAAATACAGTTTAAAAATGAAGTACATTTGATTTTCTTGCGACAAAGCCTTTTTTGGTCAAAATAAAAAAATCAACATATGTGGTTAAACTTTTCATGTATTTTACATCTAAAAATCAGCGAATATGTTCTTATTAACAAAAATTTTGGTGCAACATAGCCAATTTTTTCAACACTCTAATGTAACTTGAAAATTTAATAAATATTAGAATTTCTCCCTCCGAGAAATCACGAGATTTTGGAAGGGAAGTGTCTCTTCTCGAGGTAAGTGAAGATAATTTCGGGTATTACCGCGCAATCGAACATAATGATAATTGCATCGTAACTGATCTAATCGACAAGGTCCTCTCAGTTCACTATCTCGTGATTTCATAATTATGATTACCAAGAGCGTAGAGAAACTCATAACCCAAGTAATTACAGATCGTAATAGTACATCAGTTCTTGGATTGTACAGTTGAGCGTAGAACTAGTTACCATGAAATAACGAGCGATTTTCAGTTGATTCCCGTGAGAGCTCGCGGTCAGTTCAGGTATCAATCGAAATACACGTAATTGCACCATTTAAACGAGGTTCACCTATCCGAGGATAGATGATAACTTGAACTCATCAAATAAATTATATTACATAACCGTGATGATATCGCCGCTCGGTTACTCCATTACGAGAGTTTCATTATGCAGATCGACGAGCCACTCAACACACATAAACACGCACTCACCATTAACTACCATTAAACATATTCCTGATAATCTCCAATACTCAACCATCCGCTCTCATTAGTTAATATTGATATCTTATAATACTGATTCACCGTGCTGGCAATAATTGGCATGGCTCACCATTATATCTTCTCCGTTCTGTATCTGTCTCTATCTCTCGCTCGATCTAAATCTTTCATGCTTCGTCAATATCTTCTCGCATTAATTGGTTTCTCGCTTTTTTTTTTTATTAACTTTTTACACAGCTGCTATGAAAAAATATCTATCAACGATATATTGTTCTAGTCGTATACGTCTTATATTTTTTCTGTTTGCCTTACCGTGTTTTTTAATTATACAGGAATATCTTAATTTCTTATAACAAAAAAAGGGGCTAAAGCTGAGTTATTTTTTTGTAAACGTATTTTTCGACATTTTGTCGTCATCCCAAATTTATCATATACATAAAATATACAACTTTATTTTTTATATCTACTTATATGAATTCATATTATAGATTCTCATTTGTTATGTATTACTGCGATTTTATTATAAAATTATAATATTAACTTTAATTTCTCATCGGAATTTCATATTTTCGCAAAATTCCGTTTTTCTTTGCGCGGGCGTTTTCATTTATGCTCCGTCACGAGGTGTATGTTAATCCCAGGATACACACTCGTGTCCCACAATTTCCATTTGAGTTTAAACCTGCAGGCAACTCGCACTATTATTCCCTTCTATTGCTGCTCCTGCTACTACTACTACTACTACCACTAATATTCACTTTTCGCCCTCTTGTGCCTGGTTCTGTCCTATACAATACAAGATAATGCCTGGTTCTATACTATACAATACTACAACAGAAATTTGTTTTGTGATTGATTCCTCCAAACATTGCCTGTGACACTATGATTTGCCTTCCGCGTTTACGTTGATTACACGTGTAATGTCGTATGCTGATTGATGTTGGAATGATGTTCACGTGGAGAGATCGAGAACGTGATTTCGCGATGCCGAAGGGCCTTCAAAGACCGGACTAAATATCATCAATGTTGTCGTTATTAATATATGCTTTGGTGCATAGCGAGAGTGAAGTTGTAAATTTGATATTGTACGACAATAAATCATAATCAATATCGTCGTAAAAATATTTATCGTGCAGATATAATAATTATCGTATTGTGCACGATATTATAAATGGATATGAATATTTGATCAGTCACAGTTGAGTAATATTAGTGTCGTGCTCAATAATCGTGTTGTTTAAATATTTGTGTACGTATATACGTGAAAATTGTTGTGCCGAAATACGAGCCATAATTGTCAACATGTATTTTTGTACAGTTTAATCAAGTGTGACCAACCGAGGGATGTTTTTGAACATTGACAAGTTTTTTATTCTCTTAGGGAAAAATAGTTTCCTTGAAGAAAATAATTTCCCGCTAATCCTCACTTTTCCAGTTTTTACAGTGATCTTTTTTTACAATTTTAACAGTGCTGTTTTGAACATAAATATTTACAGGGTTTACTTGGAAGCGTCATTGAAAAAAAAAGTCTCTGTGTGACGTTGTCCTGTCACCTAAAGTCTACAATTCAAAATTCAGCTTAGTCGAGTCTATAAGAAATATTAGGGCTCTCATATAATGTTGTGTACACTTTTAATTGCAGCTGCTTCGATATGCAATGACGTTTTGCGTACCGAGTATCAACTCAGGAAGTTAAGCAGGTTCAACAGCATAGAGTAACCATTTAAGGACTGGAGACTTTGTGTTGACAACGAAGAATCTTGAATACTTTTTAATATAACAATAATACGGACAGGACGATTTTTTTGTTGTTATCATCGAAGTAATGATATTTTAAGATCATTTTGAATTGGTACACCCAATTTTATGAATTTTTTTACATCACTAAATTGGGTGAGAAATGTTAGTTTAACACAACAAAAAATCTAAAAACATATTTAGTAGCTCGTTCGTATCGATTTGCCAGTGCAGTAATATCTACTTGACATTCACTGATATGCACCAAAGTTGAAAAGAGTATAAGAAGAGGGGAAGATTGTAATCGCAGAGGGATGTTTGCCCCCCAACCCCCTCCCCCAGGTCGTTGATGGGGTGTCTGGAGTCGCGGGTAATAGAAGTGGCGGTGCGGTCTCTCGCGTTGTCTCGAAGAACCCTCGGAGAGAGAGAGAGAGAGAGTATATTCACGGGCGTTGCTCGCTCTGCCAGCACTTTCTTAGATAAAGTACCCAACACGCCTTTCTGCCTCCCTTGGTGCTTATCCCCGAGGTTGGCCTCTCTCTTGCACATCGCTCGGGCGCAAAATTACCAACACATTGTCGGGATGCGGTCGGGGGGAAATTAAAGCACCCAACGCCACTACTGCATCCCCCTCATCTTCTCTCGTCTCCTTTCGTGATTGTTCGTGGGGCCCTTGCGTTTTCCTCTTTACAGCTCGGGCACTATAACACAGCGGGCGTGCTCTCCCTTATTTTTCCTTTCCTTCTTCCCGTTAAATCCTCTCAGCCGTTTAACTACGACCGAAATGATCCTGAACCTCGCCCCACCCTCTACCGAACCATTCTTCACGCTGCGATATCGACAAGTTATAAAAAAATATTATTGCCGTTGAACGTCGAGGAGCAATTTGTCGTTACGTGAAACGAGGAAGAAAATCATCCTAAATTTTTATCCAGTTTTTTTTTATGAGTCACGGAAAATCGTGGTTATTTTTAATGCATTAGCGATAACTCCCCAATTGGTATATAAATGAATCTCAAAAACATTGAAAAATAAACGAAAAATTTATTTCCTAATGCTTTTTTCTTTCGATTTTTTCAACAACAACAACAACAACAACAAAAAGTTCTCATTCATCGCCGTGATAACAAAACATTACATAAGGACTATTCTAAAATAATCCAATATTATCCATTTTTTTAACATCTGCCTAAAGAGGTTAGTTTCCGCTTTATAAAAAAAGCTTTGCTACATATGACAAAGTGAGATTACAAGTGAACCGATAAAATAAGTGTCGGTGAAGGAAGATCGCGTCGATGATGCTAACTAACTCGCCACGGGGTGACAACCACCTCTTTCAGAATTGTAATTCAATGAAGCCGAAGAGTCATTACGGTGTAGCATGTGGTGCTTCCCGTGTTGGTCACGGTCTTTGATTTCATAGCTAGGTAGATAAAGGAACAGCGAGGAAAAGCCAAAACGAGTAAATCTTTCGCGATCGAGATATATAAATGTGGACACATAGAATATACCGCCTCGGCGACGAAGCGACGATATGTAGGTCGCAGGTCTGATGAAGTCCAATTTAAAAGCAATCAGAGAGGGCGTGTACAGATTGTACCTGTCTGCGAGCACGTATCGCAACGTTGAGATATCCTGTACCAGCCCTTGCTGAGTTTTTCCGTTTATCCTCTTGCGACGCACATGTTCATCGCAAGCTCTATCAACCCTTCGTCCTAGTGGTTTTTTTAACCGACATTTCCTGAAGCTTTTCTCGATGCCAATAAATAAATTGACCAATCGCCTCCGGAGTGGTCGAAAGCGTTTAAGCGCCACGAACTACATAAAATTCTGCAGACAGCTTCTTCTTTTATTATCGTTGTAATAATTGTATATTGTTGTAATAACAAAATCAACATTGTTCGTTGACACCTCAAAGCCTCCGGTATACTAAAAGTTTTAAAGTGGTGCTAGAAAAATGAATCACTGGGAATCTCGTTAAGGGTGCTTACAAAAAATGTCACCTGTTTGGAATATAGCTTTGAATCTTCGGTATATTGAAAGAAAGAAAAAAACCGGCGACCTGAAATCTCCTTAAAGCAGTTGAGAACGCTCGAAAGACTGCGAGTAGAAAACATTCGGTGCAAAAGATGAAAAAAAAAAAAAAAAAAAAAAAAAAAAAAAATCTTCGCCACACTCGAACGTGAAGTAACTTGTTATCCCCTCCCAAATAGAGGCTCTCGAGCTTTGGATCACGCGCAGGGTAGCCCAAGATTAGCCAAAGGAAAATTTTATGCACTTGCACATGTCGTTACCTGTTAAAAGGGAAAATATTAAGAGCCCTTTTAGCTCGGCTCTATCCCTTAACGAAAAACGTCGCGTTCGATCTTTCCAGTTGATAACTCCACTCGAGAAGACCTTGCCAATTTCCTCGATATTTCCCCCGCAACAACATACAAGTGACTTGAAATTATTTGAGCCTCCGAAAATCCACACTCTATATTGTTAACATAATGCCATACTTGCCATATATCCTCGATCGCACACTTGGCACGTATATGAAATATAAACGGTTTACTTAGGACCTTGGTTGTATAAACATTGAGGTAACATAATGCATTTAGCTCGCACAGTGAAATGTGGAATAATATAGTGCCATAAAACGGTATGAGTGTGTGCGTGGGATGTTGCAGGTGTTACGATCCTGTTGTCACAGACGGTCTTTTCGCTGCTGGTGGCCCACGTGTTGACGCGAACCTCAGAGGCGGTGCCACTTATAGGTACACCAAGAAATTCTCCATACCTCAATCATAATCCTATCTCTATTTATCATCTGTTGCATACCGAGAGTTTTTTTTTTTAACCTCTTCATTCATTAGCTAACAGTTTCAATGTCGAATCAATTAATGATCATGTGATATAAAAACGTAATTGGTGTAAATATAATAATATTGTGTATATAAGAAAATCTGCAATTATTTAACTTCCGGCATTTTTTAACATGTGATATTTGTTTTCTTTATTAAACATATCAATGAAAAATTAAATTTATAAAATATTCTTTAAAAAAATCTTACTAGAGATATGAACGAAATTACCTGTATGTAATGCTTTTATCAGTATTTCATGGTCTTTGATGGTTAAATAATTTTTATGTAGTCGTGCAAATATGATTTTTCATAACCCAAACGAAAATTCAACTCTCTGTACGCAGCAGACCATGCTTAGAGCCTCTAATAGTATTATTTCCAGCTCTCATCTGAATTCACGCATCTATTCCTGCTATCGTACTGTCATTACATAGTAGTCTGTCGCGTAATTGAATCATCTAATCAATCCCTTCTATTTAATTAATATCCAGACTGAGTAAAATTGTTAAAAAAAAAAAAAAATGACCGAGACCATGCGCAGTTCCCTCTCGCACTCGCTTTTTACACTATCTAGCTTACAAATAGTTTCAGCTTTCACTGCCGTTTAAATTTTACCTCCGGCATGTGAATGCGAATCTTGCAAAAGGGTCACGGTCGGTGTGAACCCAGGCCAAAACGTTTATGTAAAGAGGGGAACGTTGCTCGACGGACCGACCATTCACTGTGGTTTTCATCAAAATTTATCCGACCTGCTTTTCGACCGCCAACTCAGCCTTACACGTCGCTTAAGTTGATCCTTGTTTAAAACCTCCAAACTAGCGGATTTCTTAATTAATCCAGGTCTTTGAAAAATCGTAGTAAAAAAAGACTGAAAGGAAAAGAGGAATAAACATTTTACTGGCTTTCATTTTTTTTTTAATTAAGAAATTATTATTTTTTAACACACTACTTGCCTGAATGATATCCAAGTTCGTGACCGGAGCAACGTTCTCCATCCTATCTTTGATTAATTGCTTAATTAAATTAATTAAAATTCTTCTTCGATTAAACTTCTTTCCAAAGACCTTTAAAGATGTTGAGATTTTTCAGTGATTGAAAGAAAAGAAAAGATGACATCTGAAAAGTCTGGAATCTCGATAAGTCATCCAAACTTCTGATTACGCATTCGATAAAGTATACGGAAGGAAATGCGAATGGTAGAGGTCAGAGGCAATTAAAATTGTAAAAATTTAGCAACTAAAACATTTGTGGTTTTCCACTGTACATCTTTTCCTACCTATCTCGCATATAATAAATCGCTTAAACGACTAATCTTCGCCGATCTAACACACGTATATGCATGAAATTTACGATAAACACTTCGCGATGCTAAAGTATTGATAAAAAGAATGTCTTACGTTAATATTAATATTAATACGTCTCTCTTACGCGAGAATTTCTGTGCCTATATTATAATATTCTATATATCATAAGACTCTCGATGCCTACAAGTGTGACTCTGTCTAGAATACGTGGAAAAAAAACTCATTTTCTCGCAGCATCGTGTGATTCTTAAAAGCATACCATCTAACAATATTAAACACTTAAAATAAAAATTATGATAAACCGGTAAGGAGTCGCGATAATGAATATATAAAAACGTGAACAGAATAATAATATTGCGAAGCTTTTTTTTATCAAGTTTAAAAAAATCTTATTTGTATTATTTTATTCGTGGATAGAAATATCGTAAAATTGCCAAATGTTCATAAATTTCGTGTACTTTTAATTGTAATTTTACATTGCACTTCTTTATTAAATTTAATATACTAGTTAAAAAAAAAAAAAAAAAGAGAACTTCCAGTTTTGTAGTGTAAATTATCCAGAAGATTTGTTTAACAACGCACTACGATTAAAGAGTGCTTAGAAAAAGTATAAAATTCAAGGTTCGAAAGAGCTAAAATATTAGCCAACATCCAATAATAACCGAGACAACATCACCTTAGGAGAGCATATAAGAAAGAAAGTTTTCTTAAGGCCTGTGAGGCTGATGAAGTTTTCGAGAGTTATATAGCAAAGTAGGAGTGCTCTACGGATATCCGGGAGCCCGGACATGCTGTGGGTGCCGTTATACTCGACTTCTCCCAAAGCGTTTACATTGAAAGGCAGTGGGTGAAGTGAGAGAGGGCGCGCGAGGGTTTACCCTGCACAGCAGAGACGATATCCAACAGTTAGACACTCTACACAGTAATACAACACAGATGCACGTTTTACAAAGAGAACGCAGATACGCCGTTTCGCTATATCTGTATATCAACCGAGTGAGAGAAGTAATGCAGTTGAAATAGGTTGGTCCCGAGTAAATATTTGAGTCTGCTCGGGGGCAACGCTAGAATTCGCGAGGAGGATCGACTCAAACCAGGCTGCCGGTGCTTTTGCTTCGAGCGCCGGTGCAGAGAGAATCCTGTGGTTGGAAGAGGCTCGACGCCTCATGCCGGAATCTACCACGATTATATTTCGAATACCAGAGTCGTTCTCTAACGTGTTGCCAATTTACCTTGTACGTGCATTAAAAGTTAAAAAAAGAAAAAGGCACAGTGTTTCCATCGCGACTCTGATTTTACATAGAATTAAATCTTACGGAATTTTCAATGGAAAATCTTTGCGGATATTATTTGTGTATTTTTTTGTTTCACTTCAAATAAGTTCGTTTACCAAAAATATAAAATCGGCAGGATTTCTATGATCTTGAAATAAAAATTTAAAAAAGCCATTTCTTTTTTGTCTAAAAAACAGAATTTGTTATAAAATTTTGAAAAATTCTTCGCGGACACATTGTCGCATGGAAAATGATGTCTGTAAGCGCGAATACGCGACAGTATAGTATCGACAAAAGAAATGAAGCAGCTGCGGATATCCAGTGTCGAAACACGAATCTCAATGACAACGCGAAAACGTTATTAAATGTCAAACGGCATCTAACTGACCGCATAGAGTCCAATTTCTAACCAACTATATTCCCGATGAATAATCCAGAATAAACATAGACCTATCCTGTGAAACAAAATTACTAAGCAAACACATACGACGTGTCAAGACTCTTTAATTTGATAACAAATAATTGCATAATATTATCTCTGTAGTGCTATATCTTCAAGTAGCGTAATAAGTTTATTTTTTTTTTTTTGTTTTTCGCGTCTAACTTTTCTCTCGCACGTGTATACTCTCGCGTGTGTCGGTGAATTTCGAGCACGACAGACTTTCCGCTACACTACACATTCAGCTTTGTGGCGTGTGTATGAATGCGTTTGGTAATTAATAGATACAACGAATAAAAATGTGTTTTATGTACTCGGTGAACTGAGAATTCCATTATATTGGATACTCAAAAGTGAACACAGAGTTCACTCCATATGAGCAATTTCACACAAAACTTGAAAGATGAAACAATACAAGCTTTAAATATCAAATTTGTTCGAACATTTGTTTTCTTTACAATTTACTCATGTACGACGGAACGCATCATTTTTTGTTCTTTTAAATTTTCTTTGATTCCAATTTAATCGTTTCTCTCTACTGAAGGGCATTAAAAATTGTCTGCCGAAAACATTTAACGTTATTATAAAAATACTTCTCAAAGCATTTCTCCATTTTGTGTGAAGAGGCCTACGTTTAATTAAACAAATCAATGACAAAGAGAAGAGCCGTATACGTGAATTTAAAAATAGTCGTCGTTTGCCGATTTTGGATATTGCGAAGAATAACTTTATAAATTAAAGGAACTATATGTAATACCGATTCTATACTGATTAAATCGGTTATCGGGTGTCTGCACCGTTATCCTGGCTTTTTAATCTATATCTTTTACTACAAATAATATATCACACTGATTCTTGCGTAGATATGCCGCTTTCTATGATTCCTGCACTACGACAACTTAGGTTTAAGTAAATTTAATTTTATAAATCTTTTTTTTATTCCGTTTGTCACTTGAGATAAATATGAGAACTGAAGGGAAAAAAGCAAATTCTCGTAAATACTCAATGAGGTAAACAGATATTTCGTGGTCGCTACTCGAGCTAAACATTATTTTATTTCATTGATTCAATTTTTTCCCGGATATTTAAGTTATCGTTAGGCACCAAAAAGTAATCATGCAAAAAGTTGAAAAAAAATTTAATAAAATTTTTAAAAACTTGCAAACACGATGACGGACAAATATTAGTATTACAACTACCCTGAAAAGATTTTCAAGCAATGGAATTAAATAACAGTAAACTCCAGTAGTAATCTGAAAATAATTTTTTTCACCGCATTGGGAATTTACGAAAATTTCACTTTCAACATTTCTCACAATAATTTCAGGTGCCAAAGGGGGGAAAAAAATAAAATTTGTATAAATCTATGAGTATATGATGCATTCTCTATTCACAGGGCCACTTTTTTTTCTAGTTATATTTTTTCACTAATTCCAAGATTTTTTATTTTGCGCTTAATTTTATATAACCTACATTGGTATATACAGAATCTGAAGAAAAACCGACAGAGTTGGAAAAAATATTTGGAGGGCTAAAAAGAAATGTTTCAATAGTTATAGTTGTCCTCGATAAAGAATGTCTCGTCTACCAACAGGTTGCTCTCGACGATCCATCATGACAATAACGTTCAGCAAACTAAACCACCCTTACTGCCACAATATTCTCCCACGGAAATCCGCAATCTGACGCCAGATATTCCCCACTAATTGCCAGCGTCGAGTTGGCGAACACTTATATAAACATTTCCCAATACACAGTATCTATAAACGTTTTGGTATATACATCATGAATAGGAGAAAGGGGTCACACGATAATAACGGACTACCAACGTTCATAGCGATGCAGGAGCACGCCGAAGGGTTTAATCGGATCCTAATGCAGGGAATGCGGGGGGTGGGGGGGGGAGTGTGGTTCTAATGGTCGTTCCAACACGTCTCGGTGTCGAATGTTGAATCGTGTGTGGCCTTGCAGCCAGATTTTGCACCCCTCAATGTGTTGCGTCATTACGGGAATTACATACAAGGTAGAGCATAGATAGATTCGGATTCTGAAATTGTGGTGCTACTCGTCGAATTGCCAGAGTGAAGTCTCCTCAAAACCGCACCATGAATTTATGTGATGCGGTCGAAATGGCTGAGAGACACGTTTCTCTTATCCCCTTCGGTTTAATGTCACAATCCAGCGTGTATCTCTCTCACATCGCAACATAGAGAGCATCTCTCTGTGAGTTCCATGATTTTCGTGCGCGATACCTGATTCGTTTCGCCGTTATATAGCACAGAGATTCATGGTTTCTGACAGGTGAGCCCTCCTACCCCATTCTAGTTTGTCACATGCACCACGCGAGCTTTCCAATTATAACCGACCACCCGGATATCCGGATAATTTCGCCCTTCATGGGATTACTTCGCGTCGATGAGGCTGTCCGCAAGCCAACATGCTATTCGCCGCAGGTTCATCGGCTTGAATCCTCTGCCTCATCGTATATGAGACACTCTTTATCGACCTGGCCACTGTAACTTTCAACACATTTTTTTCCTCCTCCAAATACATTTTCTCCTTTCTGCTAATTTTTTATAGGTACTGTACATATCACTGTATGTTATATAAAATTAAGAGAAAAATAAACAATGTCGGAATTAAGGGAAAAGATATCGTTAGAAAAATGAGTGGCCCGGTGGACAAGAAAAGGCTCATATGTGACGAGGGCTTCACAGGTTTCAGGATACGAGACTCATTGCTAATTGGATCCACTTGATCGCACTAACTGCCCCGACTATAAAAAAAGAAGATATCGTCACTAACCATGCGAGAAAACATTGAGAAGGAGAGAATTTTAAAAAAATTGATCGCTTCGGATAATTAAATGTAATACTTAATAATAATAATAACGATAAAACGATACAATCACTGACAAGTAATTCACATGTAGGTTTGAATGAAGCACCGTTGAACGAGAATCGTAAGCACAGTATTTTAAAAATTCACCATAGTTTAATACAATACTAAACACAATAATAATAAATCTGTTGCGAGTCGCGATTAACAAATCTATAATAAAAATTGTGTAAAAAGAGAAAGGCCCGAATCCCATCTATTTGATTCTACGTATCTTTCCCACAATCTGACTTTCTGTATTTCTCAATATTCACATGTGTCACTCTCAATCTCTTTCTACCCGTCCTACATCACAGCTGCACATTTAAAGACACACAAATTGTAGTCAACATCGGAATGCCAGTGTTTAATAATTCATAGAGAGAAGTTGAAAAAATATTCATAAAAGAGCGTCTACTCTTTGTCTCTTTGATTCTCGATTGCTTAATAGCACGGAGACTCAAAATTAGTTGCGATTACTAATTATTATCTAGACCAATCAATCAATTGGTCTGGTATTCCAACTGATTATTAGTAATTGACTAATAATTGGAATTCACAACTAACTTTTAGTCTGTCAAACGTTTTTTTTTCTGTGTAGCTATAATTAAAGTAGACGCTCATCTATTATTGAAATATGTTTCTCAACTCCATACGACCTTGGCATTAGTATCATAGGGCATTATAACCGGAATTATACAAAATCAGTATAAAAAATTCATCTCACTCGCGGTTTCATTTCTCATCGTCATTCTTCTCTGACGCATATATCATGCAACAGCGTTTAAGCCACCAGCAGCGGGAATCACTAAGGTACCGTGATGTTTCGAAGCTGTAGTTCCTAAATCTATGCTTTATACCGATAGATATATCTTTCTATCCAATATTATACTCGTACCTCTTGGGAGATGCCTGACCATTTCAATACTGTGCTACTTAAAATATATAGACTGGTTATATCGTTACCTTACCTTCCTTCGTTGAGGATGAATTAATTTTTTTAAAAAGGAGCACAAGCTTTTCATGCTGCACATATTACACAGAATAGAATATATAAATACGAAGAAGACGATAACCTTTGTCTCGTTTATGATCTTCAATGCTCACCGTTTTTACCCCTTGACCCTCGCACACCCCAAGAATTTCAATTACCGCTCCACCCTTCTCCCTTGACCCGAAACCTCATTTGTCCCGAAATACCGAGTCTTTCAGATGGATAATCTCCTCCAAAAGTATCGTCCGCTAATTTCGACGAGTTTTAGACGCTCCGTTGAGTTCTCGAAACATTCGCTGACTTCGAGGATATTTGTTCATACGAAACTTCGTCCTGAATCGTTAAAGGTTACTATATCAACGCAACTGGCCAAATACATCGTTTTATTTCCTACAAGTCATAAGAAAATGTCATAAAGAGATGTATGGGTAATTGGCCTTCAATTGATATTTAACTCCCTGAGTACTTTGAAACTTTCTACTAGCACCAACAATATTAACTTTTTTTTTTTAACAGAGCTTTTTTTACAATCAACGCTATAACACTTTAATGCAATCTTGCTTTTTCTATTTTTTGCAAAATTTCTTTATATTAAATATAAAGTAAATTAAATCAATTTTTTAAATTTAATCATATATGCGGTCTGTCTGGCCGTATGTGGTCAGACAGTTTAGCTGTTGAAACTGCTCGTATATTCTCGAGAGAACTTGGACACGAGGGAGAAAGACATTTAAAAAAATATATATTATATTTTCGAATTATTACAGAGGCATCTCTGAGTAGCGTGACAAAAAAAATAAACAGCTTCTAAAGAAAGTGTCCGTTTGGACACGATGAGGCATTTTATGACGGTCCAGTAAAATTCGTATTTAGGTAGCCATGTGTCTTTCAGACATGCGCAAGCCTTCAGATATATAAAGAGAGTTTGCAATATTTCTTAAAAAGGTGCAGCGATATAATTTTCTTTTTTTTTATTGTCTAAAAGAACTCAAGGGAATTTATGTTTAAGTTTTTTTTTTGCCCGACAACTGCACGAACGTGCCAATATAAACGTCTATGAGGTGGGCACTAAAAAACTAACCGTTAATAAATAATGAAACTAAGAGGATCGGTGCAGATGTTTTATTCCGTAAGGAGTGCGCTCGAATATCGATAGTTTCAGACGGTTACTGAACGAACCCTCGAAGCGAGACAAGAAATAATGACGTACTCTTGAGGTACAGTGGGAAATGAATAGAACGATATTTAAAGCCGCGATAACTCAGAGCTTGGCAACGATTCTTTCATTCGCCTGCACTTCGTGCTTCTGTTTTTCATTTATATAATTGATAATTACTCAGCCGTGTAACTAACATTAATAATTTATAGAATATGAGGGTAATTAACCGAAGTAGCGATTATTTTTTTATTAAGCATAAAAATAGATTCCCTTAATTATTATTACAATCGCATCTGCAGAGAATTTTCTGTTATCTCGAAACTCAAGCGTGGAGTATCAATGAATACTTTTTTTTCTGAGTGGCAGCTCATTAATCGCGAAAGTTTTTTTTTTCCTCGTGTAGAAAAGAATTCTCAGTATATATATATATCCATATAGAAGAAATTGTAAAAGTTGTTTGTTTTTCTCTTCTTCAACATATTTTGTCTTTAAGAGACTGTAATTCATCCGTGGCTATTTCTTTTAAGAGACATTTATTCTTTTTTTTTTTTTTTTGCCGGCTAACTTGTACACCATGCGTGTAACTTTTTTTTTGTAAAGGGCTTGTCACTTTCATCGTATAATAAATAAATATTTTCTCAACACTGGAGCAGTGTCATTTAGCTAGTTGCCCTTATAGCTTTGTGTTAATTGGCCTCGAAGAGTTGGTAGCAAAAAACCGCCCAATTTATCACTATTAAGAGATAGATATCCCCGTGTCTCGATTCCCAAGCGCTTTTCTCCAGTTCTGCTGCTCCAAAGGCGTGCAACTTATTAATTACGTGGAAATGCTATCTCAAGAGAGTTACGAAGGACGTGAAACGAAACCTCGTGGCACTGGCATAGCGCCAAACCCGTCCATCTTCGTTGGCAATGGCTCTAACGTACTTTTCAACGCGAACTTCTCTTCTCTGCCGATGGCAAGGATTAATGTCCGCGAGTATAAGAATCGCTCTGACGACGAGGCTGCCGTGTAGTGGTCGCATTTTTCGCCACGGCTATTGATCACGTATAATAAAATTCACGAAACTTTAACGCGGCCTCGATAAAAAGAAAAAAAAATATATTAAATCCTATCAGAGATGCCTCTGTGCCCTTAAAAAAATGATTTATCGTTTAGAGCAGCGAATTTTTCGAGGACTCTAGTTGGATATTTGTTTAAACGTGGGTTTCGATCGTTGGCATTGTCCCTCTTAATTGCGACCGGCCTTACACGATTCTTGTTACATGTGTATACAAACATACCATTACATATATATTTATACATATAAATAATAAAGTTTGGCCATCAATGTTTAAATTCAATAAGAAAATGCTCCATAACAGAAAAATGAAATCTCGTCACCCCACAAAACAAATTTACTGACGTAATTTATCATTATTATTTACCATCACACAAGCAAAAAATAATTGTTCTTTTTTGGCGAAACAGCGGTAAATTATTTTCAACAAATTTTGATATTTCATCTTTTTGCAGCCGAAATTATCATTGAATTTTCCAAATCTTTTGACGCCTCAATATATGTATATTTATATAATTATGACTATGTCAACTTCATATTATATATTATATTATATACTTATACATTGCCTAGATAGTTTTCATGAAAAAAAAATAGCCAAACGTCATGCAACATCAATCGACAGAATATCGTTTTTTTTTTTTTTTTTTGGTATACGATAAATCCTAACATACACAAAACTAAAATTGCACATAATACGACATATATATCCGCATATACATATGTCTTGGTTTATATCTGTCTACATCTATCTATCATTCCTGCTATCCTTTATCATTCTATCTGTTTCTGTTTCTGCCATAGTATATATATTTCTATATATTATACCTAGGTCTATAAGCCTCTCTCACTAAATTTAGATGAGTGACATCGATCATGCGCGCCATGCGAAGCTCCAGCGATACAGCCACAAGTTAGCAAGATGAGTATAAGGATATGCATACCAAAACTCGTGTTTGGTCAATTATTATCAAATTTTTTGACTCTATAGAGAAAGAGACAATTCATAGATCGTCCTCCTCCGTGTTCAATTTATACGGCGCAGTATTCAAATTGGTCATAATGTTGTAACTTGGAGTTTTGCTCTGAAAGTAATTGTATGCAGCTACAAAAATGCTATTTATCGCAAAAGATAGTAATTGATAAGGCATATATATTTCGTTTACACACTTCGGTAATTTACTTTTTCGGTACTTTTTCTTTTTGCAATAGACGCAAAGAAAGTTACGCTTTTGGTATGGAACTCTGAATTAACTAGCTTAACGCCCGGAGGCGTTTATTCGAAAACTCGGAGAAGGCCCAAAAGCGTTAAATACTTTGGCACTTGTGGCAGTTTCTCTCCCTATATGCCCCTTACCGATGCCGCGCTACACCTATGCTAATATATACCCGCGACACGAATCTGTCGTCGTTTCTCTAAAGTTAAAGAGGTGTCCTTGGCAGAATGTAACAGCCCCTAAGAAGTAGTCTTTGCGATTTTATAGTCAAGTCATTCGCATTAACCAAGATTTCAATAAATTGTTTGTACACATTTTCAAAAGGAAATTGGTATTAAGGAAGGTAAAAGCGTATTTGTGAATTGCTTTTTCAGTATTTTTTAACATACTGCAAGAAAAAAAATTACTATAAATTCCAAAAATTAATGTAAAAAAATGACACCATAATCATCTTGCTTCTTGTCGTCAATCGCCCGAGATTCCAACACATATTAACTAATAAATGTTTACTATATGTTCTAATCATGTATAATAAAATGTAATATTTAAAAAAAAAATGGCGGCTTCTCGTACCGCTCGATCCGGATTTTATTGAAAAAGCATTCTCGTGATGACCTCATGAGAAAAAAAAAGCACGAAAATATCATTTCTTTGACTCATTACGACGATTTAAAATATTTTCACATATATTTTGTTGTCTGGACCAGAAAGTTCATTTTACCAATTACAATCCGCTACATTGAGTTTGCGTGTGAACTGTTAAAACAGGTTCGGACCGAGCGTGACGTGGATGTATGAGCCAAACTTAAACACACAAATCTCTCAGTTAGAAAAAAAAAGAATGGATTTTAAAAGAGTAGCGGAACACGATGTGGCGTACGAAAAAAAAATATCACACGCCTCGTACGAAAACTTCGCAGCAAGGTAAAACATTTGGAAAGCAACGAAAACAAAGAGAAACGCATTATACGTATATACTTTGTTATATATCTATTATCTATTATATATATAATTTAATTAATCAAGTAACACAAAGTCGATAAGAATTTGAATCGACGTATTTCTTTATTTATTGTTCAGAAGCCTTATGTCAGAATTATTATATTGCTTATTTATTAATGCGCGTTCGTTCGAGTTTAAAACGCTTATCACGATTATATAGTTGAAGAACTCGTAGTGTCTGCTTTATATTTATCTATACCTAACATTCACGTATTTCATTGATTATATTTGTCCATTATGGAATTCGTTTATCGCTTCGTTTCGCTTTACACGCTTCGCAACGACGATTATACAGTCGTGAAATTTCTTTTGTATTGTTTATTTCATAACTGAACGAGACGTAGGAAAAAAGGCACAAAGTGAGAATGGAATAATAAAAAAAAATAAATGGAAGGGTATAAAAGTAGGTAGATGTATGCATATATTGGTTATCGCGCGATGGTCGGAAATGTTACGAAATCCTGTAAATTCAAGTGAAAGACGTGGAATTGATAATGGCTCTCTGTTGGCAAAAGCCTCCGAGTCTATGTATACCAAAGACCCCCGTAATGAATCAGGATTACTTAAACGAGAAACGTCAGGAAAAACGTTCGAGCCGGTAAGTCGACTACGAATGGCTTTGCGTTCGAATAAGCCCGTCAATTGGAATTACACGAAAAATCTTCTACTCGAATTACGTGATTTTACATATTCCGCCTGTTTGTTTTTGCGAAAGAAAAAGCTTCGGCTCCTCATGGAGAAATACATATTACAGACCTTCCGAAGAGCTCAAGAAAAATTGTTTAACTTTTGAGTCTATCGTTATTAATGTCACGTTTAAAAAATAAAAAACAAGATATTGCCATTTTTCAAATGTAAAGTAAGTGCATTTAAGGGAATTGGCCGAAATTTCCTTATAGATAATCGATAATTTATCTTGCTACTTTGGAGCGTTCGCGACGTAATCCGTAACGAATCGAAGGAATTGAAAGGAAATCCAAAAGCACAATGCAGGATTAGTAGATAAGTGAGGTGGGAGGGTTGGAGGGTTCTTCCCAGTTAAAGTTAGCGACGATGCGATTCGAGAAGTCGCGGTAGCAGCCTCTAGCTTGCTTTTCACACCGGGAAATTGGCCGTGTAGAACGCGCTAATAGCCAAACCCCCGGCACCCCTAGCAGCAGTGCTCTCTCCACTTGCTGCTACACTGCTGCTTTAAAACCGCGCGTTTCCCGCCCGTTCGTTTCTCCTGAATTTCAACGACTCTAGTGTGCCCCGGTATACACGGGCTTGTGCAACTCGCTTCATTTCCGGCAAGTAAACGAACCTCGAGTCGTCGTCGTCGTCACCATAGTAGTTACCTTATACTTGTAGCTACATAGTTGCGAAAGCTCGTAGTTAGCTCCGCAATACGTGCCGTCATATACCTACCGACAATTCCAGGAGGCAATAGCACGTTTTATTAAACTTGAGATGAAACGAAGAAATCCGATTGAAATAACGACGACGATCCTCCAGAGCCCAATCAGAATAGACGAAAAACATCGAAAAGAAATAAAAAAACAAATTACCTTCATTTTTTAAATATTCCATATATAGTGTGTTTTCAAAATTTTGTGATTTTAGTAATAGCATTAAATGTGTGAGTTGTCTTAATTTTTGGAAAAATCATCGTTTTCTTTGCTGTAACTCAGCAGGAATTAATGTATAATTATACAAAGTTAAAGGAATTCATCACCGATTACTGAAAATACTTGTGCTGATTTTGCAACTCTTTTTCGATTTCGATACAATTGTCAATATTGTCAACATTTTTCGATCATAGTAATTCATTTCGAATCGAAATCTCTACTGATTTTACATCTGTCCAATCGTTAACTGTCTTTTTTTATATTCTATTTTATCCATTGAATTTATCCGTGATTTCGAATAACGAGAGAGATACACGAGATGTTGGTTTCTCTGATCAATTCCGATATGGCTCTTCGTACTTTTTATCTTGTGAGACTTTTACTACGACATCAATGGGGATGAGTGATAGAGCGCAGGGTTTATCAAGTTTAATGTCTCAAGGTGCTTTCGAGTTGTCCTACCACACTGGATCAGCTCCTGAACGACTCGGTGGTATCCCAGAGTAGTTGTCGTCGCGCAGTTCATACCATTGACGAGAAAACGCTATAAACTGCGAGGCGCTTATCGAAAAATGTACATATATATATATATGTAACCTCGTTCGTCGCATTTCGCACCATTTCCGTAAAATGAAGCGAAGTTACGTATGCACATAACCAATGTATCCCTTCTGGAATAGATCGCGCACCCGCTAAAAGGTAACCAGCCGCTATCTCAATAACAGTCGCAGTCGTCGTCGCTTCTCATCCAGTGAGCTGGCGTCGGTCTCCTTGTCGACGATATCGATTTTAGAATAGCTCTGTGCCATCGACCTCGTCGACGCGTATATTTAAACGATATCACCGTCAATGTATCATTCATTGGCTCAATCCATGGATGACAAAAGTTTCAAATGAAACTTTAAAGCTTCCCATCCATATGAATTCACGAATAATTAAAGAACGAAAACTTCATATAGCATATATATTCGATGTTCAATTGAAAGGTTAAAAAACATATTTCATAATGCAATAATATTGGACTGAAATTTCCGAGTTGATATCAAGTATACGTTTGAGGTTTCGAAAGGCTATTTAGTTGGGTGTCTAAAAAAATATTCTTATTTATTTTATGCCTTACCTTTGGCAAGCTCTTTTTTATATAAAAAAAAAACATGACAATGAAATTGCATAGAAATGCCCAAGTTCTTGTCACTCGTGACACGATTAATATTTCCATTAACGACCAAATTGACTGAGAGTAAAATGTAGATTTTCATTTCGTTCCAATGTTATATTTATTGGATTTATTACAAAGATTCATCATTGAACTTGGTGACATTCTTATTTAATACGTGACTTTCTTTAGCCAACAACTTTTCCATCGTCCTAAGGGAAAAAAGTGCAGAAAAAAAGTATGTTGCACTTCCGAGCTGAACATTCTTTCAAGGTAGAAAGACGAGACGCGAGGGACGAGATGAAAACGTAGAACGATAGTCTCGTGTCGCACGAACAATGAAACAAAGAAGAGAGGCTCCGAGTATATATACGATGCGTCAAATTATATTCTCTCGTTCGTAGTCGACGTCGTTTCCGCGGTTCCTCGTTTCTCCAGTTACAAAGATTACTGAAACTCAAACTTATCCACAAAATCACCACGAATAAAAAAAATATATATATATAATCAATGGTAGACACTTTAGGCCGCTTTATAGTTTACGCAATGTCTCATTTATTTTGTGCATTAATTTCTCTTTTTTTTCTTTCACACCGAAATGAAAATAGAAAAAAAAAATTCAGGTTTCGCTCGTGCGTTCTATTGGTTATTGCAGCGAAGTTATAAACAATTACATATTTACTAAATAATACACATTACGTAGCAGTAGTTCAACATATTAAACTAAAATTGATGATAATATTTTTTTTTAAATATACAATATTAAAACTTATTCAATAGATACTAATTATCGTCTTGCCTTTCATCATTCTCATTTCATTCCTTTCCCCAAAAAGTTTAAACTCTAATGTGAAAAACCAAAAGAAAAAAAAACGAAAAATGAGAGAAAATATTTCAAGCTCGTGAACGTGTGCGGCTCTTCGGCAGCGCTCACGCTCGTACAACTCGACTGCGATTTATATCCTTTTACCCCAAACTTTTCCCTTGAAATATCAACTGTACTTCCATCATCTTCGATCGCAAACTTAAAACATGTTCCAACGATAATATTAATTATCGTTTCTCTTTTTCTCTCTCTCTCTCTCTCTCTCTCTCTCTCTCTCTCCTTCTCTCTCGTACCCACCAAAATTAAAAAAAATACAGCATCCATTTTTTATAGCAGTCTTACATACAGATTTGGAAATCCCTGTTTTGTGTTGAAGTCTCACTTTTAGTATAACCAAAATCTCAAGTTGACGCTTCGAACGTTAAGTTCGCTGCTATTGCGAAGAATCACCGTGAATAAACATAAATAATTATACAGCATAAGTTACATAAAGAATGATTGCTTATCTCTATCGCGCATAAACTGCTAGATCGCAGCGAATCTATCGTGACGAACAGTCAAAACTTAAGATTCTGTACATACTAAATGGGACCTCCTCTACCACTTTAATACGCTTAAGTTTCCAGACCTCTATGTAAAACCGTGGGTTTATAGTGAAAAAAAAAAACTGTAGAAAAATAAGATGAATTGATGTAGCTTACGACATTACGTCTATTACAATAAGCTTTGGAACGTTTTGTTATGACAAGCTCCCTTGACCGCATTTTGCATTGATGTCGTGTATGAACTAGTGTGTTTTAAATCGTCTAAATAATATACACATAAATCTGTTGCATGTCATGTTAAATGTTTCTGCTGATACTATATCTATAAAACATTATATATATATATATATATATGTATATATATGTATATATATATATATGTATGTGTATGGAATTGATGTGCGTGTTACGCATTGCGCCTAAGTAAGTACAATAACGCTTATTCTCAATTCTCCTTCTACTTCTTCTTTTAAAAAAAACCACTTATTCTTCAATTTCTCGCATCATCGTACCGTTTACACGGTGATAATTTTTTTTTTTTACGTTCGTCATACTGACATGCGAACACTCGGGGATTTTTCTTTCATCCTTTCTTTTTTTCAAGCTATTTATTTGAGCCGCGTTACATTTAATATTAGCATGTATAAGTAAAATCTAACGAAATTATATTACTGATAAAGAACAAAAAAACAACTGAAATATGAAAGAAAGAAAGAAAGTGATATACGTAAAACCATAATCACCGGTGTGTCTGCGAGAGAGTGGTCTTGACTTGACTTTGCGCGTCTGTTTCCTCATTCGCGAAGAGGCCCCGAGCGTTTCAAGGACGTACTCGTGAACCGAGACAGCAAGTCAGGGTTGAAAGCGACACTCTCTCTCTCTCTCAGAAGCTCGTGTGTATATATATATATATATATATATATATATGTATGTATAGCTAATGTACTGGCTCGACTGCGCCGATGACGACGCGATCGAGTACAACGCTTTGACGCTCGGGCCTTTTACGCCTACTCCAACCCCCCTTCAGTCTGTGTATTGTGTGTATTACCTCGGCGAGCACGAACTTTGCTATCCAACCGGAGCAGCAGTTATGGCAGGAGAGTGCGGAATAGCAGCGGTAACATCACAACAACCGCAATCAACGCTATACCGTCATTCGCCACCTGCAGCTGCAAAGTAGCCTCTCGTTGAAAGATCATTATCGGCTATTGCAGTCATGTCACTTTTCGCCCCAACTAACTTGCCAAGTACTTTGAGCTTGGCGAGTCTAGAATCGCGAGACAGACCTTGATCGTGCCTCTCATTGAAATCCCGGTGATGAAACTTTTATTGAGGATTAAGAGAAAGAAAAAAAAGCAAATAAACTGGCAAACCGATCTTTCATCGATTGAATATTCGTACTCGCTAATTCGAAGACTCTTCAATCGCCATTGCCCACGCTAATCGCTTCCTATTTTTAATTTTCTCCCACGGGGAATTACGGGGATTCCTCGTACCAGGAACGTACTTCAACTGTATCATGTTCATGGTCGCGAGTAGCGTCGTACTCACGGTCCTCGTGCTCAACTATCATCACAGAACTGCCGACATACACGAGATGCCGCAATTGGTAAAAATATTTGCACATTTGTCTATTTCGAATTCATCATGATGATTCATAGAAATGTCTTGTATCTAAAAGTGGGATTATCGATAATTTATTAGGTAAAAACGTTGTTCCTGCAATGGTTGCCTTGGATGTTGGGCATGAGTAGGCCTGGTAAGAAGATTACGAGAAAAAGCATCATGAAGAGTCACAGAATGAGAGAACTCGAGCTGCAGGAGAGAAGTAGCAAGAGTCTTTTGGCCAATGTTCTCGACATCAATGACGATTACTGTCACGGGAACAAAGCAACCAATCCTACGCCTGGTTACACGCGGTACTTGGCACTTTTTTTACCTCTTCATAAAATAGTTGTTGCTCACTGAGACTGCTTATAAAATCAGTCGTCAGCAAAATAATTTTATTACACACATTTTCATAGAAATGCTGCCAATTTATGTAAATTGAATTTTAGGCTGTTATTTTGTATAGTGATAAATATTATATTTCAATTTTTTTTTTACATAGAAGAAGAGAGTGTCCGTTTAGCAGTAAATCGACGTATGGAACGCCTGTCGCTAGCCGACCAGCGACTGTCGAGGAAACTTCAGCGTCTCTACCACTGAACGGTACGCAGAGAGAACTCCAAACGATCCTCAAAGAGCTCCAGTTCATTACGAATCGTATGAAAAAATCAGATATGGACTCGGAGATCATTAGTGACTGGAAATTTGCTGCAATGGTCATCGATAGGTACGTATCCACTTTATCCGAAATTCAGTAAGAATTACATCATATCCTGCTTTCAAGTACAGTCGACTAATTTCATTTTTTAAAATTAAATCGATGATTCCAGGTTTTGTTTGATCGCGTTTACGATGTTTACGGTGATTGCAACAGTAGCCGTGCTACTATCAGCGCCACACATAATCGTCCAGTAGTAGACTGCCCAGGCCCAGCAGTCATCGAATAACGTTACCGAAGATACGACGACAGCCTCTTCCTGATTCTAGGTAATATTATTAATAAATTTAAGATTAAGCTCACATGTAAAGACTGGCTTAAAAAAAATCTTTTTTTTTTGGCCTCTCACTGTAGGAAGCCCTCATTTTTCTTGGAGATGGACGCAAAACATTTTGTTATTCCACATTTGATGAATACGTTAAAATCAGTATCTGTCGTTTGAATGAAAGAAAAAATATTTTCTATACAACAGACGATATTTTGTGTTTTTGAATATCATAAAAATATTGAACAAAAAAAATTATGAGAACAGAGCCTCCTGTATGAAACTGCAAAAGTGATAATTTCTTTTTTTGTTATTCCTGTATCCACAGAGAAGAAGAAGCGTCGTCTGTCAGATCGAGGTAACGGCTGTGCAACAACAATAGCTATAGTGGATTAGCCTGCAGCAGTAGAAATAGCAGAAGTATCAGTCTCGCTGTGTCAACAATCGCCAAAAACGTTGATACTGGCTCAAGAATGAGACAGCACGAGAAGAATCCTGATTCGAGGGGAGTGAAGAGTGTTGGAAGACAATAGAGGGGGGGGTGCAAAATAGAAAATACGCCCCCCGCTAATCCTTCACCACACACACACACACACACACACACACACACACACACACACTCCATCCCCTGTCTCGACTATCACTCTCAATATTTCGACGTTATCGACGTTTCTACGCATACTGGTATCGATCTCCGTGGTTTCGACCAAAGTACACCAAGATACTAAAATACTATAACTATTCCTATATATATAACGTAGATAATGCGGGACATGAAAGTGAGCGTGCGAATGCACCCCCGGTTATTAATTTTCAAATTTTAGGCTTCGACGCTTTTATCATTTTGCGCGCATTAAATACGACCCACTATAACTAATATGGAAACGGTAATTATCGATGCGACGTCTGGTCATTAAAACTTGGGATAAAATTGATTTTTGTAACATGCCAAATTATGAAAAAATGTGAGGCTGCATTTTCAGAGGAAGAAAAAAAAACCCGAACGTAGAAAAAAAGGCAAAAAAAAAGTACTTGGAAGATGATACATTGAAAAAAAAACCGCCTGATTGGAAAAACCAAAAATTTGGTTAAATACATTTTCTTCGTTCATTGTCCGAATAGTTAAGAGCTTCAATTTTAAATACAACACATTTTTTATGCCTATGAAATGAAAATCATCAGTATCTGTCAAAGAAAGCTTTATGCCGATAATATTAGAATTGATTGCAGCGCCAGCATCGTTAATTGAGCTTTTCAAATCTCCTTGTCACAATCGCCGAACGGAACTCGCGAGTTGAGGGAGGCGGAGAAAAATGGAAAGCTCCGTCGAAAAAAAAAGAAAAGATATATACATATATATATGTAGAGAGAAAAAAAAAAAAAGAAAAGCTCACAAAACAAAAGTAACTGCCACTCTCGAATCGCATCGCTTTCACCTCCCCCCTGTAAACTCGCGTTTGCCGCACAAAACCTTTCGTGGCCGACCGGTATCTCATCTCGTTTCTACATGAACAATTATGAACTTTCCAATTCAGACGTTCTCGTTATTGGTACGACGAAGCGCCCTATGACTTTTGGAGCGACATTGAACGACGTGTCGACGGTTTTCTCTGCGGAACGCCAATAGAACTCTTCATCAAAAAGAGATTTTTTAAAAATTATTATTTCAGAATGACAAAGGCGAAAGCGAACTAGATTTTTTTCGAGAATTCATTTTTCCTCACATGACAATTTTTATTATTTCAAATCAGCTTTGAATAGCTATCATTGCTACCCACGGGCGTTATGATTGAAGCAGTGAAAAAAAAACAAACGTGCATTAATTGAACTTAAAAATGGATGAAAAATTAAAGCACTATTGGTGAAACTCTCTGCCAGTCTGAAATGTAGATACCGAACGTATGATTTACTGAAAAAAGGCCTGTCTTTACTTTCACACGCGTAAGTCGATTAAAATACGAGAGAGAGAGAGAGAGAGAGAGAAAAAAGTTCGAGATACTTCATCGGACGTGTGGATCGATATTAGGCATCCATACGTTTCTGAGTATTAGTTTTAATTAACGTAGCACCTACCGAGTTGCCATGTCGGGCAGATAACCCAATGTAAAAAGTATACGACTACTCGTTACACTATTCGTTTTCGTCATCTACTTCTCCTTTGCCATGGCAAACGAGTATAAATTTCAATCTCATCACAGGTAAATAAAATTTCCTCTATGCGGAAGCTAAACAAAATATGTTGTTTTTCATACAAATTTTTTTCGAAATAAATAGAAAGTCTAATGTCATCGCTCCAAAAGTCTCGGGTTGTTCAAAATCTATTCTACGAATTTATCAGAAGACGAAGAAGAAAATAAAAAAAAAAATATGAGAACAAAAACGTAAATCCCTAAAGTCGTAAGAACGTCGATTAATCGAGATAGTCGGTCGAGAACGAAAAGCTGCAGCAAAAATCCACCCCTCCAACCACACATATAAGTAGACACAGTTGATCGCGTGCGCTGGGCTTGAAGCTGACTTAGCTCGTAATAATTCTCGCTTCGTGGCGAATCTCCAGTGGCTTTCGGCTCCGCAGAGGGGAGTTGAAGAGGCAGATGGAGGTTTTGCGAGGTGAATGCCGGGGTCTTTACACACCCCCAGGCATTAATAGTTCACCTTGCTATCATCGCCCGTAGCTTTTAGTAATTCGTCGGGGGGGGAGAAGATAATCCGATCGTTCGAACAACGTTAGAACGTTAAAATTCCATTGACGCTAAAGTGTTCCAATAGAATGAGTGAGGAGAAAGAATAATGAAACAAAGAAACTAAACAAAATAATAATGTAAACCATGTATACATGAGCGCGAGAACGAGGGTTAGCGGGTGAGCGAGGATAAGAGAGAAAAAAAAAATAAAAAAAATAAAAGAATAGACAAACAATAGACACAAATAATTGGTGCAATTGCGTTATCGTCATCTCGCTCGTTCGCAAAGCACCTTGTTCAAAATACCTAGGCGAATTAAGTACGTAAATCGGTAATTTCACGTCATATCCGTATTTCAATCAAACCAAACTCATCGGGTCCTGCGGAGCGAAGAGTTTTCCCACGTTTATCCTCGTTTCAACGTAGCTATCGTGTAGATTTTTAAGGGTAAAGCACCACAATGACCAGCCGGGAAAAAAAAACTGATTTTTACCCATTTCTAAATTTTTTATTTAATTTATTATTTAAGAATTGGGAGAAGGGATGTGTTATTAAGCAAACTTTGAACTTTCAGTTTATAAGATACAACATGGTGAACCATAAAAAAAATCGTCTGCGCATCATGCATTCGGTATGGCGGATATTTGATAATCTCAAAGAAAAAGTCAAATATTTTCTTAATCTGTATGATTGTAGCTATCGTTAAGCGTGACCGTTTTGTTTGTTTTATTGATTTTTCATACAATGGAGGTCCTATAAAAAAAAGTCATTCAAGGGATCCAAAAGAACAGTACTTTTGAAAATTAAAAAAAAAACGGCTACGCTAAACAATAGCTACAACTATACGGATTAAGGAAATATTTAGTTTCCGTACCACCGAGACACTGTAAACCATATTGTATCTTGTAAGTTTATAATTTTCTAATGTTTAAAAAAAAAAATTGGTGCAAGTATAGTTCAAAGTATGTTTAATCAAATATTCTTCCCACGATACATAAATAAGAAATTGAATAGGAAATAGAAAGAGTAAAAATCAGCTGTTTTTCAACCCGTCACAGTGTTGTTTCCTCTTAAATAACGAGATATAAATTTATTATTATTATTTACATCTTCATTTGAGTAATGAAGACAGTTATCAAATTTGTTTAAAAATCTCACTGGAATCCATAAATCACAAAGTTCATATTGTTTTTAAAATGATAATTAATTTAAGTGACCGATCTGTAATAAGAAATCATTGTAAGAATTGCAAGCTGAAGTTAATAATTGTCGAACATTTTTTATGTCCATTAAATTCAAGTGACTTTTTTTCTGAAAAAAAAAAATGAAATGTGATTTTGATGAATGCGTTATAGTTAACAAAAAAGGAAGGACGTAATGTATTTTTGCAAAGTAATGACGGTCAGAACTCAATATGGATCTCGCTACTTTAAAAAAAAAAAAAAAAAAAAAAGCTGTTATCGTTGTTGAATATATATTTTTGTTTGAGACATTTGCGCACAAGAATATTTCCATTGACTCTGACGATTCAATTATCTTTCACAATAATTCCATAATTTTAATCTCAATAATCGTTGGCGAAACAGCTTGAAATTTTTCACCGCTCAAGATCTGCTGTAAGAAACTTTTAATTCACATCTCTCATTGCTTGCGACTAATTCGACCGTGAAGAATTCAAAGGAATGAGAAAGTTCGGGTGTAAGAATCTCAAAGCTTTGAGTCAAGGTTTCTTTTTTTTTTATTTTTTTTATTTCAGATGATAGATAGAGAAAAGCGAGGGAAGAGGAAAAAGTCTTTCTGTGTAGTGTCATAAAGTCGTCGGTTAGTGTGGGCTCTCGCTATCAGGATGAAAGAAGATAATAATTAAGGGAAACCGAGAGAGAAAAAAAGTTGGACCGAGACAGTAGAAAGCGAATCGTACGAACGAGCCCTCGGGGAAATTCGTAAAGTTCGCGTATAAACGTGGTAGTCTAGCCCTCGTTGACGTTGCCGCTCGGAGTTTTACCTGGTCGCGACAGCATTGCATTCCTGGACGCACACTGAATACTCAGCACCCCATCAAAACCCATACCAAGATAAAGAAAAAAAATCTCTCATTCGCGGGTTCTTCGTCTTTTTTTCTCCAATTTTTTTCTTTCACAACTTTGCAGTCGAAAAATTTATGCGTAAAATCGCAGTGCCCAATTTTAAATATACACAAATGCTTTGATTTTCACCGAAATGTCTACGGTCTCTGAATCGTATTCATTATAGAGTTTGGTTACCGACTGAGTCATTTCACATGTCCTGAATTTGTCAGGAACTTTATTTTGCTTAACGAATTCGTGTCATATTAACACAATTTTTCTGTGAACGTTATAGAACACAATTTATCTATTGAAGCTACAAATGTTTCCATTCTGTTTTATATAAATTGATCGTTATACATTCCTTTTCTACTTCAAGCAAAAATCCTTAAATTCCAGTTCATCCGCATTTATACCAATTTCCTCTTACAAATGTTGACGAACAATTACAACAACAAAAAATCATGCCACTCGAATGACGTTAATTGTACCGTCAAAAATCTGCTTAGAGGGTCGAAGAAAAATCGGTGATATGATCAAGGCAAGTTTCGTAATTTCGTAGGATTTTCGCTCCCACCGAACGTGCAGAGTTGGAAAATTTCGTTGTTCCTCTTTCGTTTTATTCTTCCTGCCTTTTCTCACAATTATACGAGAATTTCTCACTTGAAATTCCGTACGATATTCGCGCCGCAATCCCGGCTCCCGGAATCCCGGTGATTGGCAAATTAATCGATCAATATAGTTTGATCCTTCATTACACCTAAATTTTCTTTTCTTCTTTTTCCGTAACGTACACGTTCCTTGAAACGATCATTAATGTGTATTGCCCTCGAGATGCTCGTCATGTACTGCTTCAGGTATTTCTTCGTTCTTTTTTTTTTTTTTACGAATCCCCGCGTCGTTCGATTTTACTGGATACACGAAAGAGAAGATGAAAACGCCAATGGTCTTTCAGCTAATTGCCAATAACGCGTCTAGAACGTGACGAGAAACGAGAATGAACGTGAGAACGAAATTCGGAGAAGGTCGTGTTAATATTATAAATATAATAAATATCGTGAACACACAATTACGGTACGAAATATGTATACATAAATACAAAATAAATTATAATGACTAGGCGATAGAGAAAATACAGTATAATCGGTGATTAAATATACAGATACACGCGAGATATTGTAAGATAAACGAAAAAACCGATAAAATTAAACTATATAAAATGAAAAAAAAAAAAATTCGAGCGTTAAACTATTGGATAGTATGAAGAAAAAAAAAGCTGTTGATGAATTGTAATATTGACTAATTAATTAACGAACTAAACACAAAGGAATTGAATTAGGTTACTCGGGAAAGACGCGCGTTGTCCGATCCCGATATTTGTCTCCAAATATTCCTAATTATAATATATCTTCGCGAGGAAAAAAAATTGAAAAAAGAAAAAAAAACAAAACAAACGACGCATTGAGATACTTGCGGACAGCCGGAAAGTCCGAAATTGTATATTTAAGGTGATAAAGTACCGGGTGTAGAGTCGACGGCGCCTGAGACGAAACCAAAAATCCGCTTCATATTGCCGCCATTGTTGCCAACAAAAATAAATAAATAAATAAAAAATAAAATATTCCAGACATAAGTTATATAAAAACATAAATAAAAATTTTTAAAACTCGTCCACGAGCGTTTAAATTTCACGATGCACACGCGCGTTATAAATGAGAATATTTCGCCCTACGAATTCGCTATAAAAAAAGTTATCTTATTTGTTTTTTTTTAATTTATTTCGCAATAGATTCGAAATAAATCGAATTTCGCCGTGCACAATTTTTCCACGATACTAAAATCGCCATCCTGACGACCGAATCCACTTCCTTAGATAAAAGAAAAAAAGAAAATGAATATGAGGAAACACAAGTCGTAGTACTTACGATAAATACATACATATATGTAGGTATATATACATATATATATATTTAAAAAATTACCAAAAAAGCCGCGGAGTATGCTCAAAATGTAGAGGAATGCGTTTTCTCGTACGTGTTATCTATATTAAATTCGTTTAGGGAAAAAAAACGTTATAATATCGACGACTGAACGGACTAGGATTGGTTGAATGAATGAATGCACGAGGACAACGAGAGTTAGAAATTTTGTGCTTGTGAGTTGCTTGAGTGAGTAAAAAAAAACAAAGAACATACTCGACAGAGTGACTAAATAGTTAAATCGTAATACGTAATAAAACAAAATCTGGAGAGAACGGATCGTGGGAAGAAATTTAAGAAATGGTGAAAAAGAGCTTGAGGCAGTCGATTATATGATATAAATCCTTGGACGCCCACGATCCGAAACAGACTTATAAAAAAAACCAAAAAATAAATTTATATATATATATATGTATTAATGAAAAAAAGTAATATATATGTATATATATATTGAATAATTGAAGACCGCAGTAAAATGCACATCGAGCTTTGCGCTCGGATAAATATACAATAATGCCATGAATTTAAAGTACCGTTAAAGTTAACGATATTAGATAAAATAAAATACCCGCGTCGTACGTAAGAGAGATCCGCGTTTGTCAAGAAACAAAGAAAAGTTTATATATATATATATATATATGTATTTAAAAAAAATTATAGACCACGAAGAACCGAATTTTTTTGCAAACAATTGTTTCCGTGATAAACAATATATGACGAAGAGAAAGTTGCGATAGAGAAAAAAAAGGAAGAAAAAGAGAGAGAGAAAGACTCAGAAATAATAATATTCGGAGTCTATTTTTTGTTTTGACGGTAAAGGACGGGGATCGATCCTACGAGCGACGCCAGGCGTCTGTACACTCTTTATCATTTGTATTCAAAGTTTACACAAATTTTATCCGACAAATTTTACCGTATACTTTACGAAAAACAAGAAAACAAAAAAAAACTTTTATTCTACTACCTTGTACAAGAGAGAATGAGTTGTCGTGGGATGTCGCTGGTCACGCTCGCCGTATATGAAAATTACATGGGGCCATTAAGGTGACAATTTTTTTACCCTATATTGTTTTTTTTTTTTCATTTTCTAGTCTTATCACACAATTTTATCCTTTATGATCATGGAATTTTTCTCCCAAAAACGCTAATGGTTAAAAAAGTAAATTTAGTTGAAAAATTTCCTGAATAATTACGAGATTGTAAAAATCCAAAAACAAAATACAGAGTGCATTTTTCGAATCTGCAGGTAACAAAAAAAGATTATCGAAGCTACTATTAAATTTATTTTCCACACTATTCGGTGTAAATTCGAGGGACCTTCATATATTTTAATTACCAGCTAGAGATTTGTTATGTTAATTTCATGACAGTGAAAAATAAAGTTCCGACATGAGAGAAAGAATTAAAAAATATAAGGTCAAATATATTTTCCCCCTAGGGCCCGAAAATCTAGGCCTGACCATCGACCCCCCTCGACGACAATTATTAATTACGCGAGTGAACACAAAGAAAAAAAAAAAAAAAAAGAAAAAGTAAAACCAATGAACAAAAATGGGCAAAGTATAATATTGTATATTTTGCGCTATATACTCATTTTCATCCTCACACGCGAATATTTAAGGCAAAGGCAGCACGGGTTTCTGGGAGAATGGCGTCGCAGGGTAGGATAAAACGAATACGCTCGAAACGCCAAAGTCCTTTTTCGTCCTCGAGCTTTCATTCGTACTTAAAATACGTCGTTATATATAGTAAACTCTATACGTATAAATAAAACTGAGCTCGCTGAGCGATAAAACCAGCGAAAAAAAAAAAAAAAAAAAAAGAAAAAAAAAAAACACCGGAGGGAACTTTGCTCTAAGTTTTTGTCAATCAACCACTCGCGCTTATCCTGCCAAATGATTAATCGACACAAGCAGATAATTGCATATGTGAATTGATTTATATTTTGTAAAGTATCGCGTGCTGTATAAAATAAATGTATGTAATATTTCAGTCGATTTCAGGATATCCATGTGAATAATATTTATTGAAAGTAATTGATAGATAAAATTTAAAACAAAAAACAGGAAAAAAGATTATGAAAATTGGAAAATGATGATTAATTTATTTATCGCATTCAAATGCTTTCGATAAAATTGTCCCACATGCGTAAATCTTAATATCGCGCTTCTGTCTGCCAACGACGTATTCGATCCAAACACCGACAGCCGAAATCCCAAAAACTGCTGCCTTCGATAAGATGAACGATGACTCTGCGATTTACCAAAAATTTATATATATATATATTTAATTGCGTTATTGTTATTATGATTTTCAGCAATCAATATTCGCAATAGCTCCGTTTACGTCCGCATAATAATTCGCAATTACATATCGCATTGTGTGTATATAGAATGTCCAAGCATCCGAGAACCCAGTCCTATTTGATTTTATCAACAGTTTTTTTTTTTTTTTTTTTTAACTATCACAACTTGTGGATATTCGGAGAAGTATGTATGTGTATGACGTTACTGGGAACAAATAATTGCACATGCAATTATATATACATATATATATATATATATATATATATATCTATATGTTAATCATAAATATTGTGTTATTACTGTCGGAGAATAATGTCTCGACATTCGTAATTTCGATTTAACGTCAATTTCCAACTTTATCTTTTTTTTCTTTCAAATCTTTCAAATTTATCGGCAACTTTATACACGATTGCTTTATGTTATTCCATAAAATCATTGTCCCGGGTTGCAAATAAAAGATTTTAATCGACCGTATCGGTCGACCGTCTATCCTTATCACTGTGTGCTTGATTAATTAATAAATTAATTTAATCGTTCGCTGCCAACTAATCGAATCAACGAAGATTTACGTGAACGCGAAATCTCATAATCGCACATAATCGCAGAGACGTCGATCATCAAAAATTGTAAAGTACCTACGTACAATTGTATTATTATTAAAGATTCGAAACAATTAACACGGGGAATTATGATAATCACTTTTGTATTTTTACGTAAAAATTACATGACCTATAAATAATAATTAACGATAAATATGTAAGATTTTCAAATGAAAGGAAAATCGATAAACCAATAAAAACAACAAAAAATGTTACTGCGTAATTTTTCATACGAGTTAGCGAGAGCGCGTACGAAAGTTGTGTGAATGATAAACGAAATAAATAAATAAATAAATAAATAAATAAAAATGCGAAAGAATGTCGCGGGGAAACATATTGTTAAAAAAAAAAAAAAAAAGAGAGAGATATGTATGTAATTTAGGAGTCGAGGATGAGTGGCCTGCTTTGTAATGCGTATATTTATACATGCAGCGCGAGCGCGCAAAGATCGAGTGATTCCATTGAAACCGGTAGGAAAGTGGCGCCGACGAAAAAAAAAAATATATATATATATAATTATATATTCGTAAGTGTAACTTAATCGAAATTTATTTGATATCGCGAATAACGTTTCGATTATTACATGACTTTCGGAAATCGTTATAATTTCTTTTTGTCAACAACTAAAAAAACGTTGAATGGCCATTTAAAAAAAATGAAAAGCGAATTTTTAGAGCCAATCGAGATGAAAGATGAAACATGATCGGTGAGGTGCCATTCTTACGACAAACCAGTTATATTTTCCCTTAGGCCCATTAAATAAAAGAAAAAAATCATTATCGTTTTTGTAAATATTGCGAAAAGTATCATAAACATATTGATTAATGTTTTGAAAAACATTTTTGCTCCTCCAAATATGTTTTGCCTACTCTACGCATTTAAAAAATAATTTCTATACATAAATGAAATTGAAAGCAAAATAAAAAGTACGAAAATTAGTGAAAAAACAGTGGTTTGTCTGCCAAAGAATGCTCCCTAAACTCAAAAAAGAAAGTCTTTATACAATTGCAACGCGCTTCTTATATTTATATATAATGAGAGATGTGTGTAACGAGACGTTATTCGAAGATTTATTATATTCAGTTAAACAATATGTAATTTATTAGTAAAAAAAAAAAAAAAAAAAGAAAAAAAAGAATTTCTCGACACACTCGTATGTACGTCACCAAAATGCTTCTCTTTCGCTACCAAAGGAAAAAAAGGATGAATAATAATGACGACGATGGGCTTTCGAATAGTTAAACGTTACTCACCTCTCGTAGTGTTCGTTCCAAAATCTTAAAAGCACCGTCTATCGTAGCGAACCTAGTAATTAGCTAAAAAAAATCCGGTGCGTTGTTCCACGAGCTTTTACTTTTAATTCACGGATAAATATAATATAGAACCAAAAGAAGAAGAAAAAAACGGATATAATGTACACGTATTCACGAGAGCTGGCTCCGGACAAGTTGTTTGACGAAGAAATTTTCTATAAATCATTGAACTCTCAAATTTCCGAGAGATTTGCTCAAATTTTTATCATGATCGCCAGATTTTTTTTTTCTTTTTTTTTTGGCAAAACGTGAGGCAAGCAAAAAAAAAAGAATTATTTACTCGACTCACAAAAGCTCGGGAACAGCCGGTCATTAATCGTGTTTGTAAATGCTATGAAAACTAAAAACTCCGTATCCACTCTTTCTCTAGTCTCTAGCGTATTGTCTCTTCAAGGTAATTTAGCGTCTATTAGGGTTTCTAAAAGAAATGGAAAAAAAAGTAAATAAAACACAAAGACACACATACACAAGCCAGCGTATATGCGCTATAAATATCCAACTTACAGAGTGTATTGATGAACAATGGTTCAGTTAAAAATCAGGAAAATCGTTAGCATCGAATTGGTTACCCAATGGTGGGTGACATTCGCAAACTATCGTAGGGCCTAAAATACCGATTAACCTTTGTGACTCACCAAACTGTTTGTCACGAAAACATAACTCTCAATAAACTCTGTAGTTTATATCTGCCCATGTCTATCTTCCACTTCCATTCGCATACCGCTTCTCTCCGCATCTCTCTCATATCTTTTTCGTAACGATTTTCCAAAAATTGTGTTTCTCCTTGTTCCGAACTATATTATAATTAAATAAGATATATCAGAAGCGCGACTGATATTTGTAATAGATAACTCTCGAAACACAAGAACATTTCTGTCACGCGACGAAAACATTGTAATAGGCTGTCGAGAACAATTGTCACATTAACGAATGATATTTATTTATTTTCTATCGTATTTATTACGAGCCGCCAGTAATTTTCACTTGACCATCAAGAGAACGAACTATATATTGTCCAGTAATTGAAGCTCATGAGAAATAGAAGAAAAAACAATGTGAGCGATGGAAATGTTGAAAATTACTGGCCGATGCGTTACTGTTACGTGAATTGAACGAAAAATGGAACGTTGACGTTTATCAGTGTCGAATATATATTGTATCTGCTGGCAGAAGAGCTTTTAGAATTGTCCAGCTGAATTAAAACCAACGCAAAATACATTGTCATCAATGAAAAACACTAATTTTCCTCGGCTCCGGACATTTCGCACGCAGCCGAAATTTCACTCGAATAATTGAATGTGAGCTGTAATTAATGTGAAGCAAAGTTGATCGGTGACGAGAATTACAATTAATTATATGACGATGAGCCGCTAATGGATCTTCCAAAGGAACAATTCGTAAATGTAATGACGCCCAAAACGACGTTATACCGCTAATTAGTAATTATAAGGAAACTACCGATTGTACTAAAGACAACAAAAATGAAAAAAAAGAAAAAAAAAAAAAAAAAAACATGTGGTAATATTAAATATGAACAATGTAATTCCCTTGTAATTACACATATGAAATACAGAAACATATTACTAATATTAAAGGTTAATAATAAAAGAAAAATCGAAGAGTTGTTTGTTTGAAAATATACCTTTCCTGATTTAAAAAAAAATCTATTGCTGACGGGAAATTTACTTAATTCAATATGAAGCTAACGATCCAATACGATTCATAAAGTTTATTTTAAAAAATATATCATCTTTATCAATGAAATGAATATGCACTTTTTTATGTTACGCGGAAGAAAAAATTATCCCCGTTAAATATACGACCTACTGATATCTGATCTGCTGCTGATACAGGAGTTACGTACCGAGTGAACGCGACTGTGTCGTACTGACTTACGGTAAGACAGAAACGTGTTACCGACGCATGAAAATAGAACCACCTATAAAAATGAAAAATTACTTTTGTGATAACCAGCCATCGAATATCTTATTCATTCTACAAATTGCTAATCATATGCGAACGCAACTGTTTTACTTAATGTTTTAGATACTGACAATAGGTAACAAAAACCGTAATTCCATAGTAATTATATATAGTAATTATATAATTCCGTAAATACCCATAGTCGGTTGAATATTTTAGACAAGAGCAAAAAATCGTTTTTGCTTCGTCTGCTTATTCTGTTAAAACTGTTATAACTGTCTACCGATTACAAAATGGCACATTCATTGTTTTTGTCATTAATTCAGTAAAAAAATTGTCATACCGGCCGACCAGGTACATCGGTCACTGACAATCGACGAGAGATGTCTCGTCAAGTCCAATCTCAGCGTTAATTTCCAGAAACTGCAAATAGTGTCCGCTACGGCAGCGCCAACGATCAACTCGATGTCTAGTCCCGTTAGAAACCGTATGGACGCCAGTCGAGATTGCAGAGCATCGAGAGTGAACGAGGAAATGGTAAAAAAAGCCTTCCGTCGATAAAACGAAGGAATATAAAAGGTCACTTGCTGTGTCTACGATGCTCACTCGACTTACAGAGCCGTGATAGTGGAACATCGAGAGAACGAGATAAGAGCAAGTACCGATGCGCCCTCGTATATTCATGTATGTGCGGGCTTTTTCAACTCTTCAACACTCTTAACAGCCCCCTCTCCCCTCCCTTGCCGTTCCATCCATCCACTACTTGCCCTATATAACAGACGCTCGTTTGCACGATCATCGACATAATTAATACGCGCCAATGACCAACTATCGATCGGCTGGTCAGTTTAGAAGCGTCGTACATCTCTAATATGCCTGCTGTCATGACGAAACCTTGGATATCGAATATTCCCTCACAGACTTCTTATCTGAATACTCTAAATTTAGGGTAGCTAAAAAAAGCTTACTTTGCAGAGCCCATTCATATTAAATAATATGAAAAAAAAAAAAAAAAAAAAAATTCACTCCGGGACAAGTTCTCCCAAGATCTTAAATTTTTACAATTTTTACGTGCTGTGAAGTTTTTTTTAAAAATAGTTTATATACAATTATAAATTTAAGAAATGTAAAAAATGTAAATAGAGAAAAAGTGAGTTTCTTTTAACATTGATAAAATAACCGACATCTGCTTAACGAGATTTTTTTTTTTTTGACAATTACCTCAAATGATTTAATGTTAGAAATCAACCGTAATGGCATGATCGAGTGTTTGGAATTTATTTAGGCGTACAATTAGAAATTATACGTTTTCCTTCAAAACTCCAACACTTTCAAGTCAATTAATCTGGTTTCGCTGAAATATTTTACTGATTCATTTTTTCTTTTTTTTTAGTTTGGGTTCTTTGGGTTCTTTTTTGGATTCCTTTGCGTTCTTTTAATTTATAAGATAACATTTTTTTTCGATTTTCATAAATTAAAAAAAAAATAAATTCTAACAGTAGGGAGTTATGAGCATAATCGTACGCGATGAATCCTTAGAGTTGTCTGGTCGGGAGGTGGCGCAGGTGAGGGAGTTACGCGTCCTATAATTAATTGGCGCTAATTACAGTATATCGATCGCTCTCGACGTATACATTTAACAATCAACCACTCCCACCGTGGCTCAGATCCAATGTCTCCATCCTGCGATTATATAAGACAACCCCTATATTCGAAATTGTTAAAATCCTGGATAAGCGCTTACATTTAAATTAAATTGAATAATATATATCCAATAAAATTCAAGTGTGCACGATCCTATATAGTTGGTGTAGTCGATTTTCGCCATAAATTAAAAATTCAGATCATGCGCAACAAAATAAATTACACATTAATCAATAATTACTTAATTTTTGTGAGAACAACAATAATGAGTTGTAATTTTGAAAAATTAAGCCAAAATACTACGCTCTTAGTTTACGTTGCCATGTTGTTAATGAATAGCTGTAGTAACACTCATACATAAAAATTAATATACCGTAAGATGATAGTCCTTATCACTCTTTCTCGCGATAATAACTCGCTCGTCTCGCTGCGCCTCGCTCATTTCGCTCATCTCACGAGAGCATTCATTCTGACTCACTGCAATATAATGCACTGCTTTATAAAAAAAATCAACTATCAAATATAAGTCCTATGATTCATACTTAAAAAAACGGGGTATAGCATTTCGACGTCATTTATAAAGAACATTTTTAAGGCGCAGAAAAAAATGTATAGTAAATATAAAGATAGTAAATCGACGATGCCGGGAATGACAAAAGGTAGGAATGTTGAACAGAATTCCCCGGGTCTGACTGTGGTATAGCGTTCTTCCACTACTGTAGTAGTACAGCCAATCACTGGACGGACAATTGCATATTCTCAATTACGTAAAGTCGACATCCACACCTATATGCAATTCCCTGTCAATTGTTTCGTTGAAATCACTTTTTGCCCGTACTTCACGTTCGACGACCCGCCCAACAGGAACAATTTCGTTACACAAGTGATCACGGTGATTCAGTTTTATAATCCGACTGGAAATTAGTGTTATTAATACACTGTTTGAGAAAAATGTTACCAATACAAGTGAATTTTTTAAATATATTATTATAAAAAAAAGAAATACCGATTTAGTTTTTAAGTTACAAGAAATTCGATGTGTTAATTTGACACGTTTTTTTCGTGTGTGTCAGTATGCATACGAGGGTCCGACAAAGGTCGTTTAAGAGGGATGCTTTGTGTTACGTTCCGAGACTCGGTTGTACGTCGACTTTTATTTTACGTGTGTTAGTTATGCCCTGTTGGTTTTTTTTTGTAAGCGATAGAATAGTAATTGGCACAAAATTTTCAGCGAACGTTTATAAATAAAATGTTTCCCCTCAAAATTACGCACGTTTTTAAATAGACATTTGACTGTTTGTGCTCCTCCTTGATGGAGACAAGAGTGAAAATTGTATTTGTCCAGGACATTAGCACAATATGTGCAGGTTGATGAGCGCGTGCAACACGACAGGAGACACGCCGAACTGTGTTGACACGTAACTCTACTGTGGTATTTCCATTAGTGTTTCGGTGAGCAAGAGCAGAGAAGAATAAAATGTATTATACAGAAGAAGAAGAAGAAGAAGACGAAGAAGACGACGACGAAGAGGAGGAGAAGAGACGGAGGCTCTGTCGCTCGACACGTGTGCTAGGATTCGCTATCGAGCGGGACCGCGACGCGAGTCTCGGTGCTCGGGTGCTGCTCAGCTAGCTCTCTTATTAGTTCGCCAATGTCGGCTTCTTTATTTATAACCGAATGCCGTGGTTAAGGTCAAGACAACCGCCACCACTGGCTAAGCCGCGGCGGGCAATGTCTCGCCTCGTTATGTCATTCTGGCTTTACTTTTTCTTTCTCTCTTTTTTTTCTCTCATTTTCGTTTAAATTCATATTTCATTATATTTTCCCATTTTTTGTCTCTTCCTCAAAAATTAGGCACAAAAGAGTCACTTAACCACCCTGTTGAGCACGCCATAGACTCGTTATAGCATTACATAGTATTTATAACAAAAATTTGCAAATTAAAGGGTGGCTGTAGGAAATAACGCAACTTTTTTATATATCGTAGGTTTTAAAAGTCGTATAAATTTAATACACAGCCAGATTTACGCTATTATGGCATAAAGCCCGCGATATTACGAGATATTTTCACAAAAGTATGTCAATTTTTTTTTTTTTTTGCTTTTCAAAATATTCGGAAAGCAAGTATTCGTCAAATTGCCTGTTGAGTAATTCTTGTAGAAAAAAAATAGTCGACGAATAGTCTTTATCCAAGATACTGAATATCGGGTTCGCGAAGTTATCTTCATAAAATGTATTATTGGTCTCTCATTTTGTCGACTTGCTGGATATTGTATTGCATTTCTATACATGTCTATTATTATTTATCAAGTTTACTTTATACCAGTGATCTTGTGAATTGAACATCGATCGTAAAGCATTTGTATTTGTGTATACGTCACGTATACAGCTCTACAGTCCCGCATAAACGTGACTCTAATGCTAATTTAATCCTAAGCGCCGGTCTCTGTAAAAGCGGAAGTGAAGCCTTCACGTGATCGAATGAACTAAGGACAACAACACAAGCTTGCAGAGAAATCAAAGACCTCCGTCGTGTTATAGAGTACGGTAGCACTATACCGTAGTACAAACGGTATAATCAGAGCGACGGGCCTCTCCTTACTTTTAAGTATACTCCCTCCAGTTATCCCATCATTTATTTATTATTAATAATGATGTAGTAATCAAAATCAAAATTTAGGATGCAAAATGATTATTAATAATCGAAAAACTTTGTCAAACTATTTTCGTACTTTTTTTTTTGTTGGTAAAAGTAGAAAGTGATTTCGAAATAGCAGTCAAATTAATACATTTCTGTGGACTTTTGCGGGCACAATTTTTATGTTGCAACTAAAAAATAAAAATTACTGTCAAATGAAACACATTTATATAAATATACGTTCCATTTTCATAATTCAGTTTTTAATATTTTATACTGTCGCATATTGGTCGTTTAGCCTATTCCTAATGTTTACAAAACATGTATTACCGATTAATAGATAAATAAATAACTTTAATATTTTTGGGGTGAAGGCGAGCATGGTAATATATGCTGCTAAATGATATATCATATTTCAGAGTTTAACTGAGCCAATTAAAAAGTGCCAGAAGCACGTTAATACACAATTAGCACATACAGTAGAGAATGTCCTGTTGTAGATACATTTCGACTTGATCCCCCCCTACTGATAATATTGAAGAACTCTAATTTTTTATCTTTTTTTTTTACGTTATCGGCTCCCATTCTATCCAGTTGCTTGCAAACGACTTATTGCGATATTTCATTTCGGATTCGCACAATTCGCGAAGGGACGTATCATCTAAATAGAGTTAGTAAATAGTAGAACACGCACATTGATATATATAGCAATAGTATAGTAGGTATATAACATTACCCTCCTGGCCGTTCTAATTTCGTCGATGCGCTCTCTCCGGGGCAACGCCGAAATCGATCGCACCGAGGTTATACGTGTCCTACCACCTCATTCTCTTCCTTGCCTCCCTCAAACCCCTCCCTCCTCTGGAGTCCCACAAAAACCGATCATCAAAGTTACTTTTAAATGTCCAGTAATCCTTCGTAACATTATTTTAAAGAGATACGAAAAATTAAGATTCTTCTTGTTTATCCGCGAGACTTATACAAGTTGTACCCTAAATGAGTAACGCCGATAGAGAAGTACCAATAGTGACATTCAATTTCTTAATTCTAATTTCTCTCGATGTTTTATCATTTTTGGCAATTTCCGCTGTCTCCGCAACCGGTTTCCGGTCGAGACCTTAATGGCTACTGTAGTTACGCAATACAGTTGGGTAGAGAAAGAGAGAGAGAAAGATAGAGTCATCGATGCGGACCGATAGCGCAATGCACTATGTTTACTATTTGGCCCAGAAATCTCATTAGCATTAGCGTCAGAGTCGCACGTCAATTGGTCTCTCGTGGCTTCATATACGAACCTGATATTTATTGTCTTTCCGTCCGTAAAACATTTATCAAATGTCACATAATTTTTCAATCTATATACCAATGATGTATACGTTTGAATTAATATTAGTGAGTTTTTTTTCCCCAATTACCGCAGTTCAAATCTATAAAAAGTGTTTCTATTAAAAAATATATTACTGTTCATTATGAAAGTATTTCGTCATATAGTACCTCATCACAGGCATCATAGGACGAGGAATGATTATTAGGCATTCAAGTGCATACGAAGCTGGGAAGTCTAAGTGAGCTACCTGAAAGGGTTTGAGTGATAATTGGGGAGATGTGGGAGGCTCTCATTCGCCTTGGTACCGGAAACGAGTTTACCGAGCGACGGAAACTCTCATCTTCGAGACGCCCGACGTTCGCCCTCGGCCCCTCATTATTGCTCGTTCAATTAAGCCGTTCGTTCATATACAGCTCCGGGAGAGTGTAGACTACATCAGGGGGAACAGCGGTAAACTGTATCGCGAGACAGTCAAGAGAGAGAGAGAGAGAGAGAGAGAGAGAGAGAGAGAGAGAGAGAGAGAGAGAGGGAGAAAGGGTTAGTTACGATAGGAGAGACGGCGTCAATTGCACGCGGATGCGGCTTTCGTGCTCTTTATATCGCACATGTACATTTCTATCTCCTTCGATAACGACATTTTAATGAGGGAGAAACGCAAAACATTGTCTGCCTCGTTTTGTAGATTTTCTCAGGCCAAAAATATTGAGCTACAAAAATTGTAGCTGACAGTTTTTTCGACTGATGTGTAGTAAATTTGAGCTGTCAGACCAGTTTCTTAAAAATTCTAAGTTACAGAGAATCAGATCAAGAAAATTGTTGATATTCGGGTCATCTGTCACATGGTTCTAAAAAGGTCTATGTAAGATGTTGACACAATTCGGATATCTGGGTCCTCGACATCATCACAGTTCTCCAGTTCCAGGTCAGCTGCGAAGTGGTTGTTAGGAGACATGTAAGCTAAAACATCATTTCATGTCCAGGTTAAGGCGATACAGAATAACCCCTCCCCAGCTTAGGGAATGAAAAGTTAATTTTTATTTTTTTATTCCTTTTGCCGCCTGAAACTAGTAGATTTTCGCTGCCTGATAATAATTCGCGAGTCTTACGATAACCAGAAAATTGTAATCCATCGCTTGAAATATGTTTTACCCAAGCTGTCAATATTTCCATAGATTCTGTAGATAATCACTGTAGGTTATAAAAAATCGAGAGCAAGATAAAAAGTGACAAAGTGAGTGAAAAAATATAATTAGAAAAAAAGTGGCTAATCTGACGGACTACATGAAAAGCCACAGTTGGACTGGTGGAAATTCTTGGAAATTGATGCGCGGTACTCGTATGAGCTTTCCCACACGTTGACACGTTTACTGAAAAGGTGTCTATGCGATATGATGGGACTACGTACTATACACGTATATATCTAGGAACCTCGCCGAACCCGAGCTCGTTCTTGCCAGTGAATGCTGGAAGTACCGGTGGCAGTGTGTAGCCGCTAGAGAGGCACAGCCTCGTCAGGCCAGTCAAGTGAATACACTCTATCGTCATTTCTAATTTTAGCACAAAGGGTGTGGTACTCTGTCTCTCTCTCTTTCTCTCTTGTGTATGCGCTCGAAGGGATACCCAGTGGCGTTAACGCTAGAGCCAGCATCCCAGGCTCAGAGAGCCAGTCTGCCTGTCCGTCCGTTCGTCCATCCGTACGTAGGTCCAGTGTGCTAAAGGCTTTTTTTTCGGTATTACATCCAGCAATTTCCATTATCGAGCCAGGTCACCGTTTTCAGTGGATGCACGAGTATCACCTAGCGGTAACAAAATTCACTGTATACATTGACAATACGTTTTTTTCTTAATTCACCAAAATTTCTTAGTCGATTTTCTCAAAAATCATTTTTTATGTCTATCATATTTGACAAATCCTTTCTTATTAAGGGGAAATTAATTTTTCATCATTCAGATATAAAATTTTCAAAGCTACGATTTAATCTGACTTATAGTGTAATTTCGTTTCGATACCATTTTTTTTTCTTCAACTTATCCTATCTACATTAAAATAACGTTCTGTTATTAAATATTTCTTGCTCATTATTTTTCACTTTTCATAAACCGTCGCCTCCATAAGAAGGTTCATCAAATTTTCTAGAACTGCGGATTTTACAGTAGCAAAAAGTTTATTATCTTTGGTACGAAGATCAAGAAAATAGACGAAAAAAAAAAATTACTGATAACCCTTATCCAAGGAATAATCATACCCATGCTGAGGAAATAAAAGTTCATCGGAAGATTTTCATGAAAAGTTAGTTTTGCAAAAGAATAAAAAGGCTAGTGGTAAAACTTGTATACAGCTTTTGTATTATCGCGATTGCTCTGTGGTTAGCGATCTTTTTTTTTCATCGACACTCGGCGAACGAGAGGATGGAAATAATCGGGATACAGCAATGTGATAGAGTAGATAGAACGAGCAACGGGCTCCTCGTGAACGAGGTTTTGACGGTATTGATTTTCCACGCTCGGGATATACACACCACCACCACCACCACCACATCACACCATATCTGCGACTCAAACGCCTGCCCAAGATATATTTACCTTGTTGTTGTTGTTGTTGCAACCATATATGTATAGGTGTTGGAGGGATAAAGCGTGGAAAAAGAGAAAACAAAAATAGGCTGTACCTATGAACGGTCAAAGTATAGGCAATTTTTGTTGTTATTGTGATCAACAACGTGGAAGTTATTCGCGAACCAAATCGATGCAGAGCCACATCGATACTCAACTCAACTCGCTTGCTTTTATCAGTATAATCCAAAGTACGTTTTTCTAGATATAAAATAATGTCTTATAATTTTTTAAAATGTGTTTCCAGTTGATAAAGAAAGAGCCTAGCATAGAAAAAAAAACATAATAGAAGCGTTAGAATTAAAAAATCCGAAGACAATTTGTCGTGAGATATTTTGTTAATCGGGGACGAAAATAGCATTCTAACTATAATATATTCCCTGTGTTACTGTGTGGTCGCTGTCGTCCAAAATTCAGCATACATTTATGACAATCCTGTGGCTAACTTACGTTGTACATAGCACAAGGACGTGCTATATTAGTAATTGTTTACATACTCGACACACAGAGATGAGAGTCTCAACTAGCCTCATACTGTCTCACACTTTGTACACCCTATACGCTGTATTAATTCCCTTCCCCTCTTTTCTGTCACATTATCGGCCGTAATCGATAGTCAACATGACCCACCATCATGTTTCCCCACTTTACGTCTCAAACGCGTCTCATAGTCACTACCCCTGGTACATTTCCAGAGAGCTTTCTGCGACCACACTAACGGAAGACCAACAATTTAGCGACAAAGGAAGAGAAAGGATTCTTTTTGTCGCTTAATCGATAGCTGGCTAAGTCGAGTTTCTGACGTTTTCACAGATTTTTTTACAAACTTGTACATATAAATGAAACATTAAATACGTCGAACGTGTGAAAAAATGTACACCTCCCAAATGGTGACCATTTTTTTTTTCTTTACATTAAAAGAAATTTCTTTGTAAAATCAATATGTTTGGGTGTAGAAAAACAACAATCGACTCTACAAAATCAATTCACAATACAAATGATGCGAGAGAAAAAAATCATGATGTCGACTCGTCTAGAAGAAAAAATAAATAGAAAAATTTGAGGGGTTATCTCCTTCATAGGATTTGTTCCTCGAATCTTGATTGCTCTTTTATCGGTCGATACTTCAAATCTGGTACACAGCGACAGCGCATTCATAAAATGACAGTAATAACGTGAAAGACAGTTATAAATGAAAACGTCACAACGAGAGAGAGAGATAGAGAGAGAGAAAGAGAGAGAGAGCTATAATTTACTTTATTTTATTTTAGTAAAATAAAATGAAATGTCAGCATCCAGGCAAGGTATACGCAGAGAGTAATGCATTTAAAGAACTTTTCATAAATTACCTCCAAAGAATTATCTTTATCATCCATATTTGCATTTTCTTTTTTCTTATTGGCTCTTACAGTTTCTGCGTACAAGTAGAGCTTACTTTGCCGAGAAAAAGTAAGTGAAATAATAGCTTTTTCTTGTGCTAGTTACGACTACGTTTTGGTTCATCTTCAAATATCGCCTCTGCGATCCTTTTTGCCGGCCACCTCATAGAACGACGAGAGATGGACGCGCGGTGTCGGGTCGCGTGTCTTTATTTAGTTATCGAAACGTCCAGAGACCCAGTTTGCAAAGTTATCGAAAGTCGGGCAATGTGTGTGTGTGTGTGTGTGTGCGGCCTCGTCGCAGCTCCCTTGCTGCTTTTGCTTGCTACCGCTGCTGTTGCTGTCGACGAGAGCAAAGTAGTACCTACATAAATAGAACGGGACGGCTGTCGCCGTGGCCAGCGGGGCCAGCGCTGAGTAGTAGTAACAGCCGTACTCAACAGACGAATGTCGCGAGGGCGGCATAGAAGAAAAAAAAAAGGAACAAGACCGCCATCGGTAATTCACTCGCACATATACGAAAATAATTTTACAAAGAATTAATAAAATTTCGACTAAAAAGAGAACCCTAGAAATACAAAAAAAAAAATATAAATAAATAAACTCCGATTTATGACTATTGTTTCGAATGTGTAATGAAGTGTCTGTCAATAGTGTGGAGCCTGATCTGAATTTTCGATAAATAATACAATCAGTTGTGAGATATTTATGTACGTCTATTTGTATATCACTAATAAAATAAATATTAAAACAGGGGTAGAATTTCGAAAGGTTGTCGGCAAACAGAAAAATCGGTAACCGAAAGTACACGTTTGACCGTTGGGCTCGCGCGATTTCTCGCCTATTCTCCTCTTAGCACAGTTAATAAATACGTTTATCGCCTCAGTGCCTTCCGTCCATCGGCTGAGTGGATCCAGTGACGTCACTGGCGCTCCTTTACCGTCACATAGGTATAGCGATAAAACAAAACAGAGACAGCACAGCCAATGGTGCGGTGGCCAAGTGCCTGTCTGCTATATATGCATGTATTTATATACGTATACTTGTGTGTACCCAATGCTTGTGTGTGCTGCTGTTGCTGTGTGTGCTATGTGGTTCTCCTCGCTGAGTATGCTTTTCGCTGTACACCGTGAAATTATTGACAACTTCGATAGAGGCGACTAGTCCTCGTCCACCCACTCGTCTTGTGACAATGCTTTTACCGTTTAGCTTCAGCGATGAACAACGCGTATCGCTAGAGGAACGTTAACACCGACGGGTACAACACAAAAGCAGAGGAGGCAACAACGAGACAGGTAAAACAACAATTTTTTTTAAATTTCAACGAAAAATGTCAAAAATTAAATGTTGTTCCGCAGACCCACATTTAACTGTAAATTTTCCTTTCGAAGTTTTGAAAATTTTGTAAATTTCGTCTATTGCTTAGAGGGGGGAGGTCTCATGGAGACTTGAAAAAAATACGAGCTTGAGGAGGCTTCGGGGGGATTTAAGAAAAATCTGCGCTGGTCGCGTCATTTGACCCCAGCCAACTCGATTGTCCTACACGGCAGCGGTGGCAGCGAGATAATTTGTATAATATAGAGAGACTTTTGTATGTCGTAATTCTGGATTACAAATGTTTCGCCAAGAATGAGTGGTTTGATATGGAAATGAGAAAAAAGCGGGTTTTGTTGAAAACTGCGGAATAAACGAAAACGAGAGAGAGAGAGCACGAAACCATATTCGTACTTCACGCACTAACTCGTTAAGTTGAGTAAGAGCGGAGTCGTGTAGGGTACAACCGATCAGCGGCGGTATACGATTCGACCTTGCACTTCTAGGTTTGCGTGGAATAAACCAGTTACATCCCGCGACTCGAAACCCGTGAGAGAGAGAGAGAGAGAGAGAGAGAGAGAGCTTTTGCGGAACTGCACGCTGGATAATTCGTATCTTCGCATCACTAAGAAACACACAAAATACGCTACGCCTCGGCCTAGAATCATCAGGGATAATCTTATTGAATCCGAGCGCGGCTTTTACGAACATACAGAAATAAATATAAACAAGTAATTCTATTAACGTGCACGATTCAGCTTCGAATTTACCGCGCTACACGTGCATTTCCTATTTCAATATAAATCTTCTTTACTAATGATTTTTCGAATATCGTGAACAATGTTTGTAACTACCTCTCGAGTTTCGGAGACATTTTTTTTCGACACTGAACTACTCGACTACCGAAGACCCTCAAAAAGCATAATTTGGAAGATTTTTTGTTTTCTTTTGAAATCTATTGAATTGAATATTCCAATGATTGTATTATCAATTAGAAGAAATAAGTATCCTACAACTATTGTTCAACCGAAGGTAAGTCATCGCGATATTGCAGAAATCAGTTTGTGAGCTACGAGAGCGATGCAATTATTGGCCTTCATATACGGGCCTCGCCGGAGGAAGTGGCTTAATTGAAGAATTAGCTTAGGTAGGAGTTGAGCTCTCGAGTAGTCACTATACTCTGGCAAAGCGAAGGAACGAGCTTGCTGCCGCTACTGCTGCTGCTGGTGTATACCTACCTCGAGTTCGCTCTCTACTCAGCTCCACGTTGTCTGCTTCGTATTCCCAGAGCCGCGGGGACACCAGACCGAAGTGGGTCGAGCGAAATTATATTGTTAAATGCAGATTTTAACGACGGTAAACTCCTACTAGACCATACAGTTATTACAACAATTTAAGCACGATTATACGGAGCAATCCAACATTTTCAGTAATTCAATTATTTGATATTATTTCACAATAAACTTGAGAAAAAAAGAAGTAAAAAAAAGTTTTAAAAAGTATTGTCATTGTTATTATTATTATCATCTTTAATATCACTGATTTCCCCATATTTTTAGAATTATCCAAAATTCCTAGTCAATATCATTGAGTAAATACTTTAATCTTATCGCTACTTTTTTGAAAATAAAGAAGTGTGAAATAGGTAAGAAAAAAAAACAAGAATAGCTTACCGCACGTATTCTTTGATGTTAATGAAAGGCTCTTTTGGAAAGGCAGCGTACAGAATAAGCTCTCCCAGTGGCGTTGACTCAACGCCTCTGTTACTCTCTGTACCCTTAGAATAATCCGCGTTTCTTTCCTCACAGATCACAGTCAAACACTTTTGTCCATCGTCTTTTTTTTTTATTCTTCTTCCCTTCTTTTGTCTCCGCTTTCTTTGTCGCTTCTGACCGAACAGTCTCGTTCAGTCATTTACATAACTATTGTGAATATTCGACTTTGTTAACCCCTTTTGCTGTGGCATTTAATTCCGCGCATCAAAAATTACACTCCACTTAGACTTTTGACAGCTCTTATTTATACAAGCAAATTATTTTCTTTATCGCCTATTGAAACATTTTTTTAAATTTTATTTCAATTTTTAAAGAATTTACAGGGATATGTGTAGAAAATACAGAAGAAATTAACAATATCAAGATCTGCAATATTCGAATATTTAAATGGTAAGAGAATACAAAATATTTTTTTATTGCTTAGATATTTTGTCTTATAGAAATCTATAAAAAAATGTTAATTTATTTTTCTTTAAATTTCTGTTGGTTCGAAATAAAAGTTAAAATTTAACAATTGCATTCGAAAGTGTATAAAAATTTTTTTTAGTTTAAATCTTTTCATCGCTATTTTTCTCGTTCAAGATATAAACGGATACAAAAAGTCACAGTAAAATTTAATTATGAGAAATATGTGAGTTTGAATATATTATCGGTATTATAGCACATCGAATCACAAAATAAAACATATATATTTTTTATAGCCGGTTCCCGGGGTTGGATGATCTCGAGGGATACGAAAAGACGTTGAGACGTGACTTCCGGTAAACTCGAGATTTTCAGAACTCGACCCGAGGGAATACATTGAACGCGTTGCTGCTGCTATTCTCTTGGTGTAAACCAGAGGGAAATTTTGCTGATTTTCATGACGACGAGAGCTTAGGGTGTGAGATAGAAAGAAGGGTGAAGGGCGAAGGGCAGAGTCCCCTCACAGAATGGGAAAATTCTTTCTTACCCTCCGCTCGTTGTGCTTTATCGTCGCGTGACTTTCAAAGCGAACTTGAGGCGTAGAACGTCAATGATCTCTCGTACCATTTCTCCATTCGTGTCGTAATAGGAATCAAGCCGGATAAATAGATAATGGCGGCTTTACAATCGTCAGTCTTTGTAAAGATTTTTTTTTTTCTTTCAGATTTTGAAATTTTTAAATTCATACGAAAGTTTTGGAATATGAAAAAAAATTGAAAAAAGAGAGAGTATTTCTTTGAGCAGATGTAACAGGAATATGAAAAATATGGAGACAAATTTACAATACACGCAAATGTTATGGTTTCGGAAGATTGCAGTATGAGTGAGGTACATAAATACGAATCGCCTCAGGCTGAGTCGTGTAAACGAGGCTGTCCTGTCCTTTGCAAGCTTTTCTGACGCAAGGTCTGACGAAAGCGTAATATGACGCTGGTGGAGGGAAGCATCGTGTGCTTCCTGATGGATTTCATATGTAATTGCAAACTGCCTCCCGAGAAATCTTATTTTATAGCTGATCAAAAGCGGATATCTTTGCGCGCCAAATTCTCGTGCCAAGATAATTGCAAATTTTCGTTTCGGATCTTTAAAAATTTTGTAAATTTATTCCACTCTTTAGGGTCAAAGAAAGAACCAGGATCTAGGAGGGGGTCCTTATAGGGACTTGGAAAAGATCAGGTCCTGCAAAAGGGCATCGTGGGAACTTGGAAAAATCAGGCCCTGGGGTCTTATAAAAATCAGGACCTCTGTGTGACATATGACCCCGGCGTCGCCGAATATCCTACACGGCGGCGGCAAAATATTTTTACAATATACAGATATATAGACTGTGATATATATTCAGTAGGATCCAGCGTATTCTGAGCATTCTTGTAAAGGGATCTGCCACAATGGAACTGAAGAGGCAAAGTTAGTTGAACGACTGGCTGCTGAATATTTACGTCCCAAAAAAAAATCACACTGTTTTAAATATGATTGTGAGGTATATTGATACTTTCACGATATTCGAACACTTTGGAATAATTTGACACTTACTAACGAAATATTATGTAAATTAGGACTGCACAAATGAAATATTTTTGAAAAGTCGGTCCAATATTGCATTACATTCCGTTGTAAACGTCGTGCTTGTTATTTTGTGAAATATTGCCAAGACCAACAAGAATGCACTTGAGAATTTTTTTTTTTTCAAACAGTGTAATAAGGAGGAAAAAAAATTAATAAAATCAATTGAACTTTCACAAATAAATAATCCTCTCCAACACTCATTTCGAGAAGTAGTTAATAAGCATTGATAAAAATGATGGGTTCGAATTCGACGATAACGATAAATGAGAACACCAGTCATATGCAAACTTCTGGATGCACGATTTTCCATTAGGAAAATAATTATCGCGATTCGTATTAGTCGGAAAAGGGGAGACGTATTTATAAGGTTGCGCCTCGCAACCTCTCGTCGAGTATTATCCGATTCGACGAGATAATCATTGAGTAAAATGCTCGTGGGATTCCTGAGGGTCACGGAGAGTGAGCTGGGAGAAAGATGATGAAACGGGGAGATCCGAGGGATTTGCGCGGGGGAGGGTATAGACCGCTGCGGCGGACCCGCGGGCGTCTATGACGACGCCGAGGCGTCGAGGAGCAACTTTTCGCCCAGGAGTTTGAGCACACGGAAGGGAATGAGGAGAGATATGAGAAGGGGTAATACGAAAGGTGGGAGCTCCGTGATGCTTGTGCGGCACGATGAGCATAGTTTCTCGTCGTGTCCCAGGGAAGATCGAATGCGGCCAATAGCCGCTTCTATATGGGCAAGTCCAGCTCAAATTCATCACCCTCTCGAACCCTGACTTTTACTCATTTCAATGAAATTCAAATATGTTTTTTTTTTTTTTCAGGATTTAAAATAAAATATCATTAATTGACTATTATTGATTAAATTTCTTTGTATCACTTACCTCTGTTGGGACCCCTATCAGGGTTTAGTCAGTTTGAATAACGTAAATCCATTCTAGAAACATGATTCTTCAATCCCAAAATTACAGTATCTCAACGTAAATCGTGAAAAAAGAACACTTTTACGTTTTCAACGAAATTGTCATGTTTTGTCGAACAAACGTTATCTTGAAAAGTTATCTTTTATTTTATTAAAATATCTGGAATTCCAGAAATCGCCTAAACTTGGCTATTAATATTCCGAATCCGAGTGCCTTTAAAATTTTGAAAAAAAGGGATTAATACTTGAATCTATATTTGAGTGGAATTTTGTTTAAATTGGAGAGTTTTAAGTGAAAAGGGTGTTTAAACTGAGTTGAATTTGCCAATATGTGTCCATCAAGGTCGTTTGTATATCGTGCTAGAGGCTCTAACTCTTTTATTCATCCCTCCCTCGTCCATCCAGGTGTTACGAGATAATTAACGTTGATAGCGTCGATTGTCTGCCGTATATACATCATATGACCGACAGCCACCTTTTACCTGCCTATGTACGTCGATATATTTATTTACTGAGGGGCCACGTGTGTAAAGGGAGTTCTGTGTGCAGAGTGTCTTATCTGAATGACGGGCATGCGGTCAGTCGAGTGAAACCTGCAGCATCAACATACGACAGTACGATGACGCTTGTTGTATGTTTTTCTTTTTCTTCTTCTGCTTCTAATCTATCTGTTGTACATGGTGAGATTTATATGCATATGCTAAAGAATGGAATGGCTAATGAATTCCAACAGGTCGAGCACAACTTCAGTTATTATTAGGATTATTATCCCCAGTATTATCCTTATATTTTTTTCTTGACTTCGTATGATAAGATTATGTCCGTGTAAATATTTCAAAATAGATGAATCTTTTCATTTTTTAATAAAGTAGAGTTAAATTTTATTTTATTAAAATAAAATCAGTGAAAAATGTACTTGAATCCAAATTCCCAAAAAAAAAATGCCTCGATGATAATATTTTAGCAACAACATATTTTCTTGTTTAATTGATTTTTTTATTTACGAGATAATGAATTTAATTTGTATGGTGTAAATAAATAAATTGACGTCCCGGTAAATGCAAAAACGCATATCTTTTTCTCCTTGAAATGTTCTGGACTTTTTGGACAATCGAAAAATTTGTCATATCATGCCAGACAGAGTGATCACCCTGATTATATTCGTGGTGCCGAGTGTAAAGTGTCTTTTGGCAGCTTTGAGACGGTATTATGAAATTCCATTGGGGTACATTTAGTATCAGTCTAGAATTTTGATTATTGTTGTTACGGAGGTATGACGTTGATGGAATAGATATGAGATTATTATGTACAAAAGACAGGGTATTGTGCATCGTGCGATGAAGAATTGACGCAGCTATATATGTGACATACCTTCGCGACGTTGACAGCAAACGACAGGATCGACATTGTAGCCACACGTGACAGCATATTACACATGACGAACGTTTTACGATCGGCAACGATCGAGATCAGTGATTTTATTATTGCAATAAAAAGGGGTCGAGTCGGGTCAACAATCGTGATAATTAAACTTGGAATATTAAGATTGTTCTACTGATGCTAGAGAACATCATGAAAATGACATTATAAAGAGAAAGATCCATAATTTTTTTTTTATCAAATTATTCTGTAACTGTACAATTATTGCTGGATCGTAATAGCCTCATTTGATTGCTAAAATTGAAAGGAAAATCTCAAAGTGAATTTCTGTAGCACGATATACACTGTTCAAAATTTTTCGAAAATTAAAGTAATTTTATTTTCCAAATTTTTTAATAAAATTTAAGTAGTCTCATATTCCCAAATTTTCTAAATTTTCTTTCTTGTACATAAAATTTAATATACAATAAAAATTCCTAAAAAAACCTAATATTATTTTCCAGTTGATGTTTTTGTAACGAGTTCTCTTTGCATTTGAAAAAGTATCCTTAAACGCGTTATTATTCTGCAATTCTTCGGGGACTGCTAAATTCTACATTAATTTTTTTTATTTTTAATTTCGAGCCCTGGAATTCGCAATAAATGTGCTTTGCTTTTTTATTGTATTATAGCTGAAATCCCTGAAATGTCACAGCTGTGACATTCCGAGAATTAATATTCAGATGAATTACCAAGAATTTGTAAATGGGCAAATGTATTATGGGTGATAAAAGAATAATTTCAAAGCGTATCAGTGATAATTCTATCAATAGCATATGTATACGATAAAACATGTAAAACATACAATCTTTACAATAGGATTTATTTAAATTAATATTTACAAAAAATGAGATTGGTAAGTTTAGTGTTGTTGGTTGCTTGTTTTTTTTTTTTTTTTCTTTTTTTTGTTTCTTTTCATTTTATCGTATATATCTCCATAAATCATAATTTCGTACTAGATCAAATAATACATTTTTCTTTTCTTTCCATTCGATAACAACTACGACATTTTAATAGCGAATATATAGTGTTCTAAAATTCAATAAACGTAATCACAGGGCGGAGGGATATAGTAGTTATATCGGCACGCCCGAATTTACAATTTTCTCGTGTGTGTTCGCGTATTTTTTTTTCAATTTTTTTTTTTTTGGCGAAATTGTAATCGACGTCGATCCGGTGCGATCGCGCAAAATAGACACTCGCCCCTTGTGTGACATTATTTCTGTGTCTTCTGTCGTCAGTACGTTAGTCCCTGTAATATCTGTATTTCTTTTTTTTTTGTGACGCGTTCGGACTCAAGTAACTTTTCATTTTTGTTGTTGTTGTTGTTCATCTTATTTCATTTAAATATTATATACTCGTACAATTACACTTTTGCAGATTTATTCCTCCTCGTTAGTGCGTTTTCTTTACAATTTTCTTCATGCACATGAGCGCTTTGTTTTTTTTTTTTTTCTTTTTTATTCTTCTGTATATTTTGTCGCCGTTGCAGCCTCATACTTGCCGCACACTTCTTCACAATTATTATTATTATTTATTTTTTTTTTTTTTTTCAATAAACGACTATAATAAAATTATTATCAGAGCCCTTGTTACACGCTCGAGATTCGAACGACGATGGTATGACGCGCTCCGTCGCATTTTATATACTTATAATATGGATTTATCTTTCTTTTTTTTTTTTTTCTTCCACAGCTCGTCGCGCCGCAGAGATTCCAATGGGTTACAAATTCATATCAACACATAACAATGATATACACAAAATTTCGCGCCGATTAATTAAATGCCTATATGATACGCCTAAACGCACGTTATACGCTAAGAGCAGCGAATAAATCAAAATATTGAAGAGAAGAAGTTTCCTATTCATACGCTCGTTTCTTTTATTTTTATTTTTCTTTTTTTCGACATGCACGAGGATTAAAATCTACGATTATGTTGCTATTTAAATTCTCGTTCATGTTCTTGAAAATTCTCACAGATTCGTCGAAACGTTAATGGTTACTATATATCATTGATATCACTCGTATATATGAGAAAAATAAAAACGGATCGATACTCGGGAGCCACAATTTTAATAATACTAAAAAAATATCGTCTGCAAAGCTTTTTTCGAAAATTACACAAAATTCTTTCTGGGAAAAAAAATTACATTTATTCAAAATACAATCTAAATTAATTATCGAATGCTTCCATTTAATGTTGCAATTAGATAAAAAAAATATTGTCAGAGATGAGATTTTCGTTTTAAACAACGTAAAATAAAAAGTATTCGTGTCATTTTATCATGAAATAAGCGATGGAATTAAATTTAATGCTATTGGAATTGTAATGGCCCAAGTATTTCGATCCTCCAAGAGGCTACTGAACAAACTTGTTGCAGTGTCGTTTTGTCCTTTGGGAATCGAAATGTCAGCCACGCGCGACTGATTTATATATTATTTTTTTTTTTCTAGTGCACTGCGTGTTTTCCTGAAGCATATTGTGACGGGTCACGAATCGATGACGCTTCTTACGAATGACATAACACTCGCACGGATACAATTTTCTATGCCTTTTGATTATACAGTTGAAATAAAAAAAATTGCAATGTTCGACAAGAGTCAATGTTTGCTTTACGCCGTGCAACCAAGTGAAGGGCTTCCGCCCTGGCTGTAACAGCCGGGAAATTTGCAACTATTAATTGCATAATGGATGAGAGCGAAGGGGATGTTCCCAAGAGTTTGCGAAAATTAGCTCTGATAAAGGGGTTTATAATGAAGCGAATTGATCGACGATGCAACGATAATGACATGATGAAGAGCTTTGTAACCTAAACAGAGCAATTATTATAAATAATATTTATTCATTTCCCGATGGATTATAAAACTGTTAAGGATTTTTTAAGATTTCATCAAAGTTGGTAAACATTATTGTTATTATTATTATTATGGTTTACAAACAGTAAAGCTTTTAGCTCTGTAATGATTACTTATGGATTGAAAAATATTGAAAGAAGGAAAAAAATTGATTGCTGTTTAAGTGTTTTTTGTAGCAAATAATTTATGGCTCAACTGATGTATAGCTGAAGAACGAAATGCGTTAACATATCGTAGCACTAGCCGCGAGTTGAGTGCGGCACAGCTGCATCGATCACGAGAGAATATACGACATTTCTGTATCTATAGATATATGCATGACATACGAATGTGATAAACGTTATTGCGAGGAAATTAGCCGGTGGAGCCAGTTGATTCGCCGGCTGGTACACTATATATATATACTGTACCAGTATATAGCTCGATCTCAATGAACGAAAATACCCGTAACGAGTATTATCGATGAAAGAGTCGAGCGATAGGATAGCTCTAATCGTTCTCATCGACGATCAAATTACATTTACATATATTTTATTCAACTATGCTTGCCAGTTATCAAATTGCATGGCGCTTATGCTCCATAAATAATTTATTGATTTCTAAAGTCTGCATGTATTAAAATAATAATAAGAATAAGAATAATTTTGCGATATTTAAATGTATGGTAAGTTTGAGATTCTGATTTAATGACGAGCACACTTTTCGGTAAAGAAATGTTATCGACTCGACAATTCTATCACGGCGAAATTAAATTAGGTATAACAACATTTTGAAAAGTTTATTTATAAAGTGAGCAGAGATTTGTTGTTCGTAAACATTAAAAGGATACTTTTTGCCTAAAATAAAATTCTTATCTAATTAAAAAAATAAACCAAAAATTAATTTTTTTTTCAGTACTAAAAAGACTGAATGTAAAGCTCATAAAATTGGTTGTTCTCTACGGTATTTCGGTTGAGTTAAAAAAATCTCCAGATCCGAATGTAGAAGAAGTTTAATATTTTCTGTATAAATATTTAAAAAAACAACATGATTTTTTATTTTGCAAAAAACGAATATCCTTCAATTATTTCATAAACGGACCTGTGAAATTTGTTAAATTTCTCATTTCCTAAAATAATAGGTCGAAAAATCTGAGTTTTCGCACCAGCAACAAAAACTTAATAATATCTATATAAGTTGAAAAATAAGGAGTTTAAAGAAAAAAGATGCTAAAGGATAATGGCAGATTTTGTGAAAGAATATTTTCCAATTTTTGAAATAAAAATTTGCGATAGAAAAGCTAATTGAAAGAAATTTTTTTTGGCGCGTGTCTACCACATCGACATCTAACAACTGCAGAGCGACGAAGCAAACGCTGCGGTTGTCCCGCGAACGGGTGATGGAAAGAGCCGCTCGCGCGGGCGCGCGCGCGCTCAACTCGGCGCATGCCAGTACAACACTTGAGCCCCGCCCGTTAACGCGAATGCAATTCGATTGACGCAACCGCAGCAAAGTCCCCCGCGCGTTTCCTCCTCCACCTCCTCTTCTCGCGCCGTTTGTTTTCTTTGGAAAACTCGAGCGCGCATTCCCTCTGTCCCGAAGCCACATCAGCGGCTTCCTCTCTCTCTATATACAACGCAACAACGTTACTTCGTCAACGCACGCAAACGCATTAAGCATTATGCGATTCTATATAGATATGATGACTGCCGGGCGTCACAAAGTTGTTGACGGATGAGCTTTTATAATCGCGAACCGATTGCAACGAGCCACAACAACCCAAGTAATACGCTACACTCTTGTTGAAGACAACGGAGTGCGTCAATGCTGAGGATGCACCGAAACAAGAGAGAGCCTCCGACTGGGCCTGCTTGACACATGTCGTCAAATTATTATTATTAGCTGCAACTAGCTTTTAAGCACCTGTGCTTCGTTTTTTTTTAAACCTGGATCTCTCCACCGTGTCGCTAGCTAGGCAATCGTTAAAAAAAAAATCAGCTAATAATAATAATAATAAAGAATCAGTAGGTGCTATTTAAATATTACAAGATACTTTGATTTATAGGACTAACAATATTAACTTGAAACAATAATAAAACAAGGTAATTTAAGATATTTTATCTTTGGAAATCTTATTATCACTCTAAGTCAAGAGTCGTGGACTCTCCGAAATTTTTAACTGTTTGTATTTATCATGGACAATTTTATAACTGCGATTTCCTAAGTTTTAATAGGCACTTCACCAATAAAATGGCAAAAAGAACTGTTGAAATTGCCATTTTTTAAACGCATTTGAATGTGTCATGAAGAATTTTTGAGGTTTGAGTTTATAATTAAAATAAAAGTATGGATATCAAGCTGAGCAGTATTGTGTGTTATTTAATGAAATCCCGTGGTTTTGACATAATATTGACGCGCGCCGAGTGCCTATTCAACTCCCCTTTACAATTATATGCTTCCAACGAAACACAATGAGGTTCTTAGCGTCAACATCGCAAAACTTCTATTATCGAAAAGCGACATTGGTCTTGACAGATATCAAATAGGAGAGAAGGAAAACAATGAGCTCGTCGCTGCATAAAATGTGAAGTTCAAATTTAATACGAGAAAAAAAAACCCAAGGTCAATGAAGGACAGAAAACAAAAAGAAACAGTGAAATTCTTCTCGAATAGTTCATTCGAGAAGAATTTATTTCCTCGTTTGCTTATCGAAATGATTGAAGCAAGAAAGCCCATATAGCGTTTATATGGTCCCTTCTCAGATTGCCGAAAATTGTATCGCCACCGAAAACAAATATTATCGTTGATTCCTTCACTTGAGGTTTTTTTTTATTGTCGATTATTGAAACGTTCGCTTCGTTAGGAGATTTAACAACAAAAAATGAGACCTCGACTCTCTGCTGTTGACGTGACAATCAATACTCTCCCGGACCAAGAGGTGAACCGTTCCAGGAATACTTGCGTAACACCGTTTTTACCCTTTATCCGTCCTCGCCCTAACACCGCTGTTGGATATCGCTCGACTCTCTATCTCACTTGGTTGGTTGCGCGCGCGATCGCTCATCCAATTAAACTGGGAAAAAAAGGCCGATCGCGTTATCGAGTCGCGTATAAAATATATCTCGCAAAGGCATTGGGCTGTACTTGATCGGTGAATATTCTTTCGATATTTACTCTACTTCAATTTTTAATATTTAAAAAGTGTAAATAACAAAGATATTCATTGAAAAATTTAGCAACTCCTAAAAATCCTATTTTTCTTCACTCAGATTTGCAAATCGTCAAAACAAAATTCATTAAGCCCTTCCTGTTAATTGCAACCATTGAGATATTTCTCATAATATTTCTGTAATTTTCTCTATAAGTCACCGAAAATAATACAGACTTTCAAAATAATGTTAAAAATAGTTCTGAAAAATTATTTTTATTTCTTTCTTGTGATGAAGCAACGTGATCAGGTCAATACCTTTTTTTGCATTGCTTAGATAAAGAATCCGGTGTACACCAAAAGTATTATAGTTGCATACCAGAATTATTTTACTGCGATAAGAATTTTGGTGTGTACCTACAAAAACTATTGGTTGCTCCAGTAAAAAAAATGTGCAAATTTATTCCCACAATAATTCTTGGCAACTCCCATCAAAATTGCACTTTATTTTTCTCCTTGTAATTCGACAATTTATTCATCATTTTGAATACCCATGAATGATACGAATGATTCTCAAGTTTCAGGAAGACAGAGAGAGACCTGACCCTCAAGATCTACTCCTAGTATAACGAGATGGGTTTTACGTACAAGGTCGACTACGACTCAGTCTCTATAATAGCGCACATTGACTCTGTGTTCGATTTTCAGATTTCAACTTGGCTCTTATCTACCGTCGAAAATAATGTTATCATTGCAATTTTAATGTATAAAAAAAAGTGTAATCTTCGTGTGATTAGAATTTAAAGACACGAAAGAAATCGATAGAAACAATAATCGTGAATATTAAAGCTTTTCATATTATTAAATTCAAATGCTCATACCTAAAAAAAAAAAAGTTCATAATTATAGAAAATTTGAATTGTGGCTTTCGCGTTCGAAACATAAGACTTCGAGTTGGTTCGCTTTTTTTTATGTATAATAATGTTTTATGTGTATACAATCTGTATTTAATCCATAAATGGTATTATTCCCGGGGGTTAGGGGGGAGGGGTCTAGAAAAAACGATACACCATTAAGAAGCAGTGTCACTTCGTCCACCACTTTAATCATTTCGAAACCTATTTTTTTTTTTTTTTTTTTTTTTTTTTTTTTTTTTTTTTTTAGACAGCTTGATAAATGGGGCTGAAATCTTGCGAAAATACGCGGAATTATGATAGAAATGGGCCAAGCTTCTAGCTCCGCAATACTCAAAACCTTTTTTTTTTTTTTGCAAGAGATTCGAAAAACAGACCTATAGACGTTTGACATATTGAGCGACGAAACTTGCACGGTTGTATCACTGCCTCTTAACGAGAGATTTCATTGGACACTTAAGGACGAATATTTAATAATTATCTACACAAATAATGAATAAAGATTTTGGGGGAGTATGGGGGGACAACGACACGCGCGCTGTGTCGCATAGATAATTTTTTTTTATAATACCCGTGGGGTCGCCATTACACGAACGCATTCACATATTTTCTTTCACTCGCACTTCTCTCACTTCTATAAATAGCGACAAAATCAACATTGACAGACAGATCATTCCACGCCGAATGATTTAAACACATGTGTTCATTCGTAATATATATATGTATATATATATATATATTTTTTTTTTTTTCATTTTTCCCCTTCTCGGCGATTTATGTATAAGCTTGATTTGCATTACTCGATTCATTTTCATTGCCATTAAAACTCCCGGATACTTCATTGATACTTCTTTTTTTTTTAGCGGCAGCTAAAGTTTAAGAACTTGGCTAACAATTGAAAATCAATAAAAAGCTCCACGATGTTAAATAACCCATATTTATAAAGAATATAACATACATACATACATATATATACATATATAAATATATATATATATATGTATATATATAGAGCTTTCATTGCAGGTATTATGGCATTAATCTAAGTGTATACATTTCTTTTTTATACGTGTGTATGTATAAAACACAGAATCAATGTACAATTGCGTTTTGGTCTGTTATTATATCGTATCGTCTTCGAGCGAGATTAACTTCTTTTTTTTTTAATGCAAATCAAAGTACAGTTCGTGTATCAACGTAGAGGCGCAATGATAAAACGAATACTTAAAAAATACATCATATAAGAGCGATATTTGACAGTAAATATATAATTATTATGCTTTTAGTATACATGATATTTACAAAATCTTTTTTTTATTTTCTTATTTTTCTTTTCTTTTTTTTTTTTTTCGAGACCGGGTCCTATTCTGTAACACCAAGGCAGATATCTAGGTAACCATGGCAACACGTACATCGATTACAAGACATGCAAATCTTAGTTTTTTTCATTTTTTTTTGTTTGTTTGTTTGTTTGTTTTTAATTCATCATTCTCTCTCGTCTCATTGTAATCGCAAATGACGCAATGCGAAACTTGTCACTAATACTTTGTTCGACGAGAACAGAAAATCTATTTACTTTCCTTTTTGTTATCGTTATTGCGACGACGCATCTCTTTCCATCTTTGCATTGCAGTTTTTGTTGTTGTTTCATTTGCTTTTAAATCCTTTATTTCTTATTTTTTTTCTGTCTCGCCGCTTAAATTAGATCAACGACTCGCGTGTTTATGGATCGATAGTGCGCGCGATATATGCCGGTCTAACTGAAAGGAAAATATATTTCTTAAAGCTTTGTTCACGCAATGTTTTTCTTTTTTTTTTTCCTGCTTAAATTTAAGCCTCGGTGTGTGTTCGTCGGCTTGACTTCAACCAAAAAGAAGTCACGCATTCGATTTTTTTTCACTGACACATTTGTCTCGTACTTTAACGATCACGAGATTCGGTATTTCATGTAGAGAAAATTCAGTTATTTTCAAAAAAAAAATTTCCAAGGAAATTTGTCGTTGTCTTTTTTTTCCCCACAAATCCAATTACAGTTTGGAGGAAATTTTTTACTGGAAATAACTGAGTTTTTAAAATATTTAAGGAACGAGTTCTCAACCACTGTGTATCAGAGTGAACTGGTTTTATGTAAAATCGCCTATACGCATTGCGCTCAAAGTCGCTTCTACCCGTGTCGGAACTTTGGAAGGGAGATTCGAGATTTTAAGGAAAGAGGGTTCGGGTGGGCTTGGGCTGGGGTGACGTAGTGGAAAAGAGCAGGCCGAGGTGAATCGTGGGATTTTTGCTTTGCGCAATAAATTTCCCGACGCCCGCCAATACCTCATTTTTCCCACCGGTTATTTTTGGTCCGTTCGAGTTATCAGTCGCGTGATTTATTTTACCCGCGCGCTAACTTGGAACTTGGCGTAAAAACTGACGCAGCATTCGGACTGACAAGTTGATGAACTCACATTTATTACTCCTTTTTTTCTCTTTGGTTCGAGCGATTACCGAGCGAGGCCAAAACTTTATTTGAAGCGCACCATAATTTCCTTCTTTTCACATTTTTTTTTTGTATTATTGCAGAAAAGAAAATGGAGAAAAACATTTTTTTATTATTTTTTAGCATGACTGTATTTTTGGAGACAGAAAAAAAAAAATTTCACGAGACATTTGCTGTAATTTTGCCCACTTTTCTCCTGACTTTTTTTTTTATTTTCCAGATTTTTTTAAAAATAGTGGTTCATTTGAGAGAAAATGTATCACGTATCACTTTTCTCTGCGAATAAATTTCGGTAAATGAGGGTGTTTCACAAATTTTTGAAAATTCAGCAAAAATATCATTAAGAACAAATATGAAATCAAGTTTTATCTCCCGCTCCTCAAGTATAAATTACAAATAATTATACTTGGCGAATTGGAAGACGTAAATTTATTTTTTTATTGCTTTTCAACCCTCCGTCAACGCACTGGGAATTTGAGGGCCAGTTCAGCTTTCAAAAGTATTTCAAACTTTCAAAAAATGAAAAAAAAAAAAAAAATTATAGATACATTTCAAGGAGTCCATTTTTTTCTGTGCCGAAGAACCGAACTCCGTTTTTCCTTTCGTTTAGGAGAAATATCAAATAAAAAAATAAACTACGCCTTCAAATCCTCAGTGTGCTGACGTACGATTAACGACATCTATTGACAAATATGCAAAAATATGAAAAAAAAAAACCCTAATGAATATTTTCTTCATTTTTTTTTCCATCCCCGTTAATAATTGGGATCATGAGCGTTAAAAAAAAGGCTCGGAGCCAGCATTTGTTTACAATACTCCGTTTTGTATTCATTGTGTATTCTCGGCAAGCGGCATTTTTAACACTCGATCGTTCGTCGAGCTCGCGATGAAAGTCCAAAAATAACGTGTCGGAAACCCAGTATTTCTAGATTGTATTTACAATGGGTGCCAAGATTTCATTTTCGAGTTTTCAGGGAGGGGATTTTAAGCGGAGGGGGGGGGGGGGGATTTACAGGATGGTTCCAAAACTATCTTTTGCAGTGTGCCAAAAAAAAAAAAAAAAAAAGTCATGTCGCCCTTCAAATTACTATTGCGCGTGGCCCGAAGCGCATATTTTCAATTAGATAAACGGTCGATGCTTGGTGTATATGCGATCTTGAGGTAGGGAGGAAAATTAATCCTATTATAATACATAATTCTAAAGAGAAATTCATCTCTATTCGCTATCACACAACACTCGGAAGTTTATTTTATTTTCTCTTTACGTTTGCTCCTTTCGTTCGTTCCTAATTGTATATTCGCATGTGTCGCATCACCTTAATTAATTCAAACGATAATTCATTAATATAATAATATACTCATTCGCATCACATAACAATCACGTCGAGACTTTTTTTTCTTTTTTCTTTTTTTTTCTTTTTTTTGGAGACTGCCGATGTTTACTTGCGCCGATGACGATAAAACCTAACACTGGTTTCTAGTTGACAAAAATGCACTGCATTTTCTTTTAACTTTTGGTGACTGAGAAACTTTTTTCTTTTTTTTTAACGCTAAGATTCACAGCATTCGATCACTTCTCTTTTTTGCTTCTTTTTTTTTAATAACGCTTTTATACCTCTTCACTGTCTTAGAGCGACCACTTAAAAAGCTGAGAAAAATAGCATTCACTACACATTTTTTCATTTCCTGCAAATTACGATGTTTTCGTTTTTGGATTTAACGATCAAGCGAGGCTGCCGGAGCCCGTTCGTCACCAAAAAAAAATAATACGATTTGGAAAAAAAATGCACACTCGAGTCCGATTCTATTATTAAAATAAAAATTTTTCACCTTACGTTGAACAAGAATTTGTGGTTTTTTTTCTCTTTTCTCATGCATGTGTTTTTTCTCATCTCTCGATGGTCACCGATGATTCTTGCATACTGGCGAAGCTCCAACGATGGATGATCTCGAAGAGGGGAAGGGGGTGGTCAAGGTGTCCGTGGTAGAGGGGGGCCGGTTTTTTTTGTCGTTCGTGAATATCCGTTGAAACATTTTGGCATTGGTTGCTATCGTTGGATCTCGACGGTTGAACTTAGAACTGCGTCAGAACGACAGGTGCAAAAAAAAGCATTATGCTTCTGCGGCAGAACGATGCAGCGTATTTTTTTTTTTCCATATACGAGATAAAAACGCTGGTCCGTTAAACATTGCAAACAAAAGAGCATTTGCTTTGCAGCAAAACGATGCAGCGTATTTTTTTATATGAGATTAAAAACGCTGGTAACTCATCGGATTTTCTTGATTTTTGGACGCACTATCGGACGTCTCTTAAAAAATGATTTGGTATACTCTCCATTTCGTCTAGGCGACGTCCTTTCCAAGGAATATTAATAATAATAACGATAATTCACTTTAAAAAAAAAACAAAACAAAAAAAAACTCGAGCACTAATTCACTGTTCAAAGTTTCTCGAGCTCTCTTGTTTCACGTTCTTGTGCCTCAATATTTTTGTTCTCAATAACACTTGCGAGTGGAGCAACAACAAAAAATGACGATTTTTTTCTTCTTCTTCATTCGGCAGGGTTTAAGATGACGACGACTAGTTTAATGGATACTTTTTCTTGATGTCGCAAAAGTTCAATGAAGTATTTCTTTTTTTTTTATACATAACGGACAAAAGATTGCACAGCGAGAATGTCGTTTGAACGAGCGTTTGCAACTTTTGTTGTTAAATCAGTTTGCATAGCTTCGTTAGTTTAAAGTATTTCGCTTTGTTTTTTTTTAAATTCATTTATTTATTTATTTTTTAAATTCTTTCATGTTTTATCTCTCTAAATATTTCCATTACGGAACGGATTATGAGCCAGGTTTAATAATCATTGATACAATAATTATGGCGACTAATAAAAGGTGGTGACTTATTATTTCTTTTATAATCTGGTTATCTTCTTTTCTTTTTTTCCTTTTATTATTATTTTTTTTTCATTTAAAACACAATATTCGTTTTATCGGCAATGACGAAACGGTTGTGTTTATCCTGAACGATGACGACGACGACGACGAAATAGCGACGGCGACGAGAAGACTCTCCTTCTCTCTCTCTCTCTCTCTCTCTCTCTGTCTCGGTAATCCTCGCGATAGTTAAGGAGATTCGTTTGTTTGAACGTTTTTTTTTTGTCGATAAATCCCCTCGTGTCTTCCACTTGTTATCGCCGAAATCATCATTATTCGATAAATTCGCTTTCGGGCGTGGGCGATTAATTCAAAATTCGGCAAACTCCTTGGCGCATTTTTCGGTCGATGAGATTCTGAGTGCCTCCTCCTCGTAATCATCAAAGTTACTTGTATCACCAGGTCCCCTGCATTTCGGAATGAACGGTGCTTCGATTCTCTTCTGGAAGACGGCAATCCAATCGGTGCTTGAGAACCATTTGTGTAGCTTAATGTCATTAACACCAGCTTTGAGATTACCATACCTTTTGGTAAGATCAACCTGCAGTAGATTGCGCAATAGATCTTTAAGATCAGATCCAAAGTGTGAGGGAAAGCGTACTTTGCCACTGACAATTTTCTCATAAATCTGTATCGGTTGATCGGCAAAGAAAGGGGGATAACCGGCGGCCATTTCATAAACTAATACCCCAAGTGCCCACCAATCGACGGCTTTGTTATAACCTTTGCTGAGTATAATTTCGGGTGCCAAATATTCGGGCGTACCGCAAAGAGTCCACGTTCGTCCTTTGACCCTTTTGGCAAAACCAAAATCGGTAACCTTAAGATAACCTTGCGAATCAACGAGTAAATTTTCGGGTTTAAGATCTCTGTATATAAGATCAAGATAATGAAGATATTCAAAAGCGAGAACAATCTGTGCGGCATAAAATCGCGAATGTGGCTCAGAGAAACGTCCAACTTTACGCAAATGACTGAACATCTCGCCACCAGGTACATACTCGAGTACCATATAGAGATTCGAGTTGTCTTTAAAGTGAAAACGTAGCGATACGAGAAACGGAAAGCTAATAGCCTGAAGAATTCTCTTCTCGTTGAGTGTATGCTCGACCTGCTTGAGTTTAACAACTTTTTGCTTGTCGAGAATCTTCATAGCGTAATATTCCTTGGTCGGTTTGTGTTGTACGATCATAACCCGACCAAACGATCCAGTCCCAAGTGTCTTGATACGTTCGAAGTCATCAAGACCGGCGGTATTCGTTGGATTCTTCTTCCATTTCTCCTCAAATTCCTCTTTAGCATGATCGAGAAATTCTTTAACGCTCTCAGCTGCGTCGACTTTTTTGTTCGCTGTTGCGGCATTATTGCCCATTTTACCAGCCGTGCTCGAGCCTGCCAGGGCTCCACGGATGTCAAATTTCTTCAGAATTTCTGCGGCTTTACTTTAACACTAAACCCCAAATAACACCCAGTCACTTCTGCTTCTTTTTTCGTTTTTTTTTTTTTTCTTCTTTTTATCCTTCACGAAGCTTAACGGCGCTTCGGTTTCACCAAGCGACAATTTGCGTGTCTCTCTGTGCGTGTGTGTCTATGTATATGTAATCGCTTGTATTAGTGCGTGCGTGTCCCCCCCCAAACGGCCGCTCGATTTCTCACGAAAACTCCCGGGGTCAACAAAATGGGTCAACACTCCTCGTCCGCACCTTGCGCCATCTTTCCTTGTCAATTACGGCTCTGCCCCTGGCTCGTGCCTTTCTTGCACTCGGAAACACCAATGTATATGTGTGTGTCTCTCTCTCTCTCTCTCTCTCCCACTCCGTTGACTCTGGCTGTACTTGCTTGGTTGCTTTCGCCTCTCTTGCTCTTCACTCGATAATACAAAGATGTATAATAACACTTTGTACCTACAGTTTTGCTAACAAACACGATTTACGAAGAAACAACGAAAAAAAAGGAAGAAAAACACACTGTAATCCACAGGATACACAAGAGTTTCATAAAAATTCGTGGCTTCTGTTAATCGCTCGATGAGAGAACGTTTGAGATCCGAGGACGTCGACTCGCTTGTATTCACTTTGCAGACGACAGGAAGCACACGCGCGGGTCTTTTTCTTACTTGGATTAAAACACGAACAAACACACATACACACACACAACTCGAGATAGCCTCAGCGCATGTAGACACTTAAATACCGAGGGACTAGTAATTCTATATTTATTTGCACCTGCTTAACGGGGCGTTTTTTTTTCTTATTAATCGCGGTTTTCTCGAGTTTTGGTAAGCACTTTTAGTTTAAGATGGCGGCGCAGCCTGACGTCCCGGATTTCGCACGAATGCTGCGAAAATGGTGGAGAGCTCTTCGAACGGGAGCCTTCGCCTCGCGCATCGCAACCACCCACTGAACCAGGTTGGTATCAATGGCGATTAAATATGCGTTTCGTATTTTCTAATCGTACCCGCTAGATGGCTTTTCGGTCGATTCAACCGAGCATCTGTATTATCGACAATCGTTATAACTCGAGAAAAAATTATCTTCCTTACCTTCGGTCAAATGTTGCATTACCGACACAGCAATGTTTGAACTCCGATCCTAGTTTCGCGCCCATCCTCGTAAGACTAAAAAAACATATTTTTCAACAAAAATTTGGCAGTAATTTTTTTTTTTTTTTTTTTTTTTCCAAATCACCGAGGTAGTTTCAGTAAATAATATTCTTGGTGATTGCGACTAATTATTATTTGCACTAAATGTATTAACGTAGCGAATTCAAAACATTCCTCAAAGCAGCAAAAAAAATTGCAACGACCGTACTATTATAATTCCGTACCTAAAAATTCAAAGCGGTTATGTAAAAAAAAAAATAACGTTTCTAACAGCAACAACTTTTTCGAAAAAAAAAAGTGATATTTGGAGCCAAAATATTTTTTTCCAATCTACCTAATTAAAAAATGCACTTTCTTTTCATGGTGACGAACGCTTTTTTCAAAATTTTATCTCTGACAAACTTTTTCTCTCACACCATCGTTAAAAAAATGTAAAAAATTTAAATCACTGATTAAAACGTACGAAATAACATAAGATATATATTTTTATACTTATTGCCGAATTATAAAAGACATTTTGTAAAGAAAAATAATAACAAAGAAAAAGCGGTTGTACTTACTATACAACGACCGATGTAACGACACAAACCGTTGAATCTAATATACCGATTAAGTTTTGAAGAGTCGCAGCACTCCGACACGTGTTGAAATATGGAACTAACTGGCGATGAGATAATTTGCTTTCATAGCAAAGAACTCGAAAGTTGGAATAGTGGGAGTCGGTACGCTGCGCGACATGCTCGAATTAAAGTGTCGCTGCTTCGTCAGCAAATATACACCGTGCAAAAGCACGATTGGTCCGGCACATTGTAAATAAATGGACGTAGTTTGTAGTCACTTGTAACAGCTGACGTTTGTAATGTTGTGTAAAAGTGAGTATAATGTTTGCTTCGAGCTGTTTTTTTATCTCTATCCATATAATTGTTCGTTGATTGTTGTAGATTTCGAGGTTTCATTCTAACACAGAACAACCGGCAGAAAAATAAAAAAAAATGTTGCGCCGAAGAAATGTCACCATTAAAGCAGTCAAGGAACTCGATGCATTTCCCAAAGTTACAGAAAATTGTACCGACAAATCGGCTGTCGGTGGAACATGTAAGTCACAAATCCAAATTATTGTTGGAATAACAAAAATCTAACAAACTTTTTCTTTTTTGCTGATAAATTTTCTCAGAACAAATCCATCAGTTCGGTAACTTTTTTTCTGAGATATTTCTCATCATTACTCGAAAGTACCTTCTGTGATTTGTTTTGGATCTTTAAATCCAAAATTTCAAAAAGATGCTGCAGCTTTTAAAAGATGATCTCAAGGAAAGATGGGTTCAAAAAAGTCTTGTCATGAAAGTTGTTGCAAAACTACAATTCTGATAAACACTTGCTTATTTTGTTATTTTATAGTTGTGGCTTTCGATACACAATATCGCAAAGAAAAACAGCATGTTCTACAAGATTGATTTTAAAAATTGGGAAAATATTCAAGAAAAATACCTAAGTAGGTCAGAAAAAAGTAACTATATTCAGTTTATGAATAAGTTTGTAGATTAGTAAAAATATCCATGGATGAAATTGAAATCTGTATTGTCAAAAAATGATATTTTTTGTTTGTTTCAGTTTCCGTGGTCACCTTCATAGTAATCGCGTTTTTTATTGTGACAGAGACAATGTTTTTTCTCGACAGCAGGCTCATGTTCAAATTTGAGCCCGATACCGAGATTGACGCAAAGTTAAAGCTCAATATCGATATAACGGTGGCGATGAGTTGCGCCCTTATCGGCGCCGATATGCTCGACGCGACAAATCAGAATCTACGTGATTTTGAGCCTCTGGCCGCGGACGATGCGTGGTGGGAATTGGACACGGATCAGAGATCTCAATTTGATGGCCTTAAGAGTCTCAATTCTTATCTCAGAGAGGAATATCACGCAATTCACAAGTATCTCTGGAAGAATCGTCAGTTCTCTATTTTTAACGAATTGCCACAGAGGTAAACTATCAATAATGACAACAAACACACTAACAACTTTCCAAAAAAAAAGTATATAAAGTGAAAAATATCACTAATATAGATTAGTATGTAAGCCAATTTGTAGCAATGGAATGAAAATTGGAAACTTGCATCTTTTTAGATCGAAAACGCCGGATTATCCGCCAGACGCTTGTCGAGTTCACGGCAGTTTAAACGTCAACAAAGTAGCGGGAAATTTTCATATTACCGCTGGAAAATCGTTGTCGCTTCCAAGTGGTCATGTACACATTTCGGCGTTTATGACTTATCGAGACTATAATTTCACGCACAGAATAAACCGATTTTCATTCGGTGATACTAGTCATGGAATCATACATCCCCTCGATGGCGATGAAAAAATAGCCGATGAACGTGAGTGAAACATACAAACAATGCAATATCTGACAAAAAAAAATGTACCTGTTCCTTTTCTCAATCTGCCCGATGAATCTTTATCTGCAGTAGTTATATTTTTCTTCTCAGCCATGATGTTATACCAGTATTTTGTTGAAGTCGTTTCCACGGATGTACATACACTGCTTCATAAATCAAAGACTTTTCAATATAGCGTAAAGGATCATGCAAGGCCTATTAATCATAATAAGGGCTCACACGGAATTCCTGGAATTTTCTTTAAGTACGATACCAGCGCTTTAAAAGTTAAAGTTATCGAGCAACGTGAAAATTTGATAAAGTTTTTAGTACGATTGTGTGCTTCGACGGGAGGCATTTTCGTTACCAGCGGTAAGCTTCTGTAGTATCACCGGTAGATTTATAACTCCACCATTAATTTTTTTTACAAAAAAAAAAGTCGCCATCTAAACAGACTTGATATCAGACTTTTTGTCATTATCCATAGAATTTTGGTACAGAAATTAATGGAAGGGTAATAAATAAAACAGAATTTATGTTTACAATCTGGTACTATAGTGTAATAATCTTTTTCCTTTTTTTTTATCAAAACAGGATTAATCAATAGCGCGGTACAAGCTTTTTGGTACATCGTATGTTGCAAATTTTTCAAGGGACCAGACACCAAAGGGGATTACAGATTACTCGTTCCCGAAGCATCGATTACTAAAACAAGCGTGGGACCAATAAATCTTGTAAATGTCCCAACACCGCCGTCCATTGATGTTACCTTACATGCGCAATAAAATATCAAACATGATGTTTTTTAGATATCGTAATTTCATGTTTATTTGACGCCCCCATAAGAGAGTCAAAAGATTCTTTTTTTTTTTTTTTTAATTTTAAGGTATTGCAAGAAAATTTAATTACGTACCTTGTTAAGTGATGGAAATCGCGAATAATCGAAGAATCGTGATTACCACTCAAATTCAAGATTCCTTAATTGCTTTGAGTACACATTTACATTTTTATTGATATTTCTTTGCATAATTATATTGTTTATAGCTGTGCACAAGCTACTTAGACGTACGTTTGAAAGATATTCAACATATGATTAGCAGAGTATTTCTCTTGTCTCGTTAGCTTATTCGTTAGGCAACATGAATTGCATTATTTTAATAATGAAGAAACGAGCGTAGATCTCGCCAAACTTTTGCAAATTTTGATAAAATCAGACATTTTAATTTAAAAAAATCAATTGGGTGGATTTTATTAATTTCTTTGTAGTTGAAGGATTCGCATTTTGTGTAAGTTTATATTTGTTCTTGTAATATTAATTGTATTCTCCGTAAAACAAGTATTTGATTTTTTGCTGATTACGTTTATTAGTAATTTACATTCTCTCTATAGTCATTCATTCATATGAGACGAATTTTCTGCATGACTCTTCTGAATCCAGAAGGAAAAAAAATCATGACATTCCAAATAGCGAAAAAAAAGTATTCCTACATCGTTAACAATCTTCAATTATAAGTAATTTAAGTGACAGTACGAAAAAGAGGAGATTGCCTAATCCCAAAATTAATTTACCGACAATAAAACTTACAACCAAAGTCGAAAAAGTTCGCCAAAAATGATTAATAATGGTGTATATATGCTATAGGAAACTCGATATAGAAACTTATTAGTTAGACGCACGATCTGCATTCTGACGAATAAAGCCTTATTTCCCTGATAACAATACGGGCAATAATATAGCACGTTCCGCCGTCGTATGCTCCACAGTTGCGCGAGATATTACGCTTAAATATAATAATGGCAATTTTTATTTTTTATCATTCTTTAAAAATCAAGTACAATTTGAATATAATATTTTTAACGAAAAACAAAAAATGAAATCTTTTTAAAAAAATGTCACATTATTATGTGTCAAACTAAGAGAAATTAATGAAGTGGGATCAAGGTTCAATTCACCCTATTAGAATTTTTCAGTGAGTTTCAAAACGTCATTAAATTACTGCGAATAATCGTTTACACGGTTGCATGTAAATCGCTGACATTGCATGCGGTTAATTACCAGAATATTACGAGTAATCGAATCTCGTATTAATTTTAAATATTTTTGTCAAATATTTTTCACTATTCGAATGAAAAAAAAAAAATTTAAACACTTTTTATCTTAAATAATTGTGCATTACTATGCCTACGAAATATTCATTATAAAACAATAATTACTCAAAATAATTTCAGATTATAGTAAAAGCGTAACATTTCTTTATTTCTGCACAATAATTTTTCGTCATAACTATTTACTTTATAAAATATTTAAAATCTTTTTCCATTTGAATGATCGCCACCAATAGTTTTCGCCAATAAAATTTACTGGTTCGCCAATTTATTTTTCGATCAAATTACCGCATGCCGTCGCGATAAATCATTGCTTAAAAAAAAAAAAAATTGTACATTAAATCAATCACACAGAAAACTGTGTTGCATAATCACTCAAGCATAGACATTCACTCATTGCAAATACATTTATAGGTAACCATATCGAAATTTAATGAATATTGGATGTAAATAAATTTACAAATAGTCTCCGAGAAAGATCGAAATTATAAATTAACAAATATTTTCAATCTTCCTCGATGCTTAATTATACAGTTACGAACACGATGTTCATCATTTTTTTTAATTCTCTAATCTGGACAGCCTGTACGCAAAATATAGGCAAAAGGTTGTCTTTAAAAAAAAAAAAGAAAAAAAAGACCAGTGAATTATAATAATCGAAGGCACACGTAAATAAACGACGTGCTATGTCACGTAAGGACAGATTCAGGTGCCGTTTGGTACGAGGTTTTCTTTAAATATAAAAACCCGCGTGCTTATGGGTACCGTTGCATTATATCAAATACAAGATTTTCATACTCTTAAGCATACAAAAATAAATTATAATAACGATCGCGTATCTCTTGACTTATTCATATACAATGAATACTATGTTATACAGGTATATAAATATACTTAAAAGTATATGTATCTTCTTAAAACGATAATAGAGTGAAAATTCAAATGCTTTTATACTCTCTAGCATATAATGGCACACCTAGGAGAGGCATTGGATCGGCTTTTACGTCAATAAATGACACTCACGTTACAAAGGCACCTTATGAAATCATGACGATAGTTCAACTATTACGATTAATCGGTATTCGTTCGTATTTCGAATGTTCAGTTCCCTAATTTAGACGTTATTTGGTTTCAACGTCCCAAGTGCGAAAAACAATAATTCGAATATGTTTTATCTTATCGGTCGGTAAATAAAAGCTTCTATGCTCTATATTGTTTGTCAAAGTATTTTGATAATGTCGAAAAAGCGTCAGATCCGAATATAAAAAATAGTTCTTTTTTTTTTAATATTATTTTGTTAACAAAAATTGAACTACTTGATTTTTTTCATCCTTTTTTTACCGACAAAACTGAAAGGAAAAAAAAAACTTTTTTGTCGAAATCATATAATTCCAGCCCCTTAAAAACCGCGTTACAAAATCGCACCTAACTTTACACACCATTCGGCAATTATGTAATTCCAGAAAAATTACAGAGTTGATTGAATCTGCGTGATTTTTCAACGCGGTTTTTAACACACACATACACAGACGCACCATTTTTATCGTGTTTCTTCGCACTTTGGATTACCGTTAACCCTGGTTTGGGTTTAAAGAGACGTTGGAAGTAAAATGAGACTAGTAGCGGCATGGAAGTACAGGAAATATGTACAACTATCAAAGTATCGTATGTAAGCCGTGAAATAAACGTCCCAATCATTGACTGGTATACATTTAATCGACACCATTACGATGACATCGATTACTGATACTCCGATCGTTGATTGGGAAATTCGTTTCATACGATACTTTGAGCTGTGGCAACAAATGAGCGAGAAGACAGTGATCCAATTTTATATATATATATATATATATGTATATCTACCTAATGAACGATGGAATTGTGCCCAGACGTACTACAGAACATTCACTCTATTTACTATACTCGTAGATTTCTTTCATTTTTTTTGTTTCTTATTTTTCGTAACGTTAAAGACACCATTGGATTTCTAGGCACTTTCTCGCACTGAAGAAAGTCGGGGTTTTCTTTTTTTTCTTTTCGTTTGTTTGAGAAGCACGTGCAAGAGACAGTACCCCTCGGACATTACAGACGTGGCTTTTACGCCTCTCCTAACGAATTCGATGCACCTCGAGTCGTCCGATTTTCATGTAAATATATGCGAATATCAGAGATCGAGATCATGTCCTAGGCGAAGATTGCCGCTTAACGATAAACTCTTCTAAATTGCCAGATGAAATAAGTGGAAGAAAGGAAGTGTCGTGTTCTGACAACTTTTCGTTTCGGGACCATCCATGACGTCTGCTGGTGTACGCTTTGGCTGCAGCAAATTACCTGTTTAAAAAAAAGCTATTTAGTTACAAACTAATTTTAACAAAATTCTTTGACATATTTTTAAAAATCTTAATTCACATTATGTCATTTTTTTATTTTTCCTTATTTTCAGAAATTGTTTAAATATCGGAAATTTTGAACGTATTTTCAAAGAAAATTATTGCTTTACACATAAGACTTTTTTTAGGATTTTTAAATGTACAGCTTTATAAAAACGGCCTAAAAAAGAAACTTGAAAACGGGTATTTCGAAAATATAAATAATATTCTTAAGAATGTCATATGTGTTTAGAATTGATTGCATAAAAAAAAGTGACCAGAAATTTTGAAATGTTGTTCAATCATTTTATTAATAATATTTTGCTCTGAAAATGTTTTTACCTATGTAGAGTAAAGTAGTAAGTCGATTACAGGCACGATGACTCATAGGACGTCACCAAAACAACAAGTACAGCGGTGAGTGCCAGAAGTGGCTGACGCTTTACAGCTGAGCCTTTCACTGTAAATTGAATAACGCACTTGAAATTACATTGAACAGTATGTTTAAAAAAAAATTCGATACAATGTTAACGTTATTTTTAGAATCTACTATTTGTATCGGAACTCACCATTTTCGGCCCTCTCAGATTTGTACCCTTAAAACACAAAGAAAACATATTTGTTAATTTATGATGACATGTTTTTAGTAAGGAGACTTAATTCGGTATAAAATACACAACAGAATTCTGATTTTTTTTTTACTTTTAGGCTTTTTTACACGAATCAAAATTTAAGTTTTGAAAGAATTACCTACTTTAAAAAAATCATCTGAATACATGTTTAAGGAACGATTTTTTTATATATTCAAATAATATATATTTACACATTCAACTATTATGTAATAGCTGATAATACATACCTTGTCTAAATTCGTGGATGTCTGAGTGTAGCGACCATCCGTAATTGTTTCTAGCCTGTAGTTTCGCTTCATACGATCCAGGCTGAAGTTTTTCCAGGGGATATTCGACGGTAAACTGATTTCCAATGCCATCGGTAACTACAGGAGCGACAGTTTTCCACTCCTGTTCACCCTTCTGACGGTATTCCAGCTGAAATTTATATTAATCATGAGAAACTTGATTTCATTAGGGAAATTTCTCTACCAAGGACGCAAAAACAAAAATGGCTGAAATTTTCTTAAACTCACTTTGTACTCAACAATTGGGGCGAAACTTTCGACAAGCCATTTGAGAATAAACGTTGGTTCGTCATCGGAAACTTCCCCGCCGTGAATTCTCGGTTGAGAAGGTGCGCCTATGCATATACAAAATTTAACAAAATAACATTTCACTGGCAATTGAACGCAGGAAAAAAAAAATAGATGTACGTACCAGTGAGCTCGATAGTTCTGCTGGTTTTGCCAAGTTTATTCCTCGCCGCGCAAACATACTCTCCAAGATCCTCCTTCGCGGTACGTTCAATAACTAGAGTACGGTGTGATTTATTTTCACTAATGTGAAACTTGGTACCCTCGTCGGTATTCACTGTTTCGTTATTCTTGTGCCACGTTACTTTGGCATGGGGATGAGCGTGAACTATGCACGTCAATTCGGACCTTCGTCCGGTGCCGGTATGAACGACTTGTCGTTCGACATCAATTCGCGGTGCATCTGAAATTAATGCAGTACATTAATAAATATTTAAACAATCACCTTTTTTCTGACCCCCTTAGGTATTATTTCTCATAATTAACCAAATTTTACTACCATTTCCGAGTACCTTCTACGATTTAAACAAAAGAGTTACGGTTTCCATTTTGTTAAATCATTTATATTTTGGTATTGAAAACAGCACAAGAAAAATGAAATATGAATTTTGTAATATTATTTTTAATGCAAGAATGTCTCGAATATTGCCAATGTGTTATTCGATTATATCGTATACTTACATCTGACAGTAACTTCAATCACATCAGTCGGTGGACTGTCGGAATTATCCTCGACAAGGCACTGATAACGACCGCTATGATGGCTCTTGATTTTTTTAATAGTGATGAAGTTTCCTTCAATTTTATATTCATTATTATTCTGTAGTCGTTCGCCCTGTTGATAAGATAAAATAAATTTTTTATTAGTAATTTTTATCACCTTTCCTTTGAGCGAAATATATATAGGACAATTATAAATCTTTTCCTGTCTGTGAGTTTCGTGTAATTATTTCTTTCAATTCATATGGATAATTATGCAAAATCGTGACGTATGCCCACTTTTAAATTACGATCTCAATTTCATTTATCTCGAAAGATCTTCCATCTAAAAAATTCTATACAAGGAATACTATGCTCTACATTTTTTTAAAATCATTTTATTCTGTATTTATTGCAGAACACAATAAAAATAATACAAAATTCCAATTGTCATGTCATCTTAACATTATTTTGTAGGTGAATCTCGTGAATTTTTTTGAAAACATTATGGTAAGTTCATTTTTTGGTAGAAAAAAAAATTTGAAACGATTCACTCGATATAAAAAAAAAATGTTTATTTACGTTTATCGAAATTTATTTACCGGAATTACCTTGGACCATTTTATTTCGCGCTTGGGTTCATTGTTAGTCTCGCATCCCAAAGTGACGCTCTCGTTTTCATTGACCTCGACACGGTGTCCAGGTGTCACGTGAATTCCGGTCCATAGTTGTCGTGGCTCATCGACAACGTGCAATTTGTGATTAAGTTCGACTGGAGGTTGCAAAAGAATTTGACAGCGCCAAAAATCGGAAGAATCTTTTTCCGTGACATTTCGTATTATCAGACTGAAGTTATTGGCCCGCGTGAATCTGTGATCATTATAGTTTACTTGTGCGGTGTCGGCAAATATTATTTCCTCGTCCTTCATCCAGTTGATCACTACATCGTCTGTAAAATTCGATAAATTTCATTAACATATTCAATTATATCGATTATTTATTTTAATTACATAACATCAAGTGGTACTTTATATTAAATATATCGGCCAATTTTTACCTTAATTATTTTCAATTTCAACAAAATATTTATAACACCTTCAACAGGACGTAGGACTTTTTGTTCTTGTTGATTCGAAAATTAATTTTAGAAAAACAATTGAATAGGTGATTAATTTTGTTTGACAAAATTTCTTCAACTTTTTTTTCATATTTTATTTTATTATTTATTATTTATTCACGCACCTGGGAGAACATAAGTAAATCTTAATAATATATATTTTGTATTATTAACGAACCTCCATTATCTACGAGACACGGCAGTTGAACAGTATCACCAGGTTTCGCTGTCACTACCACCGGTTTTGATCTAAGTACAACTGGTCCACTGGGTTTCAAAGATTCATCATCACCGTCGAGCGTTATTTCATCATCGTATTCGCCATCGTCAAGATAATCGTCCACTGCTTTTTTCTTTGGCATACCCGCAGCTGTAAAAAATAAAAATATTGCAATTTAAGTCCCTTTAATCAACATTCTTTGAAATATAAGATTTGTCATCCCAAAATTTTAAATAAAATTCAGTTGTCATTATTTTGAATTCTATATAGCATCGTTAAAACTCATTTTTTTAAAACAGTTTTTAAATTGTTAACTAAAACAAGAACTATCTAAAATTCATGTTTATTTTAACGATTTGGAATTTATAGTTGAAATATCTTTTAATTTAAGATCTATTAATAAATAAATCAAGTATAAATGTGACCTCGGAAATCACAATACGATTTCTCGAAGATATTCTACGAGCTCCGAATTCAATGCTCGTGGTGATTGAATATGTGCATTTAAAGCTGCATTCAACGATGCATCTATAATTTCGTATCAATTGAAATGGCATTTGCGAATGTTGCATTTGCCGCGCCCTATTTGCTATCAGTTTGTCGGTATGCTTCTATGTGTTCTCTGTGGCAATCCCGGTAGCTTCGTTATGCCGAACTACCAGAGAAGAAATGGGGTAGTTAATGGGGTAAAAGTGAGTGGCTGATGGGGGGATGACAGAGCGCAAAGAGAAAATAAAAGCACAGTGTTGTGTCCACCAAGCCTGCGATATGCGTGCTTTTGTCCCGTTAACCTATTTTTCACGATCATCTTCGTGCGAATGATCTATTGTTTACGATCTAGTCCATACCACTCCCTCGTTAAGATATGTAGGTCAAGCTAACATTCCACCTAACTCTCTTAGCGATGCTAAGAAGAAGGGTGCTACCGGTTTTACTTATATCATCGTGACGTATACATAATATCATGATTTATTTCCTCGTGACTTATAACTCTTAGTTTAGTTGGTTTTCACATGTTAATCGACATAGATATAAAGTTACTACCTGTGTCGAATTTTCTTTTCTGAACGAATCAACGTCATCATTTTTATTTCTCTCGCATCATTTGTAACGTCAAATTATGTCACAGACTCTAATTTTTTCGTTCGCTCTAAAGACCCAAAGATATTTATTAAAAATCAAAAATATTGAAAAAAAAATTTCGAACGTAAGAAAATAAACATGTATACCCCAAACATGTGAAATTTAAGAACGTAGTTTTGCTTCTTCAATTCTTTGGCTTTCGGTACAGTATTGTTATAAACTTTTTAGAGCAAAGTAAAAAAAAAAAAAAAATAACAACGTCCAAGAAATGTTGCATTTTTAAGACATAGCTACAATTTATAGAATTTTATCTGTGTCGAAGCAGTTAGTCAAAAATGAAAATGTCTATTGGCATAGCAACGGGGGAACGGAGTTTGCCTCGATAAGTGAAACGTATGATTAAACGGGGAGGGATTGAAGGGTTCGAGAATTCAGGTTAATGGTTGTCAGCTCAACGTGCCGGTATATCCCCGGCTTCCTCTCAGTAGTTCGTTATATAGATTGCGTCTACTCTCCGTCCTCCCCCATAGCAACCAGGTCCAGTCCGGATGTAAGCACTATACGAGAAGGGCGCCACGATTCTCCATAAACCACCCATTGGCAGCTACAAGCACAGGAGCCACATATTTTTCAACAACCCCCATATGTCGTCTTAATTTAGACATGCATGTATTTTCGAAATTTCTTCTCATTGATCGAAAATTTCGCATAAAAATTCATCTTATTTAAGGGCACAAAATTAGCTAAAGGCCTTCGTGGTTCTGCGCCATGTGTCGGAGTTAAGATATTGGCGGAAGGTTCGTCTTTTATAGGCAACATCCGTGGCGCACCCAAGTAGTAGCGTCTTCGTTATATGCTATTCTTACAACGCGGGTATACATAACGCAGACACCAAGTACAAGCTTTCACATCGATCTTGTCCTACTGTCGATGTATATCAGTATTAAAGTTGATAGAGACTGATTGTAATACCAGACTGCGTTTCCTACTATTCTTAACGAGACACGGATCAGAATGATGAAAAGCAAATCAAGTGCCATAGCAATTTAATTTTCTTTTTTGCCTTTTCATCAGTCATTTCTTTCATAAATAATAATAATAAAAAACCAAAAATTAAAAAAGATAATTTTTCAGGATCAGTGAAAGAAATGCCTGCAAGATGAATTAATTGAATGCAGAATTGCAATCTTGTGGCTATCGGTACTATTCAATTTTTAGATGCAGAATCTTCAGGGTAACTAATTATATCACTATCTCATGAACGAATCTTTGATTTCATGTAACATTTTTGGGCAGAAATGGTGCATGAGTCACGATGCATCATATCCCCGGAAGACCGCAGAAAGAACGTTGGTACTGAAACTTTCCTATATATTTATTTAATGCAGAAGTGGTATTTCGTCATAGACGACAAATGCGGGTCTGTAATATACGCCGAAGAATAACAAACAACATTTTTCACCCACGTACGTGTTCGATGTCATAAATGGCGGATACTGACTAAGAATACGTGTAAACATTGAAGTCTTCGAAGCATTATTGCTAAAAAAAAATAAATAACAAGAAAATCCAGAAGATGTCTCAGCGTGACCGCAAATTGTGGAAGAAAACGAGGAATAACTATTTCGATGCGCACGCTGAATCAACGGAATAGTATAACGGTCGGTTGGACAGTATTTACCGCATATCTATTTTAAATTAGGTGCACGCTCGGCATCCTGCTCTCTTGCGCTGAAATGTGATGTCATCGTCGTGACACCATCGCCAAAAAAGTCAAGCGTCGTCAGAATTATATTGCGCGATTTCCACGTGTGATCTCAGGTTTTGGCGTCGCTGTAACGTCATCAGCAGGGTTAGCACGTACATCGTAAAAAGAAGTAGCGTTTCACAGAGGAAAATTATTAGTAATCATTTTTTTACATTACCGGAAATAATTACTTATATATATATACATATACATATTTTTTGTAAATAGTATATATAAATACTAGGGGAGGCTTTGCGGGCCAACTCTCCGTGCCACGATGATTGTAAATTTTCCTTTCGGTGTTTTGTCATTTTTTTTCTAGGACACCTAGAAAAATCAAGCCCTGAAAGGGTGTCCCATTTAACAAAATATTAATTTTATTAAATAATAAATATTTTTTTTAGCTATTTAATTTAAAAAGCCGCACAAATTCCGATGAAGAAGGAAATAATTTTTGTAAAAAACTACTCCACACAATATATCATATTTAGGATTTGATTTAATATCTTATGCTGCGCCAAGTGGTCTTAATCTCGCGTTGGTGTCCGAGATAAAGTCAGTGACCAAATCGTTTGCCCCTCGTTCTCGATATGCTTCACAGTTATCGATCGTGTCTTTCGTCGTCCCTATCTTTTTTCGTTAGCCACCTTTCACGTTTGTATATATAAATCTATACATTTCGAGTGTGTCGCTTGGAGACGAGCGTCTTACAAACATCTCGTAACATTGGATCATCAATCTGAAAATATTTTTTCTTCGTATATGCGTTTGCCCCTCGTACGAAATAAGTTATGTTATACACAGCGTGACGAATGACGAATACAGAAAAGAATGACGTCATGTCTCGAATTCTCTCACGCGTTAAGGGGTTATTATTGCCAGGCGGTAGACGCAGTCTTATTCTCGAAGCTCACTCTCTGGTACAAGACGAGCGGTGTTTAAACGTTGTTTCTGTCGCGTTGTATATATATATATATATAGGCTCGGGGTTGTGTGGGCGTTGGGCATAGCAAGAAAGGCGTACGCGTAATCGTCGCGCTGTACGAGAACATACAACGAGCGAACAAACTGGGAGTGCCATTGACCGAATCGACCCGAACGTCGGGCTCACACCCTAAAAATCGTTCGTGCAGTTATTCAACGTGCATTTAGGCCGAAAAACCACGACTCTGTGACTTTCCTTTTTCTTTTATACTTGATTACTTCCTATAAACCAACTTTCAGCCTACAACACGCTATCCGAACTAACACCTTTACACGCGCACGAATCTTAACAATGTGGGATAGTGTGATGTACGATCGAGGATTTTTGATTTTTCGATTGAAGATTTTTTTTACATTAAGGAGAGAAAGAAAGGTCAAAATTACAAACATTTAAAGAATATTATCTTTATCTACTTCCTTGATCGTCAATACTATTTTTTTTTGCGTACTATTCATTTATCAGGAAAAGAATTTTTTGCAAATTTAATTTTTTTAAAAATAATTCGAAAGTTGTGTTCTGCCATTTGAATAAAATATTTTGTACACGCGTTTTAGAATATTGAAGCATTTTGGTGTATGATGAAGTTTAGGGTTGAAACGAGATTTTCTACTTGAAATAATCTATTATTGATGTCGTTTATGTGGCGAAAATAACTGCGTTTGGGAGGGAAATGTATACCAAAGGAGTGCAGCAAAATGACGAGAAGGAAATTGGCCGAAAGCCAGATAGCAATGCAATGTAGGGTCTAAAGTGCTGACTCCAGTTGAAAACAAGTATTGCAATGTCCCGTAGATATGCAAGTACATACACGGATATTACATATTCCCTTTGGAGTCGAGCTTACAGTCAATCTAAAATAATATACGTCCCTAATCGAAAAATATAATTATATCATTTATTAAAAAAGTAACTTTCATTACAGAACGTTTACTGTAAGAAAAACTAAAAAATCTTATTTAAAATCGAAACGATGCAATTCCGACATGATGTATGAAGTTGAAACAAGACGATTAATTGCACTTGATTGTTTAACAAGTAAATGCTCGGTGACATTCTTCAACGGAGTCCCGAGAACGTCAGTGCTACCGGTTCATGCCACAGTCTTACATCGTTCGTCCTCTCTTACAATCGGAGAACAATGAACCTGTTGGAAAAACTGCTCGTGCAAACCGGTCACGTAACCATTTAACCCTGTCCACGTTCTATACCTGCGGGATCTAATACATGCCTTGTTTGGTTACAATGATTCTAGGAAGAAAAAACCGCGTTGCTCACAAAAGAGACAGATATGCATCCAAAATTACGATCTCAAGACTCACTGACATTCCGACGAACATTCTATTTTTTTTGTTTTTTTTTCATTCATTCCGACAAACGTGCTATTATTTTTTAATCCATTCTAATTTACGTCTGTCGGAAATTATTCAAAACTAATTTTCAAGTACCTGTGTGTTTTCATGCAAAAATATACAAACATTTTAATTAATATGTTGCATTAGATAATTATTAAATTTTCTCAATGTCACACTAAGAATTTGTCACTTAAATATGTCTGGAATTTCTGTTTCTTTTAGCTCTACATATATTTATCAGTACAATTGTTTGATAGATCTTGCCGGCACATCAAACATTACCTAGCAGCATTTCCTTGAAATACAAACTTACGACTGATGGTGTAAAAGAATGCCGTTGATATACCATGACGCAGTTAAAACGACCATGGAATTCTCGAATGTTTCTGAAAGTCGGTGTCATTGATATTCTCCAGACTGCGTCATTGATCTCCGGGGGCAAGTAATAAAAAAATAAAAAAATACAACTTCTGTGTTGGAATCAGTCGCGGGAGTTACTGTCACGACTGGATTAGCTTCAATTGATGAGTCACCGTTCGCAACGGCACGGGGGCTTTTATAGATGCTCTCAAAGGCGATCGCTATTGCGCGCCCGCTCTCGGTCAAACAAACCGAAGCTGGTGGGGTGCTCGTGAATAGAATTAATTGACGTCCCGATACCTCTCTGATGTGTATTATTACAAAAAAAAAAAAAAAAAGACAATCGTGACAGCCATTTTTTTGTGTGTGGCACGTGGACGAAAATTGGATCGACACTTCCGTCACATAAATATAAAGGTGAACCGAAAGAGAGTAAAAACGAACCCCCGTGGGCTTTTGTAAGGTTGCAACATCAGAGGATTTTCCTTTTTGGGTAATACACCAAGTCTCAAGTTGCTTGACACGAAGCATCGCGTAATACGAGCCATAACAATGTCATGGGACACCATCTCTTGCACAATCTTGAGGATAAAAAGGGATAAAGACAACGTGAAATCAAAACTTCAAAGACGAAACGCTTTGGCCCTTTCGTGGCTCTCTTAATTTCACCTGCGACACGAAAGCAGTGTTGATGGCAAAATATCCCTGTTAAAAATCAGGGTTCCGAATCACGTAATTATATAAAGCTCGCGTGACCAAAGAGAGAGAGAGAGAAACCTCGAAAAGGATCAGCGGTAAACGAGTTACACATTACTGGGTATGATATCCTGGTATATGTCGGGATACCTTTCAACGTAATCAGATATGCTAAATATGAAGACCCGCCGACGATGGGCCAAGCTTAGATTTGGGGGAGATAGCGGTGCTGTAGAGTTGAGGCTTCTAATTCTCGTTTTAATCATATTTCCACGCATGCTTTCAAGTATTGAAACGTCAATGGGACTTTGTCGAGAAAAAAAAGTAACACTGTGTTTCTATTTGAAATTGAGTGAAATGTTGAAAAGTGACCTGAAAAAGCTCCTAATTTTTAATTGACTGTAATGGCCAAAAAGCGTTATGGTACTTCTGGAAATTGCATGTCCTACAGAAACGTACGTGTTTTTATAAAATTCCATGAATCTTAAAACAACGTTTACGTTTTCATATAACCTATTGAGAACAAAACCATTCCCTCATTAGTTTTGCTGGAAACATTAATTGCATCCATTGTCACTGCCGCAGTAGCCATTGAGTCATTGAAATGGGTCTCTCCATGCAGCCTTAATATATCCATCGAATCGCACATCTATATATCGCCACAAGCTACCATGAACGACGCCCAGCGGGAGGACCTGACTTCGACAATTGGTTGCGCAAGTAAAGACAGTACTTGTTCACAGGAATGGTATGATGGTGCTTGACCACGTTTCAGAGCTCACCATGATGTCATCGTCACTTAAGGTCGCTAACTTGGCTATCCACAAATTGCAACACACGTACCTTCATTAGCACCACAATTACGCGTACAAAAATGACTGGCATACGTATTTATTCACACTACCACACGTTTTCCGGTTAGACAATTGATTTTTAATATTATTTTATTGCTGTATATAATGACCAGTTTTTCAGATTAGTCCTGTAAAACAGGTGAAAAATGAATACACAGCATTTTCTATCGTAGTGCACACTTGCTTTGGAATTCTGATATGTTTAAAAAATTCTTTTCTCTGGGGCTTTTGTCCTGAGAAGAAAGAAACGTTTCTATAGTGATCTTCAGTCACTCAGAAGACGAGTGATGATTAAAGGACCACTAAAAAAACGCCTCAGTTTCAATGATTAATGATCCAGCTTGTAGATTGGGGAATGAATTTCGAATACGCCCTCTGTTTTGTTTGAAACCACCGACATTGGACAATTTCTGATCTTCATCCTTCCGTTGATCTTTATTAAATAATCAATAATTATTTTAATAACAATAAATATTTAAATTTATAGTAATGTTAGAAAATAATTTTGATCGTTAACGACAAACTCGAATAATATTTAAAAAAAAACACATTTTATCGATGGGAATAAAAAGGTAATGGTAGGATTCTCGTAAAAGGTCGGTTAGCCGTTAATATGAGCCAACGGTGAAGCGTTAATACAAGAGCAAAAACAGCAAGCACCACTTGTGTTACTGCGAATGCACGATACCGACGTTGATCCTCATAGCTGCACATCAGAGACTTCCCTGAACTTGTCAACTCGTGGCAAGAGAGGCGTTTTGCGGTGCCGCTCGATATATACTGCCAGTCGAAATATAGACTCGAGCCAACACATATCCCAGTTGTTCCTCGACAGTACATTGACTTTGGTGCTATTGACGTCTCTAACTACTTACTACGGGGTATCGATAACCAACATATGGAACCCAACATCCAATGACCAGTTAGTCGAGTTACGTTTATGGTCACGACTGGATGAGACTGCGCAGCAACAGCAGACTTTCAAATAAACTTTATTCTGCACAATAGTTTGCTTTGAAAGATTTCTCAGTTCAGTATCTTCAGTGTTCATCCCAGCAGGCCTTCATTTTTTTTTCTTTAAGCTTTTTAATGTAAAGAAAATGTAGAAAAATCAAAAGTGATGAATTTAGTAATTTAAAAAAATGTATAATTATTAATTTTACTAAATAGGAATTTTAGGCAGTTCAATTAAAGTGGGACTTTCTGTTTTGAATTCGCTACTTTTAATTTTAATTGATTATAAATTTTCAAACAGATAGCTATAGATCGTGTATTTGAAGAAAATGAAATTTACATTTAAACGCAGCCATTTAATACTAAACGACCACAAAGATAATTTGTACTGTTACGTTTAAAAAGGTAGAAAGCACTTCACCTTGAATGAATCTGTGTGAGGTTTTGCCGGTAACCATATATTTACAGCATAAAACTGCCATACCGTTTATTGCTTTAGGTTTCTTACTCTATGTATTTTTATGCTATTTACATGCAAATATCGTCGACTGACTAACGTGGGATACTCAATGCCTGACAAAATGGATCCAGAATCGTCGACGGTATCATACTTTAGTTTTCATTTCATTTATTTTTCATAAAGTATAAATTATCGAATGACATCATTCGATTGTAAAAAATAAAAATAAGTTATGAGATTATAATGCTGATTGACACCAGCTGTTAATCAACTTCAGCAATTAACAAAAGTTTCAACTTTTACAAACTTTCTCTCAGGATTGTTTCTTTAACTCCAAATTTTTTACAGTGCCACATAAATACTGTCACTGACTTGTTTTCGTTAAACATTTAATAATCACGTCTGTCTCACAGATCAATATTATCTTTGTTGACTATTTTGTAATAGTTACTTCGTACAGCTAATGCACACGATACGGACTGATTCCGGTGGTTAATTAATAGTTTCCGTAGTTACATTCAAAGTACAGCATTGTTACGAGAAAACGTCGAGTCGTTGAATGACCATGATGACCCAAACGGCAATATGATGATTGTGCGCCACTCGGTAATTCAACGAGGAGGAAGTCGCTCTTTCATTTGAACAATAAACTCGCGTGAGCTTTCATGCGGCAGCAGCATCAGCAGCAGCTCTGAGACACGGTTCGTTAATTTTATGTGTAAAAGCACTTAGTCAGCTAAAATGATCGCTGTACTTACACAATGGAGAAAGACGACTCAAGATTTTGCATAATATAAATTTAGCCTTCTCTCCTCATTATATTAATCATCAGCTACTGAAGAGACACACAACTGTTTGCTTCTCATCTTCGGTCACACACGGATGACTATATACGCAATGATTTATGCGAGATTGCGAGCAAATGTTTATCAAGTGACGCTTTCTTAAGCATATTTACATTGACTCTGCCCACTAAACGTTTGCGGCTTGCCAAAAATGGTTTGTTTCTCCGAAATGAGGAGGCACTTAAAAAAAAAAAAAAAAAAAAATGGGAAAAAGGCAGCGAGTGAGTCAATAAAAGTTTGAGCAATTGTGGCAGCATAACGAAAAACGCATCACTCTACAAAAATGTATAATAATAATTGTGCAAGTGTTCTGACCTGATTTAAAAAAAAAATTACAACGTCTCGTAAAAAAGTACTCAAGTGATATAGATAAAAATAATTCGCCAACGATAAGCAGAAAAAAAATGGCCAAGACTCCGCAATGAATGTGGTTCGTGTTTGTTGCACAAAACATCTACTTTCACCTGTGGCCCTTCAGACATAATTTATTTTGTTATTCTTGCAACACCAGTTATCTGTTCGGTGTGAACGGGCTTGATGATGATGTAATTCCATTGGGACGCTTGGCTGACGTTTATCTATGTTTCGTAGCTGTTTGAGTTTCCACCTATGAACCGATACATTTTCAAAGCCTTCCACAAGGTCTTTGATATTTTTTACGACACTTATTCGACGTGAAAAAAAATATTCCGTCTGTTTAACACGCTGTTATATACTAATGTAAGAATCTATATGAGATGCGACGTCTTAAAATTAGATTCCTTCGGGCAGTAATTTTTAGGATCCTGAAGAAGATATCTTCGTCATGTATTATAAGATATATGTCTGATCAATTCAGTCAACTTTTGACCCTGACCTCGTTCAGTCCTGCTAGCAGCGAATTTTTTGATCGATTTTTAAACACAGCATTTTGACCTCATATTTAAAAATCAGAAAAATGTTAAAGAGTTGTCCTAGATTTATAGAATTGTCGAAAGCATTTAAATTTAATAAAAGATCGAATTTTTGCAATTGAACAAAAAATAGGCTACAAAAGTAGCGTTCCAAAAGTAACTAAAATCCTATTAGGAAATTTAATTTAAAAAAATGTCAGAAAACCTATTACAATTTTTTTTCTTCTGTCTTTGAGGATTTTGCATCGTGATTTTTAGCCTCTATATTAAAGACACATCTCTGACGTGTCGTAAAAAGACTAGTGTATTAAAGTATGAATGACGATGACCTAAAAGCGTTATTTTAAAAGCGTCCATTAAATATATCTTGGCACAGAAACCAACATTTTCATCACTGTAAGATACTTGTCATTCGTAAAAATATCATGGGCGGTCAAAGTTTATTATCTTGGGATCACAAATAGGCGGACGCGTCAAATATCAGGACTGGCAAATGATCTTAAGATTTATTGAGCCACCAAGTATAATGGCACGTCCAACTTGACTCAACGTCGGGTCTATTCCGTTTACAACAAATTCGTCATGCTCCAAATAAAAGTATTTGCATTAAGGGAACACTGTAGTATTGAATTTTTCTTCTTTCAAATTTGTCTGATCTTTTGCTGTATTCTTGACTTCTCAGAAAATAATTCATAGAATTATTTTAGAACATAAGATAAAACAAAACATCAAATAAAAGATAGAAAAATTTTCGGGAAAAATCCAATGATGTTTCATAGTGATAAAAAAAAATTCTCCCGATGTTTACGAATCTCCGATAACACTGCACACCTGTGCAACGATACACAGCTTGTGCTAGCATTTGTTATTTACGAAGAAGTAGAGAAGAAATTAAAAAAAAAAAACGTCCCCTGCGTGAAACCAGTATCGGAAGGATAAAAATGCATGTGAGAGCGGGGGACTCGTAGTCCGGGCAAAATGTGCACGGGGCGCCGGTGGAGAGTATATAGCCGCGGATTTTATTCCGAATGCCACCTGAAGCGTCGGAGTCGAGAGTTGAACACCTCGCGCAAAGAGACGACGAGAAGAGAAAACCTTCGTCCGAGAGTTCTCTTCATCGCAAGGCTTTGGCGCTTGTGGCAACAGAGGCACGTATTCGTCCCCGCAGTCTCGCGTTCCATTCGCTAGGAAGCTGTGGAGTGCGCGGTGCGCGCTTATACGAGGCACGAGAGTAGCATAATACTTGGGCGGTTATACATATCCGACGTAGAGGCAGCCGGCACGTCGTCGCGACGCTCCATGCCGATGCTGCTTTGCTGTTGCAACGCTATAACATTCGTTCGCGCCCGCTTGAGTTCATTGACCGACGGGCTTTGGACCTCCGTGGAACAAAGTCTGGTTGAGCCTCACCTAATCTAGTGGGCGTTTAGATTTTTTATCCCGCAGACTTGTAGCCCCCCGCCCCCCCCCCCCCCTTTCTTCAGTGCCCCTGAGAAAATGGAACCACGCTTTCCCAGTTGCCTTAATTCTACATGCACTTGTGTTGTTAAAATACTGGAGTAGCTCAAGGTAATTCGTGAGAGGTCTACAAATGCATACAAATATTGCGGCGTAAGGGTTGTGCAATGCTAAACAAAGATTTTATAGCGAATTTTATAGCGTACATTTTTTTTTTTTTTAATTATTTGAAAATAATTTTAAAGGAGACATAAAAAGCTCAAATTTTTACGTTTTAAGTTTTTTTCTTTAAAGTCAAAATTTTGACGAACACAGAAAAAATAAACGGGGCACAGTAAAAAATCTGAAAAATTCACATTTTCACAAAGACACTCAAAACATTTATTTTTAATTATAATAATAGAAAAAGGCCCTTAATAAATTAGTCTAAAAAATTTTCAGAAAACTTAACTTTTTCTTGTCATCTGTAAAATTAATTCGCTAATGTTTCCAAATATATATGATTTTTTAACGACATTTTCTGACGGTTTGGAAATTCACATTTACGAGATTTTTTATAAGTAAGAAAACTGTTCGAACAAAAAAAAAAATCAAAACGTTAAAAAATATTGTTTAAAAAATTATAAAAATTTGAAAAATTATTAATGTAATTAGAAAAAATTCTGCAGAATTTCAACTTGACGAATTTAAAAAAAAAAAAAAAATCAAACAACACGACGTAATTTTGACCACATGAAAAAAAAATATATATTTTTGATATATTTTTTTGTCACTGTGGTACAAAAACTTGATCACCGGTGTATATTTATTCTTGCACGTGCACCGACTTCGAAACGACAGAGTTTACCGCCCATGGAAATTTTCGTTTTTTTTCTTCTTTATTTATTATTATTAATAATATTTAGCGAGTTATCCTATGACGGTCTTGGGGATTCTATTATTAGATGCGATGGAATTCATCACAAAGGGAAAGCACGTATGCACACAGAGGGCTCGCCGGCATCACGAAAACTCCTCTCGTAGACTTTACGCCAGTGAACTGTTCTCGTTTACTAAAATAGAGGCTGCATATGCTAGAGACGAAGACGATCGTAGCCGCTATACGTGCGACACAGATGTGGGCTTTGTAGAAACGTATACAGCTTTGTAGAAAAGGTCCCATTGTCCAATCGGATTTTATTTCTATGCAACAAAAGCAAAGATCTGATTGATTAAAACATTTTTTTTTTTTAGAAAATCTCGATTTATTTTTGCTACCAATAATTTCGAACAAAACGTCTATAAATTTATAGACGTAATGAAATCATTAATCTTGAGTCAATTTTACATAATATGTTTAGTATGACACAATGAGAGTAATTTTCCAATTGATTTAATCCCATTAGGTAAAGTACAAATTGCTATAATAAAGATAATAGAAAATTGAATGTCAACTTCTCTACTGTTGACACACCTATTTTAACGAAGCTATTATGATTAGATTTAACGACCATTTAGCGTTCAGTCGTGTCTTTTTTTTTATTACCAATATGTAAATTAATTTTTTCAAATCGATCTAACCCAATTGGTGGAGCATCAAATCCAAACTACTATAATAATTCTAATAGACAATTGAATTAGTCTGCTATATAAAAATTAACCTTTTCTTGACACTCCATTCAGAATCTTTCACGACCACTTCATCTTCACACTGTTTATTTATTTCTAATAAAATAACAAGACTGCATGACGTCGATTTTTTTTTATACTCGATACGTATATTTTTATTTATAGAATCACTATAATTAGCTACGATAGAAAATAGAATTAGACAAATATATTTTGACAGATTCTATTTTTGACAAATAATTTCAAGTTGAGTTATTTTTAGTTCTTGCCAATTTGTATATCAATGAAAAGGTCAAAAACGGCATGACATCGAATTTTAAAGCTTAACGAGGCACAACTGTTGAACTAACAATAGTTGGTGCTTCACGAAGACAGCGTGGGTTGCACCTAAATATTTCGAACAGTGCTGTCAAAGATCTAAAACAAATTTGGATTCATCCTCGTGTTGTGGTAACAAGTAGAAAAAGTTTCGTTTGTGCCAAGAATCACGTCACGCCAACTGTTACATTTCCACGAATGAATTTAATGCCAATAGGAGTGTTTTTAGAATTAATGATTCGATCTAGTTGAAGGCAGTTGCATAGCCAAGAATATTTCATCCGGACGCGTCACCATGATGAGCCTCTTTTATAATACGACCGAGCGACTGCATCTATGTAAATTATGCGTGCACTTAGACCTTTGCTGATAATGTTAATGGGAACATGAACGCGTTTGTTATGCCGAGCCTCGTACACTTTATAAGGACATCGACATACTTCGATCTCATTAAAAAAAAAATCTCAAGAGTTTAATCCAATAGAAAATGTATTCAAAACGTTGTTTTTTAAATGAGACATGTTTTTTAATTACTAGAATAAAATATATCAATATTAATTTCAAAATGATTGCATTGATATTGAGTGTAAAAATACATTGAATTTTTATAACAACTGATGTCCTCTTACATGAATTGCCCAATTTTTTTTTCAAATATTGACCAGCAATGTATTTCAAGTTGATCCAACGGTTGAAAGAAGTTGCATAGGAGTTTGCCATAAATAAACTTCAAGAGGTGTGTGACTATATGAACGGCACGATGTGGCCTTGTCCGTCTGGCTAACCAAAAATAAGCCACCAATACCCCTCCACAAAGTTATCACGATGGATCGCTCTCATATACGCACATAACTCTGTCCACGTGGCGAACTAGAAAGTAGGGTGAATTTTTTTTTCGAGATTCAACTCTACACCAATAACGTGACCCATTTACCCACTATTTTAATATATACATTTGAAAAAAAATGCAGGAAAGCCTTGCAACGCCATGGTGGATTAGAGTTCGGATAGACATACATGCGTCCAACGCTTCTGGCGTGCCAATGAATTTTTCAAAGCCCCTTTCATCCGCGAGCTTAATGATCGAAAATCTGGATCTGTTAAAATGTCAACTCCAAAAAATATATTTCAATAATTAGTCGAATTAATTAATTAATTAATATAATAAAAATGAAATAAAATGAAATTTTTTTGAAGAAACTGTGAAAATTAAGTTGAGTAAGTTATATTAATTTTCATAAAATAAATAAAAATAAATAGAATCCAGAGAATAAAGTATATGAACATTGATATACGAATAAGATATTAATTTAGAACATAATATGTTTTTTTTAACAGATTTGATTTCCTTTGATTGATTCATTGAGAAAAGCCACAAAACAGAATTTTTTATTTCTTTTTTTTTTATAAAATATGATTGAGACTCTAAAGGTGTAAAATACATGAGGGCGTAGAATAGTGCCACTCGACTCTACCTATTTGAAGTACCATAATAAAATAAAGGTCGCCAAGACCTTTTCATGATTACGAAATAAATGGAAATTTATTCTGACCAGTGACATCGTTGGGAAAATACCATGGGCTTGGCGGAAATCGCGAGTGAAGGACGCGTATGCGACTTCATACCAGCGCATTCACGACGGTGTGGGCTTAATTCAAGGCTGATGTCGCCATTTAATATCCTGGACGTCATAAGATATAAACATAAACTTATCGCAAAGTAATGTAATATTTTCGACGTACAATTCGACAAATTTAGAAAAATCAAACTCCGCGGACTTCGGAAAAAAAATCCAAATTTTTTTCCTTTGTCCAAATTTTCGTTGAAAATACAGTTTAAAAAATAAATCTGGGTTTTTCGATAAAACTATTTTGACAAAAAAAAAATTTCGAAAATTCTTCTTCAGGATGTAAACATCCCAGTTGAGATTATCGCACGAGATGCAACACTATTTTTTCTAGGGGCGTGATATGTGTGTGTATATATATATATATTTCACCAAGTCATTCTTATTTGTGTATCCAGCTGTAAAAATTCATAGTGAGAGCCACCTTGTTTAAAGCTACGAAATAAAAGGAGGGAAAAATCGTGTGCAGGTGTGACACAGTGTGGCGTGTATTAGCTCTTCAGGAATGAGAACGGTAGCACAAACTTCTATGCGGCTTTGAGTTGTCCAGCACCGACCGTGTGTGTGGGCGCGTAACCATAAAAATCGCCCTTATCCAGCTGCGCCCTAATTCGTGACTGGCTATGTACTTTGGAACGTGCCCCGTTGCGTTTCAGTCTCTATTAATATACTTGGGTTATTAACTCAAGTAGTCGCGGGCGCACGCGAGTCCAAAATTTTTCGATTAAAAGAAGAACTCTCACTTCCAACGCACCGAACAAACGTGTACAGATGATATGTAGACTATATATGTACGAATGCCACTTACTATCGTAGTCTTATCGCAAAGCAGTAGAGGCGGGTAGCTTTCGATAATGTTACGCTCATACTGGTTACTTAACGCGATAATCATACAGGCTGGAAGGCCATCCGGTTTTATAGGTTTATCCGGGCTGGAATATTCATTGCTGTATTTCCAGTGTTAATCCGACAAAAATGTTACTTCCTTTCTTTTTGAAAGAACCATTTTTTAAAGAAGAAAAGTGTCAGAACGATAACCAAGTGAGTTGACTTGGAATGCCCCATGTATAAAAATATTCAATTGTGAGTATAATACAAATGTTATTCTGTCGGTTTTATCGAATTTTTTTGTTTTCGGTGTATCAAGAAAAAAAATTTTTGTGTCCCCATATCGAGTATACAGCGAGAAGCCCTTTAAACGTGAATGATAAATGTTTTTTAATGCTTGACGTGGGTGGCCGGTGATTATACCGCAACGTCCTAAAGGTACACGCAATTCTCGTGATTCAAACAGCGGAGTGTCGACTTTGGTCGTTTATATATCCACGCCATAGCTTGGATAATAACCAAGCAGTAACGGGTTTATGCATCGCTGACATAATTTCTCCTGACCCAGAAGCTATTGAAATATTCAACGTGCCGAGCGTGGAGTCGTGAGGGGGGCGCCCAAGGCAGAGACCCGGTTTTTCGAACGATTGCGAGGAATCCGCGATCTATGTGTGATTTCATCGATCGTTGCCATCGGAATGATCGATTGGAGAAAATCGCCAACGAAGGTATGTCGAAAGAATTGGATACATTCCAATAATTGATACACAGGATGTCGAAGAAACTCACAATCCGTGTGAAACATACTGGATTAAAAAAAAAAGTAAAAAAAAATAAAAAATTAATTTTTAAAACTAAATATAATAAAAATTTTAATTTAATTGAATTAATTTATTTTACTCGTACAAATTACCTTTTCCCTTCCTCAAATATGGCAATCGAAATTGAAATTTTTTTTTTCTTATCAATTTTTATCGCAATAGCAGATATAATCAATTCGGACTGTCCTATCGATACTTCATAATTTACAAAGAAAAAAAAAATCATGATAAGTTGACTGAGATTCATCATTGTTTGTGCCCAGATGAAGATGATAGCCCTCTTATGTTCTTGCGACGTTACACGAGCGAATGGCTATTTCGTAGCAATAACTCAAGTGAGACAGGATTCCACGACGAGAAGTTGAATGAATAAGGCTGTGTTGCCTCTAAGGGGGCTATCAGTGTGCGATACACAGTATACAATCGAGTTTTGTGTATAGCATTGAATGAACCGGTCTTACGCATGCGCGTGGTTAACGAAAGCGCAGCCCCGTTTTACGCAGACGCTTCGGGTCCGTAGCAACGATCGGCATATATACACTATAACCGATCTTTCATCATCGCCAAGCAATACAAGCGTCACGGTGGTTTGTTCCTCATTTCGTAACTTTGGTAAACGCGCGAGAGATATATGACTCGGTCGACAAATTAATACGAGTATTCGGTTTTCTGTCGGAAAAAATCTACCGCGATTTCATTAAAAATTATGTGGTTACGGTAGAGTCTCCATGATGGTAGAGTTGTAAAAAATCTATCGCGACTTAATAAAAATATACATATGTAAAAAAAAGTCTACCGCGATTTATTCCAAAAAGATATATCTACGGGGTAGATTCTCTATGGCAGAGTTTTATGTGCCGATCTTAAAATTTTATGTGGTAGAGTAGTGATATGGGAGATTTGAAATTTGATAGAATTTTCGACACACATGCAAGAGTTTTGCCGAATTAAATTGTCGTAGGGTTGCTTTTTTTTGTTTGCTAGATAAATAAATGGTAGAGTTATAAGGTGCCAATTGGCGCGATATAACCACTGAATAATGCTCGAGATGATCCCGCCGCCGTACACCTAAAAAATCGGCCTATAAGTCTACTGGGAGTGCGCGCGCGCGTCCGATGGCGCAAGCGCAGCGCTGAACGCGGGCGCAATGAAAGCACCACGGAATGCCGCGGGCGGTTCAACGCCCTCTGGCATCTCCGTGATCCGACTTCTGTCGCGCATCTTCTTGTCTTCCGGCCCGAGGAATACTCTGCCAAGTTGGTGCACATACTGTCGCCAAACCGGCCGCGCGAGACACAAAATTCGCTCGTTTGATCATTATAATTTTGCACTAAACGAGAGAGGGCAGTGAAACCACATTGATGATAAAGAAGAAAAAAGTATTCACGTATAATGAAAGGGGTGGATGTATGTGGGTGGATTATGGCCAAGCAAAAGACTCTCCGCCAACAGATAATTCTACAAATCGCGGTCGCAATAACTCTTAAGCCGCTGTGTAAATGAAGAGAACGAACGGACAACAAAGGGTCTTTGTATTCGAGGCTACTTGTATTGCTATAAGCGCACGTGTGGTACACCGCACTTGTGTATGCCGGGGAATATTAATTCGTGTGCTTTCAGTTCATTATTGGACTCAACGGTACTTGTATGGACAGTTATAATAATGAGAATGAATTATCGTTATTATTATTACAGAGTTTAAATCCTCAGTTAAATATTTAAAAAAATATATATATATGGATTTAATTTGTATAAAATAGGATTTGCAAATTTTGCACTGCTTACAATTATCTATTATTTTTGAAAATTCGAATTTTAATATAAAAGTTTTATAATTTTATTTAACTTCTGTACTAAATAAAATATATTCTAGCCAATTAATAACATTTCTGGTATTGATATAAATAAGCAAATATTTTTACCAACCTATGACAGAAGTAAAAGCATGATTTTTTTTTTTTTTTAATCGTCACGATTAATTACAGTTACATTAATCTTGAGTTGCTTCTATTCGAAACGGTGAAGCTTAATTAAGCGAATAATATGAATCATAACCGAGACAAATTGATAGCTCGATGATGGCAACAATCTAAGATGACGTGTACATTCTGTCAGACATAAGTTATTTAGGTAGCACGTGGCGTATCAATTAAGAATTCGCAGTACGCGAATCAGTCTTATCGGTTATATCGTATCATCGTAATTGTCTTATCGATATCGATACGTTGAATCAGTCGTCATAGTAAATAAGTCCTTCTGTTGTCAAGGAAATCGTTATCTTTAAAGTGAATAACCGATATAAAATCTTACAAGACCAAGATTCTTCCAATCATCAACATTTTTAAATGTTACAGTCTGCATTTTTGTTGTATAAGTCAAATGTCAATGTTTTTTGTTCGTAATCATTAAATCTCACCACTGGAACTTGCTAAACGAGCCTCGCGCAAACGAATCAGTAGAAATGATAGTTTGCTTACCTGCAACAAAATAAACAAACAATTAATTATTATTTTATTAATTAAATTCTGGCTTAAATTACTTTGTACATAAATGGATTATAAACATATTTATCTATGATTCTATTGTGAACATATAAAAAGAATATGCTTTTCTTTTTTGTTAGCATTTTCTGGGAAACTTGACAATAAATTATTTAAATTCTCTGCTTATCTATATTTATTTCCAATATTGCGATGGTATTTCACTTACAAAGCCTCACGTATTTGTTATGCAAATATTCTTTTAACGTTCAAGCCCACTCCAAATTCCGGAAGTGTCTCGATTAGTCTTTGAATCTCAAAAGTTTGAGAAATAAAAATGACTCTCCATAAACTCGACATACCGAATTTTTTTTACCGTTCAGTAAACTAGCAAAGAAGTAGGGCGACTAGTCTGTACCATTATTATGCAATGTCCGGACATCCTGTTCCATTAACTTTATACATATATATACACCTATATATATATATATATATACCTCCTCAATGCGGAACTAAGGGACGTTAAGTGCACGCAGTTTTTTTTCGTCGATGCGATATATATATCGATGTGTGAATCGTGACAAAGTTTTAACGAAGCGAATTAAACTCATGAACATTATTCACGACACTATTGTCGATGGGCTATTATGGACGTATTTCCGACGTGATGGTAATTTATAATACGGACACAAAGGTACTAAGATGGTTTAATGCGTGACCGCGGTAGTTTACACGTAATATAACGGACAGAATTGATAGAGTTGCGAGGGATTAAAAATATCAACGATGCATTTGAATAATCGTGTGTGTTCACTCAGGCATTTGTAATACATTTTTTTTTTCGATTAAAAAAAACGACAACGCCCATATGCTTACAGCGTTAGGTTCTCATGATTCCGGAAGTGAGAAAACCACGCTGTTATACCCTCTCTCTTTGTATGTACAGAGCAAATAGTCGAGGGTTTTTCACTTCCTGCCAGACGCTTAATAGTGAGACCCTTGTTCCATCCATTAAACAATAACAGGCTTTGTATATACCTGGCTGACACATGCCGGGATGCATTATCGTCAGGTGGAGAGCCTTTGGGCCACCGTTTGAGATAAAATAAAATTTTGCCATACACTATTTCCTTTGGAGAATGTTTACGACGTCCAAGTTCTTATCTGCGTATTATATTAGATACTATACCTGCTATCGCAATATGAGTTACTGTGGAGTAATGCAAAACGACGTGTTATTAAATACCTCTGGCACCGTAAAAGACTAAAAAAAAAAAAAGAAAAAAAAAACAGGCTTCAGCTATCGGCTCGATGCTAGAGAATATCTCTAGCATGTGGAATAAATAATGAAGAGATAAATGATTTCAATGTTAGTTGGTATAATATAGTCGTATCTATTCGCAAAGCTAAGCGAAGCAGATAGCAGCTTCGAGAAAACAGGTTTTACTTACATAGGAGCAGGTGGAATAATTGAGCTTCCATTTGCCGTACATTCAATTCAAATCTGCAGCACAACTTTTTTTTGTTCATTTTTTTGTTCACCGAATCATTTTTTAATCTCTCATGTAAATTCTTATTTTATTTCATATTTTCCATCTGGGTAGAAAGGGGATTGATTTTTAAATACCTGACCTACTACTTCTACCTCTACCCTTAATTTACATTTCTCTACAATAAGCTCGAGATTCGAGGGACTGAAACCGTTAGAAATATTAAGATGTCAATGCTTACGGAATGTAAATGAGACCGAGTGTAATATAAATTCATTCACGTCTCCCAAGTGGGAAATATGAATGAAACTACAAGTAGGTCAAAAATTCAGAGCTCGACGTTGGAGAGGAGAACTCGACCCGGAATTCACATTTTAAATGGAAATTCTTCTAAGGATTCCCACGTGTTTACGTGATTATTGTATATTGCGTAACTCGTTGGCACATTTTTTCCCTGGCAAATACAATTATATAAATATGATAATAAGTCAGAAAAAAAATTCTCTGCTAAGTTTTTCGTTCTCAATTAATAGATGCACGAGCAGACATTTATCCAAGCTGCTCATTTCAGGTATAATTAATTTAAGCTAATTTAATTTTTGCACACTTCTTGGTGTATCATTTAAGCTTCATTTTTTATGTGATCAAGACAATTTTTGTTATACAGAAAATGTTCAAAGAAGGGCATTACTACATAGTGACGTAATAGAATTTTCTCCTGATTCGTGTGATAAAACTCTAGTTTGACTTGTGTAAGATATGGTAGACGATTTGAATGACATGGCAAGTTGGTGCTGTGCCAACGAACCAAGTGGCATTCCTCATGAAGAGCAGCCTACTCATATACATCAATGCTTTCGAAATAGATAATTGCATTTGTATACATAATAGAGGCTTATTCAGCTTGAACTGGGATCCCATGCTGCGCCACCCAGAGCATAAGCAATGCTCGAATAATTTACACAAAATAATTTTCTGCTTGAGTTACTATTTTTTTTTTCAATTATTTGATATTATTAATATTATTTAAAAATACTACGCCCTCAAAATTTGTCGTCAATTTACGGAAAAAAAGAAGAACATCCATCGATTCATCTTTGGATTCAACGAAACGTAATCAATTCTAATTCAATTCATTTTATTATTTGATGCAACACGAAGATTTATTAATTTGTATTCATAGCCCAATTGTAAATAATTTCAAAGTGGCACCGCATGTAATGTTCGCAGTGTACACGGAGGCACATGCTACACAAAATTTGAGTACTTCTCCTAAATTGCCCTGCTGATATATAAACCGACAAACTGGCTGAGCGCAAGGCCTCACTGTCGCTTTCGTGATGCGTCTACCGCGAGAATGCTGCAGATGTTAAAAATAATGCGCGGGGGTCTTTGAACCTACGATATATAGAATGATTAAGAACTTCCGGGGCGCAAGTAGTCATCCCCAATTTTTCGGGTGAATCAAGAATAATATGCAAGCACGTTAATCTCGGCGTGTATGAGGTATTCGAGAGGAATGTTAGTTTGTTCGTTAGAAAAAGCTTCGACAATATATTCGAAACTTCTCGCGTGTTTAAAAGGCCCATTCTTTTCTCAACTCCAGCAACAAATAAACGTCTCGCAAGTTGGTAGTAAAAGTTCGTAACAGACTGCGAACAGACGTGGGTAACGCGAGAAAGCTGCAAAACTTTGGATACTCGTTAACACCATGCACATCCTGATTGACTCATTAATCCACGGAAGTTGTGATTGCTATAGTTGACTTGAGTAAATTCTAGGCCACGTTCCCGTCAAAAGTTACTAAAAGTATTCCTATGTAAAAAAAACTTTAACGTTAATTTTAAGTACTTTGTCGCGTTCCAATATTGAAAAGTACAGTTTTTTTTAAGCATTTTTTTTATATAGTAATACATTTTTATATGAAAAATGTAATTTTAACACCGCTATGGAATTATTAATTATTTAAAAAAAAGAGTTTTGTAAACACGTAAATTTGACAGACACGTTATAGACAAAAAGACAGACGCGTTATAGAAAAAAAATCTTTAAAAAATCACATTCTCATGGCAGTTAACTATAAATACAGAAAATTACAACCCAATCAAGGAGATCGAGGTTTAGTCACTGGTTTTAATATTTCTTGAAGTGATCCATAAAGCACTGTGACGCGTTTAACTCGCACAATAGAGTTATCTGTGTAAAGCGCAAACACGGTAATTCCAGTTCAATAGATTATTCCTAATTTCGATTACATTCATGGCACTATCAGTTCGACGAGGAAAGAGCCTAAATTATAATGTTAGTGATCAGGAACTTGTGGTAAAAACCTATAATACTTGCACTGTTACTTTTCAGACAGAGCGTGACACTTCGTTCTACCCCATAAAGATATATAACTCCTGGTTCGAGATGACGCAGAGGCTGAAAATGCTTTCTCCCCATCATCGACGGCGCCGAGCGTTTAGTCCCAACCAGAATCAGCAGATAACTCACTATATGTCTGGAATATCATGGTTCCCCAAAGTCTCAGACATGCTCTAGTGGTATAGTCCTTGATATTATCATTATTCAGGCCTAATACCGAAGCTCGAATCTGGAAGTCTATTGGTAGATCGTAATTCAAACCGAGGTAGTAGAGAGATTGAATAGATTTTTTTTTCGCACTAAGTGAATTGAACCAAGAGCCATTGATTCAGAGCATTATTATTGGTACAAAATATAGCGGTTGATCAAATCGTTAATCAAATATTGTGGCCCCATTTGTTGAAGTACTTTCTCTACCATTTGTATATTGTACGACAGGATTACGAAATGGAAGGAAATGCTAACACATTTATCAGGGTCTAGTGAAATTATTGACAAAGGAATCTGCACAAAAACGCGTAAAAACGCGTAACAGAAAAGAGCGTATTCCAATGAAATACGAAAAAAACAACAACCCACCAGTTTATGTACAAGCAGAGCTTTCAATAAAAATGAGAAGTAAAGATTGATCAAAGATTCCATAGATTCATTAACTTCGTTGCCCTCGTTATCTCTGGACATAATAATAATATCTAATTCTCCCAATAAATAAGTCGATGAAAGAATGTAAAGTGTTGGGTTGAATCGGTGAGGGAGAGAGATCATTTCGTAAAATTTAATGTGTCGATTTTCACGAGCAATTTAGAATTTGAGCACCGACATCAGCGCCTCAAAGAATTTCACGCGATTACAGTAATTTCATCGTTCCCGAAGAGAGATACTCCTTTCATTATTTCCGTGGCCGATTTTTATGGGAATCTCCGAGTGTGTTCTGACTAACTACAGAATGTGTTCGTTGAGCCTGAGATTCTCCGCCGTTAATACTTCTGCTGCTGCTGCTGTTGATGCTGCTCCTGCTGCTGCTGCTATGGCTTTGCAGCGTTATATAGTCATGTGCGTGTGTGTGTGTGTTCCTTGGGAAAGGGAAAGAAGGTAGAGAGGAGGCGCTGTGTAGTGGCAGATGAATAAAAAGGGCAAAGAGAAAAGATATGACGACGGCGGCGAGGTTGCCAAGCCGTGTATTTACAAGCTAAGAGAAGCTCTCTCTCGCGGTTAAATCCCTTCTTGATGCGCTCTTTTAGCTGCAAAACTCTCTTCGCTCTTCTCAAACTCCACACTTGCCCTCGACTCTCTCAAGTGAGAACGATAAAGATCGTCTTGGTACGCAAGTGACTCGGTGTATCAGCTTTTATATCTAAGAAAAAAAAATAATGTACTTATCACGTGACACTACTAACGAGTGTCACTTGATCTGCAGGATGAAAATTGTTATTACGATTAAGATGGACAAGAAAAGTGAAAAAAATCATTATTAAGAATGCGCGATTATTAAATATCGCGTTTCAATTGAATTTTCGTTTATTTTAATGTCTCGAATATTCACGAATACCTTTGAATAATCTTTTTTTTTTTTCATTCCAAAAAAGATATTGTTTCGGTTTCCGAAAGCTGATGAAAAAAAAAATTCGAAATTATTGAATTATTGGGATTGCATCGAATGAAGTATAATTTGATTCGATACGAATTATTCGAAGCTTCGAATATTCGCACATCTTCGCACGACTTCATTCCTGATTTATTCTGACGTTCGAAAACATCAATTTCTTTTGTTTATTAATAATTTTAAAGATTTTTGCTTAGAAAGAGATTTATCAAGACTGCTGACTAAATAGTGGGTATATAATTTGCAAATCCGGTTTTAGGTGTATCGGTCAAGAACGCGCAATACCACTTTCCGTTTCGCTCCAACGATTAATTTGCCAGACCGCTGTTGTGACATGAATTGCAGAACGGCAATATAAACGAATACATTTCTGTTAATGTTTGTGTGGGACAGGAAATAGCTAGAGTAACTTCGAGAAAAAAAACCCCTGTTATTAAATATAGAAAATTATTACCACGTGCCGATAACTACAAGTTCTTTAATAATTATGATTACTATTAATTATTAGTTGTATTTATCTCTGTTTAATATTACAATTACTAATTTCATTCACTCAGGCGTCACAGAAAATGAAAAATCTGATGTAAAAAAAAAACAGAGAATTTAATAATATGTTTAAACTCGAATTATGGTCATGTTTTTTTTGTATAATTAAATCGTTCTTTTTTTTAGTAGAGAAGATGGTATCACAGCGTTAAATGTGCCTTTGATAGCATACAAAGATTTCGACAGAGGTAATTAATAAATTTCATTCGATTTGGGTTCAACACATATACGGAAATATATATTTACATGACTGTCATAATTAGTGTTAACCGGTAAACATGAAATTCGATATAGATTAAGGAAAGAAAAGAAAGTAAAAAAAATATATATATATGTTAAAGAAGAGCGAAGAGCGTGTGAAACGACTCGGCTGACTGAATATATATCACCGTGAAGCGAACTGCATGCGTCTGGGGTTATCTCTGACCCCCGTGCTTTGTGTAAACAATACAACTGTGAGCGCACTCTCTTGCACGTCTGGTCCCCTGGTCGTTGGAGCCAAGATAATACCGCGTCTCGTCGACTGATCCTAAAGAGTTGATAGTCGACTGTGTGCCACGGAACACCGGCGACCAAACAACTCTTATGGGTTTTCGTGTGGCAATGCTGAGCTATGGTAGCTGCTATCCACGTTTTGTACCACAAGTCTTAAGCGACTTTTTAAAACCTCACAGAATCCACAGCACTATATATATATATATACATCCACCTGCTTCGGAATGTGCGCCTCTTGAATTTTCAAATATAATAATTTGTAAAGTCTACTAATGAAAATACTGCAAAAAAAATGTGTGAGTTTATATGAAATAATTTTTGTTTACATATCTTCTTTAAGTTTTATGGTCATTAATGGGATATTTAAAAAAAAATAGTTTAACACATTTTTATGCCACTTGATTTAGTTTTGTTATTTATTTATTTTTATCATTAATAATATTCAAAAACATTTTTGTTATCTACAAAATCTTTAACATTCTTCGAAATTTGTATCAAATGAACAATTAAAAATTATCCCACCCAAAATTCCTACAGATTATTCTTTATTGTTCCTATAATATTCGACAAACATATTTTAAATCAATGAACGGATTTAAACAGAGACAGCAATTTGTACATTTTTTTTTCACGATAGCGCGGCACGCTTTAACCTTCGTAATTCGTATATAAAGTAGCGTATACAAGAAGCAATTTATAGTTAATTAGCGAGAGTGGAAAATCAAGTACAGTGATCGTCTGTATAGTGGAATGGCTTCTGGTATGGTTTGCCTGATGGTACGATAACGAAGATCTGAGAAGTGTAATGATGAGCCTGGCTGGTGCAGAAGGGCGCGCGCAACACTATATTATCGTGCATGTGTGTGTGTGTGTGTTTAATACTCGCCGGATGTAAAGAATTTGCAGATTAACGTGGGGCGTTTGGCCGATAAATCGAATCGACCGATAAAGTTACGTTCACCAAATGCCGATATCGATATCGTGCCTCGTGGATCGCCCACTTTTTCTCGCTTATATATCGTACACTCACAGAAGGGAGAACGGAGAGCTATACGCTTACCAACCAGACTCAACTTCGCGGTCAGATTTCAAAACTCAGTCGCGACACTCCTCGAGGGCTTTATTTCACATAGAGCGTGTTCCAGTCTGCAAACACTTGCTATAAATATCAGTGATTAACTGTCGCTGACTTTTAAACGAAATCCTCATTTTTTTTTCTTCGCTCAACTATACTAAAGCTGGAATTTGTATACAGATATCGTTACACCAAATATTTGTTCGTTGTTAGTTATCGTTATGCGGAAACTATATATATTTTTATTTCATTTTTTCTAAAAAAAAAAAAAAAAAATAAATGAGAATTTTGTTTTAGAAAATATGTAAATAATTTAAAATAAAAGAAATCACAAAATAACTAATTATTTAAGTTTTTACATTTCATAACATTTTTCCACCTAGAATTTTATTTTTTTCACGAAATATGTTTCGTTAAGAGTGAAATTTTTGTTGAGGTCTTATTACATGCACTGTATAGAAATGCCTCATTGTCGAAAAAGTTGTATTATATTCTCGACGGTGAAAGGAAACGATCGAATGGCCAGATTGAAAATACGTAAGGTGATCTCACGTCTAAGCCAGTTCTTCGGGGATTTAACGGGTCCATTACGTTTGGAATTGGAGCTATTGGAGATTATTACCGTAATTTCGGGAGCTATATTTAAGGAACGCCCGCGGTCAGCGTCTGAACGGTGCCACCGCATGAGCCGGGCACATCCGAACGAAAGCCCATAGGAAACTCGCGAGCTACGCCGAAGAGGATCGTTCCGTATTTATAGACTTTCCGAGAAGACGCTGCGCGCGCGAGAGTATTCGTTGGGCGGATTAACGGAAGCTGCAACGAATTCAACTATCTTTGGTCCTAGAATTATATTGCTATTTCGCCACCATGATTCTTACGGAATGTCACTTTTATTCTTGGGTGGTATTGCCAAATATTCAAATTTATAAATCAACAGATAAACCATATCGATCTAGTTGAAAATGGACATTTAAAAAAAATTATTATTAAATAATATATACTTGAAATAAATATTTTTTCACGCATTTCTGTGCATAGAAGTTTGATTTTTTTTTTTTTTTTTCATTTTAATATGAATATTTTTTTTTAGAATATTAGTAATAAAATATAAACTTGAAATGCGTAGATTGAACAAATTTACAAAATTTTTGTCACTTTACTTAAATTATAAAAAACAATTGTGTCTATTCAAGTAACACTATAATTTGTTATTTATTTATGAAAATGATTTTTTACGAAACAGCACTTCGATATTACAGACGAAATTTTTCTTCCATTTTTTTAAGCTCGAACCTCTAAATATATTGCACTTAGGTGTGAAGGACATGTATTATAAATTAACAGGTACTTGAATTCCATATATTGTATTAGCTAAAAGGTGGTGAAAGTTTTAGTTTTTTTTTTTTTTTTTTAGCTGAGACGTCTCTTTCACGCCCAACTTCAATCTAAAACTTCTAGTGTAAGCAAAACTCTTGAAAAAATGCTCTAGGGGTGTTTATAACCAAAAGCGCTGACGTATTTCTGAGCGTCTCGCATCGCCAGCTATTGTATATGCTCCAAACGCTTTCCAAGTGTGATGAAGCAAAATTATGAAGCCTCGTACGAAACGTCTAACACACTACGGTCCTTCAAGACGAATCGGATTCCATTTGTCGACACGGCGCTCTTTTCAAGCGGCCAGTCTCGGGATCGAATCTGGCTAGAAAGACCATTTTGTTTTTTTTTCTTCTTCTTCTTCTTCTTCAAAACTAATTTAAATGAAGATGAAGGTTCCAATCATTATCGTGAAGTGTATAGCGGAGGCGTTGGACGAGGTAATGGGCTACGAGTGTAGGACAAGGTCCCGAGTGTATAAACACTTTCCCTTTGACTCGGGATATCTTTAAATAAAGAAAAATGAGATATTGAGTGGGCTGACTCAACTCTTTTGCGATAGTTGGAATTCATAAAAGTTAATGAAGAAATTACACTTTTCCATAGATGTCTTTGTGCACAATCTTCAAGTCTGTAAGTTACTAATTAAATTAGTTGATTACTTTTTTTTGTGTTTTTTTTTTCAGATAATTTTCTGTCTATTTTTAGTTTTGCAGAAAAAGTACACAAATAATGTGTTAACAATAGTGTATTTTCATTTTACGAAATATTTTATGTAGACAAAAATATTCGTAAACTTAACAAATTAACATTTTTTTTTTACATTCCTTAGCTATTGAAAAACAGAAAATTTCGAGAAATAGATAAAACTGATAAACGCATTTTTTTCACTGTACTTCGAAAAATACTCTTTTGTTCGAAAAATGCTTTAGAATTTATGTTGAAAGATTGAAAGAACCAAGAATGTAGAAAGAAAATGCAGCTACTGAATCTTCCGTTAAGAATATTTCAAGGATAAAGATGTTGGTTGAATTGATGAAGAGGAAATTTATGCAATCGCGTCGAGAGTGAAGCAAACGAATTGAGCATTTACTGATGTTGACACGATGTAAGACGGTAAAGTATTGACGATGTCACATACAGGAGTAATCACGTGACAATCCGCAGAAATATCGTACTTGTGAATATCATTTGATCACGCTCAGATAGACGTGCGTGCATTGAACGCTAGTTTCTCATTATTTCAGTAACAAGGTAAGCTTCACTCTCTCTACAATGTGTTTTTGTTTATTGGTGTGCGTACGTGTTACATGCATATATATAACACAGCATGCACTGAACAAACATAGCATATGCACTGAACGTTCATTACGTAGCCGTCTGGATGCAATTATGATGATATTCATTCATTGAAACGCCGATAAGCTTGGTATAGAAGCCGTGTATACGCGTTTCCAGCCTGTTCATTCACTAGTTGCGTTTTATTGAGGCCACCAGTTATGAACTCGAGTAAGCTTCGAATTAAACGGCACTGCGTGACTTTTGCGCAAAGTATATTAGTGTATCTTAAATTCTAAATTAATTTAACGAGAGTAAAAATGTACTGAGAAGTTTTGAAAAAAAAAAAAGAAAAAAAAATGTATGGACTATTTTTTACGAAATACTATAGACAACAAAATTGGAGGAATTGTAGTGAAAAAATTCACGGTTCCAACTTTCAACAGATATTCCACCTTTTTTTTAAAATCGAATACACAAACTACTGTAAATGTATACTTTTTCATGCAAAAAAAGAAATTGCAAAGAAATGTATGAAAAATTCGCAAATTTAGATTTTGTGTAGAATGTGTTGACCCAGATGCTGAAAATAGGCTAGTGTTTTATAACTTTCGCCCATTGCAGCCGGTTTTTTTTTAATTTTTTTTTTTTCCAAGCTTATTTTTCTTGAGCATCGAAATTGAAATCCATCGCGTGTGCACGAACCGGCTGGCAGTATTCTTGAAATTATTTGGGCTGTGTCCTCGGACTTGCGTTACGCGATGACATCATCTTTGAGTCGCTCATTAATATATACTCGCAGAGATCGTTGGAGCAGTACGGTTCCTACGGTATAAACGCGCGGCATCCCGATGTTTCCCATTCGTGACATCATCGACCAAGCTTCGAACCGAAGCTCCCCTTGCGATCTGCGATGCCGCGCCCGGCATATGCCGGGTTCGAAAATAAATTGAAAGAGATTTCGGTGTTCCCATTTATTTGAGACGTCATGTCCGCAATTCTTTTGGAGCACACGAGACGCGGCAATGACATCTGCTTCATTTGAATATTACTTAACAAATTATCAAGGTCAGCCATTATTTTAAGGGCATGGTTACGAAATATTTTGTCATCCTAACAAAAAAATAAAATATCGTTTTCCTTAAACAATACATATTTGTCATTTTAACATGAAATTTTTGTTTTATGTTGAGATATTTTCATTAAAAAAGTAAGTTAACTTATCTGCATAAACTTAACATACGTTTTCTTGTCACTTCTATTTGTACAAAGAAATATTTGTCAATCCGCGAAATTTTTTAATTGGCAAAAAACAAAAAAAAATGTTTGTAAATTCACGAAATTACAAAATTGGTACAATTCAAAAAAAATTATTTGTGTCTATCTGACTTTTTTTGTCTTTGACTTTTTCATTAATTTAATAAACGACCCGTTGGTTCGTGTTTTCCGTTAAAAGACAAAACGTCATGTGCGCGATATTTCGAAAGGCCGGGAAATTCTAATCAGTCAATAGCCCCCAAAAAATACATTAGTCGAAGCCGACTGTTGAATGAATCTAGCGCTCGGCCGAGCAAAACGATCGGGTGGTTCGAGTTGGTGGAGTGACGTCATCGGGCAGCCACCATCTGCCTACGAGCTCGGGCTTTAGTTTTTTTAGGTCGCCGCCGCATCGCTTTCCAGGGTAGCTTTTTTTTTTCTTTTTCATTACTAGCCCCCGCGCGCTTAGCTAGCTTGTTTTTATAAAAACGAGAGCCACCTTTCATTTCACATAAGCGCGACCAGACCTTCGGCACGACGACAACTATTACGACCCTTTGGAATTTTGGATCACACTGTACATTCCAACAGACGGCGGCAAAAGAACTAACAGACACTATACGTGCTATCGTAAAGTGAGATGTGTCTACTCTGCATTACGTGACAGAAATGGTTCACTCGTTAAAAGCACCGTTAAGGACGTTTACTAGTATCCAATATATTTACAGTCAAAAAATTAATATTGTACAATCGAAAATTTATGTGTAAAATTATTTAAATTATTAAATTGCCACATTTGTAAGTAAAAGACCCGTTTGCGTTAATTTGACAAAAAAAATGTTGAGGATTTTTCTGTTAAAGCAAATAATTAGAATATTTCGTATATTGAACATTGAATTTTTTAAATATTAATCGGCGACTATTTATTCCGGAGGAAGAAGCGTATTTTTTTTATCAGCAATAAAAATCATATATAAAAAAATATAGGCATAAAAAACCGGGTGATTCATTAAAAAAAAAAAAATAGGAAACACTTTTAGGAAGTATTATTGACAAATTCCAGAAGACAATTTTTTAAATTCAAATCATGAGATTATTTTCTACTGTACTTTTCTTGCTATAAAAAAATAAAACACGGTTTTTCGACCAAAAGGTGAAACTCAAAGACAAAATGTATGAAATTTCATTAGCAATAATTTGTAAAAAAAAAAAAAAAATGAATAATTAAAAATCATATTATTATTAAGAATTATACGAATTTATTCGATCTAAAAAAGATGTCGAATGTATTTAAAAGGTTTTCGTAAATAAAAATAAAAATATGTTTATTCAGAAAAAATTATAATTATAAAGATTTATAAAAGAAAAACTATAATCATTATTTATCCATCGCTGCTAATATGACTCAATTTTCTAATCGCTCTGAGCAACAAAATTAGTCACAGGAAAATATGAAATTTTATACGTACTAATGATTAAGACTGACTAATTAATATATCCTATGATAATTTTAGGCCATTCGTAGATACGACGAAATTGCAGTCATTTCTTTTATTCATCATTGCCAATATGAGTCAACTGATTAATCGCAAAATACATGAGCTAATAAACAGTTTAGTCATAGAAAAGAAAAACTTGAAGCACTATAATTAAAATTGACTAATTGGAATCTCGACGATAACGACATACATTAAAAATAGAACTGTAAAGCTTGGAGCTAGAATTTCAGCAAATTTGGAAATCCCATCGATTCTCACAACCTCTGCAAGGGGTTAGCAGAAAGTTCATTCATGATGAAATTTCGGGTGACTCATTCGCAAAGTACACGCTACAAGAACAGTGTTCTCAGATTTCTTTATCGGCGAAAGGGAGGAGAAGGAGGAGAGGAACAACACTATAACTGCGAATTACGACTCGTCACGACTCCGTTCCGCTGGCCTGAATACAAATTCGGACTCGCGGTGGTCCCGTTTCTTGGTGTCTAGAAGTTTGTGCTCGGAATAAACGTACAAGAGAGGGTTCCTATCACAATCCAGAGAATAACGCGCCTTTCGTTACGAATAACTGTCATCGGTCTTCCCGTCGAACATCAAAGATATTTCAATTATATGCGCTGCCTGTTGCTTCCTGCATGAGACATTCAATTCAGTCATATTTTTTTCTGACTCATATTTCTCATATTTTGCCACAAATTTAAACGTCATTTTTTAGGGTTTTATTTTTTTACCCCCAAAAATATTGCATTTTTTTTAATTATCTATTTCCTAAAAGTGAAAAATCGTACAAACAACATTATTTTAGACTTAAAAAAAATTCTGTAAGATGAACAAATTTTTTTTTTCTCTTCGATTCTACTTCAAATTTTGCAGAATTTACGAGGGTGTGAATGAAATCGACAAAAAAAATCGATAATGTCAAAGAATTAGTTATTTTTTCCCTTTTTTTCTGCAATGAGTGTATCTACATAATTTTATATTTTTTTGTATATGTTCCTCTGTTAATTATGTTAATTGTGTCATAAATTGTGGTCACTGTTTTGTATATTTTATTCTGTAGAAATAGATCAAAATCAAGTAGTATTTGATTTTTTTCCCAACAAATATTGCGTCCAAAAAATTCAGAAATAAAAAAAATGTGTTTGCCTTGAAATTTCTTCCTTTATGTTTTTTTTTAATACATCCAAAAGTTTTTTTTTTACAAATCTGCCAGCTTCTAGAATTTTGTCACGAAAATCAGAAAACATTCTGAGAATGTAGACTTAAGCATGTAGTAATAAAATTTAACTAGTTATGAGAAATATTATCTGACAGGATCAACTATAAAAATAACGTGTCTAATTTGACAGAGAATGTGCTGCTTGTTGCTCGTAACGAGCTTCCTATATATATGCGCTATGAACAAGTTACAGTCCAACGAGTTTTCATAAATATAGAGAAGGGAAAATGATTAGCCGAAAGAACTTGAGAGAGCTGCGACCCCACGATTGCGTCGCACGATCTCCCGGCTGTTTCGTAACGAAATATATATATATATATATATTTATATACTATCTCGATAGTTCCAAAGACAGAAGTCAAAGGCTGTTCATGAGAAAAATGGATTTATCGTATACGTTTCGAAACTAAACGTTCCATTTAATTCCGATTCTATGAGCAACAAGTAAACGCGATTTCTTCTTCCAGTTTTCTTCCTTTTAGCGCATGAAAATAACCCGAGTTCGTTTGGGGGCCTCAGCAAACGAGTGCAATTAACAATTAGCCGTGTGCTAATTTTACAAAACTGGCACGATTCATTACGGCCCTTTATATACGCGCGATAAAAGCTCTTCCGTAATCAAATAATTTTACACATTGTGAATTATTTTGTATCCGATTTTTCCAAACAGCTCATTTGGAGACAAATTTGGATTACTGATTTCTTTTTTGAAATTTTATAGTAATTATGAATATTTTAATTAGAAACTAAATTAATTAATTAATTAATTTATTTATTTATTTATTTATCATTTAATTATAAATGAATAAATAGATAAATAAATCCGCAGGACTGTTAATTCTACTCATGCTTTCGATTTCTACATTTCCATCATGCTGGTCTTATATCAACTATGCAGGTATGTCGATAAATTTCTGTTTCTAGAATTTTAGTAAGGGACCCGAAAAATTCGGTTGGAAATGTTCTCATGCGGGTGGACATCACAAGCACAAATCGCTCGTTTTCCTCCTGTCACGCCGCCAATATCGCTCAATTAATTAATTACTAGGGTAAGCTTGTTGCAGTAAAACTCGATAGACAAATTTAACGGACTTATAATATTTTATCTTCCAAAGCTTCCATAATATCTCAATTTCTCGATAAACTTTTCGTCCTTTTTTATCTTCGAAACTATATTTTCAAGACCGTCTTTGACCTTTGAAAAAAAAAAAAAAAAAAAAGAACGAAAGATAAACTTATCGACTACGTTTATTTCCGCATTCGCGGGAATCCGAGCGATCTGCTTCAACAAGTGTCATCAATATTGACTTTTATGCAAACAATATTATGCTGACCAATTCACGAATGTTTACTCGACTTTTATCAAACGCGCATTGAGTTTTTTTTAGCTCAGCGCGGTTTATTTTCTTTAATACAGAATGCAAACAGATATTCTTCTTTTTTTGTGAATTCTATCATCAAACGTGATTATTTTTAAATTAATTCCTTCAGCAAGGAAAGGCCGAAGTTATATAAATTCTAATCATTTAGTAGCGAAATAAATCGTGTGTGTGTTTTTTTAAATTAAGTACATAATTGATTCAGTTAATTAAATATTTGTCGACTTAATAAATTAACTTTAATGAGTAAAGTTTCATCTTGTATTTAAGATTCAAGTTAATACGAAGATTATGTAAATTCTGGCAGAAAAAATATGTCTTTTAATAATAATAGTATGATTTCGTCGTATATGCAATTGCACCCACAATTTTATTTTCATAATTGTCAGATAATTCAGCTTCCTTTACAATTTTTAAATATTGTACAAAAAAGCATTTTTCTAATTGTAAAAATTCCAGAAAATATTTCTCCAATTGAAAATGCAAAATTAACACATTTTTGTACTTTTTTTTCTTCTACAAAACGAGAAAGACAGAAAAATTAGCATCGATATAATACAAACTTTCAACCGATTATTTTTTTATTAGAAATACCAAATCTTTTATTTTATTTTTCACCGGTGTTAGAAAATATATCGAGCGTAAAAGTGTTTTTGAAAAATGTTTCAAGTTCCAGCTGTTAGATTACACGGAGTAGAATAAGGCTGTGGTAAAATGACTATGTCGAAAGAACGAAAAGAACCACCCACTGAATAAGAGAGCAATAGTACTTTCTCGTGTATTGTGTACGCGCGAGTCCGATGCGAACGTGCTTGGCATTTTTGGCTGACCAGTGTCCGGTTGTTTCGTTCGAGGAACATCTGCGCCTCGCTCTCCGCTGGAGAGAAGCAACAATTCTCTACCTGAACTCTTCACCTGGCGATCCCTTCCACGTATATATACCTCTATGTTACGTTTTCGTTCATCTTATTGTCGGGACCATTCACGTTGCTACCGGTTTCAATCGCTGCCCCGTGTTCTCTTTTTTTTCCTCCCTCACTCCTCCACCCCTCACTCTCTGACAGTCTGTATGCGTGTGGTTCTATGCCGACTCACGAACCCAATACTCCCAAAGTATTCGCTAATTCCAGCAGTAACACCATGGCGCCTCCATCCTAAATCTCTCTTTACCAGCATTCATAAAGATACCTCAAGATCGGTCGAGCGATTGCATTGAAAATCTTCAGTGTGATTAAGAACGTTGTTCGTAAAAGATTAATGTGACAATAAGAATTTTTCTTTTCTTTTTTTTTTTTTTGGTTCAGTAGAAACTAACATAGCTTTTCATTAAAAGTGCTAAAATAATCCGATTATCTCTGAATATATTCATTAGGACGACAATATTTTGACGGCTCTTTGTATTTTCTTGTCGCACCCGAAAATTCCATTTTTTTTTTGTCAGTGAACAAATATTTGCACTCGGAAAGACATCAGTCAACGAATTAAAAAATATATAATATTGAAGAGTTTTATATATTCGATGAGTATTGGAAAATAAAATAAAATAGGAGTTTAGAATTACTAACGGTTTTTTTTTTTTAAATAAAAACATTACGTTTTTTTTTTTGCAAGGATGCAAATTTTAATAAATGTAATTCATATAAATAAAATGTAAAATTTTAAATAATTTTCTAACTTAAAGTATTTATTGTTGCTTTAAATTTTAATAAATCGAGTATTAACAATTTTCATAATAAGAATATTTTCACATGGGACGGAGGACGTTGCCCAAAAAGTTATATTTAGTTAAAAATGCGGGTCATCCGCCGAACGAAAAAACAGGTTATTACCGATTTAGTAATTTCTTATCGCGATCCAATTTCCCAGTACAATGTTTAAAAAAAACTTTTTCTTTTGTACAATATGAATAAGGAATATATTAGTGTTACTTGTGATGCAATTGCTGGTCTAAAATACAAATTAATCTCGCTATCTTATCCGTGTGGTAAAACGAACCAATTGTGAATTAGCATGTTGTTTTCCTCCGACAGGTGGAATGCGCACATGTTGAATGTGATTGAAACAAGATGTGCGTATAATTAAATTCGTCGAGCGGCGGATATTGCCGAAATAATATCAAAGTCCAGCCGACGTGTGTCAACAACATTTTTTTTTTTTCAATAAAAAAAAATACAAATCTTCAAACTAAGCTGATGAATATAATGAGTTGCACTTACCCAATGAAAAAAACAGAAGTGCAAGAACGGAGACAATCCGAAGTGATCCAAAAGCGCGCATTTTGATGATTATAATTATGCCGGGATACCGAGCACTGAATTCCGAAAGAACGAAATAGAAAAAGAAATATATATATAGCAGAAGGGTTAAAAAACGACAGACACTTTCACCACTAATTCACATGAGATCCGTTCTCCGTTATAAAGTCAAGATTTGACGTTGAATCACGGCGAGAAAAAAAAACGAGTAGAGAAACCCGTGGCGATTCGAAAGACTACGGATTAGATTCCTCTACGAATCACCGGCGGGATGTCGAGCTAAATACATACTGAGAGCGAACGGTGCACCAAGAACTGAGGAATCGTGAGAGACCCGGCTTTTTACGGGGAGCGTGCGCGCTTTTAGATGCGCAGAGTGCTTCGCCGTCCCGTGACTGCGCGGTGGAGTATATATATGTTCATTTGGGAGTACCCCACGCAATATAGTTTAATTCAGAAAAGCGTACCATCTGTTGATTATACGACACGTTGGTTACACAAACAGTCTTTGAATCGCGTTTAATCTCGAAATGGAAAGAAATGCAAAAATATAAAAATATTAAGCCGGTCAAAAGATTCATATTTCTTAAATGTATTTTCTTTAAATCCCAAACATATATACTATTTGTTAAATGTTTCGATTTTTTCAGAATTTTCCGAAGCGATTTTTTGTTGTAACAGGATCGCTTATGAAAATTCTGGAAAAAGTTCTCAAAAATATACTGTTTTATATATTAAAATGTTCGAACAATAGCCCAGAGTAAACTTGCTTTGTCTTCTAATTTTTTTCAATTTTTATTTTTTCCGAAAAAAGCTTGAAAAAAATAAACGCAAGCGCACTTTGGGTCTAGGCTTAACATTTTTATATTTTTCATTGGATTTTTGAGAATTTTTTCAGGTGTTTCAATTCTGGCTAACGTTAGTTATGAAAAGTCATAACTAAGTCAAATTTAGGGGGAAAAAATGGAGTGCTTTTCCATGAGTGATACCAGATTTACGAGCCTCCACCGGTCCACCGCGGAAGCTGCTGAACCTATTCCTAAAATGGCGGTAATACCTGCCGGTTCCCTTATAGAGAAAGCTTTTTGTCCTTTTTTTCATCTGCATTTACTATTTTTAAGAAAAAAAAGTTAAATAACAACTTTTTTTTTTGTTAAAATAACTCGTGGACACTCATTTAGAAAATTAATATTTACGAAATGTAGCACTTCATAATTTACCGAAAATAGATTTTGTGAACATGAACATTTTTCACAAAACTTGATCGTTACTAATTGTGAAAAATTTAACGTATTTCTACAAATTAACAAACACTAATTTTTAGTTGCGGCACAAATGACACTTTCGAAAACTGAAACCGATTATGTAGTTCAGGTAAAAGAAATAATTTGTCGTCAATATTAATCGACTGTCGGTAAATTGAATTGTAATTTCTGTTACCAACGGAGCAGTACGCTACTCCGTCGGTATGTCAGATCCACGACAGAAACGGACAGTCGGTATTGTTAACGTTCTAGTACCAACTGCCGTAATATTTCCATCCGAAGAAACGTTACCCCCAATACGTTAGAAAAAAATAAAACGTAGACTCACCATTCTCGTATCCAGTGTCTTCGTGGATTTAACGAAAGTGTCAAATCTTCAAGTCTAGCGTCAACTGCCAGACCATCTGCTGAAAATTGGCGTCTACCGTATCTCGATCCACCCATCAATATAATCACGGCAATGCCAGAGTGTGTGGGTGTGTGTGTTTTTTTTTTCAACTCGCACAGTATCCGCCCGAATTCACGATGGCTAACCTACAGTGATTTCTAATAATTCATTAGAGCTTCTCTCTCTCGCGTCTCTGTGAAAAAGTTGACAAAACTGCCGTACACATTCCACAAATTTACAATCAACAATTCGATAAAATGATGGAGCGCGATACGTGTATCTTTAAATTAGATCGTGACCTCTGAAATTTCGTGTAAACTTATTACGAAGCTTAAATTTTGTCATGTGTCAGTTTGAAAATAATAGCAGCAACATAAAGAGTCTCTTTAACGTGAGTGACGATGGTTTTGTTTAAGCGCGATTCGTGAAATTTTTCGATGATGCACGTCAAGTGACGTTGGATTATTTCGATATTCTCTTCAAGTATATATATTTAATATTCAATAGTCTTGATAAACAAAACAAGAAGATTATGAGCTCGACAGAGTAGCTTTTTTTCTGTTTGTCAACTTGCAGTCAGCCGAAATAATCGAAAAATCACAGTATAAAATATAATCGGAGCAAGAAGCTTTGACATTCCAAAGTGTATTTCTGCGTAAGCAAATTATTGACAAACGCACAATGTCAGGAGGCGAAAGAAAGAAGCGTGGAGGCGATAGAGGACAAGGGTGGGAAGAAGCAGGTGCAGAGTTTTATCAGGAAAGTTATCCAGCTGCTATTGAAGCTGATTTGCAACAAGCACTGAGAGATCCTTCTCACATAGCGACACTCCTTCCCAGCAAGAAGTCACGTGTCGGTAAGTTGTGATGAAAAGATTGAATTTTCCTTTTTTTTTCTTCGCTAGTGTTTATAGTTTTTATAAAATTTTCTGTAAAATTTCTGGAGAGGATCTTAATAAAGAAATTTGTAATGTAAAAGCAAGAAATTAAACCATGTGCATCTGCAAAATAACTAGTAATCATTGTAGACTAGAAATTAAAATTTAACCAGTAGAGAAAAATAAAAGGAAGATGATTTTAGAAAAAAAGAAAAAGCTCACAACCATTGAAAATGTCACCAAAATCTAGAAAAGCATTGTTCTCAACTACAAAAAAAAACCAGCCCTGAATAACATAAAAACTGTTGGATCCATTTCATTTTGACAACTCACAAAATGAGGACAAGCAAATAATAGTCTGTGTAACCCATCAAACTGCTATATGAATCTTTAATGATTTTCAAATTTTCTAGACTGATTTTTAGATGATTCAGCTACCTTAATTAAAGGAATATTTATAACTCTATCTGAAGAAGTATAATGTACAGTACTCGAAGTAATTCAGTGATATACATAATTGTTCTTCTCAGAGAATAAAATGTTTAAAGAGAAATACCCTAGAAAAGCAGTTTTTTTTTAAATTATCTAGGCCGAGAAGGCAATTTTCATGAGAAGGAGCTATTTGTAGAAAGCAGATTGAAAAATCAATGCAGTTTTATAAATAGCGACCCAATTTAAGCTTTCAAGTAATTTCAGCTCAATATCTTAAGAATTTGTGCAACAGAAGCTTTTTAAATATTTCTTGACTTTGTCATTTAAAAAAATAAAATTCGGAATCCGCGAGATTTTGTGATATTTAATATCGAGCTATATCATCCGATTTCCAAGTTTTCGGACCGGATGATAATCATTATCTGATAAGAGATTTTATCTTTACTACCATTGTGTTATCAGGCCAATGACTCAAAGGTAACTCTCAAGAAGTTGTTAATCTATTTTTTTTATTGTAAGCATATCTGTATTTTTGCCAGCTACCGCTAAGAGAATTCGCAATGAGCCACGAACCACCCTGAGACGACGGACGAGTACGCGATCCCGAGGTGCGAGCACCGCGAGGAGAATGTCAACGAACGTTCCGGACTCGACGGTCGCTATGCTGCCCGATCTGTCGGAAAATCTGTCCAACGAGGAGAGAACATGGGAGGAGATAATGCAAATAAAGGCGATGCCTGTCTGTATGGCTCAGAAAATACAACTGAAAAATCAGTTACAGGTACTATCAGAATCATTGCAATATTACACCTTTTTTCTATTTATAATAAATTATTGCAATTGTTTACATTTTTTTTATCGGGTAACATATTTCGAAACATCATCGGTCTTTTTTAACATATCAATACAGGGTTCTTCTGAGTGATGTCAATAAGTGCGAGAAAGATAGTTGCATCGTTTAGTCCCGTATTTTCTCGAGGAAGATGATATTACGGGAAAAAGCAAAAGTGCAATCCGACGCGGAATTACCAGTCAGCATTAGAGGATGACATTGTTCTTTTGTCCTGAAATTCATCTTTTATGAGAAAATACGGAAATAGCTTTCTGATTGAGATGTATCATTTTTCACCTTAAGAATATTTCCGAGACAGTTACCATCTGCAGCATAAAATAGCGAAAAAATAAATCTTTTTTTCTTTTCCATTTTCAGAACGCAACGAAACTCAGGCTGCAGGGTTTCGAGCAATTAAAGTGGCAGCGGAGAAAAGCCTGGCAACAATTTCGCAACAGAATGAAAGAAGCCTACTCGAAGATGGAGTTATGGAACAACAGCCTAAAGAAAATCGGTGGAAATTTCGGAATGGGAATAGTCGCCTATTTTCTCTTTATCAAGTGGCTAATGTTTCTCAACGTAATGCTCTTCGGTATAATATTTTTCTTTATCGCACTGCCGACGATAATGCTCGTGGAGGAGAAGGAAGCATGCACGGGTAATACGACCGATTCTGTGCCCTGTTGTTCGGAGAATTATTTAAACGCATCAGCCGAGTCCAACAGTATAGTAGATATCGTTCAAGGAAGTGGTTTGCTAGAGCGAACACTTTTATTTTACGGCGTCTATACACACAAGCCATACGGCAGAAATGGCGATGGTCTTTACTACAATCTGCCACTGGCTTATATAGGCGCGACAATAACATTTTTCCTCGTGAGTCTATTCGCTATCGTTCGATCAGCGGCAAAGGGTTTTAAAGAGCGTGTCGTCGAGGGCGAGGGACAATTTTACCAATACTGCAATTTGGTATTCGGCGGTTGGGATTATTGCATACAGAACGAAAAATCCGCGATAATAAAGCACAAAGCTCTTTACAACGAGATGAAAGGATTTCTCGAGGCCGAGCGAATGGAGGAGGAACGACAGAATCGTACACGCGAGGAAAAAATGAAATTATTTCTAATACGATTTTTCGTAAATCTCCTTGTAATCATCGTACTAGCCGGTTGTGGGGTATTTATTTATTACATTATCGAAATATCGTTCGATCAAGTGAGCACGCCAATAATCGAGCGCAGCTATGATATATCGTTGAGCAAGATAACGCAATTGGTTTTCGAATTCTTGCCGTATATATGCATCGTCGGTTTAAACGTAATTGTTCCGTTCTTCTTCCGTTATCTCGTTGCTCTCGAGCATTACAGTCCGCTATTCGTCGTTCGACTCACTCTCTTTCGAATAGTTTTCCTTCGTTTAGCGTCGCTCATCGTATTGCTCACGACTTTTTACGAAATTGTTTCCGGCGAAGTGAGCGAAGACGGCTGCACGAGAATCTCAAACAGGCGCTCAACACGTGAAACTTTTTGCTGGGAAACTTTTATCGGACAGCAATTCTTCAAGCTCTACTTAACCGACTTTTTCACCCAATTTTTCGTTACATTTTTCGTGAATTTTCCGCGATCACTATTAGCGCGCCACACCGATAACAAAGTATTGCGTTTTATCGGTGAGCAAGAATTCGACTTGCCGCACAATGTTTTGGATATCGTTTATTCGCAAACTATATGCTGGCTCGGTGCATTCTTCGTGCCACTTTTGCCACTAATGGCGACTATAGGAGCTTTTTTGCTTTTTTACGTGAAGAAATTTGCCTGTCTGGTAAATAGCACGCCCTCGAGTCAAGTTTATCGGGCAAGTCGTTCAAATTCGCTGTTTATGTTTGTTCTTTTGGTCTCGTATATATTAGCGATTATACCGGTTGGTTATTCAATCGCGGAGATAGAACCATCAAAATCTTGCGGCCCTTTTCGTGGTCTCGCCACAGTTTGGACTTTGATAATCGACACTTTCTCCCAATTTCCACAATGGATACAATCCGTACTTTTTTTTCTCGGTACCGCGGGTTTTGGAATACCAGCATTCGTAACACTCGCTCTACTTCTTTACTACTATTACGCTGTCTCAATCGCCAACAAACACATGGTAACTGTGCTGAAGAATCAGCTTGTACTCGAGGGTCACGACAAGCAATTCTTGCTCAACAGACTTAGCGCATTTATAAAGCAGCAGCAAGATCAGTCCAAGTATCATCAAGAACAATCTATCGAACTGGGCACCTTTACATAAATCCATCGATTCTCATACTTTCATTTCGATAACAATTTTATAATACACGTTATCGTACTAGTCATCGCCTTGGTAGAACATTTTATTTATCGAGAATTATTATTTTCAACTGTCATTCGAATAGTATTCGAATCGTCACACGCTCCATTTTCGCGGAATAAAAACTCTGAATCCGTAATTCTCTATAGCGTTAATTGCAATTGAAGAAAATGAAAGTTTACGTTACACGAAACTCTACATCTAAAAACATACAGACTTTAAAATATAAAACTGTAAAACTGTGTAACTTTAACAACCTAAACGCGTAGAAATGGTATAATTTTTTTAAATCATACATTTTTATGTTAAAATGGTACAGTTTTATTTATTTTTTTTAATTGTAGACTTTTATATTGCAATTAATTAATACCGTAGACAATTACGGATTAAGAATTTCAATCCGTGTAACTGAGAGCACGACGCTCAAAGAAATTCCCAATAAACTTGGACTGAACCAAAGTTTAGTATTAATAGCAGTTGACCAGAACTGAAAACATTTGTTTTTCTACCGTTGCTTGCAATCGAGCAACGCGATTACTTTCGAGACTGTTGAACGACACGAATAATTACGACTATTGTATTTCTTGTAATTCTGTACTGATAGCTGTCTGAAAGACATATCGAGGTCAGTGACACTTGAATACTCCTTTTATTGAAAATAAAGCTCAGGTTTCTCTGACACTTAGAAGCAGAAATGGACAACACACGCTAATTTGAGTGATTGAATTGCTTGTTTATCAACATCACAATTTACATCATATTGATCGTTTTATATACATTTTTTTTTCTCAAAAGAAAAAAAAATACGAATAAAACGGTGTGATTGAGTGAGCGACGAAATCGTACTTCAGAGGAGCGAAAAATGCCCGTTTTTGCTTAAAAGCATTTATACGTTTTTATTTATTTGTAATATGCAAAGTATTATAGATCAGAAATCCGTATTTGTAACGCGAGAAATTTGAATAAAAAAAAAGTAAAATAAAAGAAGAAAAAGACCAACGATTCGGTGAATCGAAAAAGTGATCTAGAGTTTTGTACTAGCGGTACGTCGCCATCCATTGTGATAAATAATTTGCATAGATAAAATTTATGATTTTTAAATAAATTTTGTTTGGGAGAGAGACAAATTATGCCGATGATTATCTCCCAAAGTTTTATATAGAACGCGTAGCGAACTGTATTGGAGTCTTCGCAGCTATATAAGTGTGTATGTAACCACGACAGGTACTGTAGATATAACATTCTATGTTAAGCCTGTGAGATTAAGTGAAATTATTTTAAGCTTTCGCTGTGAGGCGCGCGATTCACCACCCAACGTTACTGACCTGTGCAATTATAAGCGCAAAATTCGAATGCTACAGCGGGGACGATTCACTTTCCTCCGCACAATACAATATTGTATTCATTCTACGAACGCTACTTTTGTACAAATTTTATAAACGTTTATAGATTAATCGGCAGTTACTAATCTGTATTAGAGCATTTATCCTTTAGTTTTTTTCTTGGTTCTGTACTAATTCATACAGCATAAAGATAGATGATGCCAATAATTTTATTTTTATTTTTCATCTTCTAGCAAAACAGTAGCTGAAAAAAGAATATTACGTCTTTGGTCTTCCAGTATATCTACCTCCCAGTTTATTCAAGTTTTTAGATTCCGTTTATTTTGTTCGACGAGGAATTCGCCTAGTCTGGCAGAACGAGCATTATAAATAGAGCAAATTCTCTATGCAAACTTTCACAGATAGAATTCCCGGAGATTTGAATTTAATCGTTTGAAATCAGGATTAAGAGGATGTGAAACATATATTTAATTTCACATCAACTTAAGGAACCTGTGTCACCTAAAAACCATGCGAATTAAATGGTGCAGAAATTTGCGCATAGAAAATTGTTAATTTGATTAAAATTTCTATTAGGCAAGCACATCAATTTAAAAAATTCTAACTATAGTAATTTTTTTTTTTGCAAACGTCCAGAATTTTTTTTAAATTTCCACAACAAATTCATAAATGATAAACAACTTTTTGTTAAAGTAGCCATTGAATTTGGCACTCATTTAATAAGATTATTGCTACGACTATTCTGATTTAACAAAATTATTTTTTATTGTACATGCGGCATTATAGAGAATGCCGCAATCGCCTAAATTTCTCGTACCAATCACAGCGTCAAAGTATTAAGACATTTTACGGATCGGCTATAAATATCCGCAACGACTGCCATTTCCAGCACCATCAGTATTTATTTAAATAGCATTTACGTAGCAATCTCGCTAACCGACTTACAGTGTAAATATAGTGTAAGTTTTTTTTTCTTTTTTTTCCCCCAAAAACGAGAAAAAGAAAAAAAATTACCGTTTATAATTTGCGTTAGGAACGTTACTGAAAGTCCGAATTGTTGGCAGCTGTGACACTTAAAATTGATATATAATACGTAAAACGGTCTAATTACCTAATGTAACTCGCGAGTAAGATGGAAGAATATGAGAATTAATAAAAAAAAATAAAATAAAAATGGGTACCATTATCTGTATGACCAAATTTTGTTGTGATTCTTTTTATTAACTATTGCTTATCTATTGTCATTATTTAATATAGAATATGTTTGTCGTACAATTGCTAATTATAGATATCAAAAATATAAAAATATGTTTATTCTTCAGGCACTTTAATGTTAACTGGATTTGTTGTCCGTATTTGTTGAATGGAGCTGAAAATAGATCCATAGGTCAGAATTTTTTTTTTTTTTTTATATATCTAAAAAGGTTTAGTTTAAATAAAATAGGAAACAAAAATGTTACTTTTGAGAAAATTTGCAAGATCAAGAAAATAACAGCAGGACATTCAAATTAGTCGTAAGCTGATTATGGAATCTTGTATGCAGTTTAAAATTCATCACCGTTGCTATTGTGCGAAGTTTATAGAAAAATGCTATTGTATGATTTCTAATGTAAAAAAAAAAACAATTATACTGACCGCTTCTGCGATATCTATCCAATCCAAAGCTGCAGTTAGCGAATCATTTTTGGAAGGAATCTTGTCGTAATTCCAGTATGTAAACTTTGTAAATACTCCAGTGGAGTGAAGATTGCGTTGAACATTTTCAGCATCAGGTTTTTTGTATTCGAAGAATGTGACTCCTTTGTATCCCTCGGGAACTAAAAATGTCGTGCCTTCGAGTGGATATCCTCGAAACGAGCTTTGTAAATCTGTAAACATATTTGAAAGCACCAATTTTAGGAAATTCGACGGAACCCGAGAAATTTGAAAATGGCGGTATTTTTATAACCTATAAAACTCACGTTTTTCATCAGTTTTCCGTATGTATGGCTCAAAATATTTGGAAACATTGGCGGCTTCGTCACCATGAATTTTGCATGGCAGAGAGTGTAGAATAGGTTCTTCGGTGCTTTGCAAATGTTCTTTCTTTACGTGCAAACGGATTGCCGCCATTCTCGTGTTTACAGTAGCAAACTGCCGTCAAGGCGCCAAGCGATTATACTGAACACGCTTTCACGCTTGTAAGGCTCGTTCGGATAAAGTAAACTTTATGCCAGCTGCGAGTGTGCGAGTGAGAACACATGCGAAAACCTCTTAATTGGCACTGCAATCTGTCTCAGTGTAGATTCTCTTTGTTTTAGACAGTGAATGCGTACCAATTTCGTCCGTTGTTCCCAGATATTTTTACACGTTTTTCGACGAAATTTAGACGTTAATTATTTTGAATCTGGCCACTTGACGTGCTATCAAGAAAGTAAGATATTTTCAGACCAAAATAATCTACAAGTTCGGAGAAAGCTTTTATGTACCGGTTTCTTTGAACACGGCAAAGATCCGCAAAAGGTCCGAGAAACTTTTTTTTTAAATCTGATTTAGATATTTTTAGAAAAATATTTAAAACATGGGACTTTTAAATTCTACACAAAAGTGTTTTGTGTAGAATTTTATTGCTTGGCGCTTCATTACTTTTTTTTTTTTTTTCAATTTTGTAGAATTTTTTCCAGCCAGAGTGCGCAAATCTGAAATCCTCTACCGTCGTCATCTGCGAAGTTATGACGTAAACGCATGTGCGTAATACTCGAGCGTCATTTAGGAAACTCGAGGGATGGTGGTCGTAGCATAATACATATTTCGCAGGGTGGCTGTCACGTCAATGTATACCGCATATATCTATATCATGAAATGCTGTGCTAAAGGGGCGCAGTCGCGTGTCACACATCCACGCATACAGGGACTCCGCCCCTCGTGTACGCCAATAACGGCAGCTCGCCAGAGATTACATTTTTTTTTTTTGGATGCACTCCAACTGCACCAGCTCCTCTCTCATCTCACACGCGGCATGTTGCAAAACCCTTCCACGAGACAAGAAAGCAAATATCAAACAAATCGCAGATTAACCGAGAGGGAAAGAAGAAGCAAAGATAAAAGCTCTCAGTTTCGCTCTGGCTGAAAGCGCGTTCGTGTGGTCCACAGCCCCAAGATCAAGCTTTAATCGATAGCGAGACTCGCGGGGCGGTTAGTATACCGCCGCATCCGGTCACGTCACGCACCGCTAGCTTCAAGCTTTATATATATATATATATATGTGCACCCCTCTATATTTCTATGTGTGTATGGGTGTGTATTCGTTCTGTGCACGGAAATAAAAAGAGGGGATAACGGATCCTAAGCGATCACGGTGGCAAATTTTCGTATTAATAGTACTGAGTTTTTTCTATTGGCGGAAGTGAGATAGACATAGAACGTCTACGTCTGCTTGAAGAATTTTACTTTTTATAAAATCAAGCAATCATCATTTTCATGACACATTTTTTTTTAGTAAAATTCGTTCGTAAATTTGCCACTTATGAAAAATATCTTCGCATGACAATAGGCTCATTTATTTATTATTGAATATAAAAAAGACACATATCGTCTTATCTATGATACTAATGTACGATTAATACAAAACTGGCCGCAAGCAGCGCCACTTGACTGCGATCACGGTGGCGAATTTCCCTATTGTTATTATCATTATTACTCCGCTAATAGATCCGCTTTTTATTTTCTATAAAATCCGACAATCATTATTTTTACCTCTCATTTTTTGATAACGTTTAACTATAAATTTGCTGCTTATAAAAAAAATATCTTGTCACGATTATCACACATTATAATTGAATAAAAAAAGAAATCACATCCCGTCTCTCCTACATCACGATCAACATACATATGTTATCTGATATGTACGATTAGTACAAAACAGGGCACGAGTAGCGCTACTTGATATTTTGCGCATAGAGAATACACAGGTGGACTTGCGGACATCTGGACCTTCGGTCTCAGTGTTGCGCTAGCTCAAAGTTTGACATGCAAGGGCGATACGCCAGTAAAGCCGAAATATAATTACGAGGATGAACAACTGCTGATATTCTGCTCTTTGATATGGTTCTTCTGTTAGCAGCTAGAGCAGTCATCGTTTCGCTAGTCGAGAGGTGTATATCCGGAGACGCGGAGGCTGCGCTTGCTCTCTCATCTCCAATATCTCTTTCTCTCTCCTTCTCCCTCTATCCCTTCTTCTCTTGCTCAAACAGTCTATCTCTCTCTCTCATTTTCTCATGCGAGAATACACAGTACGTCGACGCAACCTCGTATATTTCGGTCCGGCGACGACGACGCTGCTCGAGAGTCTGTTGTCCTACGTTTTGCTCGTGGGTGCATCGAATCGACTGCAAAAAAGGGCCTTTTTAATTAGATCTTAAAGAAAAATGGACAGTTAAAATGTTTTTGCTTTTTCTTTAGTAGCGAATTAATACAGACAATGAAATAAAAAGAGTAGAAACAACGTGTCAGTGAACTTACAGTGCGAAGCCAGGACTTTTTGCGGAAGCTCCGCGAAGAGCTTTCTACGAGATTTTCCGAAGAGACGCTTCAAGGTGCTGAAATGGAATCCTGCAGGAAATTGGCAGAAGAGAGCTGAGGGAGCTTTTCACCGAGTTTTTTTTTCTCTGAGGCTCGATATTAACGGCAGATCGAAATGGTGAAAAGAGGAAAAGCTTCGACACTGGTAGTTGTGATATGAACAAAAATTGGAATCTCGACCGCCATCAAAGGTGAGAATATTCTTAGTCGTGAACATTGAGCCAAAATACAGAAATTCAGCTATTTCGTTTTTATGTTTACGGTCGTCTTTTTATTCTACAATTTATCTGAAATAAGAAAATTTAAATATATTTTATTTTTAGTTTTTTTTTTTCGAGTTTACGCTAATTCTCTGTAATTTGAATTTTTCAATTCAAAGAAATTAGCGTAAGTACGAAATCCTAATTTCGATCGGCGTCAAAGATAAAAAGTCTCCGATTTTGAGAAAGTTAGACATTACGAATGCGGATTCTCTCTTAATGGTGAAAATGAGCGAAAGCAATTAAACAATAGCGGGCACTTCTGCCTTTTGGTTACACTCTGTTGTGAAAGGCGACACACTGATTTGTGTTTATTTTTCCATCTATAAAAAAAATACTTGTTAATTCGTAAAGGTTCTCTGATTAAGTAGAAAAGTCTTCAGATCGAATTAGAAAAAAAAAAATCGTGATGGTTAAAATTTTGTAACTCCAAATTCAGCATTCCAAGCCTTGATTTGTTCTCTTCGACATATTTTTATGGGTACATAAGCGAAGTGGTATTTTGTAAAATGTTGTACAATAGAAATTCATGACGAGGGTTTGACTTTTATTTTCCCGAAGAAAATTTAATGAACGATTTTCTTCTGCGCGACCGTGTGTTGTCCTATCTCGGCCCTCTTTTATCGTCGTGAAATCATGGAATTGCCCTGGAAGAGAGGCGACCTTGAAGAAGACAACAAAATTGTGCCGAAAGAATTCTCTGCTATTTCTCTTCCCCTTTCGAGTGCGTTCTATACACACGCGCTTTCGCACACGCATGTACACACACCTGTGAACACACACACTGGAATCCCATCTCCCGTTTATCGGGCCACTGGGGCAGATATTAAAACCCAGTGGAGCGTGACGCGAAAGGACCGCCTTGCGGAATTTCTCCCGGATGGAAAAATCGAACGGGAATGATTATAGAGCTTTCGATGAATTTCTATCGAAATAAGAATTGGCACGGTACTCTCCATCGAATTTACACCACGTGGAGTTCAAATACTCCGACGACAAAATCTATTGGCTTTCATTTCAGGCGTTAAGTGAATTTCGACATCAATAAAAAAAAAGTTAAGATAATATTGAGAAAGTAGCAAACCGTATAATAGATTTTTCATTCTTTTTTTTTTTTTAAATTAGAAATAATATTTTTTTGTAAAAATTAACGACCATAAATAAAAATTTCAAAATTAAAATATCAGTTAAAAAATATTAAGATGGTTACATGACCAATTGAAAAAAAAAAGTTTCAAATTAACAATTTTGCAAAATACGTAACGTAGCTTTAGTGAGACATTGAAAAGTTTTCTCAGTTTGAATAACTGCAACAGTTGAAGTTACAGAAGCATGCACTGCGTACTTGCAGTGAGTTCTTGTCAGTAATCGAGACAGGAACAACTCGTTTAAAGGACGGACACTGGAGATCTCCCTCTGTTTAACTTGATAATCTGTCCAGGCGCGCGGATGCTGCAATTCGGTATATAGCCAAGTTCCACCGGCATATGTTATATATATATACGTAAAATTGCCAATTCAATTGTTTCCAATTGTCTCATAGAAGACCTATGAGATATAATCGCATTTATCAACCGTAAATTACACCAACGATTGTTGAAATACACCGATTGAAGAGATTGCATTTTGTTTAACTAAATTCAGCCAAACACTGCTTGACGAAAAATCTTCGTTTATTAATCATTTCGAGATGAGAAAAAAAAAGTGTACTGAATAAAAATTCATTGGTACTATAGAATCAATTTTTTTTAGAGCTATTAAATTATTATTTATTTAATAATAACTCAGTTGCTTAGTGTTGGAACAATAATAATAATAATTATAATAACAACAACAACAACAAAGTTGAATGAATAATTTCAATCAATTATTCGTTTGTTGATTAATAAAAAAAAAGTATTTAGTATAGTGCGCGATGGGTGTGTGTGAGGCATGAATTTTTATTTTAATGCCAAAACAGGAAAATATTGTCTTTGAAACGCGTCTAATCAAGACATATGTCTGTAAGACACGTTTTACTCCTTGTGTCTTTAATTTCCTCTTCGGGACAACGAGTAAGTACGTAGAAGCGATGAGATGAAGAGAGGATGAACCCTCATCTCTTTCTCAATTCGTCTAGGTCGGTGTACGTAAGAGAGAGAGAGAGAGAGAGAGAGAGAGGGAGAGAGAGAGACCACGCGCGCTTCCCCAGCGAGGCATAATCAATGTTCGGTGGCGGTGGCGGCATCGTGCTCAATGTTGGTGGGCGTACGCCCCGCCGACACACCATTCTCTCTCTCTCTACGCCTCGAAAACATTACGTCGCAGTCGAAAGCTCTCCTCTTAAATTGTCACGCGTGCGGCTCTTCGGACGCACATGATGTGTATATATATATCTATATAGTATATAGTATACATATATATATAGTATATTGATACATATACATGTGTACGCCATGGGTGAACCGGGCATCAATGTTTCGATCGATGTCTTCCACTGGCGGTGCTCGAACGCGTGGGCGTTGCGTGAAAGGTGTCCCATGAAACGTGTACACACACACACACACACACACACACACACACACACAGATGTTATACATGGGCTATGCGTATACATTTACTTAAGTTAAAAAAAAAGCAATTCTATATTAAGAAGATTTGTTTTTTAGTTATTTTCGTAGCTTCAGATTTTTAAAGAGACTGCAAAGTGGAATTTTGCAAATTCTCATTATTCTCATTGCCTTTGACAAATCCACATCTTTGAGTTGATGTTGATCTTCTTTTTTACCGTAAAATGGTTCAAAAAGAAAATCTTAGGAACAGTAAAAGTTCCTTAATATCCACATTATTTCTAAAGAAAAGTTTCAATACAAAGGGAGGATTTTTTTTTCTCTTAATCAAACACTTTAATAAACCACAGTTTTGAAAAATTATATTTTTGGCCAGTGACAAAAAGTATGTAGATTTTTTTTTTGACTTTCTCATAAAACTGTCTTCTGTAGCATTAAAAAAAAACGTTTCGGGCAAACAGGATTACAGATTACACGTTATAAATCTTTTTTTTTTCAGTCAATATGCAATTTGTATAGTATCGCGAGCCGCACATTTCTCTTCCTAGAAAGGAGACCGCGAGGCTGGCTCATTCCGTAACAGTTTTCATCTAATAATTCTCAGTGACGGGCAGAGGCGAGCTAACGGAAATTACGGGATATTGGAGAAATAGTTATAGGATTTACATCAGTTAAGGCGTCCTGTATCGGAGATTCCTTGCGGATGAGCTCCGCTAGCGGCACGATACGACGTCCTCTCATAAAATTCTTCTAAAATGTTGTATTTCTACTCGCGAAACTACATTACAGCTTTCGGTATTTAAAAAAAAAATTTTAAAGGCTCAAGTCAATCGTTGTAAAGTAAAATTGATGATTAAAAAATTAAAAAAAAAAAGCAATCCAATCATACGATAAATCCTTCCAGAGTCAATGTAGCGATTTATGATATAAAAAAAATTAACGAGAAGCTAGTTAAAATGAATATTGATTTACTAAATAATATACATTTTTTTCCCCAAAAAAGTCGATACATTTCAATGAACATTCAATAAAAATAAAAGAACGAAGTATAATGGTTGGCAAAAAAATCATTATAATCCTTTTATGCGCAAAAAAAAAATAAATGTTGTGTAAATGCAGCAGATAATGGCGTACACGAGATGCGACATTTAAAAGCTCAAGAGGGAGCGCAAATATCATATGAACATGAGTACTGCCGCCATCGTCGTCGCCACCACCGGTTTTCGTTCCTGTCTGACCGAGCAACCCCGTAAAGTCGTGACTACTGCGACACCGTCAAACCACTACCTATGTTTTTTTCATAAGCTAGCTGACTGGCTTTTCTGGACCGTCTGACGACTCGTGACTGTCGGACGACTGTAGCCGAATCTTCGTACTGCAAGCAGTCGCGTGCCTTGCGATTAAAATTTCTAAACTTAACTACAATATAATCTACTGTATTTTATTTATTTTTATTAAATTACTTCAATTTATTGAATCAATATAATTTTTAGGAATTCTGAATTTTTTTAATTTCCTTGTCACTCAAATTTCGTTAATTTTCAGTATCTTAATGATAAAATGAAATTCAATAATAATTATTACTTAAATTTGTTGAACCAATCATTTTTTTGAGAAATCTGATTTTTTTTTTAAATGTCCTTAATTCTTCAGTATCTATATTTTATTAAATAAGGATGCTAAGTATAGTATCTAACGTCTCATTTTTATAATAATATTGAAAAAAAAGGAAATACTGTGTGGTGATATTAATTAATATTAATATCATTTCCATTAGCTGCATCGATATTATTAATTCCGACAGTATCGAGTGATATTCCATTAAATCGGCATAGAATCTTGGATACCCGGTTAGCGAGCTAATTAGGACTATTACGATATTCGACACAGAATTCGAGACCATCGGATACGTCGAAATACACATCGTGTTACAGATTTTCGAGTGGGCGCGAGGGAAGTTCTCCGTAAGGTGATTCCGTGCGATACTCATTAGGGAGAAATTGAGGGCGTATTTTCATTCGGCTGGCGGGGGGGGGGGGGGGGGGGGGGCAGATCGATCGAACTGAAGCCGCCGAATATGCCCGGTTATTTATATTTTCACCCACATTCCACATTTCTTCTCCTTCTCATTTGCAATATTTTATTTTCCACTACTATTCCCATTTTCTCTTATTTTTATTTTTTTTCAATCTGGTTTTGTCATTCTCCATCTATCAGTTTCGTCGGCTTCCTGTTGTCCAGTGAGATAGATTTCCCTTGACGTTCAATTTCTAGTCGTTGGATTGGCATTGATGCCGATATATGTCAAATAAAATGCTATTAAATGTTGTGCAATCTTCATTAACTTGAATAATTATTACCGATAATGGGATAAAACGTTTTAACTTCGATGAAGCTTCGATATAGATGCAACTGTTAATTATGTAATTATTTTTTAATCATTATATTTTGATTTGTCGACTTGCGATTTTAGAGAAATGTTTTTATTTTATTCCTCTCATAGTTGCATGTACAACTTGTTCTTGACTATGATGGAAAATTTTTAAACAGAAAGGAAATCGATAGTTAATTCTGGATTGAGGATATTTTGTTGTTCTTTAAATTAAAGCATTTAAAAGAAATTATCAACTTTTTTGTTATTCAGTAAACTGAAAACAGGGATAGTCCGGTATTCGTGGAATGCCTTATATAGTCTAGTGGTGCCGCAAAATACCGGAAAACGGGTACGATTGCTGTATGACGACAATCCCCATAACGCTATTCTATATCGGACGCTGTTACTCGGAGATAAATGGATTAGCGTGAAATCGTTCCAATTTAGCTTCACTCATTGTCAGATTCAAAGGGGTAAATCGAATGACCAATTAATCCGAACAGCGGATATTTCGGATCTTCGTGTCTGCGTCCGCGCTATTTCAAACGACAATTTCATACAGCTGGTTATCGACATTTTAGTATTTTACAGTTACAGTTTTACTTGTGTTTCATTTTTCTTTTATATTGCCTTTTTGAAGAATCTAATTTTTTTTTTAATTCGCACTGTGATACTTTTGATTCCCAATTTTACAGAAAAAAAAGTATTCCATTATTTTGTTTAAAAAAAAATCCTTTTTTATATTAACAATAGAAAGTAAAAAGCAGTGAGTTTATTACTTATCGTGAAATCAATTGAAATTCTTCAAATAAAGTAATTTTGTTGCAGATGACGTTGACGAAGAACAACGAAATTTATTCAGCTGGATTATAATATTCAATGAGAAGAAATGTGCGATTTATTGGAATTTAGATTATCGTGAAAGAAAAACGCAGCATGAATAATCGTGTTACAATAATAGTAGAAAAGTCGAAAAAGCACTAACAATCGTAAGGAGATAAATGTCGATAATGCGGATTCGTCGGTGCAGCAGCCGAGGTTGCTGAGGTTGCGATATGTTCTGAAAGGAAAAAAAGTTTAAAAAACGATTAAAGTAATGACCAGTGTGGGCTCGAGAGTGAGGGACAGCAGCGCGTTTTCCAACAAGATTATCAAATCCCGGACGAGTAGCTGCAGCCGGAAGCGCGGAAACAGGTACGGAAGCCTGTTGAAGATTCTCGTGAGTCTGTGCTGCATAAGCGGCGCTCGCTCGAATGTCTTTCGCAGCATAAAAGAGCTGAAGAATGCAGTTAACGCGGTGGGTCAACCGTCGCCTTGGCCGTCGATCGGTCATTGCGATTTTGAGAAAACTTGCGACTGGCATTGGAATCGCACCGGTGGATTTATCAAGACCAACGCGAGCTTCACGTCGAAACGTCCTTTCGGGCCATTTGAAGATTTCAGCGGCTCCAAAAATGGTAACACAACAATTTCAAATAGTAATATTGAAATAACAAATGAGTCTCTGAAACCCTTTCTACAATTTTTGTTGCCTGCCCTAAACCTTTTGCAGGATAACTCAGTTAAATCAATACAATTAAAAATCATTTTCGAAACGTTATTTCAAATTTTCAAACAATTATTTTTATAATAATTCTTATTAAAATGATGATTGGCAGCAGGAAACTGTATTTTTAGTATTTTTAGTCACGGATCGATATGGAAATAAATTTTAAATACGATACTTCACTTCTACAGTTATATATCTAAAGTCGCATCCGGTTACGGTATGGAAATTATGCTTCACTTCTTGTTATTGAAATTCCGGTGAATTTAAAACAAGAGGATCACGGAAGAAAAATATGAACACAACAAAAAAAAAACGAATCTGTTGGTGCAACTAACGACTTGCTGTGCACTCTGTGATTATTATTTTTTTTTCTTTATGTAGATTTTGCCTACGACTCAGCGTTCAAAGTTATTTAATAAATTCTTTTTGAAATCACTTTGAGTATTTCAAAGCATTCGAAAAAAAAAAATCATTGCAGGTCATTTTCTCTGGTTGTCCGGTCCGGCGTCTGACAAAATATGGTCGAAAACAATATCAGAGACCGGTGCTCGATGCCGTTTGGAGTTAGTGATGCATCATGTACAAATGAGTAATGGATCCATACAGCTCATCATAGAAACCAACAATCAGACTAGTACGGTAGCTGAGGAACGTTTCGGCAACAACGACGCAAAGTCCGTATTCTCAAAATTTTCATTAATTCGCCACCAATCGTTTCTATTGTATCATTAATAAGAGTTTAATTAATAAATCATTTTGCAGATGGTTCACCACAGGATTCAATTTGGGTGTCATAACTCAGTTTTACAGGGTGGTTCTAGAAATAGCTGCACCTTATTACAACTCGAGCATAGCCATCGACAATATTCGTCTGGTTGACTGTTTTCCAGGTAAACATTTAGTAATCTTTACACTTGAAATCTTCAGACAGCTAAATGTTCAAATTTGCTGTCTGAATAGAATTTTTTTTTTTCAAGTGATTTAATGTTGAAAACTACGGTAAAACAATTGTTCCCCTCTTTTTTTTGTTGATTTCTTCAACAGAAGCACCGCCAGACTTCAACAAAAACTGCACACCCGACACATTCTGTTGCAACAATGGATCTTGCGTCAACAAAACTCGAGTTTGCGATTTTACAGCAGATTGCGCCCAAGGCGAGGACGAGATGGCCGAATGCGGTAAACACAATCATCTCATAAATATCTATTTATCAGATGTTCGCCCTCTAGTCAAAATTATGCCATTGAGTTTTTAATAAAACCTCGGAAAACTTGCGTTCTCAAATTTCACCCTATTCAGGGTGTAAATCTTTTCGTACGTTCGAAATCGTAGTTTACAAAACAAATACATCTTCATTTTTCGATAAAATTCTTTTCGACCAAATATAAAAATCAATATGTGTGGTTGAAAAAATTAGAAAAAAATAATAATTGTGTAGGGCTGTGAATAAAATATTCTTCTCTTGTAGACAAAATGCCGGAAACAGCAAGATGTAATTTTGAGCGTGGATGGTGTGGCTGGAGAAACGTACCAGGAAGATCATTAAACTGGACGCTTCATCAGGGCGAAACATCATCCCCCGGTACAGGGCCTAGTTACGATCACACTTATCGCAATAATACAGGTTAATACAGCCGATTTTTTAAATTACACTCTATATTTGAAATCATCTATAATTGCACTAATTTTGTTTTTTTTTTCCTTTTCTATCGATTATTCCAGGGACTTATGCTTCCGTCGAATTACTGCGAAGCGCGAAATATGGAAGCAGCGCTACTATGGAGAGTCCGATATTCAATCCACCGCCTCCATGCAGTAGCGATCAGAACAGTCCATTCTTTAGATCTTGTCAGGTAACTAATAGCTTATAGATGATACAGTTCATTTTAAATCCTCGTCTATTGTCCATTTCTCACGTTCTTAGCGCGATTCTCATGGTTACACACATTTTTATCTCAGTTATCGGAAAAATAAATTTAAAAAAAAATCATTGATATTTATTTAAGAATATCTCGTTTGTTTGATTGGTGGTGTTATAAGAGAAAATTGGCTAATTTGTAATGGATTAATTATTTTTTTGCGATAAATTGCGGAAATATCGATTATAAACGCTCTTAATTATTCAGGTTCGTTTCTTTTATCATCAATACGGTAAGCAGAGTAACTCTTTGGGTTTGTATTTGGTCCTCGTGAAGCCTCATCAGAATGAAACATCAAGATTATGGTGGAGTTATGGAAACAGCGGTAATGTCTGGTATAATCAGGCTATTTCATTACCGGATATCAGATATCGGTACGAATACCTACAATTATATCACATTATTCATTTTAAAAAACGTATAGGGAATTTTCCTCTGACAATATTCATTTTTTTTTTTTGGCAGATACTTTTTGCAGTTCGAAGCTAGCAAAGGCTATAACGCGAAAGTGGATGTGGGAATCGATGATTTTTCTCTGAGTCCCGAATGCTTTGGCATTGGTAATTATTTTAAATCACCACTTGCACTAAATATACATTTTTTAAAATGCTCTTTAAATGAGTTTCTTTTTAAAAAGTAGCGAGTTAGCGAGTTGTCAATTTGTCACTAATTTTTATTAAGCAATTGTTTTTTTTACAGGTATTCCTGCAGATGTCATTAAAGACTTTAATTACTACAGACCTGTTATAGGATCAAAACGTCCATCGAAAAAGCACGCAGGTTTTGCTAATGTAACCGGTAAGGCACCTGTTATTAATTCAATTATATTGAAATAAGTCTGCAAAGTAGAACAACTTCTTTTTTTACGACGAAGAAAAATATATTTCTTCACTGGAAAATTGTTTAATTACAGTCGTAAGAATAACAACGTGTGATGCGATTGGTCGAATGGGTCCAACGGCTAAACAATGCGCACGAGAATACAACAAAACGGATTCAGATTTAACGCCATCGTCTTCGTCACCTTTACCAACTACCGACGCAAATTCGATCGTCAAGCTGCAAGGAATTCAGCACTGGATCGCGCCTCGTGGAGGCTACTATACGTAAACATTTTTAGCATCATTGATTAATACAAATTTTATGAATTTTGAGTATTTTAAAGAATGTTTGAAATTTTTTTTCCATCAAATAAAGCTTGATCGGTATGGGAGCTCGAGGTGGTCGTGGTTCCATGGGAATGGGAAGCACTCTGGGTGCTCTGGCTCGCGGTGTTATCGAATTGGAAAAGGGCGAAACCCTTTATTTTCTGATAGGTCAACCAGGCATGGACGCGTGTCCGAAGAGCTTGCAACAGAATTACTGTCAACAAAACAATCAGACAAATATTGGCTCTGGTAATTCGCGAGCGACGTTACTCGTTCATGAAGTTCTGAAAATCAAGTGGACAGACGAAGGCGGTGGTGGTGGAGGAGCTACTTATATATTTACGGTAAAAAAAAGTGATTTATCAGCTATTTCCATTACTATTGATAGTAAACATCGGTGACGAGTTTTGCTTCCGTGCGATAAAAAAAATATTGCTTTATTACCCTAAAACAGAAGTTGGAATTCATTCTGGGTGAATATGGGAAATTTGTATTTAAGAGCTATATTTAAAAACCTATATTTTATGTTGGAACATTGCTTTTTGCTTTTTTTTTACAATAGATTATTTCTATTAGCGACTCGAAAAAAAAAAAACGCAAAAAATAAAAAATTGGCATCTGCAATATTTGATAAAATTGAATCAATGTTTCAGGTGAAACCATCCGGCGAATATCGACCGGTGCTGGTGGCTGCTGGAGGAGGCGGTTTAGGGACAGGACGATTTAATGACGATGGTACTCAGCACGGACACGGTCCTCTAATTGGCAAAACTTACAAAGAAGGTTCTGTAACGAGTCCGGACTCCGGTACGTCAATCTAAATTAATAGAGATAATATTTTACGATATGTGACTATTTTCGGTCAATTTTAATTACGGAAATTTACGAAACGCTCATATCTTGGAGTCTAAAATATATATGGGGCATTTCAAGTCAAAGCTCTTTTTTTGGACCAAAATATGCCAAAAAAAAAATTCGTCAACTGATCCCGAGGTGGTCACGCCAACGACCAAGCGAGTTGACTTGGAATGTCCCATATATAGTGATCGTTCGAATGAAAAGCGCGCCAAATCGAAGTCCTATTTAAATTAGACTCATGCGAATCTATTATAAATATTATTATTATTATCCGATCGATGGGTTTTTTTAAACCTGACTACATTTCTAAAAGATCACTACGAGTATTACATTTTTACAGGTGGAGCCGGTGGTGGCTGGAACAATTCGTTTCAAAACAGTTTTGCACGAGGATCCGCTGGCCTACCATTAGTAAAGGGTGGCTTGGGTGGTCTGGGTTGTCGTACAAATGAGCAAGGTCAAGGAGATGGTGGTTTCGGTGGTGGCGGAGGTGGTTGTAAAACGGGAGGCGGTGGTGGAGGATACATTGGTAAACAGCTGTTTCATTCAACTAGTTTCCAGACATAGCTTTTTTTTTTCTTAGTAAAAACTTATTTATGCCTCCCTTTGCCTTGCAGGAGGTAATACCGGTCACGGAGCATCGGGAAACGGCGAGGGTGGTTATTCCTACGTATCTTCGGATCTATTACACACTAATTTCCATTCGGGTGTCAATCAAGGACCCGGAGAAGTGTCCATTATTCCAGACATAAGTGGATGCGGCTGTGATTTTCGATGCGTCGCTCTGGATCTTCATTTGAGTGAAACGAAATGTCTCTGTCCACTCGGCTGGCAATTAGGAAATAACTCGCGTTCTTGTATCGGTATTTATTACAATTAATTCTTGCGTATCAAAATCCAAGACGGTGACATGATTTGAATATAATAAAAAAAAAAGAAAAAATTTTAATCATTTTCGTCCGTTACACTGACAATTCTGAATTTCTTGAAAAACGTGTATTTTTTTTTTTCAGTGGCAGACGAATCGAACGTTGCTCATCAGACTTTCATGATTGTACTTATAGTCGGAAGTGTAATTGTCCTGTTTTGCCTGTCCGCCTTATTCGTCCTTCTCTGTAAGTTATTATTTCATCCGAACTAATAATAATACATTCGTTTGTTAATTTATAACAACGAGCGAAAATCTATCCCGATGCACTAATGGAATGAATTGAATAATTTACGTTTGTCAGACAATCGATACCAGAATCGTAAGGCCCTGCTAAAACGTCGCAAGCAAATGTTCGCTCCGGGTACAGAGCTCACGACTCTACAGCACGTAACTGAATCGATGATGACGGAATTCAATCCAAATTACGAGTTTGCCGGTAATTTGTGTAGCATCAAAGATCTCCCACAGATACCGCGTGACAGCATTTCCTTTGTAAAGTGAGTGTGACTTGTCACCCAATCGCTTGGATTGAACTTCAAACCCGCGAGGACACCAATCGAAGTACACAACTTTGTGATTAATTCACTTCCGTTTCCAGGCCACTTGGACAAGGCGCATTTGGCGAAGTGTTTCAAGGCATTTACAAATATAGGCACAGCGAGGAACATCCGGTTGCCGTGAAAACTCTACCGTCCGCATCGACTCAACAGGCTGTCGCAGACTTTATGATGGAAGCTCTAATTATGAGCAAATTTAATCATCCGAATATCGTACAGTTCGTTGGAATTTCATTCGACAAACATCCGAGATACATAATACTGGAATTGCTCGCCGGTGGTGATTTGAAGAATTTTTTGCGCGAAGAGAGACCACGTCCGGTGTGTTATAAAATGCCTTTTAAAAATAATTACTAGATTCTTAGATAATTAGGGAATTTTTGCGAATCAGTTTTAATGAGAAGTAGTTTACGACAAGATATAAAAAAAAAACAATACAAAAAAATGGCTAATGAATACATCATAATTTTTTTTTTTTTTTTCAGGAACGCCCAACATCTCTGACGATGCAAGATCTCGTAATGTGCGCCCACGATGTCGCAAATGGCTGCAAATACATGGAAATGAATCGTTTCATTCATCGCGATATCGCTGCAAGAAATTGCATCCTTTCTTGCAAAGGCCCCGGTCGTGTTGTCAAGATAGCTGATTTTGGAATGGCAAGAGATATTTATAGAAGTGATTATTACAAAAAGGGCGGTAGAGCTATGCTTCCGGTCAAATGGATGCCACCAGAAAGTTTCCTCGATGGTATATTCAGCACTAAGACTGACGTATGGTAAGCGAATCGCAGAATAATTTCGAATTTCCATCCTTCTCCTATTCTTATAATCTCTTGCGCGAGCCAAACGTACAAGTAAATTTTCGGAAAAGATTAAAGAAAAAAATAACACTTTAATCGATGCGCCAAAACTGATTAATGTTTCATCTTCCGTTTGTTCACAACGCAAGAGATTTAGAAAATTGCAATAACGTTTATTATATTCAGGGCATTCGGAGTTCTTCTTTGGGAGATAATGTCATTCGGTTATATGCCGTACACCGGTTGCGCAAATCGTGAAGTAATGTCGATGGTAACGACTGGCGGACGTTTGGAAAGGCCCGCGGGTTGTCCCGACCCAATTTACGGTCTGATGACACGATGCTGGCATCCTAATCCGGACGACAGGCCGAGCTTTGCGACGATCCTCGAAAGAATAGGATACTGCTTGCAGGTCAGTATTATTATTTTTTTTCCACCTCAATTTAAACCACCCGACTCGATGAAGCCATCCTATTCAAAGTTATGGAAAATTTCAATTTTTCGTATCTTCATCTTCAGGATCCCGATGTGATAAATTATCCAATGCCGAAATATGACATCCTTCCACCTTCGGAAAGAGACCAAATTATCATGAGACCAGATCCGGAAACGGAATGTATCAACGTGCATGCAGATGTAAGTCATCAGAGAAAAAAAATGATAACATTTTTGGGTTGTTTCTTGTATTGAGCACTTGTTCATATATAGTAGATATATGCTAAACAATCAATTTTGTCATATCAACTTATTTCTTTTTTACGGGTGCAAAAACTTCGCATTATTACCTGCTTACCAAATATGTGACTCTGCCATTTCTACCAAATTCTATGTTTTATTTTAATTATTTAAAGTCAATACATTTTTGTAAGAAAGCCTATTTTATTTTCATGACTTTTTTAAATAAATTTTTATAGAAAAATACGTTTTTTTTAATATATAAAATGTCCAAATATTTCACCACATTTAAAAAAAATACATAATATACACCTATGTACACAAAAACAACCAAGAATAGTGATCTGAAAAGAAATAGCAGAGTCGTAACTCAAAAAATTAACAGGATTGAAGTAACGAGACTTAGAGAAAAAAACGCTACCTTTATTGCAGAAGCGATACAAGCGTATTTTATTTTGATTTTGGTTAGGTCTAGGAAAGCAGGAGCTCGAACGTATGCAGTGATAGATTACGGCGTTAAGTTCGTTTTGCATGATTTATTGCACAGCTGGACGGATTTGGATATATGCAGCCTCGCGCGGTTTTCTGGCCATCTGGATATCGAATGGGTGCCGTCCCCGGTATTGTTTACGCATCATTGCGTCACGGCGAAGAACGCGAAGGCGAAAATGTTCAGGAGACGACGTTGATGGAGCCAAAGCAGCACGAAGACGAATCCGAGAATATGATGAAGCGGCAAACAGTAATTCATTCGCCTAACATCTGCCGAAACGAGGTAGAATAAAAAAAACAAATAATAACAATAATAAAAAATTAAAAAATCATTGTAGGTAAAATAAAAATGTGTGTGAAAGATATTCTTATTTCGATTTTTTTTTTCGTAGGGATCTTGCAATAATCAACTCTCGATAGAAGACGACAACATAAAGAACAAGTTTCCAGACGAGTTCGTGGATATTGAGGGAAACAACATGGATTCGAGAAACTTAAATTCCAGGGAATGCTGCATCGATCGTAGAGATCGGCGTAATGGCAATGGTGAAAGTACCACGACAACAGACACAAATTCGGATTCATTGGCTATACCGCCATCGACATCACCGCCCGATACCGTTGTCTCATCGCCAAATACACGTACTTCATCGCCGAGCCACGTTACCATCAATAATGCCAATGGAAACAACATAAATGGGATCATAAGGAAGAGCGCGTTGAAAGCCGCTCTGAGTCTTGATCCGAGTACACTTTATCGAGGCACTATACCATACGAGAAAATCGCATTCTCGACACCACCGCCACGTCTGAGCAATCCCGGTAGCATGGAACTGCGAAAGGTAAGATCGTCTAAGGAGATTCCAGCAGCGCCGTTTTCGTCAAATCAATGAAAATCTTCTTTTTTTTTTTAAAAGCAGTTAATAAATATAAAATGTGGAAATGTTCTTAAATGTAAAAAAATGTAACTTACCTACCAATCTCAAATGTCATCACTATGTTATAGTAGTATTGTTTTGACAAGGGCTCACCTGGAATCTCCTTATTATCCTTTGCAAGGACAATGTAAATCGAATAAATCGTTAAAGCCTTTTTTCGCGTGATTATTGAAGGACTCGTTGGGCCACGAGTTACCGAGAGAAGAGGAATGCTCTTGCTGAGGGTCATTAACGGGGGACTGACGAGGATCTCATATCTTCTCGTTCCCTGAAACTTGCCGTTATACCAAGAGAAGAACAATGCAACGATCAGTCACGATGCCATCGATCAATATACTGGATTTGACTACCGATAGTCTCCAGGAACGCTCACAACACTCGTCGGACGAGACACTTATATGATGTGTCCTAACAGGGAGTATTTAATAGTGCGTTTAATGCGCTGTTCTGTTGAAAAAGAAAGAAGAAGGAAAGAACAGAAAAAAGTAAACAGCGTCATCACCAACAACAATACTTTACGTATAAACCGTTGGGGATTAAAGATTGGTTATCGATGTTCCAATCAGGTTGCACCGAAAACCGAGGAAATCGTAATCAGTTTATTATTTCTTTTTTTAAATCCAGAGCTTATTATCGGTTATCGAGTGAGAGGCAAAATTTGGAGGACAAAAAAGAAAAGACAACGATATTAATCGTAACGGAAAGTGTACATTTAAAGATCCGTAGATGAAAAAAAAACAATGAAGCTTACGCAATTATAAACAATTTTACACTTTGAATTTTCCCCGAAAAGTGATGATTTAAAAAAAATGTATTTTTTTTCGAAATGGAATTTAAATCGTTTTGGAAATATTTTTTTCCATTTGCGGATCTTTCACTGTGACACTTATATTTTGTACAACAACTGTCCGATTTGTGAAGATAGGCACTACGATTTAGCGGCTGAATTTTTCATCTCGCGTAATAACGGTCGGATTTTTGCGTCGCCAAAGAAAAGGCGAACAGTCGGATTAATCGAGTTGATCTCGATAGCTCAAAAGTTTCTCACTGTGTAGCCTCGAGTATAGATGATAACAACGCGAATGGAATACACAGAAAAAAAGTGTTTCACTTGTATCGCGATTTGTTTAGCTTATCGCTGTGTAGACACATTTACGTGTAGGCAAAACATTTGCTCCTTAGTCTGTTAGATCAATGACGTTGTAAGCTCGCCGTTAGTGTTATTACTGTTATGGAGAGACGCGATATTTTAATCGCAATCGAAATATTGAATCAGATACTCAATCTCAAATACGCTACTTTGATACCAACATTCTTTTTTTGTCCTACAATTAATATAAAAAAAATATTAAAAAAAAATAATTTGGCATAAAAAGTTGACAAGTAAATAAATTAAAAAAAAAAACAGAATGCCTGTGCCAAAGTAGCAAAAGATTGCATGAAAATAGAATCGTACGTTCACTGAGAAGAAATGAAAATGAGGAAAATAATAATTTACTGTAAATTCGTAAATCGTTGAAAGGTTTCATTTTATCTTGCATTACTTGGGAGAAATAATAATAATCGTTGATCAACGTCCCCTCATTTTAAGCTCATCGAAATATTAGCTATTTTTCGACCCCTTGACCCTTCAACCTCCCCCAAATAGTTATGGTCATCGATATCCAATATTTGGTGGAATAATACACGATGAAAATTCGGGATAGTAGCAAGTACCATAATTTAAATTCTGATCTTCATCTCTCGACGAATTAAACTTCCATATTTTCAAACCAATTTTCAAAATCTTGATTTCGAAAAACGTAGATCGGAGTCCCACTGGTTTGGAATTATAAAAGTGCTAGTTTAAAAATATGAATGGATTCGATCTTGAGTAATAAAAATACATGGGCGTTTACTGTATAATTAATCTGGCACTGCATTCGAAGATCAAGGCAAGAGTCATTCTTTTCCATAGCAAAATGTGCCAGCAAATGAAATAGAGACTACGAGCAAGTTTCACAAGGCTTTTTTGGCCTGGCGCCAGCATTGATCGGCTAATTCACCAGACGTTCATTATGTTTGATTGTTCGAACATTAAACAGTCATCGTATTTTTTGAAACTGCATAAACGTATACATTATATTGTTAACAAAAATATTTATCGTAGAATTGCCAATTCTAATTCATGCGTTCATTATTACTATTATTATTATTATTATTATTATTATTATTTGTGGACAGATTGAAAATAGTAAAGCACAAGGAAACGGTATTATAATTGTCTGTAAATAGTAATTGTTATTTTTATTTATATAAATATTTTATTTTTATTTCTGCTGGCGCCAGGTGGTATTAATCTTGAGCTTGTCAGACTTGCGATCAGGCCGAATATTCAATAGGCGGAAAAGATACCACTGAAAAATAATTTATCATAAAAAAAATATCAATGCTGATAAAACATTTTTAAAAAGTTCAGGATTATTTTTTCCGGGATTCGAATATTCACGGATTAAATTTTTATTACCTTAACATATACTTTTATTCAATACAGTCGTGCTGAAAATTAAAAAAAAAATCTTCCGAGAGAATATATTAGTCACATGCGTCAGAAATCCGTGTGTGCATAATTATTCCGATAAATTGCTCAATAATATATAATTTTTTTAAAACACGCTTCCCGAGCAGCTCGATCGTTTGAAACGTATATACTACATTTATTCGGTACGCGTATAAAATCTCATGATAATTCGCTTCGTACATAACACGTTTTTTCTTTTTTTTTTCTTTTTTGTACGGCGATACCAAATATTGTATTCGAGAAGATAAAAGCGATTCTGTGATGTTTCGTTTTCAAGTATAAACACTGCAATATATACGTACTATTTCCCCAAGTAGACTGCATGACTTTTAGCTAAAGTAAATCCAGTCTTCGTTATCGATAAATTTGATATATTTCTCTGATTAATAAAAATCGTTTTACCACATGCGCACGCGGTGTGTAAGGGGCGTGAGGTAAATTTCATTAAGGACGAAACGTTGAATCAGAATGTTACTTTCTGCGAATAAGTGAACGCACTATATTTGTTGCCACTTTTAAAAATCATCTATAAAGCGATGTTATAGAATTTTTTAACTGGAAAAGCTTAACAGTTATTTTAAACTAAATTATTGTTGTATTCTGAAAACTCAGTTTTCTTAGAACAATTTTATTATAGACGTTTCAAGTCGTTAGCCATTTAAGGGAACCAGACAAAAGAAAGCCAGAAAAAAAATTATTTTCCGTGATTTATATTCTTTTTCTGGCTTTTGGCTCCCTTCACTGGAGTCTCCTGTTGACTATTTATTGATATTAAAAGCTGCTGGCCTTGTGCAACAACAAAAAAAAACACACTGACTCTACTGTTCAATATTTTACAAACTGTACATAGCGGTTGACATATGTGTCAATTGTCTTTATCAATATCACCGTAATTGCAGGGTGCACTTTTGAAATGCTGATTATTTATCTACTGGAGTTGATACTGATGAAAGAATTTTACGATGGAAGGCGAGATATGAGTGATAAGAAAAAAAAAATAATAATATGACAAAGCATATGGTGATCCGCGTACGGATGCATGTAAAATATTCTCAACTTTTATCAATAGTAATCTTTACTTTTTGCATCATAACTACTTCATCATCGATATAACCGACACAATGTGGTAAAAAAAAAAGAATATTTTGAAGTCGCAATGACGAACAAATAGTACGAAGATTTTTCGATATAGAAGATTAGGTTTGATGGACGTGAAAAAAATATATGGGCCTATGACACAGTGCTTGAAACACGAGATCAGCGGGAAAATGAAAGCTGAATTATACACAAAGTAGGGAAGAACGGGATAATGGCGAACAGCGTGTAATTTCGAGCTGAGAATGTTTTCCCTGGTGAAAATATTTTCTAATCGTTATATCCTTTTTTTTAATGAAGTAATTCTCACTTTGTTACCTAAATTGGTAATTTTATAAATTATAATTCTATTAATATGCACATTGTGATATTTATTTTAGATGTATTAAAAAAAAATGATTGATTTACCATTTTTTTGCGCAAGATATTCGCGTAATATTCAGATACATCAAAGTTTCATTATTATATTATGAAACTTTATTTTTAACTGGAATATATAAATGTTAAGTGTTCGCCAATTACTCCGTTCTCCCGTACAAGTTAAATTATCGTGAACAGTATAAAACTGACGTCCGGGTGTACGAGCGTCGCTATATTCTAGTATAAGCGCAAACTTAAGTTTTGTAAGATTACCATTTGAAACATAAATAAAAAAAATATGAGAAAAAAATAAAAAAAAAAAACAGGTATAACGCGACATCGATGCGCTCCGAGCGTCTCTTCTCGTAATTTGTACATAATTGATGAAATTAACGAAGGGAAAAAACCCACCCAAGGACAAATCTATGTGCAGAAAAAAAAAAGTGTATCCAAAGTGTATGTCGTAGAATGACCCCTAAACTACAAATATAGAATAAGAATAATTAAATATGTATATATGTATATGGGGAATTCCAAGTCAACTCATTTGATCATCGGCCAGATTGCCTCAAATTCAGTTGACGATTTTTTTTGCATATTTTGGTACTACAAAAGAGGATTTTTTTCAGATTTTTATCACTCTTTTTACTCTATAAAATAATTTTTTTTCATAACTTTTGTGTAAAAATGAATTTCGACCAGGTTTGAAATTCTGAAATCTTTTCCATAAAATCTAGGACTAAAAACAAGTATTTTCATCGTAGTTCGAGAGTGGGCCGATAATAATTTCAATTTTTTTTTTTTAGTTTAAGAATTTTTTTTTCTTTAAATCAACTGTCTGGACGATGACCAAGTAAGTTGACTTGGAGTGACCCATATATAAATATGTGTGAAGTATTATGTACAGTGACGATATCTCCGAATTGATTAAAAGGTGATAATTGATAAAAATTATAACGACGAGACTCCCCCTCCCCTCCCCAGAAGGTGGCCAAATTATATATTTTGCATCTTGTCCTCCGGATCAAGTGCTGTCTGTTGAATCTCATTGTAACTCGACCTGAAAGGTATTTAATTACGGAGAAACGTAAGCGAGCCACGGGAAAATACACAGACACACACATAGACGTGTTTAGTTATTTTGTGTTTAACGATAAATAGTATATAGTTTCAACGAAGACAAAAAGAGACAAAAAAAAAAAAGAAAAAACTAAGAATTACTTCCTAATAGATATTGCAACGTTAGAGAGATCGCCGATGAGTATTCGAGGGTGCCAATGAGTATTCGTGGAGCCTGTATAAGTCTTTTTTATTTTTATTATAATGAAATATTTTACTAATGTAGCTGATTGGTACCAACTATTATTATATGAAGATATATTAATAAATAAATTAATATATATATATATGTATATGTACATACATATTTATACATATAGATATATATATATATATGAATGAGAAATAATAAAAAAAATGTGAACAAATTGTAAATTGCAAGTTTATTATTGTCAGTAATTCCCAAAAATCCCGAATTATCTAATTTTAGTTTAATCTCAAAAGTCACGTATTTTTCGAGCAGTCACTCCGGTGTTCTCCCTTAACAGAATCAATTAGATAGACACCTGTTAACTCCCCTCTCATAGTACAAACGGCAATAAGACGTTTCACATTTACTCAGAGACTCGTTGTAGTGCATGTAGCGTTGTTTAGTGAGGATCAGCTAAATATATATAAAGCGAAGAAGCGCGACGTGTAGTCGTCGCGAACGCTCTGCCTGAACGTGTATCACGCACTGCGGCGACAATTTGAGTTTTAGTTTTCGGAAAGCTGCGGAGACAAAGATTTGCCTCCTCACTGTGACATAAAAAGTCGCGCTTCTCTACTATTTCGACTACCAAGCAATTTTGAAAGAAAGAAAAAAAATTGCTCGAATAAATGTTAACACAACATTTCTAAAATGCCAAACTATTCTTATTTCTACGTCAGAGCAATAGCCGCTGATGACGGGAGTGTAAAAACTCATAAATTTCTTAAGGGGTAAGCAAATCGCTCAACAAATATTAATCCTATTGCAAAATCGTACTAAATAAATTAAAAAAAAAATATACAAAAACGAAAAGTACAAACTCGACGACACACTCGACTGTTTTGTGAAGTTATGTGAGATTTATTGTGTCGTGTCTTCTAAAATTAATAGCCAAGAGTCTCGAATGAGCGGAGAGACTGTCGCGCGGAGAAAATATTGACGTTGATTTTATTGCTTCCAGCAATCCGGAACTCCTGGATCTTCAGAAAGACGTCTGGGAAACTCACGGCCGGTACAATCTTCTCACGAGACATCTGAGAGGCGGTCTGTCTGGCTCTGGTGATGTTCATCATCCTGCCAACGTACTGTTCAAGGTCGCTTAAAGCACAAATTGTACAAATTGTCCCTTGATGACGCATCTAAAATCCTCTAACTGTCGGCTTTGTTGCTTACAATATGAAATCCATGTCCAAATGAGGTGAATTAAATCCACAAACTTGAGTTACCTGAAAAACGAGCAAAAATTCTAGAGTTTTCTTATGTACGAGGCATTCACTGTCAATCCAACAATTTTTTTAGCCCCAGATATTTCTCATAATTAGCCGGATTTAAGCACGAGTTTGTTTGTAAATTTGTCAATTTTTTTTTATCTCAAAATTATCGACTTCAGAAAATCCTGTATTTTTTTTAAACTGTCTCGAAGAATATAGGTAAAAAAAAATTCAGAAAAATTGTAGTTTTGTTATCTCTTCAATTTTATTGAATAACTTTTTTTTTATCTTTCACCAAAAGACGTAATTTTTTTTTCAGAACAGTACTTTTATTTTCAAATATTTATTAAAATAAAAAATTATTCTTTAATAAATCTTGCTAATTATGAGGTTCAGAAAACAAGCGGCTGAATTGACAGAGAATGCGTTATGTTATCATGAATAAGCATCACAACTTGCGGCTGTATGTTACAGTCATGCGTATGTTAGCTTAGATTCGGCACGATTCACAAGAGCTAGAGTTTTTTTTATTCCTTTTTTTTCTGAAATCCCTTTTGGAATACTGCCAAAGATACAAAACCGAGCCCGGATGTCCAACTAAGTAATATTTTTAGTTTTCAGCTATTTCAAAAGCTATTAATGCAGAAAAGTTTGACGCTTCGCTATAACATTGGGTTTTATGGTTGCATTTAAAACCCAAGGTGTACAAACAAGCTTCGGTCTTTACTGATTTCACAAGATGCACATGTAAGCACTAAAGGTCTTACTGAAATAGATTTAAGATTACGATATATATAACAGAAAGGAGATTTATTAACTGCATTACAGAAATCTTTACGAAAATATTTCATATGTATTTAATTAAAAATTTTGTACATTCTTCTTAAAATAGGAAACACTGAGATTTGTTTATTTTAATATTATGCTATATTTTAACTACGTAAAAAACATTTTTAAAAGATTGAAAAAAATGACCAGAAATACCACTGAGTGACGTGGTAAGTCAACTTAAAAATATATGTATGCCATATCGTATGGGAATTTACCAAGAAAAAGGGTCTGAAAACTTTCGGAGTTCATGCGCTGTATCCAGATGTGAAACAACAAAAAAAACACCGCCCTGTTCTAATTCTGGATCAGTAGTCATCAGCGAAGAGCATTTTTTTTAAAGAAAAGCTAGGCAGCAACCAGAGTTCATTATACTCACTTCTACCTACACGAATTACATATGTCAATATGTTTTCTAATTCTTTAGTCACAAGCTAATAGAAATCATAACTTGTTACCATAAATTTGAGGACGAGTTCAACGATCTTTTGTCACACCCACGAATATTAAATATTTTTAACTAAATTATGTATTATATAAAAATAATTAATTTTCACTCAACTGATATACGGTAAAGTGTTGTATAATTGAGACAACTAAGAATATAGAACTTGGACAATTGGACAATTTAAAAAAAAATTGATTAGTGATTTTTCGTTTATATTTTCAATCTAAAAGTGACTCATGTAGAAGAATTTAAAAAATAATATTACTCTCCGGGGTTGAATAATATTTAAAGGATGTAAAGTAGAACTTTGCAAATTGCGTTTTTTTTTATCATTATCCATTTTTTACAAAAACAATGGAAAAGAATTTGGATCAGTTTTGAGTTTCTTATAAAAGAGATAGTGCGAAAAATCAAAATTATTCACAATACATTTTTTGGTTCCAATAGTTGATTTATATTTTATCTTGAATGATGAAATCATTAATAAATTAAAATAGTTCAACAAATAAATAATTTATTGAATTAATTATTTCAATATTATTATTAACAATATTTTGTTTGAAAAATAATTTCGAAAACATGTTTTTTCGTACAGAGAGACGCGATTTCTATTTCTTAATGAGAATTAATTTCTAGAATACAGAAAATTATTTTATCAGCGGATTTACAAGAAATCCTGTAATAGAACAAAAAAGCAGTTCCTCTAATCAACGGCTGGCAAGTGAAATAGCAGTTCACTGCGAGGAGACATGAAATCGATTTCCAAGCAAAGTCTCTCTGATGCAACCTTTCACAACCGAGCCAAAACACACACATTAACCTGAATCATTCGTAGTTCAAACAAACTTTGCATTCTAGTTACTAAGAATGAGAGTCTGTTCAGAAACTTGCATATGTATGCATAGCATATATATCTGATACTAGCTAATTCACGGGGTCTTCGAATTATTGAGATATACTGATTGATTCGTTGACATTGACGATGGCCAATCGTAATTAGAATCAAGGAAATAAATGGTGTAAAAAATACGATATTGTTTTACTTCTTTTTCTTTTTTTGGTCTACGAAATTTTTTTTTTTTCCAAATTTCAAATGATGTAACTTTATCTTGAGTTAAATGATTGAGATTCCTAATTATTTTTTTCAGTTTTTTTATGCCGATATTTTTGTTTTTCTAAATTAAACATTAAGAAAAAAATGTTCGATTTATAAAATATGCAAAAAAAAATCATAGCATAACGAATAGAAAAAAAAATACCCTAATTTTATATATATTTTTTCTGCAGATTTCATCTCATTTCATCGAAGTAAAAAAAAAATCTCAAAGACTGAATGTTAAGAAATATCGAGTTCGAATAATACAAATAAAATTTCCCGCGCTACGGTGAATGAGATTGATTTTAAAAACAAGTATATGTATAAGGCACTTAAACAATTTGCGTCAGACTAATTCAGCCCTGAAGATTAATGTTCTACCGTCTTTTCAGGGTATTTCTTTGTTTTGGGGTTTTTCTTAGTCCTTGGCTGAGTCATCTTTATACCAGAAACGCCTGTTTTTTTGTCCCTCCGCGTGGTACACACAGAGCCTGACAGCGCTCTCAAACTCGTTATTATCCATGCCGGCAGTAAGCGAGCGGCTGCCGGTCCGTACGTATCGTCGGAATTTTTAATCCCTCGCACAATTTTCTCTCCACACAGTTTTTCTTCTCTACTTCGCAAAAATTTTCATTTTGTCAATAAAACAAAGAAAAATTCTCCGGGTTTCAAAGACAAAGTGGGGCGTCCGCGGGTCTTTTGTACAATTGAGTGTTATTGTGAGTTGCAAATGCGGACGATATACACATTTTTTTCCGAACATTTTCGTAGAAACAAAGTGTTTCTTTGGTCCAGCAATATTTATTAATAGAAACGAAAACATTAGTCGCAGAAAACATTTCTTACGACTGGTATTTCGTGACATATTTTTACTACGCTTATTTTGACAAATCCCGCAAGATAGCAGGTAAATCGCTCGCTGGTTTATGACATTGTCTTGTGTTATCGCGACCTTGCAGTTTAATAGGTGAGCTAGAAAACAAGTTGCCAAATGCCAAAACACTGCTCGAGACTTCTCGTAAATGTGTTGCGCCAGAGATTAGCGCGAAATTTAATTTCACTATATTTTCCTGTTACTTTTCTCATTATTATTAATAATAATAAGTTTTTCCGTGTATTACAAATTGGCTGTAAAATGTTAGCATTGCTCAAGAGTACACAAACTTACCACGAATTTCTGATTTTTTAAATTTAGCTGCAAAAAGCATAAAAATTTATTGTATTTAATTAATAAGAACCTCGTAATTTTTTTAGATGAAATGTACTATTTAATCCAAAAATTTAATTGATGACGAATTAATTTCAATACAGTCAGCAACAACCAATCAGTGAAGCCTAATTATTAAAGATTTCGTCAAATTAACGATCATCATATTCTGCATTTTTAGTTAAGAGGCGTTTATAAAGAGGATTAAAAATCAATAATAATTATTATGCTACAATAGAAGAAACTTTTAACCGTCTAAAATGAATGATTTAATCTGAGAAAATTAATCTATTCAATCGGAGGCATTTGCCAGATGCTAAAAATGATGATTTTTAAAATAAGCGAATAATTGAAATCTATTTTTTTGTCGCTGCTAGATTCTAATAATTTTTGTTAAGATGGTTACCCCAAAGGGAGAATACTATGATGTCTCAGAGACCCCACCCTTCTCCTACTTCTACAGAGAAGCAGCATAGTGTCGCATTGCAAGTTCCGGATCAATAACTAAGTTATACACGTGCTTTTCACCGCAGAGCGTTTGATCCCATTCGAATCATATCCATATACGGTGTTGTTGGACCGGCAACTTCTCTTGCCAAATTATATATGCGGTGAAAGTTCAGGGTAGTGAGAGAGTACGCGGCGCCAGTATTTAAGTTTTTTTTTTTTTTTACGTAACTCGAAGCGTCAATGCAAGTAAATTGTGTTAATAGCCTTTGCAAAGAATACGTTAAACGGTACCAGCTGGTATCTCTATCAGACCAATACCGGTAATCTATTCTGCAGTTTTCACTGACGTGCGAATAATGAAAAATTATAGAACCGTGAGAATTCATCTGTTTTGCCTTGCACAGTATTACATAATTCTAACAGACGACAAACACAAGAGTTTTTATGGAAACAATTTTAATGGCAATGGAATCCCGATTAAGGATTTATTACAGAAAAGTTTGATTCAATTAGAATTAAAGAGAACTACTAATTAAGAACGTTGATATCAAATAATAATGATGATAATAATAATAATAATAATGCCAAGAATTTATTATTAAATAAGATGTCGAAAAATTGCTAAGCAAATCATTGGATAACTTTTTTTTCCTTATAAAATAAGTTTTCTAGTTTTTTTCGACAACCCATTTTTTTAAAGGTTTTTTGAATCTTATAACTTTTTTTTCTTTTTAAAAGATTTGTTAAACACTTTTTACATTCATTTATCAATACATTATTATTATTATTATTATTATTATTATTATTAAACATCAGCATAATACACGATAATTTTCGTTTGTAGTGAAGAATGAATAACTGTGAAAAGTGGATAAGCTAAAACGGACTATTGTGATAGTTTGAGAGTGTAAAAGTAATAATAAACGAAAATGAAGCGAAACAATAATTATGGATGGAACATGAGCGTCATCTCCGAGCCGGAGTTTGTGAAAAAGGAAACAAAAAAAGTAGAAGTGAGTATTTTAATGTAATTTATTCCGATGAAGGTTTAAAAAAATGTACAAAAAAGGAATAAAACTGCTTTTAATGGACTCTGGTTTAAAAAAAAAAATGTTCGTGATGAAAGCATGTGACCTCCAGTAGTGTGGCGTTATAATACAGAAAAGATCTGCGGCCTTGCGACTATAACGAACAAGTATGCAGCACGTTAAATTACTCTCATATATACCTCATATATACGTGTAACGTTAAATGCATTCGGGGCAACCGCAATGCAGCTGCAACGTTACATGTCGCCGACACACCGGTGAACAAAAAAAAAGACGAAATCTGTTGATTTCCTCATTGCAGTTTGAAATGTAAGAGGAAAAAAAAACGGTTACGGCTGACTTCCCTGTTGCGTTCGATTGATCGTTCTCATTTTCCTCGATATCTCATTTTCCTGTTATGTTCGATAGATCGTAGAAAATACAATGTTACATAAGGAATGAAAACTTGAAAAAAAAAAAGAATATTGCAATAGATTTTTTTTTAGTCGTGTAGATACAAAACTGTTGAGATAATATTAACGGATGTTCAGCAAAGGAAACAATTTGTTTTATAAGTCCGATCACGTTTTTCTTGATCAACGGAAGGCTATAAATTTGCGTCCATTTGCGGAGTTCGGAGGCTAATTGATTGATGCGATAAGCATTCAACGCTCAGCAACAATTGTTGTAGCCTACAACAAGTTGCTCTAGTACGTCAAAAGAGGCGGCACAATGGAGTGTGAAAAGTTTGCAACGTTTTGAAACATTTTCATTTTGAGGCACCGAACGATGCTACTACATTATCAGCTGTAAATGTGCGAGCAGCGCCACGTGACATTTGCTTTTGATGTCCACGTGGACGGCTCGCACTTCGCAAACGTCCATCGGTCGGCATTGTCACTGCGCGATAGGAAAATATACCGACGTCCGCAAAGCCAACCTCCGAGACTACAAAAATGCGCTATCAGGCTTACGAATATTTATCTACATAAAATAGTCGTAAACATCATATAGTATTCTGTCAAGGTCCTATTGGAACAAACGATTTTCATACTTATGCGGGATTATCATTGATTAATAACAAAAAGTTATTAATAACTAATACATTTTTGAAAACAAGCATTTATCAATTATTCACAAAATTTTATTTTTCGTCTTTTAAAATTCATTTGAATACATTGATTTTTAGAATTTTGGGATATGATTGAAAAGTCGCGAAATTTGTATATGTTTTCAGTTATTAGAATATTTATTAATATACTTTTTACTTAATTTACTAATGACATATTACATTTAATAAAAGAAAATTGTTATTACGAAGAATCTATGAGTAGGTAAAATAATAAATATTTAATTCTCGCAGACACGTAAACTATACGTACACTTAAGAAAAATGAACATACAGAAATACAGCCATACTCACTCAGAGTACGATAAAGCTGACCGATCTTCTACAATTTGTGCTACAGAAATTGCTAGCCAGGATTATAGTTTAACCGGTGAATTTCACGATGTGTTTGCGGGTGCGCATTGCAATGACGAAATCATCAAGGTGTAGTCGGCTTAGCTAACGGAACAATTGGAATTCTCCAATCTCCGAGTTAATGCTCGTTCGGTTGCGCTTCGCTAACATTAGCTGATGTATTTCGAGTTGAGCTGGAGTCTCGCTTCGGTCCACTTCGTGAACAAACGCGCATTATAATAATCTTCATCTCGCGTTTGTATATTCGAACGCTGTAAATTGGAGTAGGCGTGGCTAAACGAAGTGCGCACGTGCATCGTAATTGTTAACATCAGCGATTTGACAGCCCGAATTTTGTAACGCCGAAGACTCGGTATAAGTGACAATAATGGGCGATGGAAATTATGGCGGTTATCCACCTTACGAAGGCGGTTACGGCAGTTATGCCGGAGCTTCCGAACCTGGATTAGATGTTTTTATAAAAAAGGCCGTTGAGATAAAACGCATATTGCCGTCCCTCTTCAACATCAAAGTGGTACGCAATTTATATATCTGTATGATCAAATAATCCAGGATCGATGTATCAATCAATATCTCGTGCAATTGTTGATAACGGCATTGCAAAATCATCGAAACCTGCCTCATCCTACATAATTATTCCAATATTCTTATAAATTGTGTCAATTTACACAAGACTAATCATACGAGTTTGTTCAGATGTGAATCATAACCTGTAATCAATAGCATTAGCTCTGTCCATGTGATTCATTCACGCGGAATACGACTTTTTTTTTTTAACGTCAAACTGCCTTGATAATTACCTGGTAACGAGAGATAAAAGTAATTCTCGTTCGATATGACTGATACTGTACTTTAGATAAGTTCTAGTATTGTTGATTAAGGTGAAAATTAGATTTTTCATTTTTTACAGGTGTTCTTTTTTGTTTGCAAATACAATTTCGAAAATTTTTTTGTATGTCTTTAAAGGATTTTGAAGCACCTCATAATAGTCAAATATTTGCTTAATATTTTTTTATATACATTTTTTTCAAAGCTTTATTAATCAACTCATTGCAGCTAAGAATGATTTTTGTACTGTGGCATGTTTGTAATTCAGAAAACAGTTTCATAACAAAAAGATCTAGTTATAAATAAATTTTAGTCATTTTTGAAAATCTATAATTATCAATATATCCCTATGAATTTTTATAGAATTTCAACAATAATTGATTTTCTTACTCAATGTTATCATTATGAATTTCTATTGTTTTTATGAAGATATTACAAAATCTTTGTTTACTGCACAAAAGTATGCGACTATTATTTTCCTTTTCTTCTCTTTTAACTGAGTACTAATTAGCGATAGATATGTGCTTGTAATTAATATAACACACTTGGGAGTGTATTATCTGCACAGTGGTCTGCCGTGTTCCGGTACACTATCATGTGCCTTTCCTGAGCTGATAAGGTTTTTCCTAGACCATCAGTATACATTTGAGGTTTGTTGCGAATGGTCAAGCTACAGAGTTTTTGTATTAAAACAATCATTAAGCGAATAGCAGTGAACTGGAGTGGTAATAAGCGCCATTTATTCAATAAAAATGGGTGAAAATATGCATTTGTACAAAAGCAGTAATTATCGTTATCAGAGTTATCTGGAGAACGGTGTAGCTCATCTCACTATATCAAAGTCAGTGAAATTTCTTCCCAGTGACATTAAAACTGACCGAATATTCACAGTGGAGCCTCTACCCAAAGTGGAACCTACATTGAATATTAAAAAAAAGTCTCAGGGTGTCTTTAAGACAAGTCTGAATATTCATCCTGCTTACAAAAGAACAATCTCCGATGAAACAAATCAAAATGTTTATGCACCAAAAACTCAATTGAAAACAATCGCTCTACCTTTGAGGAAGAGAAAATATTTGTACGACGACAAGCCGAAGATAACTTCTGGAAATTTTATTGGAAAAGCTGTGTACAATGTAGGAGTCTTGTGAATTGCATTTATTTATATAAAAATATCTGCTTTTTTAATTTATTTTTAAAAAATTTTCTAGGAAACATCAGATCCTGATCAAAGCGTTTCCCAGTATTTTTCAGAATTTTTTTTCAGGACTTTTTATTTTTTAATTTACTTGGAAGTTCCAACATTTTTTGCAGATGTTTGTGAAAATTCAGTCTATTTGTTTTTTTTTTTTTTTTTTTTTTTCACAATTTACAGAATGAGAAATTGAGTATTCTGAAAAAATTAGAATCTTGTTGAGATATGAAAAATAATAACGAAATTATTCAATCATCAAGAATTCCGCGAAATTTCAGAATAAAAAAATTGAGAATATCTGAAAAATTCTGAAAAATATTCCCACCGGAACTCATTGAATTTAATTCATTTTTAAACATTTTCCGAATAAATCTTATAAAAACTACATTTTTTAAATATCATTTTACAGTTAGGCGAAAAAGGGTCCGGCATAAGACCGCGTGGAGACGTGCAGGATTTTAATCAATTGCGACAGCAATGTCTCGCTGCGGGACAACTGTTCGAGGACCCGGAATTCCCGGCTCAGGATTCATCCTTATTCTACTCAAGACGTCCAGACAGATACATAGAGTGGAGACGTCCAATGGTAAAAATTCTAAAACCAATTCAACTGCTGTAAAATATCACGAATCACCCAATGTGATCTTACTCGTTTATTCGTAAATCAATATCCGCAGGAAATAGCGGACAGCCCACAACTCTTCGTCGAGGGCTTTTCGCGTTTCGATGTTCAACAAGGTGAGCTTGGTGACTGTTGGCTGCTTGCCGCAGTTGCCAATCTCACGATGCACTCGAATTTGTTCTTCCAAATTGTGCCAGAGGACCAGAGCTTTGAGGAAAATTATGCCGGAATTTTTCACTTCAGGTTCGTCATAAGCTTACTTTTTTAAATTAATGCAATATAAAGTAAATTTAAAAAATAGGTAAATCAGTAAAGCTACAAAAACGCCATAACGCAGAAATTATCTCATCTACTTCTTTGCTTCGGTCCAATTTTTTTTCTTTTTTTTTTTCGTCAGATTTCGTTTCTATTTATGTTTTTCTTTAAATTTTATATCGCAGATTCTGGCAATACGGAAGATGGGTTGACGTTGTAATCGACGATCGTTTGCCAACGTTTCAAGGAAAATTGCTGTATCTGAGTTCAGCGGAGCCCAACGAATTCTGGAGTGCTCTTCTCGAGAAAGCCTATGCAAAATTGCACGGTTCTTACGAGGCTCTCAAAGGCGGTACGACGTGCGAAGCTATGGAAGACTTCACGGGTGGAGTTACGGAGATGTACGAAATGGAAGAAACCCCACCGAATTTATTCAGTATCTTGCTTAAGGCTTACGAAAGGAATTCGTTAATGGGTTGTTCGCTAGAGGTGATATCTTGTTACTTTACTTTCAAACTACTCGATTTCATGCAGTTATTTAATATGTACATTTTTTTCCACTCATCAAAAGTGTCCTTAAAAAACGTTATGATCTCAGTGGAATGGACTTCAATTTCTAGATGGGTTGAAAAAAAATCTAAAATGAGTAGACGAACTTTAGAACTTTATCTTTTTTTTTCTTTCCCTTTTAGCCTGACCCAAACGTGCTAGAAGCGGAAACTCCGCAGGGTCTCATAAGAGGACACGCTTACAGCATCACGCGTGTTAAATATGTAGACATTTCCACGCCTAATCAAACGGGAAAAATACCTCTATTAAGATTGAGAAATCCGTGGGGAAACGAGGCTGAATGGAACGGACCTTGGAGTGATGCGTAATTAAGATTATACAGCAATACAAAATTAATTAAGAGGATCGAGTCAATTAGAAAAAAATTGTTTTCATAGAATTATGTTTTTTTTACTCCAGACAATCGATCAATATGAAATCTTGTTTTACAAGGGAACAGATCGCATTGATTTTAACACAGACAGAAATATTCTAGTCCTTAAGTTATGGATAAATTTCATATTTATCGATTTACTGGAATAGAATGATATCTGAACATCATTGTATTCCTACTGACTTCGTCCCCTTAATTCTATAATACATTGCGCATTGCAAACTTTGCTGATTTTGAGAATAGGTCGCCGGAATGGAGATTCATTCCGGATCACGAGAAAGAAGAGCTTGGTTTGACTTTCGACACCGACGGTGAATTTTGGATGTCTTTTCAAGATTTCAAGCGATTTTTCACGAGACTCGAGATCTGTAATTTGAATCCCGACTCGTTGACCGAGGATGATCTCAACGAGGGAAAGAAGAAATGGGAGATGAGCGTTTTTGAGGGCGAGTGGGTGCGCGGTGTCACCGCTGGTGGCTGCCGAAACTTTTTGGGTATGAAATTTTAAACAAAAAAAAAACAAAATGTTATAAACTGAACAGAATGGAGAATTTTGTGTCTGAATTACAGAAACATTCTGGCATAATCCGCAGTATCGAATCACGTTGGAATATCCCGACGAGGGCGATGACAAATGTACAGTTATCGTTGCTCTTATGCAGAAAAATAGGCGAGCCCAGAGGCGAATGGGAGCCGATTGTCTTACAATCGGTTTCGCCATTTATCATGTATGTATTTATAAATATTTTAACTATATAAGTCCCGCTATATTTATTAAAATTCACTGATATCGATTTAAAGAAAATAGTATTCATTATTCATTTATTTATGTATTTATTCAATATATATTTTTTAATAGCTGGACTATCCGGACAGATTGCCAAAACCCTTAGACATAAATTTCTTCAAATACAATGCATCGGTAGCGCGTTCGCCTTCGTTTATTAATCTCCGAGAAGTGAGTTGTCGCTTCAAGCTGCCACCTGGCACTTATTGCATTGTTCCAAGTACATTCGATCCCAACGAGGAAGGAGAATTCTTGTTGCGTATCTTCTCTGAAAATCAGAACAACATGGAGTGAGTTAAACTTTTTTTTCGGCCCGTTTTTCGCAGTTTTTTTTCACTCACAAAAATGAATTAACTGTCCTTTCTTTTAGGGAAAATGATGACGAAGTCGGTATAGGCGAGGTTGACGACAGGGTAACTATAATTAAATTCAAGCCTAACACAAAAAATCGTTGAATACACTAACACGTAACGCAATGTTAACATGTGTAGTAATACAGCGAGCACTGGGCACGCATTTTCAGCTAAAAGGGAAAATAATAACAATTATTTTGAGGATGGTCGGAAGAAATACGTAAAATTATTGTTAACATTTTTTTTAATGTCAATCACATTCAGTTGGAAAATTCTATTCCCTGTACATACATATTTTTTTTATTTTACCGAAATATCCGACCTTTCTTGAAATGCTAAGTAAATAATTCCTCTTTGTGGGATTGGACAATAACAATAATGAGCATGAATGTCTAAGTTGTTGCGATTAATTAAATAATCCTCAGGACCATTGAATGGGACGAAAAAGCCCAACCCACGAATATAACTCTGCATGATAAACGGTGCTTGGCTTTTAGGTAATTAACCAGCACGACGGTAAACCGGGCGAGCACGAAGACGGCGTGAGTAATTGGCACTTAATAAAATTAATATTGAGCATTTGCGACGTGTGTGCTAACAATTAATTGACTAAATGTTTATGTGTACTTTGAATTTACAATTGTTTTCGAGTATCGCGAAATATCTGCCAGAATGTCTGATAAAAACGTGGATTTGATGTTTGAAGGTACGCGAACAACCTGAGCCCGATCGCAATGAAGAGAAAGTACGCGAATTCTTCAGAAAGCTTGCCGGCGACGACATGGAAGTTGATTGGATGGAATTGAAGGAAATTCTTGATTACGCGATGCGCAAAGGTACGCTCTTGTATATATATTTTTTAAAATAACTTTAATCGTCGTCACTAGTCTATCGACATCTCACATGCATATTATACATTTTTCTCGAATCACAAACATTTCATCAAAGGGTGTTGGCATTTTTGTTGAAACACAAGCAATGTTTGTTGATAATTTTACTTTTCTGTATCGCTGCGTTCTTTACTTTCTGCTTTGCCGCCAAATCTTCGCCTGCAAATAACGTAAGCTATTTTCTAACTTTCTTATTACATACATGGTTAATTATTCAGAGAGAAAAAAGAAAAAGTTAATTTTTAATTCTCGCTCATCGGTGGTAATATTCGTTCACTGTATATAATCCTTTTTGGCTCTTTCAATTCTACTTACTTTTTTCTCGCAACTATTATTTATTTCTTTATTTATTAAGGTTATTACTTTTTAACAGAATATGTGGCGAATCAATGCAATTATTCTGCCATAACTTTTTAACTCGGTTGAGATTAACTTATGTTTTAAACATAAGTTATTTTTTTTTTAATCAATATTATTAATCTCGACAGATACTTAAAAAAATTTTGTAAAATATTATTAAAAAAAAAAAAATTATTTAATAAAAAAGCAAATTATTTTTTCAAATAACACTAGCGATCAATTAAGTGAATGAAAATAAATTCTTTTTGTGAAACACTTAAATTCTGATCGATAAAAACTTTCGAAATGTATACGTAAAGCCCTGAAAGAAGTAATAGTCGTATTTCCTTGAAAAAAATACCCTCTTTCGTGATGAAATTTTTATTCGATAAACAATTTTGAAAGCTCAGAAACCATGTATGTACTTGGTTCATAAATACATTTGGGTTATTAGCAGATTTTATAGCATCTTTTCTTAAAGGACTTTTTTTCTATTTAATTATGAATAATTTGACCCGAATGCATATATGCCAATAAAATATAGCTAACATGTAGTGTATGTTACGGAGTAGAGCTACCACCGTCAGCTCGTCGTAGCGAGGCTCATGCTCCCGATACGACGCAAGAAAATGGCTCTATCGTCGACACTATCATCTCTCTGCTGTGCGGTATTGTTTGTAATAATGAACAATACAATAAGCCCGTAGGTAAGACCCGATCGTAAATGCCATCCCTCTCATCGTCCATAAGAGTAACGTTTTTTTTCTTATATATATCCATCAGTAGAGAAATTACAAATTGCAATCATTCGTCCCATCATTAATTAGATCATTTTGTAATTGTCTCTAATTGTAATGCACAAGGTGTTGGTAGAGGATCGTTTTTTTAATACATAATGTTTTCGCCAAATTGTATCATTTGTCGCCCATCGAGGTGCAAATTGTCCCTGTGAAAAACGAGGTATGTGTTTGTTACGTGATTTTGTGTAAGAGAAATTACTCATGCTTTCTACTAATCATTTTTAATTGAGACAGTAACAAGCTCATGATTATTTACACAAACACGAGAAAATAATCTTTTGATATCTTAACAGTATCATCAACCAGAGATAGACAAAATATAATTTATTTATTTTAAATCTTGTGCCCAAAGGTAATTAAAGCAGAGGAAAAGGAAGCTTTTCCATTATTTTAATTCCAATTTCAAATTATTATACGGAATTCTATTTTTATTCTGGAATTATTATTTTGGATTATAATTTGTCTACTTCCGTTTTTTGTGGCACAAACAATGAAATGGTATGTGGAAAAATGTTTTTTTCTTTCTTCCAGAAATGAACAACGAAGGTTTCAGCAAAGACATTTGTCGCAGTATGGTCGCTATGCTGGACGTCGACCATTCCGGTAAACTTGGATTCGAAGAGTTCAAGACTCTCTGGAATGACATCAGAAACTGGAGGGTAATACGTTGTTGTTTTTTTTAGATGCAACATGTTTTAAATACATAATGTATTGAAGAAAACTGTCTTTTTTCGATTGAGTTGTTAAATATTGAAAGAAGAAGCGGATTTTGTTCAGTTCTAATGCAATAAATTTGTATTACAGGCTGTGTTCAAGCTCTACGACAGAGATGGTTCCGGTCATCTGAGTGCCTTTGAATTACGTCAGGCATTAAACAGCGCGGGCTATCGTCTCAACAATCACATACTAAACATTCTCGTGCACAGATATGGAACAAAGGATGGTTTGATAAAGTTCGACGACTACATAATGTGTGCCGTACGATTAAAAACCATGATCGGTAAGTAAATACCACGAAGAAAACATTTGATAACCAGTCTTTCTATTTTCTAACACGTCACCCCTCACCGATATATTATCGCTTCTCATACGACACAACAACTAACTCAATGTTCCAGACATCTTTCGCGAGCGTGATCCCGACCATACTAACTCCGCCACTTTCACCATGGAGGAATGGGTGGAAAAAACTTTGTACTCGTAGAAAAGCAAAATTGAACAATTGGGATCGAAAGAATTCGGTAAACGGATCTCTAAGCTTCGCTCACGGATTAGAAACTAATACTCTAAAGAGGAGCTTTTCTATCTCGGTAATTTTGGGGATAAATGATACCTACAGTCGTCTTTAATAATTCCTTTATTTTTATAGTCATCATATTCACGTAAATATAAAAATCTTAGGTATCATATATCCTGAAGGAGGTTGAAACGCTTTCATATGAGTCAAATATGTACTTCATTTTTTTTTATCCTTTCTGAATTCAAGTTGAAAAAAAATATGGATGCGTCTGAATAAACTGAACAAAAACATAGCTTTTCGGAAAATTAGTTAATATTTTCGTAAATTAGTAATTGAATTAATTTGTACAAAAAAAAAAAAATTGGCACTATTTTGACTCTATAGAGGGCTTAACCTCCTGAAATTCAAATAACTTCTTAATGTTTGTGTCTATTTCAGATTCGGGCATTAATCTTGAGGCCTTGGACGAGGGTTTCTAAAAGAAAAAGGAAAAAAGTGTCCGGTTTTTTTTTCCTTATCGTTTGTTTTTATGATCTGAATGTCGCGTTGAATACTGTGAAGTGAAACAGCTATTGTATTTACAAATACAGTGCAAAACTCGGAGCACTCAAGACAAAAATACTAAAAACTTTTAACTGTTAATATACTAAAAAAAAAAAAAAGAACCGAAGATATTGGAATACGTGAGAAATTTGTTAGAATTGAGAGTATAATTTATTATATGCAGAGAATCTGATACCATTATAGCGAATTTTTGGTGCTTCTGGCGATTATCTATCATCGCTGGGACGTCAATTTTTCGAGCGAAAAAACACTACAGCTACGGCGTCTCGCCGATTTACGTGCCTATTAATCCATTAATTTTTCGACATGTATACAATGAATAAATATATAGATTTATATTATTTACAATACGGTAGATCGTTAATTAATCATAAAGTTTCCGTCGGTAAAAACGTCTACGACGACTTAATTCATCTGTATCCAAACGTAACCTCCGTACAATATAGTCTCGTTTTTATATAACGTTAAAGTTTAAAAAAAAAAAAAGAAAATCATGCATTTTGTCCGAATCCACGAAAGGAGTATACAATAAAATATTTTTTAATAATGTACACCATGAATAAAACATTTTTATCCACCTTCATGCTCAACTTGTCACTTCTTCTTTCTTTTTTTTCTAGTAAATATTTTATTAATCAACAACTACAAAATACACTGTTGTAATAATATAATCAGACTTAATTGTAATATGTTCAAGCGATGTGTGAATAAAAGAAAAAAAATTGTCGCGAACATGAAAAGATATAGAAGAAACATTGAGCGAATATAAAAATTGGTGATTCTGAGATTGACTCGAAAGTCGATTTGTTATCAGTCCTTTGTCGACTTTAACGAATGCTGTGAGAACTATGCTAACTGTAGTAAATAAATAAATAAATAAGTAAATAAATAAATAGAAAAAAAATCTCCTTTGGAGAAAACAATGATTCTCTATCAAAACGTATATAAATGAAACTTATCGGATATACACTTATCATCTACGCCGCTTTGGTAACATTTATCATATCGTGTATGTATATATATAATTTGGTACTTTTGTTGTTGTCGTTCTTTACAATGAATAATTGACTAGAAAGAAACGTGTAGATGTAAATAAATACACTTATTTTACAGTGATTTGTATATCCTCGCCAGGTAGATATCATGGTTTCGCATATATTTTTTTCAATTTCTCTTTTTTTCTGTTTTGTTTTTGTTTTATTACTCATTTAGGAACGATGTAACATTCATATGAAATCTATGCTATTAGACGTGATTATGTGATTAATGCCATTATTAAATAACGTTTTTTTTTACCGATTGCACGGTAATTCCGCGGCCTGGAGGAACGGCGAGAACGTTTTGATTGCATTCGACATTCTAATGAAGTTTTAAGGTGAAATGCCACACGCAAAGATTAAAATTCATATTGCAAAATTTAGAATATAGCCAATTCTTCGATACACATAAGTCATTCGTGCCAATTTTTATTGCTGTAATTATAGAAACATGTTTTGTCTCACGGATGAAAAAAATAAAAATATCTGTAAGGTAGAGTCGCCTACATTCCTTTCATTAAAAAAATGTGTCCTATTTTTTTTTCATAAAAAGTCGATGGTGTATACCAAAGTAACATTTCTTTTAGTGCGCGATATCCGCGAATCTGGCTCTTCATCGTGTACCATTTCACGTTAAAGGGAGTGCCGGGGAAAATTTTGAAATTCTGCACCTTTCAATATTTTTTTGATTTTTAAAAGTCAATTCCAATGACGGACTTGTGAAATTACGTTTTGCAGAAAAATGCAATATTTCTTATATTTCGCCCGAGCGTCCTTTTCAAGAATATTTCTTTTCATTATCCTAGACGAGTAACAGTGATTACGTACAATGAGTTTGGGAATGCTTGGTGGATAAAAGTCTTGAATGAACAAAGCCTATTTTCTTTTCGTTCTTTTCTTCCATTAAAAGGAAAAGTGAAGAAAAACATATTTCCGCCATTTCACACCTTCATTCTCGCTTCCTTTCTATACATATCACTCTCGCAGTCTAATTCCTTGAAGATTATACCTCGAAAATACAGTCTTTTGATATTCTAGAACATCTCTTTGATCAGCATCAGTGGATTACAGTGATTCGAGCCTGATATGAGATAAATCCTTCGAGTATTTTTTTACAGTACAATTAATTATCTTTTTAATATTCCGGTGACTAGATATTTCCGGCAGTTGATTTTTTTTCTTCATTTTATACACATTATATTCTCAAAAATCTGTCGTAAACGAAGGAGCTGCTAATTCCCGTCAACTTTCTTGTCAAGCTCTAGAAAACGGAAAATTCTTTTCCCAAACATTATTTACAAAAATCCATCCCTAAGAAAAACCACATCCGACTACATTTTTTTTCAGCTCTTCATCACATTTTTATCGTCAACGAGACATAATGAAAATTTAATTTAGAAAAAAAAAAAAAAAATCAATTTCACGCGCCAATCTTGTTATCGATGTACTCGTCGTCATCGTCGGCAAATTTGAAGCCATCTTCGTCCTCGCCGATAAAATCGTAGAAAGATTCTCTGGATACGTCTCTGATATCCGCCTCGACGCCATAATCCGGGCTCTGAATTTCTTTCTCCGCAATTATTTCTCTTCTCCCGTCCTTGGACCTGTGAACTTTAACCGGCGATTCATTTCTCGCCCTCGCGAATTCCTTAAGAGGTATATTTTCGGTGTTAAAGATCTTGTTACTCTCTGCGATAGCATTTAAATCCGTGATATCGCTGTATTTCCGTTGAACATTTGGAGTTTTCACTTTCGGCATAATAAAATCGTCCTTTGGTTCGCACAAATCGCGATCGAGATCACGAGACATTTGAATTCTCGTGCTGTCTCTCAGACTCTTAGGACTATCTTGCGAATTTCTTTTCGTCGGTGTATTTTGACATCTCGGAGCCGTGTCTCTCGAGTTTCTCGTTGATTCTGAAATATTTTGATTGTTTCGCGATTTATTCGGCGACAGTGCTTCGGCATTTTCCTGCAATCGATTTCTCACGCTAGCGGCTGTTCTTCTACGATCATTTTCGCTACATGCTTTGCTACTACCGCTAGCGTTGCTTTTCGATGGAATGTCAACCGAAACTGTCGACGAATCCGAGCTTTTTGAGTCGTTACGATTCCTCGGTAGACTCGCGCTTCTACTTCTTTCTTGTTCCTCTATCAAACGATTTCTCGTTATTTTAGGTGTAAATCTTCCCTCCGTTCTCTCTCTCGTGTCTCTCTCATTTTCGCGCGTCAAACGATTTGGTATTGGATCCGTGTGAATCGAATTTTCGTCCTGCGAGTGCCTCGACAGAGATTCCTCGCTAACGCGAACTCTGGATTCTTCGAGAATCCGATGAATCGGTAGCATTCCTTCGTTCAGTCGTGCTCTGTATTCGGTTATTATTTCGTCGTGAAGTCGACTCTCGCCTGGATCTAATTTTCTCGGTAAAATTTCGTCTTCGCGGCTCGTTGAGCACGAAGTTACGTTTGGCTTGTCTTCGTATTTTGCACCACGGATTCTCTTGTATTCCGCTGGCGTGAGAGAAGCACCTTCGGTGTCGAGCCTCTGTGGAGTATCGTTTCTGCCCTCGCCAATTTCCTCGTAGTGATGATCCTCCTCGATTGCTCCTAAAATTTCCGACTCGCCCGGATCGAGAGGCGGAATCCACACGAGAAACGCTGGATCCATTCCTAGATATGAACCTGGTGCTGCACCCGCGTTCACAACATTGTAATCGTAGTAGTCAAGCTCAAGATCCATATCGGGATTTGCGAGACTAAACTCCGAGCCTGGACCTTGGAGCAAACGCTCGCGATTCCTTCGATCCTTGGTTTCTTTTCCGCATCGCAGAGCTGAGATATTTGAGGATGTACTTGCTGGCGAGAACCCCTGATAAATATGACAATACAAATAATTTATTCATACTGTATTTATAACATTGCCATTAGTTTATGAATACTCAATACTCGGAGCATTTTTTTTCTACTTTCACATGTATTCGTTAATTTAATAAAATGCATATCCAACTAGCGACAACTTACATCTTTCAGAGATGGATACATTTACTTCAAAGTTTTTTAAAATTTATTTTTCTGCTACATTCACATAAATTGGAAAAACACAATGTGATAAATTTGTATTTTTATCGCTACTACTTTTTACAATTTTCCTTACAATTTCGCACAAAAATTATTTTAAAAAAGACACACGTTTTTGCGTAGGATTACAATTTCAAAGCTAAAGTACTGGTGTTGTTGAAAGCAAAAAAATTGTATCTAAAAGATTGTATCACACAGAGAAAAATATATAATACAATATAATATAATATTTCAAAGCTATCCATAAGAAGTTTCTTATCACTGAACGAAAACTTGTGTATAAGAAGAGCGTCAAAAGAATCTCGAAAACCAAAAATGCGTCCAAATTTGAAAAAAAAATCAGCGTATTAAAAATTTGAACCAACTGGTTCTCCTCAAGTGCGATGTTGAAGCATATGCGTGTGAGTATCGAGTATCCCTCGAGAATATTGGGATCTTTCGAAAAAAAAATGTCTATTTCAGCAGCTACCCTGGCAAATTCTATCACTGAAGCTATGACCGAAAATCATTGAAGTGAACTGATATTTTTTTGGCAATCCGAGGGATTTTATAAAAAGAAAATTACAATATTTTTTTTCATAAAATGAATAAAAAGTTACTCCGCACATTTGTGAACTAAGCTTTTTAAAAATTATAAGTACAAACATTTCAGTTTGTTTTTTATTTTAACAAAATAGTGGAGGGCAAATTTTTGTAAAATGATTAAAAAATCTTACGAAAATGTAAGATTTTTTTTTTTTTAGGAATATTCGGATGACCGATTCAATTGAAAATGTGCGACAAAACCCATAAAATTATGGTGTGCTATTTGCAACAGTTAGATGCTGTTGTCACAAGCCAAAATATTCTTTATTTTAGCAGTCAACAATATATATTGTCTGTTACAATAAAAGCAGTCAAGAAAATAAAATATTTTTCAATGAATATCAGCGATTTTCATGATATTCCGTCCCCTTATCGGTTAGAAGTCGGTTACAGAACTTGCCAGGGTACACATGTAAAGTTTGAATGTTGCCAAACAGCCTTTGGAAGCATCGCAATAAATACGCGTTTAATATATGCGTATAATGAGGCGTGTACCTTGGCCCTGAGGAGTTTAGATGTTTTTGGATGTGTGACGCTTACGTTATTCACGCTGGTCGAGGCGCTCGTGGTGCTGAAACGTCGGCTCTCTTCCGACATCGATGCCTCCTCTGACACTGGTGTTATAGGCCCAACCGTACGTAGCCTGCGATCGAGCCATAAAAAAAACAGCAATCAGAAAAAAAGTCTAATTAATAATCTCATCAAGCGATAAATTTTCCTTCGATAAAGATAGACAGTAAATATTGAGCATTATAATCTAAAGAGACAATATTAAAATCTATAACAAAAATAACACTCATTTCGTCAACATATTCATGCGCATTCTAAATGCAACATTGGCATCGAACTCTAATTTTTAATATGTAATATATATATATAATATATAAGTATATATTTATCAAGAAACATGTACATAATTCACATAATATATAGTATATTAATATCTGTTTTCTAAATTCTACTCGTGCCTTTGTTCGCCACTTTACTTTACGAGAATCTTCGTCGAACCAAAGAATCACGTGTGGACTGTTTGGAATGAATAATGAAATTTCGTTGGTTCAAAGTACTCCTTTTTGTTTTTTTGTTTTTTTTTGTTATATCATATCGAATAGTTGTTTGATGGATGTCAGAGTGTCAAAAGTGAATTTAATTTTTGTTTTTTTAAATGGATGAAATGAATTTTGCGAACTTACTTTACTGGCCGGGCGTATTTCACTTCGGGAACACCGCCCGTCGATGAACCTGAGCCTGAAGAGCGCTTCGATGGTGTGCTTAAAGTACTGGCGACGATTGTACGCTGAGATCCGTTCTCGTCGACGTCTTTTTGTTTCAGTGTACCCGAGTCCGCGGTTTGCTCATCTTCCACTCTGCAACAATAATAATTAGCATACTAATTGTGATATTAGCTAGAAGCCTCGTCGAGAGCTCTGACATTTTCCGTCCATTTTGAAACAAATGATAAGTTTTTATTTCTTTTTATAAAATCTTTTTTGTTTTTCTTTTTTTTTTTTTACTTTTAAGCTGCAAAGTACAGTTTGCAAAAGTCTCTTTAATTATATATTTATATTCTTTGCGCGATTTTCAGTACCAATAAAAATAAAAAATCAATTATGAAATAGAAAATTATTTCCACTTTCGAAAAATGATTACGTTGTGTATTAAATTCTTACTCCGTTTGAGTTTCGGTGCTTTCGTAGCCATCCTCGAGATCGGTAGGCGTTTGCTCGAGTCTGGCGTGACGTGGCGAGCCTCGTCTTGGCAGTCTGACCAAAGACACTACTTCTGATATCAGAGTCGACGAGGACATTGCTCTTGCTCGCCTGGCCAGACCTTGCATGGATCCGCTGCAAGCTGCAACAAATAATTTGCGTAATTATTTTTTTTCTTAGATATTTAAGTCAATTCTTTTTCGTGCTTTAAAAAAAAAATAAAAATATTTTGAAAATTATAATGTAATTACCCGATGTGCGGTGAAAGTTGAGAAGAACATGTATGCAAACAGATGTTAAATTACAAAAATGATTATGATGTAACTTACCGGAATTATCCGTCAAGCTGTCCAGGTCTTCAGCGATCTGGTACTTTCTGTATTTGACGGCGTACTGAAGTGCCAGAAAAACGGAGAGTAAGAACATCAAAAGCAGAAGCGATGCAGCCGCCAGGTGGGCAGGAGATAGCCAAAGTGCCCACCTTCCTGCTGCGGCCACGACTTCCGGATGAAGGAGAATCGTTGAGGGATCTGTTCCATTCTCAAACCGCGGTTTTGCTGTCAACAAGGCCAATATTTCATTGATCAATGTTCTTTAACTCCAAGTACAGCAAAATCAGTCTTTATCCGATCTTGTCTATATTTTTCTTATTTAAAAAAAAATTGATATTCGTAAAATAATTTTGTTTGTTTAAATTACAATTAATTTAAGTTAATCGAAATTAGTTCTTTTTTGAATTTTGAAAAAATTCAATATAGAAGTATTAACAATATTGCTTACGTATAGTTGAGGCGTGTGCGAGAAAGCCACCGATGCAAGATTCTCCAGCGGCGGTCATTTCGTCGCTGAAGAATTCAAGCAGAAGGCTCTGTTCGGTGGAAATAACGGTGCCAGATTCCGGAGCATTTTTGTCACAGGCGACATCGGCGAGAAGTTGAGCGCTAAGCGAATCGCCGTCTCTCGCGCGAACATATTGACCGGGACATGGAAATTTCGTTTGGTCGAGATGAAGTCTGACGACTGATTCCGGTTCCGCTTGTATGAGCCAGAAGGAACGACCGGGACAGGCCTGTGTGCTAGCCGCGAGAATCCTTCTCGAGGTCTGATTCACGAGATTCACGAGGCAACCGCATCGGCATTTCGTTCCGACTTCCGCCGTCACTTCCGGCCTCTCAGCCGCAAGTCCTTTACCGTGACTGCACTCCCAGTCGCTGGGCGTCCAATTTCCACGTAAATCCAGCACTCCGGCACCTCCACAGTTTCTCGTTTCCACCGCTTTGCCCTTTAACAGATGTAGAGGATATCGATTTGCGATTATTTCTTCGGTATAATTTTTTTTTAATTTTTGTCAATGTTACGGCATATTTTTGGTTCGTTGTCTACTAAGATGACAATATTTTTTAAATTCTTAATTACACACTTAGAACTTTATTTTTGTCATGTAATTGATTTTCGGAGAGCTCTAATTGATAAATAAGATGATATTCGAATAAATATTCATGGTACAGTTCTAAAATTTGTATAATTTAATTTTTTCACCAATGTATCTAAATTAACAATTTTGTTCCAATTCACCTCCGAGAATTCTTTAGATTTATATTGTGCCGATAATGTTAGAAATCTGCCCTAGAAAAGAAAAATGGAAATTGCAAAAGACATATCTGTAAATGACAAGAACGAAATGGATTTTATATTACGCCGCAATTTTTACCTGGCAAAATTTCGCTCCGTATCGGGGTGGTGGAGTGTCGCAAAATCTATAACGATTTTGCACCCCTCCGACGCAGGAACTGCTGCAAGGGCTCCATTCACTCCAATGTCCCCATCCACCGGCGTCGCTTTCTGAAAAAAAAAAAAAAACAAAAAAGAAAAAGAGATAGAATGAGACGATATCAGAAACGAGAGAGGATGTCAAAAACGCGTAGTGGAGTAGTTTTGCTTTGAAGAGGGTCGTCTTCTAGGTGGATTAAGGGGACTCCGATAATCTCACGATTCAGGATATACTTCCAGTGTGGAAGCACGTACACACTGTGACCGAATTAAGAGATCTCGAGGTCGCCAGACGCTCCCAGAGCAATCCGCAATAATCTCTGATATTAAGATGAAGAAAGAAGAGGGAGTCTGAATGAGACTTCATTCCACTTTTGTGGAATCTCTAGCAGGACTTTTCTCTGGACTTGAATTGCTCCTCTTATATCTATACTGTTGATTCTACAATGGAACTCTTTACTTGACGTTTAATTCTCATCCTACAAAAATTTCTCTCGACTAAGAAAAAGAAAATCCTTGTAAAGATGTGCCTCTATGAACAGAGGTAAATGAAGTACTTTTTCTATCATAAATTATGTAGGCAAGAAAATTCATCACAACACAAAACCTTAAACTCTTGCGAATTTTTGTCACTTTTCAAGAATACATCACGTACATATTTATCTAAATTTGATTTTGTCAAATTTTTTTTTTCAATTCGTATTAACAATTTCTTGAAATTACAAAGATTATTCAAAGTCAATATTCTTGAGATCTTTAATATAATTGTTTTTCTCAAAGAAGCTATTCTTTTATCGTATTCGAGTTCTGATATATTCTTGATGAAACATCAGTGATCTTGTAGTGGAATGCAAAGAGAGAGAATCTTTCAGCAGATCCTTCCCTCTAAAGTCTAGAAATACATTATTATTTCGTGGTTGAGGTAGAAAGCTTGCTTCCATTGATCCGGCTCCGGCTGTATTATTGTGCAGCTCCGGAACCAGTCGAGGGCAATTTCTCTCTACTTTACTGTATTCTCTAGTTGCCTCAATTTTCCATGAATGACGAGAATTTAGTTGAACTATCCGATAGCGCTTTGCATTCCTCTTGCGTGCAATAACTTTTTTTCACGGAATTTCCTTAGCATTTAGTTTTAACACGTCTCTTGATAAATATTTTAAAAATTATATTGTTTGAAATTTCATTCCCGGTATCCTAAAAGAAAAAAAAAACAGCTTTATACATTTTTCTATAAATTTTACTAGAGAATTTTTACAGCAACGAGAAATCGATAAAGAAATCTTATGAGTATCTCGATTGAAGTGAAGAAATATGATTGAGTTATTACGGCCAAGGATAAAAGGATGGTACGTGTTTTACTCCCAGAAAAATTGTCTGTGATTTTTCGTCATCGATTTCCATTAGAGGTGCGATGACATAATATCAAAATTGGAAGGTTACATTTGTCAGATGCTAAGCAAGATTTTTTCTCTTCCGAGATATGCACTTTCAGGTTCGGTGAATTCAAACAAAAAAATTTTTAATATTCTCTCAATTTCCTGTATATTACAAAAGCGAGCTATAATCGATATTGTCGCTATGGTTTTGATGAATGTCGAAAGTTCGATGGTATAAAATAGCATCGGTGCTCGGTAAAAGCAATACCAGAATACCGAGGATCTATCATGTTCTGGTGGTAGTCGGTTAAACTTGATAATAAATAGGATACGGTTGGAAAACTCGAGAGTTTCCGTTGTCCGCAACGAACGGTAAACTCGTAGTTGATAAAAGGGGTCAGGGGGAAACTTGGAGGTTGTAGGAGAGTTCGGGTAGCACGAATTAATTTTCTCGCGATAACTCAAGCGAGGAAATAATAATTTTGTGCCAATAATCGAGCAGGAAGGGAATTTTATTTTCACGAGTTTTCAAAGAAAATCAACCCAAATATATACAATAAGATAAGCATTCCGGAAGTTTAAATAATCTTGTCGTCACTATTTGCATAACGGCTGAATGCTTGCATCCTTTTTTAAAAATTGGCCTTCGGCAGACTGTTATTTTTATTTTGAAACAACGAATTTTCTCTTTTATCTTTTATTAAAAGTACCGAAGAAGAATTACTATTTGGAGATAATAATAATTAAAAAAATGTTATCGCCATTCAGATAGACTGGATATTTCACGTTAGAGCGAAAACAAAAGTTTGCGCTTGAAAAATTGTTTGGGAAAGCGTTCTCGATCGGGCGTTAATAACGAAGCTCTTCTAGCCGACTTTACAAAGTAAGTGGAGCCTCCGTGCAATACTCCTTGTTTTGTTAATTCTCGCCTCGAGTCGATGCTTGAATTACTTTCTGGAAGGAGTTTTCTTCTTCTTTTCCACTATTTTTACTCCTGTTTTTTTTTCTCAGAGTTTTCTTGGCTACAAGTGATACAGTCATTAAGACGTTGTTTTTCATCGTGTTGAATGTCTCATCAGGTTACGTCACGCGGCATAAAGTTGATGGAATTGAAGATGACAGATACGACGACGAAGTGTTTGATGGTTCCCAAGGTGCTTTTGAGTCTTCTAGTGACCACGCGGAAGGAAAACCCGTTTGACGGTGCCCAGCGAACCGCGTTAGGGTGTCCCTTCGGTGCTCATTTAACCGTGATGGACCAATATTCTCCGGTGCTTCTGCCAAGCCTCACTCGCCCAGGAATTCCGTAATACGCCTTCAGAGAAGCATTTACCGATGAATAATGCTTGTAAAATCAATAACCGGCTTTTCCACGATGCTCCCTATAATTATTCGGCTCTTTAAAGCACGTGCGAATATTTATTATGAAAATTTCCCAATAGTATCGAGATTCCACGTTGACGACTACATAAAAGTCATATATAATATTTAATTTTCTAAACGACGACAACACTACCAATTAATATACAATAATTGATCAGTATTGTATAATTTTCATTAATTATATACCAATTAATCGAAATCACATATTTACACATTTTCAGCGTAATTGTTTGGACACAATTGTTTGTCCAATACCTTTTGGCTTTTCACGAAATCACATTTAATAAAACAGTTTTTTAAAATAATTTTTTAATTCACTAGACAGCTATTTTCAGGTAATTTTATATTTCGGAATATAATGTTTTTTAATTTTAGTAAATACTCCAATGTGATAGAAATGTTAAAAAATAACAGAAATTCTCTGCGATAAAGAAAAATAGTATCAATTATGAGAAATGTCTCAATTAAGTTTAATCAACGCCTTTAGTATGAATAAAGCCACAATTGGTGATTAAGGTAATTCAATTACGCTTCTCTCATCACCAATTACGGAAATTCAAAATCTATTAACCAGAGCATAGGTAGTAGCATTGTATCGAACAATTGGAGGCTGCATTGATTAATGCCACTCTAATCAGTATAGCAGCGCGCAGAGGGTAAATGTCGCACATGTCAATGATAACTGAGCCTTCGCACAAAGGGGCAGAGAGAAAGAGAGAGAAGAGAAAGGCCATCACTGACTTATCACGATTTATGCCATGCCCATTAACTCACGTTTGCAAGAGGAAATTTGGAAGCTCGATCACGACTGCCGTTTGCTCTTCTGCCAGTGATATCACGTCATACGACTACGATCGATTGATTTTATTCCTGCTTACTTTATGCGTACATCAATGGCGTTCCCTTTGTGACTTTTAGATGCGATAAAACGTATTTGTGGAGTCAAAATTTATGCTATTTTTAGGGCTCGTTACATCGATTTACTTTTGCCAAAAAGCATCGATCCAAGCTGAAATAAATTGCTTCAATAGAAACGGACGTAAAAGATTTTTTTTTCTCTTTTATTTTTTTTCATTTTCTCTTCTGCAAAAGAATTGCAGTGTCCACATTCGACATTTACAACATTTGTACCAATCGAAACTGACGTTTCATCGAGTTTAAATCGATGTGAAACGTAATTGATTTACGAATACGTAACTTCTGTTGTATCGATGGTATATACAGAAATCGAGTTGTGCACGGTAACGCTGTGTTGTATTTGCGTGTAAATGAAATTCGTGGCATCAACCGTTAAAAAAGGTCGATACGAAACGAGTGTTTGGAGTGACAGATTACCGAAACCGAGGATGGGTATAGAGAGAGAGAGAGAGAGAGAGGGAGAAGCATTTTCGAAGCGTCAGAGATAATTCGTGGTGCAACATTTAATCAATAGAGGTTCGTTTTAAGGGGAATAAACTGTGACCCGCAGGAGCCCAGTGACAGACAATACGAAATTTATGCCGTTGAGAGATCAAATTCGTGCGGGTTGTCGATTTATCAAAGCTCGAAACATGTTCATGCATAATTACAACGGGATTGGATTTTTTATTTTTCACTGTATCAATGTTCAGTATCAATAAATAGAATTTTAAAATAAACAGCACCGTTTATTTATGATATAAATTTATAAAAAAGTTTGCAAAGTAAAACCTTGCACATTGCTCAATTTTTTTTTGCCCACCCATTGTTCCTTCCTTTCGAAAAATATTAGATCAGGTGCTTCAACGATTTACGGAAATTTATCAAAAAATATCGGAAATGCGAATAAAATGTAAATAAAGTTTTAGGCCAATTTTCAGCCAGATAGCTGGAAATTTGTTCGAATTGGAGTGATAACAGAATTGTTGTTATCTTAAAAATTCCACAAAATTAAAAGGCTTGAAATTTATCATTTTTTTAAAGCATTTTAATCAATTGATAAAAACTGGAAATGAAGAAATAAAAGAGCAATATTTTCTTAACTTGTAAAATGGATGCTGCGACGGGTATATTTTTATAACTCTTGCTATTTAATTATCTTGAGTGGTACCTTGAATTGGAAACGTTGGTATACAATCCACTCTGACTTCCGCCATGGCGTTCGTGATCGCCTGACTAACGTAGACGAAACAGTACTCGACGAATTTCTCAGTGAATATGTCACAGTCGAAGGTCAGGGTGTGCTTGCCCGGTGGTGCCTTGAGTTCGGCGACATAGTTGAGAGTCGAAGGAGGAGAGAGGGACGCGACGTCGGCTCTCAGACGGCCGTAAACACGCACGCGATCACCCTGAAGACGACAGGATGGATACTCGAAGAGGACGGACAGCCCGCCGGAACCATCGTCGCAAGGGTAGACCGACCTCGCGTGAACGTTGAAAACGTATTGGTTCGACCATTCCACCTGAAACGTAACAATCGTCAAAATTTAATTTGTGCTCGATTTTTTTTTTTAATCCTCGAGTAAATGTACAACAAAAATCATGAACCATTCCACCTATTGAAATGAAAACCGCTAGAGTATTTTCTATATATTCAAAGATTTTACTTTTAACATGTAGAAAAATGCCAGTAGGATTTTTTTTAAATTAAAAATTGGCTCACGTTTGATTGTCTGTAACAAAGGTACGAATTATAGAAAAAAATATATATATGTAACGATACGATCGTATTGTTTTTACAACAGAAAAATATCCTTGTTAATGGCAACCGCGTAACAGGATAAACGTTTTAAACTGAAAAATTCGTACTATTGGATATTCCACCGGTATTGTTCACCCAATTCCCAAGAGTTTAAACCAGTTTAACCGGTGAATTCGAGCTCGACTGACAACAGACAATCTCTCGTATATAAAATATACCGTTGGGATCGTGAAGCGAAACTCGTCCTAGTCTATTAACAAACTTTGGCCACTCAAAGTCTAATACACGGTGTCCCATGTGTCCGGATTCTCTGCTTCCCGTTGCCTCGTATAATGGACGTTACTATGTAGTAAACTCATTGTACAGAACAGTGTGTAATAGCGAGTATCGATTGTCAAATGTAATTCTCTACTTTTATTCGCCTAATTGAAGAATTACAGAAAATAATTACAATCGCAAAGGTTCGAAATAATTAGTCTTTTTTTTGTTAAAAAAAATCTGTATTCAATTCTGCGTGAAGAATGAGATTGAAATTTTTCAAAATAATTTGCAAATCTTCTTGTAACTGTGAATAGGTTTAAAAAAAATACATAAACTAAGTAATGAAAAATTGTAATTATTATCATGGCAGTAAATATTAGAAGTTGCTAGCGAAAAATTAGAAAAAAAAAGAAACAAACGAAAAAAAATTACCTTTATATAAGCGCTGGTGGTTGGTGCACTAGAGTTTGAATTCGCTGGTTTTAATCTTAGAGCGTAATGTCCCGCTAACCCAAAGAATTCGCATCTCAAAGTGAGAATTCTCTGGTCCGGAAATCCTTCAACTTCCTCGGAGTACAACATCTGTAAAAACAGTGACGAAAAGTTATTGTAAAATATTCCAAAAGCTCGTTCTCTCGTACAAACAAAAGTGTCTTCTCTCGAAGTGTCTCGCAGGTTGTTGCCAAGGATCGGACAACACCACGGGGATAGACGAATGAATAATGGAACGGTGTTTATATACATCGCGTATATACGTGAAGAGAAGAGTATGAAAAATACCGTGTGGTGTTACGAGGCAGCGAGGAAATATCGAATGGTCGACATAAACAGTGGAACGTCGTGTGAAACGAATTCGAGCGTTCCAGGATGATTCGAAGGGAGAGGATCTTCGAGAGGGTTTCGGGAAAAACACGTATATTGGTACGTTCTTCAATCCAGTTGGATTATCGCCCTCGTAAAACACTCTGTCTGTATCTTATTCGAATTCGTACGCCGCAACGGAGAAATTTTGGGCATTACGGGTCGGAGGATAAATCGAATCACTGAACTCTATTGTTGTGTCTGTAAATAAAATCTATTGTCGAATAATTTACAAATGGAGATTATTGAAAAATATTCATTTATTACGCTAGCTTATTCCTCATTTTTGACAGACTCGCAGATTTCATTGGGCGTTTGTGCGTTTGAAAAATCCTCGATTAATAATGTGGCGACAAAAGTGGGAAATATATTTTATCACGTGATCAGCATTATCGGCTTATCACCGTGCGGAAAGGTAAAGCAATGGGTTAATACCGACCTGTACGTGGCTCTTGTTGCGGGGATCGCACGACAGTACGCTCGCGCCGCAATATATGAGCTGGAGGGAATACATCGTGACTGGAATTCCTTTCGCCGGCGCGCACGATATCCCCGTGTATTCCAGTGTGGCTAGTACCGGCTGACCGGGATACGTGTTGAAGTGTTGAGGCTCAAGGGTGAGCGATGGTGTCGGCCATCGTACATCCAGTGTAGTTCTCATCTGCAAATGTAAAGTCCATTACATTTATACGAGAGATCGGTACGCAAATCCGAAGATATTACCCAATATGTCTCTACTCGGGTACTTAGCTTGATTAGACGAGAAACCTTTAAATTCCCCAGGCCGGTCTTACCTGAATACCCGAGAGATCCGAGATGTCGGTAAACTTGGTAATCGGTGACGAAGACTTGCGTTGAAGTTGCAGTGAATAGACACCACCGCGTGAAAAGAAACCGCATGGAACGGTTAGAGAAATGTTGCCAATTATATTTGGCGGTCGTATAATCGGTACATCGCCCACCAGCTCTGATGTAAAACCATCCAAGTGCATTACTCTGAAAGACATGTCGATATTAGTGCCAGAACATCTCAGGTTAAAGTAGTAAACAGTGCATGATTCGATTTTTTTTTAAGAAAATTATGATGAAATGGAAATTCTATCATTTTTTTATATTCGAATTTAGAGATTTTCTTTTCGTACATTATCGGAACTCTGACAAACGATCAGTGGTAGAGTATATTTTTTTTTACTGATAAAAAGAAATAAGACACGAAAGTCCTCAATTATTTTTATGAAGAGCGTTAAAAAGCAGCTAAACATTTCTAATTTTCAAAGACACTAAAACAATTATTTTTTTTCAACTCTTCATGTAAAACCCATGTCGATTAATACGAACTTCCAAAATTAAAAATTTGATCTCTATGCTCCGTACCTAAGGACGAGAGGATCCGGCAGTTTGTTTTCTATTTTTGTGGAAATATTATCCTCGTCATCTTCTTCCTCCATTACAAAATCTATGTCATCCGCAGACGTGCTGAACGATTTCGTCGACGTAGCCATCGTCGTTGTCGTCGTAGACGTCGTCGTCGTCGTTGGTTCTGGCGTCGATGGTTTCGCTCGTCGATCTTGAGGTGGTATCTCGAGGATGAGAACGGCTAGATCGCCGGACAGAGCCGTGTGGGAGGCTGCGACGATGATTCTGGAGAAGAATGAGTCTTCCATAGCCACTACAGGGCCCATCGTACCTGCAAACAATAAAATAAATTTGCAAATCAGATATTTTTACATTTTCGTGAAGTATTTTTTAAACTTTCCACAAAAAGGTAGAATAAAAATAATATAAAAACCCTTTAGCATTTATCGAACCGAAAGAGATTGTCCAAAAATATTATTTTCCCAAATCTTATCATTCTCTCTCCATCAGCCAGCTGCTTATGAAGAGAAACAAGATCTACAATCTACGTAGATACGAAGTGGGTACAGAAAAAAGGGAAAGAAAAAAAGAAAAGTTATCGACGTCACCCTCGTTTTCACGCAGAATTCGCAAGCGTTTCCTGTCATCTCCGTTCCATCCTGCCAGCAAGTTTGGTGGGGAAGAGCTGCACGTTCTCGGCAAACGCGATAAACGGCTATTCCCGGATCTAACGGTGAATAGATTGGAAGGACAGAGGCGATGGAACTGAGGAGAGACTAGGTTGGTCGTTGCTCAAGATATATATATATAATATATATGTTCATATATATAGCACAGACGATGAGGATGATCTGTAGACGCGGTCCAATGTATGACTTGGACCCATAAACCCAGTGCAGAGTGGTACGTGAACACGTTTCGGATCTACACAGTTTGCACGTCCATTCTGTGCTACTATCTATCACCTTGGCAATATCGGTTTGGTTGCTGTTACTGGTGCTGGTGCTGCTGGTGCTGCTTATGGGAGAATCCAACTAAGTACGTACGCGCAATGGGGACAATGACAATTCGCGAGTAGGTGCCTCGAGGCAATAATACATATGCCCTTCGAGATTGGCACTTTGCCACGTTGAACAGCTATTGCCTCAAGCCCTAATCTCACCTTCTCGAATGAATAATCGATCTGGAGTACGTAAATACAAGCTTCACAGAGGATTGCTCAATTGCTACATTCGCGATTGTTCAATTACTCGACTTTTCACAAAAGTCATGCAAAGTAGAACCTTAGAAATTGCTTCTTGTCCTGTTTACAATTTTACCAAAAAAAAGGAAAGCCTTTGCCCAAAACTCTACCGTAATACGATTGTTAAAGCGCGTAGAGTTGTATTTAAAAAAAAATAGGTTTCAAGTTAAATTTTATTACTTCAAATAGAAATCCATCAAAATCAAAGCCAACCCAATGTAAGAAAAAAAGGATTGATTCTAACTTGAAAAAAATCAAAGTTACGACAGTCATTTAAACCTATATATTTTTTTAAATGTGACACCCTGTATATTCTACCTTATACGAGGGCATAACGTTCCAGCAATATTTCGCCATTTTTTCTCATTTTCTGGCCAAGAAGAAGAAAGACACATTTCGTAGGTGGAAATGTTAAAAAATGGAGCACATACTCGATTGGTGGATCTTTCTCCTTGGTAACTTCTTCTACTTTCGTTTCTTGGGTAGTTCACGAGTAAAGGAAGGACCCTTGAGAAGAAGAAGCGTTCGCAGCTTAAACTCTATACATCGAAGGATAAAACGCGTCAAGGTCCAATGCCGTGTGTTGTAGGTGTGCAAATTCTTAGGAATAAGGTACACGTAGAGTGTATACTCGTATACATATAGAGTTGGTACCGCCTCGTACCGACCCTTCATTCTAACTCTCTGGGGTGACGTTACACCTGTGACGTCACTGAATGACCGAAGATCTTACGGTCCTTACGAGACGTCTGAGACGAGTGTGCTCTCTATACCCAAAGCCATAAAATGTGGATAGCCTCCGATCACACACTCACACGCAACCCTCGCAATGTACAGAGTCTACAGTATATAGATGCTTCATATATACACGATGGAGAGTCAAGGAAGATGACCTCTGACCCCTCCAGTAAAGTCCACTATACGTATAGAGGGCTTACACGATATATGCTCCGCTGGCTTATTTTCCAAATTGCTACTAGGTATAAGGGCCGAAATGGTTTTTCCTTTTCACGTATAACGGATTTTGTACCCTGAGGTACTAAGATCAAGCTGTGATTTTCTGAAATTGGGTTGCTGCGTTTTGAGAACATCTTACAAAGTACATATAATAATTAATTGAGAAAGAACGTTTTGCTAGATTCATATTAATGCTGTTTAAGAAATAAAATGTGTTGTGGTCGATTACAAGTGGATTAAAAGTGACTGATTATTTTTTTTAACGTCTTTGGCTTGCTAATCACAAGTTTTTTGCAAATCTAATATTATTCCAGTGAATTTTTAATTCAGACTTCAACTTGGAATATGCTTTTAGGGAATCTATCGAGAATTTTGTATCGGTCGATTTCATAGTGACACTCATGATGTTTTGTTTCCACTTGGGCGTGTTATTACAATTTGACGATAGGCTGATATTTCCACACAGCTGTGCCGAGCAATTCCGCTGTATCTCGTTTCACGTTTAGTTTCACGCATATATGTGGCAAGTGGGCCACGATGAGTTTGTGAGTTTTACAAGTGTTGTCGAAGACCAGATGGTATAGCATGAGGAAATATCGAGGGATGAGAGAGCGAGAATGCAACGCATCCAAATGAAATAAATACGTGTATATGTATTAGGAAAAAAGTTTTGGGATTAGATCTGCTAATGGGAAATTTTAATCATCCTTTCATGACTCTACAAGAATCTTCGGGGGATGTCGGAACAAACTCGAAGTGGTCTGAACGAGTTTAGACGACTCATAACGACTATAGAGAATATTCTGCAATTGTGTTTCTGTATTCAAGTTTATTAATCTTTCCTTCAAGAACAGAGATTTCTGCTTGAGTACATTTTTTCATCGGATTTCAGAAATAAGAAGTCATTTTCTTGTTTGTATCCATGAAGTGCTGACTTCGCTGTAAAGGGTCTGTGTGTTCGACCTAGTAAACAGTGGATTATTCATTTAGCATGTTGGCTTGTCTACGGACTGACGTCTCTCTCAGTGAGTCAGAGATATGTAGGAGCCACAGGAGATCTCCAATGTCCTCTGCAGCCACGAACCCATAAATAGGCCGATTATCTGCTAATCGGGATTTACGAGTGTCGTCAATTTAACCAAGGATTACACAGCGCACGGGGACACTGCAGGTGTCGCATGTCTGATCACTTTGTCTTCTTTCCACTTAAACTTCTCGTTTAGCTACAATATGACGAATAAATAGTTGGAGAGAAATTTTCATTTGAGAAAAATATATTTCACGGTCAGTTGTCACACTTAAGTGGTTGAAGTTTTATTTTGGGAATATTGTCAAAAATTTATCTTACGTTTCCGCCAATTATCATACATTCAGTATAAATATTTCGTAACATTATTCCATCTAATTGGAGAAGAATGCGGTGATTTGTTATGTATTGTTATTATTTATAATAGTATATATTTTGTTTACTTTAGAAAAAGTAAAAAAAAAATCGTAATTCAAAGATTCAAGGGTTGCACTGCATTACAACTGGCAGTTCTTGACGTCTGACTAATATGTTTCGTACTACTTAAATTTTCAAACAATTCGCAAAGCTGCGGTAAATGATTATTAATTATTTCTGTGCAGTGTATTTATTATATCCGAAAACAAAACCATTTATTAATATGTCCAACTGCAAAGTTTGAGGATGCAATGAAAAAGTAGGACGAGGTATAAGGGGAATTCATTTGTTTGCCTCTGTGCAAAAGTTCTGAGGACCAATGTTGGTGAAACGTTAAATTAGTCGCGTAGCAAGTTAAATTGATAATTTAGTTTATTAACTAGTTTAATTGGCATAGTTCAAAACAGAATTCTCTGCTATATTTATTTAATAGGTTAAATATATATAGACTTGATTTTTTTTTTCTTGATTCTTAATCTATTGCAGGTATAGATTTGGACTTAACAAAATCTCACATCCTGGATTAAAAAAAATTTGTTTAGGATATCTTCAATATAATAATAATAATAATAATAATAATAATAATAATAATAGTGTGTGCTATTATTTACGACTGACAATTCGATGGATCATCGAATCGAATTTTTATAGCGGAATCACGAGTAACATTTCATCGTCATAACTCATAAAATCATAGCCATACGAAGAGCGGAGGTTGAACGTGAACGAGGAATCCGAGCGTGAAGAAGCATGAGGAACAAGAACGATTTCCTTGGCTTCTATCGAGTCTCGTTTCCGGTTACTGCTTATTGTTATACGCCCTTGTCGTCAAAAGATTTACTATGGTGTGCTGCAAGACAAGATCGTAAATCCGCGACAAGACCCTTCGATGTGCAGTATTGTTCCAATACTCCGTAGAGAAAAGATTACCTTTTTTTTTCTTGAAGAAAAAAAAGCCCATATATTATTTCGAAGAGAGAAAAGCGTACTTCCAATAAGAAATGTGACAAAATTATTGCATTTTTTAAAATAGATAGCACATTTATAATACTGCCATTAATTTTTCTAAAAAAAAAACATACAGATAAAAATAGGTCCAAAAATATGCATCTGACATAAAAGTTTTCGGTACTTTATTTGTCAGTACATTTCAAGTATATTTTGGATATATCAGATATATCTTCCATGTATATTCTAAAACATATGGGAAATAAATTTTTTTGGTGATTTATAGATTAATTGATTTTTTTTTTTTTCAGGTGTTTTTTTTTTTAATGAATTATGTGAATTATTTCAAACTGAACAAATTCCATTACCGACATTTGTTTACATTTAACATTTAAAATAACAGACACGAAAAATTCAAATTTTCACAAATATTCATTTTTACAGAAATATTGTTCGTAGATTGTTCGAAAAAAGAAAATTCTCAAAATTAGTGGAATGGGTCAGAATCGGTACACGAAAGTTTCAGCAAAAATGTGTAATATTTTGTTACATTGAGGTAAGTCGAAAATAATTTTTTTTTTTTTTTTACAGCATCCACTGGCTGTAAACTTTAGTTTTCGTTCTAAAAAGAGTTCTCGTCCAAAGTGAGGGCATAAAAGTTATCGAAATTGAAGCCACCACGGCATTCACGAGCGTTGACATTCCGTTTTTATTTATATAAAGTTTATTTGATTTGAGAACGTCTCACGTATTGAACGAGAAAATATATATATATATATATGTGCCCTTTAAGACTCGCTATAAAGTCTCACAAGCGGTCAAAAAGTTCGTCTCTCGCGCCGAACAAATTACTTTTTTTTCTCCCCCCCTTTCTAAACCGTCACAACTTTTATCGTCGCCGGAGATCGAGATGAATCTCCGGAGATCATCCAGTTTAACACACTTATTTTCTCTCTCGTTTTACCGGCAGCGCCGCAATTCCTTTCGCTCTTTATATTCCTCAGGGTGAAGCAACAGAGACCTCAAAGTTCTTCAATTTCCCGGTTGCTCAGTTCCGCCTTCTCGTTCGAGCTAGGCAAAAGTCATTTAATTTTTCATTACTAGAATAATTTCATCATATGTGACATTTTACTTACCACACAATATATAACGGAATCATATTGAAAGACAGATAATTTTTTTGTATTTATCGTCAATGTTTACTGAAAATAAATAATGCAATGAGCTTCCACAGAAACTTGATTAAATATAATAATAATATAATCATACAAATTCTACTCAAAGAAATACTGATTTTATGGACCACATAATTGTTAGTAATAAATTTATTAACTTTTATGAAAATTTTGTCACGAAAGAATTTTCTCTTCTATTTATCACTTCATATTTAAATTAATTTTTTTCATTATTATTAACACACTTTTTATATCCATTACAATTTTTTATCTTTTAAATAATGCTTCTTTTTCAAACTATTTTAATAACATTTTAAATCTTATAAATTGCGTAATTTGTTTTTAACTAATAAATCTTAAATCGTGTTACAAAAGATTGTAGAATTTTTCTTTTTTTTTTTTTTATTCATTGATTCTATTTCGGTTCTGGGCTCTCGATCGAGTGGAATGGAATTTTCGACAAAAGCTGTTCCACATGACAAAAGACAACAGCTTGTAAGTCATTGTACGAAGAAAAGAGATCGTTCATTCTTTAGTGAAAGGGTTGAGTTCATTGTATCGAAGGGTAAAAAAAAAGAGAAAAAAACAGCAATGAAGAGGGAATAAGACGTAAGAAAAGTCTGGAGGAGGAACGGAGTGAGAAAGGGCAGCGACATAAGGGTCCTCGTTTTATTAAGCGTGGTGCTCACCTCTCTGCACACTCGACACACTGTTCGCCTCGCTGCGTGTAAGATGAGACACGCGTCAAGTGTGCGCCATACTCGCAAATCACAAAACTAAAACCCTCTCCGCTACGATAATGGAATCCCCTATGCGAAGTGACGTTCGTATTTTTATTCACATTTCTTTTTCCCGGCATTTTTCATTCTACTGTAAATTCAGCTTCGTTGTATACGGGACATTCCACGAGGTAATTCACGCGGAATCAAATCAAGAACGACTCGGAATAAGTCGAATGAAAATCACAGATGTTATTATCGATGATAACAATTTTTTAACAAAATATTAGGAAGATGAAAATGGATTTTAAGAGTAATAGAAAATTATTCTGAAAAAAAGCGACAATATTTCTGATGAATTTTAGTGTTATTTTCAAATCAAACCGTTAATTGATTTTAAAAAATGTCGTATTATTTATGTCGAAATCATGTTTCTAACTAAATTTGGAATTTTTTAAATTGTCAATTTAATACTTTTTTGTTTTGGTTTTAATCAAGAGCACAATAAAAATGCGTTGAAATTCACAGATGTTCTGTTCGGTAGTAAAAAGAATATAAAAAAAGTATTAGTAAAATTGAAGAGATATTTTAATCTGTGTAAATAACCATGGAATGACCCATATGCTATTTTCCGTGACTCCGTATCACTTCACAGCGGTAATGCTCACCATTATTATTATTATTTTTTTTTTTTAGAAACGCTCACCATAGAGTCCCATCTCACCGAAAATTTGTGCCTTTCATATAGGCTCACGGTTAATCCTCCGACGAGAAACCGAGGGGAGCGAAAAGTGTGTTGCTCCGGACGCTTGTAAATTTTCTCTTTTTTTTCTTTTCTTCCGGAAATCTCCAAGAGCGTTAATAACGTCTCTCCATGCAACGAGTATGTATGCGCTATATAAGAATATTCGGGAAAAGCGGAAAGAGCGAATTAATTTGAGCTCTGAAATATATATATGTATATATAACAGACAGGTAGATGGAACGTTGCGACTCGTCTCCATAAACCTGGAAGAACCATTTGCCTCGTTAATTGTCACCGGAGGGAAATTATTCGTGCGTAACAAAATGATTGTAGGTAGAAAAAGTTATTATTCTTTAGCTTTCATTTCAGAATGGAAATTTTCCACTCGCGCGATCGACTAAACGTCTATGAATGTCTTAAATAATCATAAAAAAAAAATACAATAATTTTCCGGATTTTTTTGGAATTCAACAATTGAAATTTAGTAATAAATATCTCAAGGAATTGGATTTGAGAATCGCGAAGTATTGAATAATAAGTGTCGTATTAATACTATTATTATTTATTACAAACATTTATTTATTTATTTATTTATTTAAAAAAAAAGTAACGTGATTATAAAGTTTCTTCGAAATAAAAAATGAAATAAAAATATAGTACTTGAATGACCTAAAGCCACTTGACAGGCTAATATTTATCGTAGACGTTCAGGTGGAGCAATATGTCCAGTTTGATAGATCGAATTGTTGCAGTACCAGGTTTCGATTGTATAATCCACGAAAATCTAGCTCGTGCCTCTCTCGTCGTATAGTATATACATAGACACAGTTACCCTGGCACTTTGGTAGCCCTCAATCCCACATCATTTGTTACCTTCCTCCTACAGCGAATATACAACGTTGCTCGGACAATTCATCCTCGACTCTCGTTGCTCCTAATATCCTCTCTTCCAAAAACGTGTAGCATATTGAAGGGCTCTCAAGTGCCTCGATGTTCACATGCAAAGCATTATTGACCCTTGGCAATTTCGTACTCGACCTTCTTCTCGTTTCATACACTAAATATGTGTGTCAGAATGTTTTATTTTTAACTTTCTTTTCTCTTGAAGCGAGTGACTCTTGAAATTTCTGCCCTTGTCAAGCACATTTAACACAAAAACTGTACATTCTTTTTGTATTTTTTTTTTTTACTGAGAATATCTAAAAATTTAAATGCATTTTACGTATTATTTACTGAAATATCGAAATATGAAGTAAAAAAAATGTAAATTTAAAATGAAAATCTGTGCCATACATTTACGGGATAAATTAAAAAAATTCTATGCCATTGATGCCTCGGGCTACTTGAAAATTCTGTTTGAACTCTTATTCACAATTCCCAGTAACGGAATCTGCAATTACAACCCAGAAGAATTTTTTTTTCCACCCCAAAATGTAGACTAATTTTTTTCTTAGAGTCTTGTCAACTAAAATATATTTCATAGTGGAATTTTCAAAGTGGAAAAAAGAAATCTGGTCGAAAGTTGTGTCTTATGACATTTTAGAGTTCAAAGAGTTATACAATTCCGATGTTCTAAAAATCTAAATAAAAAAATGTAATTCAATGAAAATATGAATTTTCGAATATATAAAATTAATTAAAGATACAAGCTTAAACGTACGTCGCACGTTTAGCGTAAAATCGATGAGTCAGCTCACTTGTGAACCCGTGAAAGTGTTTCAAGGGAGACGAAAGAGGACCCTGAAGAACTTGTCTGGAAGCTCGTTACCAAAAAAAAAAGAAGAAAAAGAAAAAAAAGAAAAAAAGTGTCTAGGAAGGACGGGAGCCCTAAGGCGACTGGTGTGTCTTAATCACTGAGCATCCTTCAGCCTGCCGCAAAGTAGTCCTCAAAGTGCTTCAAGGCACGAAAGAACTTTCCATCGGTTCATGAAGAGCTCCGAAATATTCCGTGAGCTCAACTTTCCGAAAGACGTGAACTTGCTCGTTGAAAAGAAAATCTCCTATGTTCTCGACACCTGCTCGAGCTATTTTTTTTTTTTTTATCACAACAGAGATTAACGAACGAAGGCCACGCTTATCGACAGTTTATTTGCATACACTGTTATAAAGATAAAATAATCTTCCATCACAGGCAATGAAAGTTTTTACACGTAAAACCGGTAAGTCAAGTTTTAATACAAAAAATGACAAGAAAAATAAGAAATACTTCGAAAATTAGGAATTTTAATATAATGCATTTTCATTTTTTTTATTATTTTTACAGATATTATATTTTTCAATTTTCATTATATCCAGCAATTAAAATAAATGCATAAAATGCAATTTATTTAAATTAACTAATTAAGTACGAGTGTAAACCTTAGAGTAAATATTCCAACAACAGTGAGTTTCATATTCGTTAGTTATTATGACTGGGAATAAACTCTCTTTCCCTCAGGTTGAAGGAAATCAATTAGCAAAGCTGTATATTATCCCCATTCTCATTTGTTCTCGTCGCATGACGTTGAATTCAGTGGCTGTGTTCTCTGTTGGCTCGTGGAATTGTTAGCTCCTGGTAACACGACACGCAGCTCAGTGGTTTTTCGATGTGACGGCGCGAATTCCGATCTCACCATCCTTCACAGTCCTTGACTCTCTCGTTGCACACACTTCATTCCCCATTCGTGCTCATTCCCAAACCACAGTCATCTCTCATAAAAACAACAAAAATATGGGCTCTTGTTACGTGAACATGTTGCATTCGTAGCTCGACTGTCATATTCCTTCGGTTCCGGTGTATATTTCATATTTCACTTTTCAATGCACATTTTTACGTGAATTTCCATTGGCCTTCTCAACCGCGTAGTGGTATTTCATTTTATAGATTTTTTTTTGTCGTCGTTGATAAAATATCAGTGAAGGTTTATTTTTTTTTATGCTCCAAACAGCGGTTAAATAAATCGTGTGGAGATAAAATATGAGCGAAAAAATGTTTAGTCGACGCAGTTGTGTAACCGAGAGCTCTCTTTTGCGCTCGTGTCTGCACATCTCTGTGATTTTTATAGGCTCTCGTGGATAAACAACGAATAAATTATCAGGAGTGGATAAACTATTCTGCGTGGATTTATCAGTTAAGTTCGATTGCAAATTATTTATTCTTTCCATATGTCGAGACTGCGATAGGATTCTAAATTATTGTATGTATAGCTGTGTATGAGAAATTCTTCGTCAGTTAAGCCACAATAATTTTTTTTTAACGTTTTTCTTACTCCTTCTAATATAAAATATACTTTATATAAAATAATGAGCAAAATTTTTTTAAATGTTGGAGTTAGTGAAAAAAAAAAGAAAAATGATAAAAAAACGGTGGCTCAACTGATAAAAAAAATTGGCTTTTGTTATACAGTCCGTATTTATCCAGTTGCTCGCGTGAGTAAGAAGGCTTCTGATGTCGTAAGTTCACTCTTTTGCACTTAACTTGTCAGGGTGTCTCAGTCGTCTGGCTCTTCGTGAGGTCTTCGAAGGGTTGAACCCAAGGTTGACACCTGACCACCGGCTTAATAAGGGGAGTCTCGATACCCGTCACTTCACAACCACAACTTTCGTCTAATTTTCTCTTGAACTCAGATTTTTAGAAAGTTTTCTGAAGACTCAAAATCATTTTTACAAAATACTTATAAAAGCAATCCATCATTTCTGAGTGGAATAAATTTCTTTTAAAAAATATTTTGTATTCATATTTTTGACGCAACATTTTTTGATTGATTATTTTTTTTAAATAAAAGTTTTCGTGATTGGTAGTGAATTAAACTAGCGATCTTTTTTTTTAAATTATATGAGGAGAAACAAAATATTGCAATGTACAATAAATGCCAGCAAAACTTTTTATTAACTGAATAACTAAAAAAATATTTTTTAGATATTCTTGTTATTTGTGTAAAAATAATTTTCGTCTCCCGATAGCTTGACGAATAGTTTATATTAATATTTCCGCGAATAAATCTCTATAAAACACACCATATACTGCATCCACATAACGAGCAAACGAGCTTGTACAGTCCACTTGAATTTTGGAATGTAGCTCGCTCATCACGAAGTTTCGCTTGCCCGGAGCAATCCACGCGTATTTGAATCAGCGGCGAGACATATATATTTTTATTTCGAATTTCTGTAACGAGCCGTATACGTTATAACAGCCAACGAAACGAAATTGTCGCAATGAAGAAGAGTCTGTAATATACAGAAAAAAAATTCCATTACTTTTATCGCTGCGAAGCCTTAGATTTTAAAATACGCACTATGATCTTCAGCTACATGATCACTCCAATTAAGCCAGGCAAAGTTGGTTATACCGAAAAAAAAAAAATTGCAATTAAGGAGTTTTAAGCAGATGGCTAGATAAGGGAGATTCGAGTGACACCAGCTGACCAGCTTATGAGAAGCATCTACTTGAAAACCCGCTTCACGTAACTGATAAAAAGAAAAATATAAGTGTACTGCAAAGCAAATAAATATTTAATTATGTTTCAGAAATTTTTTAATAATCTGTAGATTGAAAGTGAAAAATTATGCACGAAATATATTTTTTGTTTGTCGACTTTTGCAAAATTTTCCAAATGGCCCTTTTTTTCAAAATTTTTTTCAACATCGCAAAAAAATGTTTAAAAATTTTATTTTTTAATTTTTTTTAGTGAAATGATAATACTTGAAGATAAGTGTCTTAATAACGATGACCCTGATCTTCTCCCCTTAAGAGTAATGGCCAGTTATGTTGAAACTCGTTTGCAAAGTTTCAACTTTGATTTGTTCGAGAACTTAGAATTGGCTGAAGTTAGTATTTGAGAAAGACGACGCAGGTGTGGCGTTAAGCCTCGAACGAAGAGCTTTACGTGATCCCCGAGTAAGTTGAATCACAAAGGATAGTTTATCTATATAGAAATACCCACAGCCGGATATATTGCTCAGACACTCGACAAATTGCAACGTCAGATTGATATACCTTTGCTTACCCCAACAGTGGTTCGATAGCGATTAAATGGTACAGGTGAAAATTAAGCTCTCTTGGATAATTAAATTCCAGACCAACGACCGAGAAATTTGGCTTTGCAGAGGCTTATTTTATTGCTCTTCCGAAAGACTTAATTTCTATGATATAACCTTGTAAATTAATGCTACCACTTAAATTTTCTTTTATTTTATTTTTAAATTCGCTTTTATAAAAAAAAAAAATCTTATTGTTTTTATACTTAATCTAAAATCTTTGTTCTGTATAAAATAACAAAAAAAAAAAATAGTTGCAAGCTTGGTATTGGCACTGGCAATAAAATTGTCCCTTTCAACAATTTTTTTAAACAATTTTTTATTTTTTTAAATTTTATTTATGGCAACAATAATTTTCTTATTTAAAAAAAAGCTAACAATTGGGTTCTAAATTAAATTGCAGAAAAAAAATAAGAGTTACTTCAATTATTTGCCTTGGAAATTTTCGCTAATTCTAGAGTTTCCCAATACTAGACGTGTAGACACTGATCCCGAGGGAACATTGGCGGGTGTTATGCAGTAAATTCACTAGTTTCCATAATGAATTGTTACTGCCTCTCATTTGGCCAGCGTTATAGCCACACCTACAAGCAATTTTACTGCGTACTAACACTATTTACTACCACAAGAGTACATACACTCTGTTATCCAATATTGACTTATGCACTGATAAACTCGGATATTAGCACGTATCCCATCATATGTCGTAAAATCCATGCTGGTGAGTCTATGAAAAATGCTTACTAATCGACACATAATTAATATCAACAATTGCATCCCTCGTTACATTCAAACAAACTTTGATTCATCTGACCCTCAATTTATTTGATATAAAATATTTTTTTTAAATCGTATAAGATGTGTAACTAATATTGTGATAATTCAATTAATTTCTTTGTATTATCAAAATTGTAATTTTTCAATGCATTTTTTTTTATGATAGAAAAGAACACTTTCAATACGAATTTTATATTTAAAAAAAAAATCGCTCCACGTCGCAGAGGATCATATAAATTTTTGCATGTGTTTAAAAAATATACTTCGTCTTGTTATTGATGAGAAAAAAATAAAAATTGTCGTCGATTAATCACAAGATCAAGAACAGAACATTTCTACTACGTACATTATTTATTTTACGTTAAATAAAAAATTGATTTTTATCACATTTTGGGCGTTTGACTAAAAACCGACTACGTGACAAAAAAAAAATCTTGGAATCTTGTTTTGAATTTCAAACTTGCTACTTGTAAATGAGTTATAAAATAATTAAAAAAAACATGATGTGATATATTTATTTTATTTATTTACTTGCTGGATGTGGTATGCCCTTAAAAATTCAATAATATAAATGATTTTCATACATTTATGACGTTACTTTAATATTTAACGTTGCCTCATTCGTCAACAATACTCTGCCAAATTCACAGGTGTAACAGTGTGTCAATTACCTTTTTTTTTTCTCTCACTTCCACTCCCTGCCTCCTATAATCAAAGGTCCTCCATAGGCTCCAGAGACTCTATAGACTCATCCATGGTATATTTCCAAACGCGTCTCGTTCCCTGTCTCGGATTACAAGCGTTAAATCCTAAGGCTTCATCGTAGCGACTCCATTAGGCGCACATGGCTTCTGGGGAGATATCCTCGTTGCTTCTCTCCTCATAAATCCGAGTATATTTTCGTCTGCTCGAATAAGTTATATATCTACTGATCACACGTTTGGGAGAATGTCGTGACTTTTGGGTAGAGAATTACGAATCTACATCTCGACATAGAGAAATTCTACTGCAGAATCCGATGATGTCTGTGTTTCAACAGAGCCCTACGAAGGCAAATAATTTAGAAGGCCAAGAAGACAGCAGACAAGTGTTTCTTTTGTAGACTAAAAAATGTATCGAAAGATTCCAAATGGAGAATATAATCCCTGGATTTAAAGCAAGTGTTATATGAAATAAGTTGGTTTTTTGTTGTGACAAAAATGAAGAGCAAAGGAAGAAGAAGAAGAAGGAAAAAAAAGAAAAAGGTGGAATAGATTTTCTCGTTACTATCTCACTCTGAGGTCGACGAAGCCCCGAGAACGACTCGAGAGCTCGTATCATGCTGTCCTAGCTCGTAATCCCACAACAATGGGAGTACGAGAGTTCGTTGTACCGTTCTGTTCAACAGGAAGTAGGAAGTTCGCTAAGAAGATGGAATGTCATATTTATCAATTTTAATTAAGGTGACTGAGTGACTTTAAAACTCATGGAAATTAAATGATACACCAAATGGCACGTCCAACTTTCTTTTGACGATGATAAAAATTGCTACCTTTTTTGTGTACATCAGTTCATCGATGCATATATTTTTAATGTCCAGATTCCATTTGGTTCGAGTATAAGAATTTTCGTTTGAAGATCTTTGACAGAAGTTACAAGGATAGTTAATTAAAAAATTACTCCGTCGTGATAAAATAGTACTAGAAAATTGAGGATAATTTCTGTGAAAGGTCGTTTTTGTTTTGCAGTTTTGTGTGCGAATAAAGAGGGCGAGGAATTCGTGGTGTGCATTCGCGAGCCATGCCGTGTATCGATCGTCTCTGGGACTGTTGACTCCGTTTTTTTCAAGAACTTTAGAGAGTGCTAACGAGAGTGGCCCAGCGAGTTGCGTTATACCGCGTATGAAAGCGAAAGAAAGTGGAGAATACAAGTTCTGTAGGGTTCCAAACCGAGGTCGCTCAAAGGGCACCTACTAGCGTACGTTAAAAATACAAATTTAACCCGTCACTTTTAATGAAATTAAAAATCCATTTATTAAACAACACTTCAATTTCGAGATAGCAGGAAAGTCTTTCAATTTTTATATTGCAAATGTTAAAAAAAAAGAAGTGAAACTAGTAGATTATTTAAATTGCATAAAATGAAAAAAGTCAAAAAGAAAATAACTATCAAGTACGTAATTTCTAAAGGTTTTGTCATTTTTCCTTCTAGAATGAGAACGAACTTTATTTGCATTTGAAACAAAGTTATAATCATGGAGATAAAAAAAAAAAAAAGAAAACAATGTATTGAAATAATAACCAAACAATGGTGATAAATATATTAATAAATTATGTATACATATAACTTCGAAACTGTTTTAAACCTGTAAATTTGAAAAAGCTAAACGCTGACCACAATTGCCACGTCTACCTTAAGTTCAGTGGTTAATTCTTGGCATCTGGCTAATAATTTGCCTCTTAGCACCATTCTTCATCGCAATAGTTGAGTTTACTTGCGATTCGCACAGTAGCACAACCCATTAAAACTTGGTTCCTTTGTTCGTCTTTGTTGCATTCACTCGTGACCTCTCCCTTCGTCCCTTCGCTTGAATTTTCTTTCTTCCTTAACTGCGGTAAAACTCGTGGTAAAAATGACTCTCGTGGTCGTTGCCTGGAAAGGCCACAGAGAGAAATCGCGAAAATGCGAAGGACCCGAGAGTGGAAGAGTGAAGAACAAAATATAGTAAAAATGGGGGAAAGCTGGTGTGTTAGAAGCGCAAAGAAAAAAATCAGGCTACAAAGTTCTGCCAAAGTTCAAGACAGGAAGAGAGAGGGAGGGGGAAAAAAGAGAGTCAAAACGAAGATTGGAAAGTTCGGTATGAGGCAAAAGCTTGTTGGATAGAAAAAATCTATAAATGTCAAAAGTAACTAACGATAAAGCCAATATACTATTGACACAGTGTTCGAGGTTTGCGTGTCCATGCCAAAAAAAAAAAAAAATAGGAAGTGGAAGAATCTAATCAATACCACTTTTGAGATTAAAGTGGTAACTGCAGTAAGAGGCAGGACGTACACTGGGTTTATCCAGTTTTCTGCACAACTGATGGCAGAGGATATATATCTGATGTATAGAATCTTCTGGCAAGAGAATACACAGTTGAGTCGACGAGGGGGCCTTTGGGGAAAGAGATTAATGTCGGCTTTCGGTGTAATTCTTCGAGTAGTTTGCACACCGAAGCGATCAAGCTTGAGAAGCGAACCGACGAATCTTGTACGTCAGGCTCTTTCGGGAATACAACAAATGAGATGTGTACGTAGAAAAGACTGGGTGGAGATTGTGCAAAAGATTTCTAACTTCTTTACGGAATTTTCAAGACATAGATTTTGTTAATCCTCCTCACGTTCGATCAATGGTGTCAACATTGTACGCATTTTTTTTCGGTTGTACGTTATGCGTGTTGCCAAGTTAAATCTTAAGTAACGAAATCATTACCGAGCCATAATCTCTCGTTCCACATATATCCAAAATTTTCTCTCGAAATCGCGACATATATCTTCCCCATATGATCGTAAAAGTGATTTAAGCGAGAATCGATGTTAAAGCCCAGAGATAAAATCTTCTACAGAGAAGCTGATGGCAAAAAATATTTTGGCCACGACTGAAAGACATGTGAGGAAAAAAAAGGATGAACAGAATCGATGGGTCCTTATTACCACAGGACTCGAATAAATCTCCTGAAAATATATCTTCAGAAATGTGTTGCGTAGCAAAGCAGAGAGAGGGTGAACGTTACACGCCTCTACGTAGCTCATCTAACCGTCTTATCCCTCTTCTTTCCTTTTCGCTTTTTCTTCCCGCCGATAACGCGTCTATAGCTCAACTCCTTTATCTCTTCTCGAGACAGTGCTGAGAAAAAAAAAAAACATTGCAATGAATGTAATGCCATCGTCGAGGGTCGGTGAATGTTCTCGTAGAGGCGTGACGGACTCATAAATATTTGTTTATCGAGGAAGAGAGACAAAAAAAGAAGTGGATAACTCATCCTCTTGATTCAACTTTGTGTCTTCGTGTGCTGCTAGAATTCCCGGTTGAAATGTTTGAAAAAACTTTTCCACATTGACCAAACTCCGTTCACCCATCGACTCTGAATGAAATTCGATATCGAGAGTAATTTGTTTTCATTTTTCGTCCCCATCGGCTTTTCGATTCGAGTCAACGATAAATAAGAGAAAAATAAATAAGACCAGGAAGACTTTTCTCGAGTCGACAGAAGAAGGGGGTGAGATGAAAGTCCGAGAGAAAAGAGGCGATGCTGAGTGAACTTGTCGTTCGGTGCACCGAGCATCTACGAGGCATTCTCTGTTAATCTAGATACTTTTTTTCTGATCCTCTCGGATCATACAAGACAAGAGAAAAATATAAAATTGAGTCGATACGTTGATATAAAAATGTCAATTTTTTTTTTTTTTCAATTATACCGATTCTATCCGACTTCTATTTTCGTATCTTATTAATTGTCAATTTTTCAAACAATTTTTTCAATTTTATAGCTTCGTTATTTAATTTTTGTTTAAATTCTGAGTAATTAATTAAATTGATTAAATTGGCAGAGAATGTTTTCTATCTTTACAGTACTTTCTATGCCCTTTATCAACGACTTCGTCTACCCTTCTCTTTTATCCCGTGTATTGCTAGGACGCTCATAGAACGTTTATAGTTGAAGGCAATTCGGAGAGCAATCGAAGCTCGTGAATCGGTTGTAAAGTAAACGAAATGGGAAGTCAAGAATCGACGATAGTATAGAGAGTATATGGCTTGAAAGCCTCGACGAATAAGCACACGACATGCCTCAGGTCTGTTGCAAATGTAAGGAAAGGGTATTTACTTTAGGGGTACACGGTGCAAGGCCGCGAGGCTCTCCACGATCGATTCGACGTGCTATTACCTCGCTCTCGTCCTTTTCCACGTTTCTTATTACTCTCGCTCCCTTACTCGACTGAATTTTTCCTTTTTTTTTCTTTCTTTTTTCGTCCCCAAGGGTCTCTGCCTATTCGTGCACCACTCCGTGTGGTATATACTCGGAATTTCACGCTCACTTTGGTGGAAACATGGACACACACACACACACACTTCTACTTGGCATTTCTACTCTTGCTCTCCGTGTTCGAGGCAGAGGAGAAAGTTTCGCGCGCGCGGTTTGTCGCAATTCAGAGACGAGGGTATACATGTATATATAAAGCATTGAACGAGAGTTTTGGCAAGCCAGGGGGATGGATTAATTAATCGAAACGATGAGACCTCGACGATTATCGAGAAACATTTATACGATAGTGAAAAGGTCATGTACTTTCGCTAAGTAATGCTGAATTTCAGCTGGATTGTAATTGAGATACAAATTTATTCACTTGAGAATCAGTGCTGTAGGGCTTACGGTTTTAATAGACTGTCGTATTGGGCATTCTTTGTTAAATCAGCTAGGATCAACTTGGGTAATTGTCATACTTTGGGTATTGAATCAATTTTTTTTTAAATCCCAATTTAAAAAAATTTGTATTCCTGCAGCATTTTCTAAAGTTGAATACCTTATTTTACAGGTGACACAAAAAAAATATATAAATAAAATAAATATTTTAATATTTTAATAAAATACATAATAAATTCATTTTTTGTTTTTTTCGGAGATTATATAACTGATTGTTATGAATTTCTATTATATACGACAATTTTTTATAATTTTGTTTTTTTTGCGAAATTAAATATATTTTTCTTAATTACCTACAGAATAAAATGTTCAATTGATCAAAACACTGCAAAAATAAAAAAGATATAAAATTGGAATAAAAAATCTAAAAAAAAAAAATCAAGATGTTCATGAGTGGGTAATTTATTAAAAGAGTGATGTATACACTAATCAAAAACCATGTGATTAAAAAAAAAGCTACTCACCGCATTTGAGAAAAATGAAAATCAGAACCCGCAACGGCGACCATCTGGACGACCAATTCATGTCCAATGCGTCATCGGTACACACTTCTCAGCGACAGCCTCTGCAAAGAGTAAAATAATCCCACAAAATGTAGTTATTAGAAAAGTTAAAACGAAAAAAAAAAATATATATATATATAATTTTACCTCACTTGTGTATTAATAAAAGTAACATGTCAGCTGATGAATAAAATTTGCAAAGTATTTTTAAACAAAGTAAATATAAATATACTGTCAACCAGACAGATATAATTTTATTGAAAAGAATCAATAACGATAGTTCGAATGTCAGAAGTTTGCAAAGTTTTCACTGGACTACACAGACCAAAGTACTACGTGCTATGTACGATGTGGATACACGATTCGCCATTATCAACCCGCTGGCTCGTCGTCCACTGGATCTTTCGAGTATGTGGATATAGAGTATAGATCCAGAGGACGGAAGAGCCGGTTTCCCTCGGCGCGATTCGAGAACTTACTTCGTAAAGTGCTCCCCACCCCCCAACCCCAGAAGCCCCCTTCTCGTACAATCCGCAAGCTCCACGGATGTCCGTGTAAACCGGAAACGATACATTTATAGTGCGGCGTCGGGCAAACGGCACTATCGATATCCGGTTACTCCTCGGCCCCTCTCAGTACCATTCAGCTATCCGTTGAAATAGCAGAGAGTGAGAGAGAGAGAGAGAGAGAGTAAAACAGTGCGACTCGAGAGTCGAGAGTTAAACAACTGCGTCAATTCTACTGCAGATGTTTGCAGTTTAATCAGTTTTTACCATTTTTTTTTTCTTAAAAAAACCAGCTTCTAAAAAGACTGTCACAACTGCATTTCCAATTTTCACCTGTTTGAGATGTCAACTTTTTTTTATATGATCGAGAAAAAAATTAACTTAATTTAGTTTTATTAATCGCATCATGGAATTTCGAAGATAATTCAATTTGGATGATTTGACGATGAGAATTAGTCACAGTGATTTTGTACACAACAAATTCTGCTTGATGCAGATATATATGTATGTTAGGTGTAATCTTGAACTGAATTCCATTTGAGTTCCGAAGTGGTCATATTATGCCTTGAATTTGGTAGCCATTTAGAATGCGCGTGGGAACTGAAATCAATGATTGACTGTATATGGCAAACTCCTCCAACACGTATGTTTGTTTACCGAGATATTTTTCAAGTGATTCGATAATTCGTAATTTTCAACAATGCATCACAAAATGAAAATGGTAACATTCCAATTAATTTTACAATACACAGCCACGAAATTGCAACGATATTCCTGCATTTTGAAAATATTTCTCCTCGATTCTCCGCTATGTGGGCTGTAAATAATTTTAAAAAAAAAGTAGACTAAATCCAGTTTGCGAAGTGACATCAATGCACCTTCAACTCGATAAACAAATTAGCCCAATGAATTCACGATAATCTCGTGACAGTAAATCAACGGAAAATCCACATTCGCAATGCAGTTTCCATTCAACATCGCTGTTCGATTGGAAATCTAAGTTCACCACGTAGCCTCCATCGAAGGTCAATAATTCACTCTCGGTAACTCTAGAATCGATACACTTTACCAAGTGTTCATTACGAGAGTGTTAATCCGTGCTATGAACGATAGAGATCGAATTTTCAATGAATTAAACTTTGAGCTTTGTCGATATATTGAATATTGATATATGTGTCATTGAGCAAACTCATTGAATTGAAATTAATGACGAAACTTTCAGCAATTTTCCATGCAACAGCATTATGTTTTATTGGACATTCAGTGATGGCCGTCGTTGCTGCCAATGGATTTAGAATAAATTGCGAATAACGGTTTTGAGAAACTGCTCTTGACCATAACCAGGAGAGTGAATCTATAGTGTGTGCCGGGTCCAGGTGCCACCAGCTCGTTGCGATTCAAGTGAGTGTGTTGCCGAACACAGGGAGTTCCAATAGCAAAAGGGAAACGAGGAGAGCAAGAGAGGGACAGGAGGGTGGTAGAGAACATGCAAAGGCATCACGTCCTGGGGCGACATACATGCGCCTATGCTCAAGCTGCTTCAACAAGAGAGAGAGAGAGATTCAAAGCTGGTGCACACGCCTGGCGCTTCCACTATACTCTGGGCGATACCTTGTGAGATACATTACGGTGAATCGCAAATTCTCCACTGAACCACCAGGTACTTCAAACGCAATTCGGGCATTCTCGAAATTAGCTGCCTCCGCGTTGATCTCATTAGTCAACAAAATTGAGAATACCTGCTCATGATACATCCAGAGACTGACAAAATTACGGCTAGCTAGGAATTGTTTGAGATGTGAAACAGATACATATAATCATGCAAACTAAATGAAGCTCCGCTCTGGAATCTTATTGTCACACGACGATATGTTTCTCTATTTTTATTATTTTTTTATTTTTCGAACAAATTACTCAACGACGTATTTTAATGATCTGAAAAAAAATTTGAATAATCAGGAAGCAACGTTTGCAGTTTTTTTTTTTTGTCAATTTTTGCTTTTACGGAAAAAAAAGATTTGTAAATTTTGTGTGTACTTTGTATATATATAGGCCTGGAGATTATTTTTAGGTCTGGAGAATCGTCGTAGTAAATTATTGAAAAAAATATATATGTATATCAATATTTTTCAATTTCCATGCAACCTGCAGTTTCGTGCAGAGATATTTCAAGGAAACAAGTGTTCCAGACGTTGAGCCGACCGAGCAAGCTCTCGACAAAACGCGTCGCATAAAATACAGGAAGAAAACATTCGTTCTGCGTACATACATACCGATATTGCACTACGTGCTGGTTATATTTATATGTAGGTAATTCTCGTTAGAACTCTGAGCTTGGCGGCACGGTTAGGCAAGAGAATAAAAACCTGTATTACTTATTCTCCCCGAGGCTTTATCCGTGAGAGCCATCCCGTCGACTCTTTTACTATCTCCTCGTTATCCTCCCTACAAATCGTCTCTTTATTTCTTCCTTAATTCCAAATTCTTATCGCAATTCCCCGAGATAGAATTGAATTGCGGCTGAAATAAAAAATGTATAAAGTGAAACGGCCAATGCTTTCTCCACTAGATTTCGTCTTACAAAAGCTCTGCCATTCATAATTATAAAAATCGGTAATTTTCAAAATCTCTGCAATTTTACATTCGTTACGTTTACCTAGATTTTGTAATTTTCCAAAATTTTGTGTTACCAAAAAAAATGTATTTAGATTTTTTTTTTTTACAAATTTTTTGTTTAAATGATTATCAACCGTAAATTATTTTTTATGGAAAAAAAAAGAAATCGAAATGGACCTTATAAACTTTACGAATCTCGTTATGGCGAAGAAATAAAATGATGTCCAGAGTGTGATATGCATGTAAGATTATATCGTAGCTAATAATGTCTTGTTATTATGGAGTATGATTGAAGGTCCCGGGGATACTGTGGAAACCGTAACACGATATATTCTGTTCTACGAGGAGACTCGGTGTGACGTTGCTGATGCTCGTGCCTAGTGGATGACGTGGAAATTTAAGGTGTCTTGAAACCTGTGTAACCAGCAAAATCCATTATCTTGAAGGAAGTTGTTCCACAGTGCAGTACTGAAACACACTGGATGCCTTCATAGATACCTTCGTAGACTCTATATGGGGCATTCCAAGTTTTTGGTCCTGGATTTTATGGAAAAAAATGTTAAAAATTCAAACCGACATTCATTTTCACTCAAAGGTTATGGTTAAAAAAGTATTTTAAAGGTAAAACAAGTGATAATCTGAAAAAAAAATAACCTCTTTTTTGGACCAAAATATGCCCAAAAAACATTCGTCAACTCATGAAGTTAACTGACTTGAAATGCCCCATACATGTGTGCGTGTATGTGTATGTGGGTGTGTAATATCCATTCGGCAAGTTATCCGGATTTACTCGTGCGAAAGACACTTGCCGATTTTCTCCCTAGCAGAGATAGCGTTGTCTGCGCTAAAGTAGGCACACCAATTCTCAAAGCTTGGAATTCAATGAAATTCAATAGAATTCCATAGAATCGAATAGAGACACACAGCCTGCTGGAGGATCGTTTCCTATAGCATTTACATTGTAACAGAATATAAGGGAACGTTCCGGAGACGATAATCGTTTTTCCGATAAATCGTTTAGTAATACCAGAGGATAATTTTCGTTATACATTGGGCATTCCACCTGGTTTCGACCTGATTTTAACACTACACCCTTCCTATTGAGTCCGTTATTTTTTATGTAATTGACATAACTCTAAATAGTTCAAATAAAACAAAAATGTACACATTTTTAATCAACTACGATTTTTAAAAACAAATTATCGAAAGGCAGATTTTAAAAATCTGAAAAAACTTATCTAACTAATCTGAAATAACTTCACGATGGACAACAGCTAGAAAAAGTTTGTATATCCAACACATGATTTTTCCAAATAAATTTTGAGATTTTGAAATTATTGACTATTTCAACAGTTACAATATGAAACATCGAATATGCTGTAGAAGACGTTTGTCTATTTTACGAGAAACAATAATACTAATTCAACAATTACGAGACAAACATGTGATAGCTATCAGTGTCTCATTAACGAAGTTATGGAACGTATTATCTTACGAGTGGGATGCATGTGAATGCAATAACAACAGAAGAATGATTATCTTTGGTAGGAAGGTAAATCTATGAAGGATTTTACGCGATACTCAATTCCTTCCTATCGTTTATATGCATAGATGATAGTACAGCTTTTGTTCTCTCTATTCTATACTATACCAGCAACTCAGTGCTAGGGCGATACGTTCATGGTAAACTGTTAAATCCCTCGACTGTAAAGCATTCGGGATTGCGAGTTGCGGTGAGCCGCGAGCCAGAAGCAAAAGATAGGAAGAGCCTGAGAAAATTTGATCGACGATTTTGCAGCTGGTGCCTCGATTCTTTCCACCTTTTATCGATTTAAAAACTCGACTATTATCCAACACGACAATGGCAATAAAGTTGCTTCTGAATTACGAAAGATTTTCATATTTTCAGAATTATCTCATACGAAAAATTACATTTTATCCCTGTTTTTGTTTGTTTTTGGAAATACAAAATTGAAGCATTCCAGGCTATTAAAATTTTCCTGACCAGAGAATTCTGACAATTTAGAATATTATTTACATTTCCTCATACATTTATTTTGAATACCCAAATTAATATAACAAATTAAATGATTAAATATTAATTATTCGTAAAAAAAGTCTGCAAGATTTTAATACTTCTTTATCAAAAAGTCAAAATATATATATAATAGATAAAATTTCTTTACATTTCCACGTTAGAAATAAAAAAAGAAAGCTCAAACGTAGCCAATACAAAAAGTGATAGCTACAAAATGATTCGTTACTGAAAAATTACTATCTTTTATTTAACAGATTCTAGTATAACGAGTGAAAGAAAAAAAATAAACTCTTTGCAAACCTTATTCCGAGCCCTTGATCAACACACCGATTCTATGCGTTGATCACGAGTCTTCCTGGCTCTGGATTCGAAAAGTTTCTCAGAGGAGACACATTGAGAGCAGAAAAGAGTCATGCTACGAATCAAGTGCAAGAGAAAAAAGCGTCAAATGAGGATATATGTCGAGTCGGTATGCGAAGGTGAAAGATAGGAAAACCGAGGTTGAAACGACTGTGTGTGCTTTGCACTATTAACGACTATACAAATGAGACGAGCGATAGACCAGCCGCGTGTATTACCATCGGTACCGCACCCTCGCAACTTGTCCAAGCTTTTTATAAATAGATGCGATGCCGGTCGATCCATTGACCCGCGAACTACGTAAACACTCGTTCTACGCTCTCCTCCTCATTTCCTACCTCGAAACCTCCACCGGCAGGTACACATAATCGCAAATGCCTCGTTGATTATCGCATCGGCCAATCCTGCTAGGCAAAATGTTACTCTGATGCTGCTCAAACAAATTACCTACTTCTTTTTTTTTTTATTAATTTTTGACATTAAATTGAAGCTCGAAATTCCCGAAATAAATATCTTCAAGATTTTTCAGAATTAGGAGAAAATATTTTAAAATCGAGAAATCATAAAATATTTTTAAAATTAAAAAAAAAGTATTCGCATCTCGGTTATTTTTGCAAAATTTGGCTTATGACTTTACACGTCTATTACGTAGAGGCTAAATTTATTTGCCAATTTTTTTTTTTCGATTTTCAAACATTTTTGTCTGATTCGAGCTGCTTACAATTTTTTTGTAACAACAGATATTTTTCTAAAAATTAGACTAAAGAATATTTTTTCTGATGTAAAAAAAAAAAATTATTGACAAACGTAAAACCCAGTGAAATTAATATTTGTTAAGTTAATGAATTACTCAAATAAAATAACTGATTAATGAAATTAATTTGTAAAAAACGAAGATACATCCTATAATCTAATTGTCTCAAAGTACTTTGGAAGTTTTTAACTCATCATACGTGCTTCAAATATTATCTTATCTTAGGAGACAATATTTATTTTTACGAAGCATCATCAAATCAGCACATCCAAGATTCGATTTTATAAATTTAGAATATCAATTTTAATTCCAATAAAGCACAATCTGAGGTTTCATCTGTGTCACCATCAAGTTTAGCCTTGTGTGACACCTCTTCAAAGAAATCGTGTGCTTTGAATTGGAAATAAAGAGTTTTTTTTTTTTTACAAATCATATCACTGTCGCACATGAGTACATTTATACAGACACATTTGTAAATTCCATAAAGTAAATGATTGGTTCCATCGGCGATGCCCCACTTTGAGTCATTTTTGTATTTGATGACAGCAATGTTCATCAAATAGGTTTTCATGAATTTACCTTTGATGGACAATTTGAATAACCGTTAGATGTTTACAATCGATTTTACTGTCATTTCTTATCGCACGTGTAGTCATAAATTGCCGAATAGTGATTGTTACTTTATTTGTACTACCAAAAATAGTCATTATTACAGCCAAAGTACCAAAAAGACGCACGTGTGCTTTAAAAAAAAAAAATATTATTAAGAGGTCGATTTCAAGTAATTCGGTCTGACTTATCTGATTGCATGATATCTCATCGTGTAGTGTAATTTAAATGTCAACACTTGTAGGGTATTAAAACATCAGAATTCCGTGTATCGATTTCGAGTTGATAGTACCAAGTGTGGGTGGACAGTTCGTTGATCTTCAGATCACCGATTTTTTCCATGATGGGAGCTTTGAAATATTGCAACACACCCACGACGTAAGTTAATTCGTCAACATTTTGTTGATTAATTTTAACTACTAACTACGAAAAAAGACGACGTTCAATTTTTCTTTTAAGGAATTAAAACGATTTTTTTTTAAATATTAAATTACTAATTTTAATTATTGAAGTTGAATCAATTTTAATTAATTAAAATATCTTTTTTGTGGCAACTTTTTAAAAATATTTTTCATTAGCTGTGCGAAATTTAAAAAAAGGAGAATTTTGCATATTCCTATTAAATAAATGTTTTCGTCCAATGAATAATCAGGCTGGTGTTGGCGTTGCTGAGTACATCGGTTGTGATTGGCACGAGCGATGTTACAAATCCGGAAACGACTGAAGCCCCTAGACAATTGTGCACAACCGAAATGTGCCAGCAAGCTGGTACGTCAGAGGAATAAAATTAAATTGGTGACTGCCACATCGACAAAAAAAAAGATCTATCGATATAAAATGTGGTTTATTTGAATCAGATAAGATTTTCTGTAATTCAACTAAATTTACAAACAAGGCCGTCCATTAAATTAATTTTTGATTAGCCTTCTTTTTGAAAAATAAATTTCAATTCATTAAAATAAAATCGTAATTGATTCAAATAAATCATATTTTGTTCAGATATTTTCTGTGAATGTGTCATATTTTTTTCTCCTACATAATAAAATTGAAGAATTGGATTATTCATAGGTAATGCGTTAATTGAGAATCTCAACGTGACTATTAATCCTTGCGATAATTTTTACGAGCACGCTTGCGGAGGATGGATTGCAAAAAATCCGCTACGTGAATCGCAGCTTTCGTTAAGTCAGAGAGATTTCCTAGAGACGAAAAATCGACAAGAATTAAAAGGTTTTCTGAAATAAATTAATTTATTTGTACAACAAAAAAAAGAAATATTCTACGACAATTATTAATCACCGAATTTTTGTTTCTCCAAATTGTAGAATTACTTGAGAAAACAGGGAAAATGGATACCAAGGCTGTGAAGAAAGCTAAAGATTTTTATCAATCCTGCGTAAACGAAGGTACGTTAAGCTGGAGTCTTTTTAAATTATACGAATTCTATTTACATCTTTTATATTTATTAGACAAAATAGTCACTAGACATATTTACTAGATAAAAAAAAGTATTTAAAAAAATCGTCTTGTTTTTAACATTTTTCGTTGAGTTACATAAAAAAAATAATAATTTTGCTTAGTTAAGTCAATCGAGGGGAAAAATTGGATTTTTTATTTGTTTGAAACGCAATTTTTTGTTGTATTTATAAAAAAAATTGTGAAACTTCCGTTTGTGAAATATGGGGCATTCCAAGTCAACTCTCTTCACCATTTTTTTGTTGGCATATTTTGGTCCAAAAAATAGGATTTTTTTTTCAAATTTTTATCATTTGTTTTGCCCATAAAATTTTTTTTTTTTTCCATAAGTGAGTAAAAATAAATTTCGACCAGGTTTAAAAAGTATCAAAATTTTTTTGGTCAGACTGATGACGAAGTTAATTTGGAATGCCCCTTATACTGGTATTAATGTGCTTTTAAATCTAAATTCACGATTTTCGTTAGATGCTATCAGTAGCAGAGGCATTGCCCCAATAGTGTCAATGGTGTCGGCTAACGGTGGTTGGCCTTTGACTCAAGGTTCGAAACAGTTGAACGACAATTTTTCGTTGCAAAATATCTTTGAAAATTATATGAAGATAGGCGATTATTGGCCTCTGTTGGGTATTAAAATAACTCCTAACAAAAGATTCGGCGAGCAAAAATCATTAATGGTAAGTTTAGGACTTTTTTTCCGTTAAAATTACTCAATTTTCAATTTTTTTTTCACCCTCAATGAAAAGCATAAGACCTCATTGTTTGATTAAATATTATTTATACAGGCTCTATGGAAAGTACCGCCATCGAAGTCTTGGCAAGCTTTTCGGATCAAAGCTAGAGACTCAAAACTTACGTCGTACAAGAGTTACGTTAAATCAGTGATCGACAAATTCATTAAATCAGGACAATTTGATGTGTCTCCAACTGATCTGGCTAAAGATATCAACGACATGATTACCTTCGAATATGAATTATGGGTGAGTGAATTAAACTCAAAATAAAAAAAACAATCAAATTCAAAATTATTTTACCATTCATGTTTTACTCTATAGGCTAACATCGTGTTATCCAATGGATCCCGCAATGAAGCATCAACGATCGCGGATTTGCAGAAAAAATGGAATTCCGGAACGATCGGTCATTCTGAATTAAAGGTAAATATAATAATCAATAAATAATATACAGAATATAGTTTTAATTCATTTAAATAAATCGCAATATTTGTATTAAAGTTTTCTTTTCTATTGTTAAATAATATTTAAATAATGTAATCAACATTGATTCATAAAAATTAAAAAATTGAAAAAAACAAAATGAATAATTGATTTCAAGTCAATTCGTTGATATGTTTATTTAGATCAATTGGCTCGAACTGATTCGCAGCTCTTTCAGCGAAACGGATATCGCGATTGATGAAAATGAAAAGATAGTGCTGTATCCGAAAAACAATATCGTGGATGTCGTGTCTCTATTGGAAAGGACTCCTATGCGAACGATCGGTAACGATAACATCAATTGATAATGATTGATTTAACGAAATTGATTTTCACAACAATAACCATTGATTCTATTTGCAGTGAATTATATTCACTGGTACGTGATATACGACGCCTTGACGTTTACCAATGTGCAGAAACGAATGTTTGATGATGGTGAAATAAATCAAAGGTATATTGTCAACACTAATTCAATGAATAAATTAATTAATTATCCTTAAAGGACTACAAAATTGGGGATATTCATTGAGATATATTTGATTTATTTATTTATTGACATTATTTTTTTTAAATGTACTGTTTAAAAAATTATTTGAAAAACAAAAAAAGTAAAAAATTCCTCAATTAATTTTTATCTGAATCTATTTTTAATCTGAGTACCTTTACTTAACAGGGTTTTCTTTTATTTCATCTTCTTAAAATATAATTTTGTTTTCTAGACGAATCAGAAGCATGATTTTTATTTCTAAATTAAATTGTATTTTTTTTACACCAAAAATATGATTTTCTATGTACAATATTATGAGAAGCTGGTTTTTTCATTTCTTTAAAATTTGTTTTTCACTTTTTTAGAACAACTTGGACGCTACTATTTTCTTAGATAATAATGTAAATCAAATAAAACATTTAAGCACACAACTACAACATCTGTGCATTCTCAAAAAAAATATAAATGTAATTTAATTTTAATTTCTATTCAGGCCTAACTCGTGCTTCGTCCAACCGGAATTGGCACATGCTTATTCTTACATCTACGTGCGAAAAAACATCAACAACAAGACTCTAAACATTGTAAATAGACATAGAATTATCACTGCTATTTTTTTTTGTTTATTATTAATATTTTCATATAATGCTTTTTTCTTCTTCTTCTAAGGGTAACAGTATAGTATCTCAGATCCAAGCTGAGATCAAACGGCAGTTCAATGGGTTGACATTTTTGAACAATGACGAGAAACTCTCAGTCGATAAAACCGTCGACGAAATACGAAATATTATTGGATATCCGAATTGGTACGATGAGCCAGGAAAAATTGACGAATATTACAAAGAGGTGACAATAATTAATTACGAAATTATATTTTAAATATTTTATTCCTCTATAATATTTTGTATACAAAAAAAAATTGTTTATTAAAATATATATTTTTTTTAAATAGCTGACCATCGGTCCGAATTATTACGAAAATGCACTGAACATTCGCAGGTTTAACGGGATTAAAAGCCGCCAATCGCTGCGCAAACCGTACGACGAGTAAGTTTTCAAATTTGCAAAGTAATTATTCACGAATTAGCAGCCAAACGATTATTTATTCAAATTAATGTTTTATTTTATTTTTTTATTTTAGGCAGAAAATATCAAGTACCGCAGTATTTGTTCAATACAATGTAAACGATAATTCTCTAGGTAGGAATATTATCAACAAAATAATCATATCACTTCCGTTATTAAAAATTTGAAAAAATTACATTTTTAAATTTTTTTTAGTTTTTCCGGCGGGTTTGCTTCAGTTGCCTGTATTCCATCCTGAAATACCTATGTAAGAAATGATCATGTTCTAAAAAATTAGTCAAATTATTAATCAGTCGTAATTTTGAAATACATTATTTTTTAATTTACTATCAGGTCAATAAATTATGGCAGCATGGGTGTCTTGACGGGACGTGAGATTGTCTCCGCATTTCTCTACGACGGTAATTATTTTTTACATACAATAGTCGTAATATCAAACTGTTAAAATTAATTCTGTATTAAAAACAAAATGTAAGTGAAATGAAAAATTACAGTAATTGCTAAATACTTTGAAACTTGGGAAGAATAATATAAAATTCGTAATTTTACCTCATTTGTGCACGAAATTTTATATTTGCCAAAAATTTGGCAAATTTTAAAATTATTATTTTTTTGAATATTTAAATGGGTAATAATAATTTTACATTAATTACAGACGTAATTGAGAATAGTCAGCACGTTCCATGGCTCTCAACTTCTACGCCTACCGAATACAACAAGAAAAACAGCTGTTTCGTCGATCAGTATAATAAATATACACTCAGCGAATTAAAAAACAAGACGATTAATGTAAATATTGCACTTAAAAACCCTCAATATTTTTATTTTTATTTTTATTTTTTAAAGCACTAGTATCAGCTGTAAGATTTTTTTTTCTCACGTCATTTGTAGATAATTTGGTCCTCTTAAAATTATGATATGTCTTCGATTTTACTACTGAGTATTGAAATTTTTTTTTCAGGTTTACGGTGAAGGTACTCTGCAAACTCATGTACCTGATAATACTGGAATAAAATTAGCGTTGAAAGCTTATCTTTCGCAAAAAACGGAGAAAAATCTCAACGATATTAAGATTCCAGCATTGGCCGATTACTCGGACGAGCAGCTTTTTTTCTATTCGTTTGCCAACGTGAGTTCACGACATTTTCTTATTAGCAAAAAAAAAAAAAAATGTCAACAACTTCTGTCATTAGTGACGATTAATCATCTTTTTTTTCTCGTTATTTTATGTTTACAGCTACTTTGTGCTGCCTATGATCCCAATTATGTAGTGAATCAATTGCCAACTGTTTTTCGCGTTCGAGTAAACGGAGCATTATCGAATTTGAATGAATTCGCGCAAGCATTCAATTGTCCAAGTGGAAGTCCAATGAATCCAGACAACAAGTGCTCTCTCCTGGATTGAAAATCCTAAAATTTCTTGTGTAAATAAAGTTGTTAATAAAATATTCGTTTGATTATTTTATTTACTAATTATTTTAAGCTTTCGAATAATAATAATAGTAATGACGAAAAAATTAATAAATTAATTTACAATTTACATATTTTCAGTAAATTAATTTTTTTTTCTCATAAAGAATAAAGTAACTGATTTTTATCACTTGTAGCCTACAAAATAATTATTTTTTTTCATAATTTTTGAGTAAAAATAAATTTCGACCACGCTTGAAATTCGGAATTTATTCTCCATAAAATCTATGACTAAAAATAAGTATTTCCATTGTAATTCGAGAATGGGCCAAGAATAATTCCTATTTTTTATTTATTTATTTATTTATTTTTCAAATTTGAGAGAAGAACTGAAAAAAATAACCTTTTTTTTGGACCAACATATGCCAAAAAAAAAAAAATTCGTCAGCTGACTTGGAATGCCCCAATATACACAAGCTATTTACATGCTGTTCTATGATTTGGAATATTGAGTTTATCCAGCAGGAATGAATATCAGGATATCAGGAATAGAAGGAATATCAGGATAACCGATGGCGCGTAGTCCTTTCCAACAGTGGCGAGAGAGACTGAGAGAGAGTTTCAGCGACCCTTTGTATTTCGCTCTTGTCCCTTATTCACACATCGTCTGCGCCGCGGACTCAGACATCCAGGAATTTCCACGTAGAATATCCAGCATCCATGGTCCATACTCCCGTTTCCCCTAATTCCTCAAACAACATACGCCCACGTAGCAGCAACATTCTGTTCCAAGTTGGATCTCCATCTCCGGTACAGTATACACGAGGAAAACGACATTGGAGACGAGCAACGAGAAACTCAACACTGGTGTGTACTACTATTTCGAGAGTACCAGTTTAATCTCATTGAAGTTTAATGAGCGGTTTGCTTGCTCTCCTTGCTCGGTGTACTTGTAAAATACTTCACGATACAACACTTTTGTTACCTAGTTTTTACGAGTGTAAAAATGACCGTCATTTTTTATCACCGGTGAACTACGACAAAATTATGTTCAACTTTTTTTTCCAACATTTTCTATATCTCAAATGAGAATCTTTTTTTTCGTCAAATTGTCATTATTTTTTCGAATTTTTTTTTTTCTGACAGCAACATGTAAAACAGAAAAAAATCAACGAATGACGAAAAAACAAAACGAATGAATGAAGAAAAAAAAACAAAAAACAAACGATGACGAAAAAAAAAAAATGTCACGAAAACAAAGCTTCCTCGACGAGGAAGAAAAATGATTCAAGTCTTTTTAGTTTTTAGACATTTTATCACTTCGCGTCATTAATTCGGTTAAGCAACGGACGACTTTTGATTCTCGTTAAACGACAAACAACCGGGTATCAAAGGATTATCGATATAGTCGCCCCATCGAGTTTCATTTGTTTGCCACAAAGTACCGAGACACGAAATACAAGAGAACTTTGGGTTGTTAGCATTCGTCCGACATATATATATATATATTGGACGAAAGATATATATATATATATATATATATATACACATCTTTCGCCTGTATACATGCAATGAGATTCCCCGAGTAGCCGACGTAATGGAAATCGCATCGGCAACTATCGGATTGCACGAATGGAATGGGAAATACGAGTTCAAGAGTGCTCTGACCCACAACTTTTAGTTAAATCGAATTAAGTGATCTCAACTATTATTCAATAAGCCATATAATGCATTCTTTACCAACCGGACCAAATTTATTTTCTCTAACTACATTTTTTTCACTAATATTCCGAGACTTTTTATTTTCCTCGAATTTTTTATATAATCTACCTATTTTTCATGTTCATGTGATTTTTATTTTTTTTAAATTTTCAATACCAACTTAAAGAAACACTGCGATTTTTTTTGCCGACCTTTTCTTATTTTTCAATATTTCAAAAACAAAATATGACATAAAACTTGGTATCACAAGATAGTTGAGCCTTTGCAGAAATTGAGGCTTTTTTTTTCTTCATTTTCAGACAGTTTGAAATCCGTTTATTTTTTTCTTTTATTCTTGGACTGATTATAATGCAAGTAGTCGAAAATGCGAATTGGAATGAACTGAAAATGTTCGTTGCACACGCAAAGTTAGGTCATACCGAAGGTTGAACAGGGGGTGAAAAGAATCGGAGGCCTTTTCGGAAGTAAATCGCGGGGGTGAAAGAAAATTACTCGGAGGGAAACTAATTTCGTCGGGTAGCCATAAAAGCGACGGGGGCTCTCTTTTGGCCCAGGGTATAAACCGTCTGGTAGGTGCGTGTGGCTCGATTCGATCCCGTCGAGTCTGCTGCTGCTTCTGCTGCTGCTGTTGGGTGCGAATAACCGGTGGTAGACTGCCGTCTTGTGAGTTGCTCCGATGTACAACCCTCGTACTCTGGTATTCCTGGCAGAGTTTCTGGGCCGACGCAGGTCGTTTCGTTGGGCCATTACTACTTGTTCGGAGTGCTAGAGGAACAGACAGTGTTGCTCAAATAGCAGCGCCCTCAAATTCACTCACTAAAATCCCAATAATTCATCTTGCTCAACAATTCAGCAAAATTAGATGGTTAGAAAATAAAAACGTAAACGAAAGTAAGAAATTGTTTTAAAATATTTATTTAAGAAGCTCAAGAAAAAAATACAAAAAAAGATGATTAGCATTTTTTTTTTTCTACGACTTTTTTTTATACCCATTTTTTAAGTTTCAGTTGACTCAAAATAAATTCGTTTGCCAATTTTTTTTCTAACTACATTTTTTTTTCATCAATTCCGACACTTTTTGTATTTTGCTCTTTTTTTTAAATATTAACTACCTATTTTTCATGTTCACGTGACTTTCTTGAACCTTTTTTAAATCTCTTTTTTATTTTTCAATGTTTCAGGTAGAAATATACGAAGCAAGAAATTGTTGAAAAATATTTATTTGAGAAGTTCAAGGAAGAAAGACCATTATTATTATTTTTTTTTACGACTTTTGTTTATACTCATTTTTTTAAGATTCAGTCGTCTCAAAATAAACGCAGTTGGTTCAGAGTAAAAAAAAAAAAAAGTAAAAAAATGTCATCCCTTCTACATCAGATGAAAATATTGTGATATTTCAAAACAATATTTTACCGAGATCTGTATCGTAAACCTTTGACCCTCCGGTATCGAGCCTTTTTCTCGCAATTTCTCTTTCCTCTCTTTCCTCTCTCTCTCTCTCACTTTTGCCCTCGTCCCGCTGTGTCCCTCAGGAGTTTCCATACCCGGTATTGTACATTTACCAAGAAAAATGGAGATTCTGAGCGGGTTTTACACGAGCGATGCTAAGAGAAAAGCCGGGTGATATACAAACGGGTACTGTCTGTTCTCTCAAAAGATATGTACACGATATTGCAGACTACGGAGTCGGGCAGACGTTCATCCTTACCAGCGTTTGTGCGCTATATATACGAGAGAGTGTCTCGAGCTGTCGCTGCATTATTTCACGAGCAGTGTTACACACTCGCCCGAAGCAGCAAAGCTTGAGCACAAGTCTTTGGCATTCCCTCAAGGAATAGCGTACTCGACCCTTGGCACAAACCTGAACGTCCTCGGCTGGCAGCCCTACGTGTATCCTTCGTCCTTAAATTCCTTAAGCGAGTTACAACTTCTTCAGATATATCTTCAAATAAATTAAATTTCAACGGATTTTCTCGTGAATTTGTTAAGTTTTCAAAGTGTCACACCGAAAACAAATGATTTTGTTGATTTAAGTAAATATATTTTTTAAATAAAAATCAGCGACCTAAATGAATTAAAAAAATGATGCAACATTTTTTTTCTAAAACGTTGACAGTTATTTTATGAAATTGTGTTTGAAGAAAAATATTTGATAAGAAATTTAGATGTTAAATATTTTCGATCGTAAACAATTGGTGACATTTTTTTTTTTAAATTTCGTCCATGTTAGTTATTATTGTAAAAATAGGTTTCGATAACATTATTCACAAAGAAAATCTATGTTTGGATTCATATTGTGTGAGAAGATCATAGAAATCTTGGCGAGTCAAAGAATTGAGGAACAAAGTAATAAACCTGAAGCAGAAGGGTAGTAAAGAAGGGGATGGAAATAAAACGAGATGTTACACTATACACAGTCTCTAGTTTCTCTTTGTGGATTTCTCCAGTGTGGTGAAGCTACGTGTAATCCATTTCCCAAGAGTGAAACCCGGTACCATTATAAAAGTATTCTTCTATGAACATACACTTTTTTTTTCTCTCCTCCCTCTCTTCTGTCTATTCGCGACTACCGTTCCATTAGAAGAGGAAAAATACTCGACTAATAATGTCAAACAGTATCCTCCGAAAGTTCAACCATCGCTAGACGGTTTCTCTATTCCTCAAACGAATAAACTCTTTGTTGAAAGTTTCGCAGTCGCGTTTTTCTTTGATAAATGCTTGAGGCAGCTTTCGAGAGACTCCCGGATATTTCGCTATTACAAAAGCTAAGCAAAATTTCTTCGAATCCCCAAAATCGAAAAGAATTATTGGAAATTATTTTATTTGCTAGAGCATAAAAAAATATTTTCAAGTCTAATTTATATTTTTTATTACGTGAAAAAAAAAAATTTGCCACTCTGGCAAATAAAATGATTTGCTTGTCAAAAATATTTCTGTTTCGTACGTAATCATTTCTAGGCTTAATTTAATTTTGTCACAAAGATTAAGATTATTACAGGGCTCGGATGACTTTTTCGCACATTTTTAATTACTTTGCCTAGTCCTAGATTGTAGAATTGACTAATTTATTATGCCCTGCAGCCTCGGAAAGATCACGAAGGCCAGTGAGATAAAATATGCAACCTTAATGACAAACCCCAACGAATGGCAACTCGAAATTTCTTATGAATAATTAAAAGCCAGCTCCTATTTGTATATTCAAGCGTTAGACTGGTGCTGCACATGTAAAACATTGGTAAACACGTCATGCGTACGCTTTTTACATCGTGCCGGTATCTAGTTTCTTTTTTTTTTTTTTACTTCTAATATTTTTGCGAAATGTGTTGGAAAGCGAGAAGTTCTTTGGAGCCTTAATAGGGCGTTTCTCATCGCGTACCTTGCGCACGGCATTTTTCTCTGATATACGGTTTTGCGTACAACTCTGACTATATATATACATACACAAGAACGTACACGTGTAATATCTGAGAATAAATTTCACGAGGTTCCACTAACAATGTTTACCACCGTCGCGGCAGCGGAATCGGGGAAGTGGCTCGCCCTTAATTTTTTTTCCATCCGCCTTGCTGCTGCATCACACGTCTAAACCACATGCAGAGTTTAACTTTTTTTCCAACGTTTAATCTTTTTTTCTGTGGGTTTAGGCTTGATGCCAAGTATTTAATGGTTTGTTCAAAAATTTTTTTAAAGAAAATTGAATAACTCATATTTTGGTCCAAAAAAAAAGAGGATTTTTTAAATAATTTCTTTTACCCTATACATTTTTTTTTACAGGGTAAAGATTTAAAATTCTGAAAATTTCGTTCCACAAAATCCAGGACTAAAAACCAGTACTTCCATCCCAGTTCAAAAGTGGACCAAAAATAATGTCCATTTAAAAAAAATTTCATCATTATAATTTAATCAAAAATGTTTGAATCTTTAATAAAAACCACTAATATATTAAAATTCATCGATTTAAACTCCATAACTGATACGACAGGTTCAAAAAAATAATTTTCTTTTCCTCCGGGTTAAATATGTTATGAATTTTGAGATACCCGTTATATAATAGTCAGACAGAGGATAATGCGATGTGGAGGCTTAAAGGACGTCAGGATAGGGCAGAGGGTTGCTAGCCAACACATGAATTACGCAACGCACGCGTTGGAGTGCACACGATTAACGTCGAGACTCACCGGCAGGGTGGCTGCTGGTCGAGAATTAACTGGCGACGTTGCCGAAGAGAGTAGAAAAACAGAGAGAGAGTTTTTAAGTGAGGAGGTCCTGGCTGGTCACGGCTCTCTCTTTCTCTCTCTCTCTCTCTCTCTCTCTCCTCCGCCACGTCCTCCACGTCCTTAACGCTCTGAGTTTTCAGTTCTCTCGTTATTTCGGTCCGATAAACCCGACAGACTCTACCAGAAATGCTTACTGCTAGACTGGTTGCTGCTCTCTCTCACTCTCTCTCGATTCACAGGAGTGCGCACACACGTGTGCAGAGTAAAATCCCTTCCCTTTAAACGACAACGAATCGTCTGACGTAACGAGCGCGGAAATATTTCCGTAACAAGCGAACCGTGAGTGCTTCACCGTATCGAGTCTTCGTGCATTATAATGCGTTAATGTAACATTGTAATAATATTATAATACTACCCTATTAATATAATAATAGTGAACTACGCAAATTTACATCAGCTTAATTAACTAAACTAATTTACTCTTCATCACGTCTGCTCGTATAAATAATGCCAAAAATAATATTAACTCTATGATTATTTTGTGGATACTTTTTATAATATGAAAATAAAATTATATTACATATAATTAAATGACTTTATACAGCTCTGATAATTGTTTTGACTTATTGGCTGATGGTGATAAAAGAAACTGTAGAAGCCAAACAGGTGAAAGAGGGGATGACGAAAAAGATTTAGAAACGTTGGATCGAGTGTTCTTTGGCGTGTTCAGGCCGCCCTTCGGTAAAGAAACGTTGCTTCTCTCTATCAACTGGGATCCAGCCAAAGAGTCTCTCTCTCCCTTTCCCTTAGACAACTCCGCGACCACTTGGGATGTTTCCCCAGGGTTGTCGATCCTATATAACCGGCCGGGTTCCTGGGGTCGTGGCCACACGCGCACACACGAAAGCTTTCCTCGCACCTATGCTTTCTCGTAATTCCAACATTGTAGGGTGAACCGCCGGCTCGTATTCTCCAGCATTGTTCTAACGTCGATGGGTTCCTCGGTAATTGAGGGTCGAATAAGGCCCTTTTTCCCTTCTATATCCCCTGGCGTATCAAGCGGAGCGTTAATATAGTATGTATGACGCAGCTTTTCCATCGACGACTAATTTCTAATGCAGCCCAGCACGCAACTCTAATGCTCAATTTCGTTAATTGCACTGATTACCTGTATCCAGTTGTTGTATATGAAAATTATGCCGAGGCAAAATGCATTCGTGGCCCATCCTCGGAAATTCTACTTGTAATTATGGGATCACCATTGTGGGGTCATTCAACTCTGGACTTGGTATCATTGACCTAACTTTTCTTTACTGGCTTTTTCTTCCCTGGATGGAGCTTTCGAGTAATTGCCTTCGAGCTAATTACTAATTACATACATTCTTCTTTACCTGGCTGAAATATATGACTCTACCATTGATTTCTCTGCCGAAGTACAACTCTACCATTAAATTTATTTACCAAAATATAGTTTCATCATTCATGTCTCTATCGGTAGACAATATTCTAAGATTCTTGTTTACCCGGTAGATTTATGACTCTACCGCCGATTTCTCTACCAAATTACAACTCTACCACGCGTCAATTCTACGGCGTTGCTGATGGTAAATAAGCGGAAAGTTATCTCATTAAATTGTCATAGAATATAGTAGAGATATTTTACGAAATTAAATCGCGACGGAGTTTATTTTTAATTCATAGAAACTAATGGTAGAGTTATGAATGTTTCGTTTAGCCGAGTTTACTTTCTACATCGGCGAATTCCACAAACCGCCCGTGAAAAATATACAACGAAGAATGCACTGGCCGGCACTAATTGAATAATTAACTCGTCTCTCCTTCCGCTGGAATAAAAACCGACGATTAAAAAAAATACAGTCGATTAAAAATCTACGATATCTGGAGTGTTTAAAAATAAATTTAATAGAAATGGCACACTCAATGGATTTAACAAATGAAAAATCTACTCATCATTCACTTGCATTAGTGAAATTGCGAGCGTTCAAAATTCCGAATACACATAACTGGCGTTCTATTCCTCAGTGAAATGTCGACAAACAACAAAAATCCGATAAAAAATCTACTGTTACTGAATTACGTTAAAAAATGTAGCAGGAATTTAATATTTAACAGGAATGTTACAGTTCACTTTTTTTTGCTACAACCTAACATGTAGCTATTAAATTTTAAATGTGAGTGAGACGTAAATTAACAGTCTGTACGTAAAAAGAAAAATGATATAAAAATGATCATAAAAATGTCCAAATATTTATTAACATTCTACGATGTGCAGCCTATAGAAATCATAATTTTTTTTTAAACAACTGCAACTTGCAGAATTGCGAGACAAATTACATAAAGCTTTCTCAAAAAAAAAAAAAAAAAAAAATTAAACAAAATGCAATATTTTTTTGCAAAATTGAAAATTATGCTACATTTAAAAAAGAAAAGTTATGCTAAGTAAAAAATATTAACAATATTAATATTTTAAAAAATTCTTAAACGAATACGTAGTTTAAATAATTCTCTTTACCAAAACCATGTAAAAAGTAAATAAAATTAGACGAATAACTAATAATAAAAAAAAAGTTAATTAGCAAGAACTTTTTTGTATTTCTTTTAGATAAAAATTGGAGCCATCGATTTCGAGCCCATCCCGTGCACCTCGGCTATTACGCTCAGCCAAATGACCGCCATTCGCTATATTTATATTGTACGTATATACAGTAACACCTTATATTTTCTTTTATTTACGACTTGCCACATATATCTCAGCGGTGGTTTCTTCCGTTACGAATAAATTTCCGGCACATTGACTATTAGGAGCGTTTTATATATATATTTTTATCGCAGGATACAGTGTAGTAGATCGTGAAGAAGCAAGAGCAAAGCGCTGACGTACCTTTTATCAGTTCTCTCTGTGCATGCACACGATTTCTCGGTTCTTTGTTCGTTGTTCGAAGACTTGGCTGTTGCGAAGTGGAAATTCACCGAAATTCATATACACCACGAGAGTTTTTCATCGCGAGAGATTCCCCAACCGACATTTTATGTATTCCACTACTGTGTTGCGCGGTACAAAAGAAATTGTTAGCTTTTCAACGTTGCGTGTTCAACCATTTCGACGATTATTATCTGTATATCGTTCAGGAATTTTGTCAGACTTCCGAGAGAGAGAGAGCTCGTAAAAAACTTTTCAAGGGGTCAAGGAAAGTGTCGATGAACGAACACGAAGTAACTGAAGGACGTTGAACCTGTCGTCATAGTTCATTTTTCATCTTTTTCAATATACCTTTCTTCGAGGGAAGAATTTCTTGATGTAAAATGCGAGAGTGTTGTCATTTTTTTATAGAATAAATCTATAATAAAATTATTTATTTTTTGCACTGTTCTTTTTTTTTTGTGGAGCAGACAGAAAAATACTCTTCGAAATATAACGCACAGGGTTTTGCGATACTTCGAGTAAATCGGAAAAAGAAAATTCAAAACTGGCAAAAATATAAAATTCCTCGTGAAAAGTATGCGTAGAAATAAAATGATAGCAAACATGTAAACCCGAATGATATATCTGAAAATAAATTTGCACCCTTAAGAGTGATTCGAGTGATGGTTGCAGGTGTTGAAATGGAAATTCTCGCACACGTAATACGTTCGAGTGTGTAGCCGTAAATATCTGATAGCGCGGAAATATTTCTATCGGCTCGATTCCAATTGTGGAATGCGTGGGTATTATCAAGCGATGTGCATCAGCAATGACTATATCGAAGGTACAGAGCGAGAGAGAGAGAGAGAGAGGAGAAAATGAGGAGAAGGGTGTTGGATATCCCATCGAATGACCATAGCTCTCCTAGTCATTCCAATGAAATTGGTATATCGAAACGAGGCTGAATACCACTCGCTAGGCTCATCCACCGTCGACACTCTATACGTGAACCAGCCACGAGAGTAGAGAGTCCGAGTGAAACACGGCTGCTCGATCATTCGGAAGTGCGAAACGTTGACGCCTCCGCCTCGCGTACAACACCTCTCGCGAAATTTCCATATTCAGAAATTTCCCGGTGCATCCAAGCTGACTGTGACGCTTCATACGAGAGACTGATATATGGCATCGCCTAAGCCTTGTACTGCTTTTGTAGTCGCGGTATTAGGGAAGACCGGGGCGAAGCGGGATACTTGAGCAACAGGATAAAATACAAAAATTCACAATTTCAACAAAGCTCGTGGCCTTGAATTCAATTTAATTAGATCATTATCGGCGATTTTTTTTTCGCAGCGTCCCGTCTTGTTTGGAATTCAAATGATACCCAATTTTCTACTGTTCCATGTTGCCCCAAATTCTGGCGATACCTAATTGCAATGTTTTTCTTACTATTCCATCTTACCCCGGATTCCTCGATCTCCCATCTTGCCCCAGTCTCCTACAATAGTCTAGTTTACAAAAAAAGAAAAAAATGCTAAACCAAAGTGACTGTAGACCGAATAAAGCCGCGAGAGGGTTTCCGAAACCTGTCGTGTATACGGGACGGAAAAAACTGTCGCGACAACCTCTACACGATGAGTTTGAGCGAGTGCTCACGGAAAAATGCTTTGCCCGCATGAAATCAAATCGAAATCGAGAAAAATCGCGTTCGCGCGATTGAGCGAATTCTCTCGGGCGGAAAGAAAAAAATTAAACGTAAATGAAAGAAAAAATCAAAAAAAAAAAAAACAAGAAAAGTGTCTGGTCTGTCTGGGGCAATTTCCTGCTGCAAAAGGCAAGAGAGAGAATTTAAATTACGAAAGCTCAGTTATCCGCAAAGTTATTCACTGTCATTCCTGTTTTTGTTTTGTTTTCTTGTTAAATATTAATAGCTAGGAAATGAGTGAATTTCATGTTAAAATATCCACGGGAAAAACTTTTGATCAGCGGAAAATGTGTTAAATTATAGTTATTTCGCGAAACGAAAGTGGCTTTTGAAGTTTGAGAATGTTTGTGCAGCGGCCACAGAGAGTGATGTTGCTTTTTGTGCTTTACAAAATGGTGTGTGTCTGTGTGTGTGAAAGGTGTAGCATAAAAGGAAACTTTTCAATGGCAAATTTCGTCCTGTGTACCATTAAAATTTGCCTCTGCATGGACTTTTGCACTTTTGAAATACAATATACATGTATATATGTATGTGTGCCGTAAACGGCTTTTGGCATAGCAAACGCTCTCTCCAACGATCGTCCTCGTTATAACAAAATAATTAATATTGAGTATACGTACTTCGGCCTTAGTACAAAGCCACCAATTGCAACACCTTTATTTATCTCCCCCGTGGATGATGTTCTCATTACACTCGAGCTCCTGAATCCCGACGCATTTTCCCCGCAATGATATATCGAATTACTCAAACTCCGAATATTATATCGATTAGTTTATCGTTGCGTGCGTGTACCAAGTATTTAAACGAAGGTTGAGAGAGCCGATGTTGCGTGGTCAACCGAACTGCGGTGAATATCCGAGCAAGCCGGCCAGACACCGGTTGTGTCAAAGTGTACAAACTGGAAAATGTATATTAAAAAAAAAAAAAAATGCATTCCATTTTCATAGAGAATATAGGCGATATTCTTAGAAAAATATTCAATTAATACTTTATTTTGGAAGCATGTAACACCAGAGCTTTTCCATTTTCCAATTGTAGGCGAACGGTCCAATTTGTCGTAAACTCGTAATAATGAATGAATGCCTCGCGGTCGTGTACCGTTGGGATCCCTCCTATGGGATTTCGAATCTAATGGAGCCCACACACACACACACACAATTGCAGTCACAAGCTCGTCACTCCAAATAATACACAGCAGCAGGTTACAAATACACACACGCACACATACAGAGACGAATTTATAGGAAGTACAGGAAGCCAGGAGGCAAAATGACAGTAGCCTGAATTAATGACATCGTTCGAAGTTCTCTAATGAGACACTACTCACTCGGTCGTAATACCCAATGTGCTTAACGACGGAAAATTGCGAGGCGTTATACAGTAATTCAGCAGTGAATTCCCCGAAACTATCTCTCTGCTAGTCAATCAAAGCTCATTGCACGCTTATTTGCGAAGTAACAATATACATTTCAATAAACACTAGTCATTCATTCAATTTCATTAACTTCAAGGATTTAAATTTAGAAAAAAAATTATTCGTTTGTAAAATCGACAAAAAGAATATTTAAAAAGAAAAATGATGTCACTTCTGATTTAATATAATTATTTTTTGTTAATTAGATTTCTTTTAGAAATATTTTTACAGAACTTAATATTTTTTTTTTTTTCAAGATGCAGCAATGATTTTGAAACAATACTTATTTATTGATCTTAACTACAAAAATATTTCCATTACAAGAAATGATCTATTTGAAAAAAATCAAAGAAAAGAATTTAGAAAAAAAAGTGGCATCACTTCTGATGAGACATAATTAATTTTTGTTATTTTTTACTTTTGTTCCAACTTCTAATTTGACGACTAAAGATATTTGTAAGTTCGGCAGTCGTTAAACAGCACTTAAAATTTTTTTCTCATAATTCCCGATGCGGTAGTATAATGAACGAGTGAAGCAATGATTAGTTACTACAGAAGTTGATTTAACAGGGATTTCGAAAGGGGCGAGAAAACTAATTCTCTCGGAGTTATCGCGGTGACAGGATAGACCAGCGTGTAACTAAAGAGGGATAGTGTAGATGAAAAGGCCCCAGTAAAGGACGAGTAGTCGGGTTAATATAACACAGTCCATATATATGTTTATATATATATATATAAAGTTAGAATACTCTCTCGTAGCGAACTTGGCGTGATATCAAGGAAGCCGCAATTCTCCCCCACGGTGAGATTAATTAAATCTTTGATTACCATAACAACGGTTGTAGAGTGAGAGTGGTCTGTACCTATCTGCCTCTTCGAGCATCGTGATCCACGAATAATAAGACTCGGTGGAGTGGTGTAGCCAACCCTACCAGAAAATACTCACCGCGTATTCTTCAAAAAACAAAAGCCCTCTCGCTGCTATATCGCCACGTAAACTCAATGGAAAATTTTATAATTTAATTCACGAAGAATGTTAACTTTCACTTGAATATACTTCAAAGGATCGGACAACAGACAGATTTCGTTCACTCAAAAGCAAACGATAATAAAAATTAAGAGAATATCCATAAATTTATATCTGAGAAATTGTATTTTTATTTTTAATGATAATCTTTCTGAATCTTTTTTTTTTATATTCACAATTTAAAATATCATTTAATCAAATATTTCGGTAAGTGAAATTATATTATATTTGTACTTTGTATTAAAGAAATTTATGTAGTAATAATGTTTTCTTTTAATTCTATTATTAACTAGTGAAAAAAAAAAAAAAATCTTGTTCGCTGAATTTTAGCAATCGCGAAAGCGAAACCGACAGAGTGGCAATAGATTCGAAGAGCATAATCATGAGCAGAGAGATCTGTCCCAGTGCCTGCGCCTAATTCGAAATGGTTCGTGGAGCGGTGAATCCCTCTCTATCGTAGGTTATAGATCTTGCACTAGAGGAGGGTACTACTACCTCTCGGTACTTAACGTCGGTGCAGACATCGTATATCTTGAGTTGGCCCGAGGCCAATGGAACTCTGCAAGTGATCTTTGACTTACACACGCGCATCCTCGAATGTCCCCTTAAATAAAATAAAAGTTTCTTCGAGTAAGTTAAAGGGATTCCACCAGCAAAACCATCCACCGAGACAGAAATCTATTTTTTCAAAAAATTCATAACAATAACCTTGTAAGTGTCGTATATTTCAATTATTTTCAATTTATATGCCAAGTATTGTGAAATACATTAAAAAGAAAAAAAATTGTATATTTTTTACAAGTTTGCATTACAGTTTATTTCGAAAGTGTTAAAAAAATCATCGTTACTCTCATCGACTTGTTGCAAATTGCATTTAAAAAAAAATGATTTCTCATGAAATTCAGTGGATACAAAAATTTTTTAAAGTTATTTTTTTCATGTGTCTAAAAAAAAAAACCTGCGATACTGATCCACGACTTCTCATGGCTACGAAGCTTAATAAGTGTAATTGGCTGTATCGTTGAAAGCAGTGTCGGAAAAATCTAAGCCAGGCAATGAGGAAGTAACGAGATTTGAGAAAGGGCAATACAGGAAACGAGTTTCGAGTTCGGGCGAGAGAAACCGTGAAGCTGTGTAGCAATTAGTGTTTCGAGGCTAAGTAGAAAGACGCGAAACTAACTGGCACTAACCTGCTACTGCTGCTGCTGCTGCTGCAGGAGTACTCGGTAGAACGTGATGTATACGTATGGTAGTCGTTGTAAGTTGTTATCGACTTGGCGCATTTTCACCCCCTGGTGCTTGTGCCTTCAGGAGTAAGGCAACCCCTAACCACTCCTGCTGCACTTTCTTCTTCTCTCGCTCTCTCTCTTTCTCTCCCGGCCCATTACTTTTTCCGCAGCAATTAAAACGGCACTACTCGCCCCCAAAGGCATGTCTGTATACACGTGTACGTCAATGTACTGCATCATTCTGTGGCTGATGTGTGCTTTCCTCTACCAGCAAAATCCTTGATTCTAACCCCTTTCAAGCCCCCCGCCCGCCTCCTCCATTCAAATAACCCAAGGTACGCATCCAACGCTCTTTATCTCGGAGTCTAACAGCACTTCATTGTGAAAATCAAGTGTTCCATCAAGTGTAGATTGAGTCACTACTACCGCCTTTCTCCTTCAAAGCTTTCGAAATCGCCCTTTTCCTGCGGTGCCTTTCGTCCTCCCTTGATTTATCTCGAAGCATATGCTGCTTCGAGTCGCAGAGATGACAAAATTAAAAATACACACAAAGCGAAGAGACTGCTAATACGAAATGGAAAGAGAAGTATTAAATCATATTGAAATTAAATTGCGGAGACAAATTTATTCGTCTGCTTTGTTTTTTATAATCAACGTGCAAATGGATTAAGAGAATACCCCCTTTTTTCTGTGGCAAATTATATTAGTCATTTTTTAAAATCTAAAATATTGTTTCTTGATTTTTGACAAACTTCCAATTCTTTTTTTTTTCATTTATTTTCTATGTACAATATTGTCATAGTCTGTGTTTTTTTTTTTTTTTAATATTAACATCTTAATATTAATTTACTTAAAATTTTATTAGCACGACTTGGCAGCAGTCAAATTGTGCGTCACGAAAATGCACAAATTGCACGACTTTAATAGTGTGTAAATAAGATTTTCTTCTAATGCAACCACGAGATTTTTCGCTGTTGGAAGTCTGACGATTCTTCAAGTTATACGAGCAATGAATGCTCACCGTTGCAGCACTACATATATATATATATATATATATATATACACAGTGTAGGCGGTTAAATAAAAAATGAGGGAAGAGTTTTTGTTGACTCTGGAAAAAGAGCAGAGCAGAAGGGCGAATGCTCTGCAAGTTTGTTTGCATAGGTCAACAAGCTTTTTTTCACCCTCTGCCCCCCCCCTCTGTCTCCTCGTAACGTTTGTAAAATTTGAAGAAAACTCGAGGCAAGTTTTATTTTTTTTTTACCCCCCGACTTTTTACGCCCATATTTTTCTCTGAAAAATAGTGCTTCCGCTCGTTTTCCATCAAAAAAATGTGCTGCCTTTGCTGCTCCTTCTTCTGCTTAGTCCAGTACATCGTTTTATATATATATATACAAAAGTCAAAAGAATGATAAAGTTTTACCGATATACTTGCATCCACACGTCGTAATATTCACGCTTACCTCTTTTACTCCTCCTCGTATCCTCCTCGAGTATTCACTCAGCTATTGTCTGCTCGTCATGTTGAAAAACCTCTCAGAGATCCTGAAAAATAAAAAAATAAATTTATAAGAACAACAGATTTTTTTTTGTAAGTTCTGTAAATGCCAAAAAATATTTGTTGTAGCACTGCTTTCAACAACGTTCTAATAAAATTAAAAAAAAAAGATTTTTATTCTTTAATTCTTTTGTTTAAAATTAAAATTGAAAAGAGTATGAAAATAGTCGTAAACACGTATTTGTCAAATAGTGGTGAAGTGTGTCAGACAGATCGTAAATAATAACAGGTGAAAAGCAACGAGCACAAATATTGTGCAAGGACCTCATAATTTCGTGGACCATCGCAATATATAGCGATGCTCTTGGATATAGAGGAAAATTGATTATTCGGTGGATGGCGCGTGTTGAAACTAAAGCGAATTTCGTGTGGGGTTTCAGTCCACCAGAACGCGCGTGTATATGCATATGCCTCGTTTTATGCACAAGCTGTTACGATGCGGCCACGTCACCATCGATTATGGCGAGTATAACGCTTCGTGCATTTCTCGCCATATACACGGGCGAAGAGAGCACAGCCTGATGCGAACTAGTGCTATGTGGTCACCTCGAATACACGTGACAGTTCTCTATGGTCTGAAGTTGTAGATATATTTCCAGTATGACAATACATGTTTTTACGATTCATTTTTCTTTTTCTTATTCACTTCAATTAAAATATAATTTTTTACCTTTTCATTTTTATTTTCACTAATGCTGAATTTTTTTTTTTTTAATATTCAACATATGACAAAACTTTTTCGAATCTTTTTCTTTCTTCTTTTTCCCCCATAGAATCAATCATAAGATTAAAAATCTATTATTTCTCTTTTTCAGATTTATTTTTAAATATAGAAACAGAATTCTAAAAAGATTTTCACACTTTTTCTTTTTTTTGTGTACATTAAACTTAGAAAAGAATTTTTGAAATCTTGGTTACTCGATTGACCGAACAGTCAGAGACAGCCTCAAATTTTTTTTTTTTTCAATGGAAGCGATTTTTCGTGAATTTTTTAAGGGTGAGACTGAGGATGCAGGCTCCGATTTAAACGTTATTCGATAATGGTCAATTATCGAGGATGAAGGAAGCCGCCGGTTAGATTGACGAGATTTAACGCAGTCCCACGACGCTCACTTCCGGGCCTCGAGTCGTTTAACCCGAACTCGGCGTGAGATCCGGTGCACGCGGTAATTTCGCGTCCGTCCTTCATCATCGGATGATCGATAGAGAGAGAGGAAGGAAAGGGATTAAAAAGATAAGAACGGGGCTTTGCGGGGTTAAAGGCAGATTTTATAGAGTCGCAGAGCTTTGTTGATGGGGATGGTGTTCATCTGGATTGGAATCCAAGAGCGAGAGAGAGAGAGGGAGAGATCCTCCTCTATGTTGAGCCATTTTCTCTCTGATGGCGAGCAATGTTCGCCACAAATCAGTCGGGACGGAAATTGATGTTTGCCTGCGTGCAATTGGGAGTGCCCGCTGAACAGCGGAAGGCGCGGCACGTCGCTAACCCATATCCGAGAATCGATCTTTATATAAACGAAAAAAAATATATATATTACTTCTAAGGGTCAAGCTCGTTTAACTTAAGTAATACGGTTAAAAGAAAGTGTATCGAAATTTTTTTAATGCAAAACTGAAAGTTTTCATTCATAAACTGGTCTATTAAATGTGATATAAATTTTCAATGAGAAATTACGGTACAAATTACGTACGAAAATTATGAAAATTTCGGAATTTCCCATAAGAGTACTGTAATTTTTCAAAAATTTTAAGAGCGTAAAAAAAATCAACCTTTGCAATATAATTGTTGGCCTTTTTTCGTTTTGTATTTTTTATTTTTTTTTACTGAATTTTTAAATGCAACAAAAAAAAAATTCATTAAGAAAAAATACCAAATAAGATTTCGTCTCCCGTCTTTAAATATAATTACAAATAAAATGTACCTCTAATTCTCATAAAAGAGAGGCAATCATCTTCAAGAAGCGACTTTGAATATAAAATATTTCGAATTTTAGGACACCCTTTGCAAAAGCATTGTTTTATTTTTATATCTGTTATTAAAAAAATATATATAAATTTTTTTATTCATAACGGTGTTTCGTTCGTGCAAAAAAAAGCCCAGGTTTGAATATAAAAAATTACAGGAATTTTATCTTTGAAAAAAATATAAAATAGGACAAAATCGATATTGACGTAAATGAAACTCCTACAGTTGCTATGTGAATTTTTAAAAAAAATATTCAGAACGCTGTTACGAATTATCAATCATGAAATTCTTGTTACAATTTTTGTTTACTGTCAACAAAATGTAATACACCATTTTTAAACTAAAATTGGTGAAGCAAATATTTTGCTGACCAATAGGAAAAAAAAAAAAAATGTTCAGTCACTATTTTAATCGCTAGCCTAGCAAATGTGTTTGGATTCAATTTAAAAAAAAATGTTGCTTCGATTGGTACGTTTTTTGCCCCGATAAATCGATTACGATGCGGCAATCGGTAGATTTCAATCGGCATCGTAACCCAAACAGGATTTGCCCCCAAAAATCAGAATATATATCGCGAATTCAGAAATAGCGAAGCACCATTGCTTTCGCACGCGTCATAAAATAATTCAAAAAGTTTTCCAATTTCCCGAGTCGAGTCACGCTGCGCTGGACAGTAACGCCCATTGTCTAACGCAGTGTTGGATCAGGTTGCTTTTCCTCCCTCTCACTATCTCTCGTTCACTCCGTCGTAGTCGACCAATTTTTGTTCGTTTTTTCTTTTTTTTTTTTTTCTTTATTTTTCCTGTATCCCTGTCTCTCCCACTCGTTTCCGGTGCCCCACGGGAAGAGAGCAGCACTATGAGCTTTTCGCTTCGACGTCATTTCCTGCCCTGTGGCTTTTTTCTCCACTCGCGTATCGTTGTAACTCGTTCGCGAAAAAGACGAATCAAAAAAAAATAGATCAAAGGTTTCAAATCCGCTTTTTCGTCTCCCTCGCTCTCTCTCTCAATCAGAAAAAAAGTCCTTTGTTCACCGCACCGCATATTTCTCAGCGATTTATATTAATAAAAATTCCACGAAACAAAGAACTCGTTACAGGGCAATTGCTTCCGCAAATTCATCTCCGAACATCGCCCACACATTTGTGAAATAATAAAAGGTGCGGATAAATACATATCTGACAAAAAATGCTCTATTGTTGTACTCATTCCAGAATAAAATAAAGCTTTTTCGCAGAATCGTATACGTAATGCAAAGGAATAAAGACACGCAACGAAACTTCTTCCTCTTTCTTTCATTTTTTTTTTCTTTTAAGCGTTTAAAAGGACTGTTTAACAAATTCTCTTTCTATACATTTTTAATCATTCTCCTTTTATTTATTTTATATTTGTGTAAAATAAATAAAAATTTATTTTACACAATTTATTTTGTTATTACAAATTTATCCAAAAAAAAAAGTAAATTTTTCTTGAAATTTCTAGACTTTTATTGACATCTTTCGAGCAGTTATACAATAGTCGACATAATACTGTGAAATTGGGCCGGCACGCGCAACTTTTCCTCCTGCCCTCAATCTGTCGATATTTTAAGGACAATCCATATTATACCGCATAACACACGCGACCTTTATTCCACTTCTTTTTCTTTTGATTTGCCTCTATCGAGGCTCCTAAATCGATCGATATTCGTAGTCTGACTTTTACCCTCGATGCCGTTCGACTCTCATCCCCCTTGTCGTCTGTCAGAGAGGCTGATTTTTCCGACGGCAAAGCAGATCGGCTTATCCCACTCCCCTCATCTGTTTATTTACCTGCCAGCTTTAATCCGAATTTAAAAAGGAAGTAAAAAGCTGGATCGGCTCTTTTTTCTCTTCTTCTCAGTATAACTCATGGAAATTTATATAAGCAACTTTTTATAATAAAATCGCAAATAAAGTAAAGCCACCGTTAAGTGATCGGAAGAGTGATCAGCTTTTTTTTAAAGCTCACGAATATTTTCGACAATTTTTATCAATATTGACTGTCAATTTTGTCCACATTCGTGATATTTGTATGTAACTCGTAATTTTTAATTCTATTAAATAAATGTATTATTTGATACATAAACCCATTTTTTGCCGATTCTTAGCCAAAATTTAAAATAAAAAAAAAATTTCAAAAATTATCTACAGTCTATAATCGAAATTAAATTAATGCTAATTTCGATTAAAAGTCTACATTACATTAATCCGTTAATTCAGAGATGTTTTGTGAAATTTTTCGTTAAATTATTTTTTTTCTACTTCAAAATTGGCTTCGCAATGAAAATACGATATTTAAAAAAAATGATCACATGCATTTTATTACAAGTTAAAAAAAAAAAAAAAAATATCGCAGTTAGTCTGAAATTATTATTCTTTATAATAATTGAATATAAAAAAAAAAGTGAATATTAACCTTGGCACTAGAAAACTAATAATAATTTGATGAAAAAAAGAGTAACGGTTGATTAAAATAATTTGATTGGCTAAACAAATAGGTCAATTTATCCGAACAATTCTTAGTATTTTAGGCGTTAAATTTTGCAATTGTTCTCAAGGATATTTTTATTGCGATTTGTATGATAAATGCACAAATTTATCGCTTTAGCCACACATTTCAGTTGCACCAAAATATTACACATATAAATCGATGTATGCGGGCTAAAGAATTTTTTCCATGAAGGTGTGTATACATACAGTAGACCCTCTTAATAGGCCCGAAGGGTGTAATTTCGTTTGTATACCGTAGAAAAAAAGCAAGGATGAGAAATCAGAGTGTATCAATGCCACGTGTGTGCAGCTGCTGGTCTAAGGTCCATGGCCTTGACGACGCGTCTAATGTGTCGTGGGGGAGCTGCCTAACACTATAACATTTATTTCGCATTAGTTCACCGGTGATGGGGAGGGGGGGCAAGTTTTACGATTTGTCGAACGGAGGGGTGATTCTCTTTAGTCCAGACATACCAAAAATTCCCTCGACATATTTTCCGAAATATCAAAACCCCTCACTCCCCCCATTCCCACGGGACTTGACTCCAGAGCATTAATCTCATTGTTGAATTTTTCGCGCGTGTTATTGATAGTCTCTCAAACAGCGATCCAAAAAAAAAAGTCGATGCATTTTTTTTAATCTCAAGTTTATCCATAAATAAATTAAAACTCAGTCTACACAAATTATTTTTTTTAGTAACAATAGCGTTCAAATAATTCGAAAAAAAATGCATTTTTTTTGTTAAATACAAAAGCTCAACAAAGCCTTTCTTATTTTTTTAATATTTATTTTATTGTTCATGAGCAATACTCTGTTTTTTTTTTTTTTTTTTGCAAAAAAAATATTTTTGATTAAACAAAAAGATTGTAAGATTATTTTATGCAAAAACAAAAAAAAAACAAATGTATTTCATGAAGAATGAATTGGAAAAAATGTAAATGCCCCAATTTTGTAATAATGTTTGTTTATCTGATTATAAAATTTGCTATCAATTTTATTGCGGTTTAGTGACGAACAGACAAGTCTAAGCTTTATGCACGTCTAATTCGCGAGGCTTTGATGTGTAGGCAGCGTGGCCGAGCGGTCTAAGGCGCTGGTTTTAGGCACCAGTCCGAAAGGGCGTGGGTTCGAATCCCACCGCTGTCAATGTATATTTTTTTTTTTTATACATTTTACAATCATCGTTATGTATTAATCGTGTTAAAAACCGATTTATTTTATTATCGAGATTGACTATGTTATCAAGCATGTATCGATTATCAGTGTCAATCGACAGCCGATCCAGGGATTTGTCTTTTGTACGAAATAAATTGCTGTAATGTCGATCTCATCGTTGTAAGTATATTCCTTCTTAGATTTATCTTTCCTTAATAATTCTGTAGGCAGGTTCTCCGTTTGTTACCCTAAAATGCAAAAATTCATCAACATCATTATTTTGATAATCGGCCACTAGTTGATCTGTACTTACTGTGAAATAATGATACCTTGGCAAAAACAATCGAGGTAATTCAAAGGCAGAGACATCAAGAACCATCAAGACATCAAGAAACTGGAGGATTCAGCTAAAGCTCGACAATGATTAAGGTCGTCAGATTGCTGATTTCCCAAACAATTCCGCTTCCCCATTTGCTTTATTCTGTCTTCCGTTCTGTGGTTCACCCTGGGTGTGCTTACTCTCCGGTTCTCGGGCTTTGTTCCCAAAGTCGGTGGGCGATGTGCCGGTGGTGACGCAACCCGGCGCGTGTACTCGAATCTACGAAGAATAAATTGCTTTGTTTCCACACCAAATGAAAGAGAGGGAGAGGTGGCTTCCATACCCCATATTTTTTTTCTTCACTCACCCAATCGTCTAACGATCCTCTCTCGCTTTGTTTCATCGCCTCTTTTGAAGATGTACGTATACGCTGATTTTTGTCATCGGATTTGGCTCGCACTCCTCCTTCGAATCGTCTCGCTTGTATACCACGAAAAATCCCGAGGGTTGAAACCATCGTTGGGGAGTAAAACACAGTCGAGCGACTCGAGTACGTTTTCTATTCAACCCTCGACTAGGACACGCCAATTTTTTTTTTCTTTCTTTTTCTCCCTCGTATTCTGACTTTTGGCACGCGTTCCAATCTTCGACAGAAATTGATCCAAATTCCTGACATCCGAAATATAATTGACACGAGTCACAAGATTGTTAATAGGCAGAATTGGAATTTGGGGAATTTTTCGGGTCAGTTCGTAATGCACACGTTTTTGGGGCTATTTGGGAAGAAAATCTCGATTCTCGTCACAATCAGAATTCTTCAAACCTATGAATTGTAAAATTTATGTAGAGAAAAAATTAATTCAAGAAAAAAAATTGCATCTCAAGGGCAATTTTTTCCAGACAGAATTAAAGCCATATTTTTTTATTAAACATTTTGAGGAATTATTTTGTTTTTAAAGAATTGATTAAGAATAAAACGAAAGCTAACTTGGAATGCATAAATATTTCACCAACATTGAGATACCCACAATCAACATATTTTTCTTTTATCTTAAGAACCTGCCAGTCGATACTGATTAATCGCAATAAAATAGTACATCGAAACTGCGTTGTGTCGAATAGAAATGATACTGCCTACAGAAATGAGTCGATAATGATATCTATAGGAAAAACGTGAGGAGAGGTAAATTACATGGACGATTCGTACGACACAGAGGGGTGAATTGTGAGGGTCGAACAACATATGACGCTTTCCGATTGTGTTGTACTACTCGATGAATCCAACGTGGAACGACGAATGGAGTCCTATATAGCATTATCCAAAGTATTCCATGGCAAATTGAATTCTCAATGCATCGTGATAATTTCACATTAAGATAAATTCCTGGTTTTATATCGAAAATATATATCTTTTTAATTTTCACCGCGTCTTCTATACAGTAAAAACTAAATTGAAGAATGCACAAAAAATAATTTGTCAACAAATTTGCATTTTCATTTTACATACTTCGTTATTTAAAAAAAAAAATCTTGCCTATTCTTGCAAAATAATTCGACAATTCAAAAAAGTGTTCCTTATTATTTAACACAATTATATCTGTTAAATTTACATTTTTTTTTTAATTTCTAATTTTAGAAAAAATAAATAAATAAATAAATAAATGTGTACTCTGCAAAAACCTGCAAATTTTAATGAACTCTCTGTAACAATTTTTAAATAAGCAGATCTATTTATTTTTATTCGTTTATAAGTCTATTCTACGTTAAATAAACATTATTTTAAATAATAACAAGAGTCTCTGTCTCATTAGTATAAAATTGCGTAGAATAATGATAATAAGCCAGTGTACGGACCGGTTGAATTAGTTCACTCGCCACGTGACAATTGCTAATAACAGTGAAGCGCGCGTGGCGTGAGTGCGCTTCACCCCCCCACCCCCCCCCCCCCCCCCCCCCCCCGCCTACAACCCCTTCCACCTTTCAGCTCACAGCAGTGTATTTTACGAGGCAATTCAAACAGCTGCCGCGTTATATTTATCAATCGCGTGCCACCGTCCACACTTCTGGTTATACCGTCATTATCTGACGGAATTGTGTGTGAGAGAGAGAGAGAGAGAAACTCACTTTCAAGTTGGGAAGTACACACAAATTATCAGGCTTGTATCTGTCCATTAATTGGGAAAAGTTTAAAGGATTTTTCATTTATTAATTAAAGCATTCAAATGTTTTTCTTATTTTTATTATGATTATTATTTTTTTTATTATTATTTAATATTATTTTTTTTTTTTAAATAATTATTTTTGCTAAAAAAAAAATTAAATTATTATTATTTTTTGATAAAGAGAATGTTATGTACGATCGATAACACCAGAAATTCCAACTACCGTATAACCATCTCGCAAAATCGCGTGTGCGATGCATGGTGGTGATGTCAGTTTGGAATTCTTGTTTTTTTAATTTTTTTTTTTTTTTTTTTTTTTTTTTACTACGCGTCATGCACTCCTCCGACATCCCATCGCTCATTTAATTCTCTACGCTTCATTCGCTGTGCAGTAATTGCTCGAATTGCATCTTCACAAAAAACAAGCATGACTATCACTACTAGAAATTCTGTTATAATTATCGATTTTTTGATGTTGTAAATTTTGCCATTAAACAGAAAAAAAATTAATTACGAAAAATAAATCTAATATTACATTCTAATATTACTACTAAGATAATATAACATATTTCATACGAAATTTTGTGATTGATATTTTTTAAAATATTATTATTACCTTTAAAAATCTATTTCAAATTCTACAAAAATTGTTTTTGCTTTTTTTTTAATATTCTTGAAATACCCTGAAATTTTTTTTTCCCCCAATTTTGTGAATTTTGTTAAGGCCACTTTATGACAATACTTTTTAATAATATTTCCATGAGAATATAAATTCTCAAAGTTGAATAAATATCGCAATTCAAAATTCGATAAAAACTAAAAAAAAAAGACTAAAATTCAAGGTGACTGCAATGCTTTATTGAAAAGCCATTGATCCTCTTTCATCCGTTCATCATACGGCGTTCACCACTTTGTCCTCAATTTCCGCGAATAAAAGTGTGTTCTGTTCTCCGGGCGCGTAGCACCGATGTAGCGGAGCCATTGTCAATATCGCGCAAAGAATTCGAGTGAAAACAAAAGCTGCGAAGTGAACGAGACATATGTATATATAATCCATGGGGCATATATAGCGACCGAGAATTCGAGAGTGAGACAATAAAACGCGCGCGGCACAAGCATACAGTCGGTGGGCCTTTGTGGCCGGATCAATAATTCCACTGGTAAAACGAGCGCAAAGAGCGGACGGTGGTCTTCGGTTATCCCGTGGCAGGTTCTCGGCAATTGCATTTATCGTCAGCGAGGACTTGACGCGTGTATCGCTCAAGTCATGTAAAGCAACCGTTATTTTTAATCAACGTGAAATAATTACCAAATTACGATTTCGCAATGGTCATTTCGCGTCATTTTATATTTTTATTTTTTAAATAGAAAAGCATATTCATTTCCTTTTATTTTTCGATTTTTCTAAATCAATCAAAAAATTATAAGGATAGTCGATCAAACTTGCGCATAAAAAAAAATAGTATTTTGCGAAAGTACCCCTAACAAATCTTTTTGGAACAATTTTTCATTATTTAGATTCCTTAGGTTCTTTAGGTTCCTTAGGTTCTTTAGCTTTCTTTGGCTCTTTAGGTTCCTCAGGTTCTTTAGGTTCGACTAAAGTGCAACTTCTCGCACGCTAAGCGAAGATTCCGAGAAGTAAGCACTTCTCGTACCGCGTGGCATAAAGTTATATTTTTACACCACAAAATTTATAGACAAATATATATATATATATATATATATTTTTTTTAAAGTTACATTTTGAGTTACATCCAATTTTAAGGAAAATAAACATGCTAAACCAACAAGGAGGTGTGAAAAAAAAAAAAAGGTCCTTATTTCTGATTTCACTTGGAATGCCCTATATACACTTGAGATAGAATGAAAACGTGTTAAACCGCCTCGAAGGAAAAACTCGAATTTCCGTCACGACGTGTGATGTCGTGCTCCAGTGAGAAGACAACAGAAGGAGAGGCGCGCTCAGAGTCAAAGCCGCAACGCAAAATTCTCTTCGCGCTCGTTCGAGACGAACCGGGAAAAGCACACCCTGACGAGAAAGCAGCGAACGGGGCCCTTCCGACTCGATGAGTTCAACCAAAAGGTGGTTGTTGGGGTTCCCGTAGCTCTTCTACTGCTGTTGCCTGCCCCACGCATTTTCAAGCAACCATGGAGAGAGCAAGTGAGAGAGAGAGTGAGAGTAATGCAGAGCCAGAGTACTAATACACGCGGACGAGTTCGCAACCCTTCCCGTCGTCATAGCGACGCGAGTTTCAGCAAGATGTGTCACGATATGCTAAATCTATGGCGTCTATATATGCGGCTGTCCAATTCAACCGAACTTCACAATCTAATTACACGTGAATTTCCGAAAATCATGGATTTCTCGTCTACGCGTTATCTCATTATTACGGAATCATTAGACCAACTGTTTATGATTTTTTTTTACCATATAGGAAAAAAAAACAAATTTAATGATATTTCATTTCAAATCATTTATTTTTCGTCGACAATGATATATTAGAAATCTTTTGCTGGAACAATTCTGAATTTTATAAAATATTGGAATCAGATAAATATTTTTATTTTGCGACAAATAAATATCTGATTCAATCCGATTCTTCTTTTTCCATTTTCCTCAAACAGCTACATTTTTTTCTCTGAAGACTGTCTCATGACTGTTTTTTTTTTTTTCCTAGACGGTTCAGCGTCATGATTTTTCTTTCTTCTGAAATTATTTCCTTTTTAAAAAAAAAAATCTTTTCATAACTTATTTTGAGAAAAACAATGTAATTTGCCAGATTGAGCACAAAAAAAATTAATTTTCATTTTTTGTTTTGGAAAAAAACCACTTGAAGCGATTTTTTTCAAGCATCATTTGTGATTTCATGTGTAAGTGTTCGATTCTTGTATATTTTTTTTGACAACATGTCGTAGCTTAAATGCACATACAGCACTGAGTGCATGTCCACTTGTGTAGCGTTGTTTATATATCTATACATTAATTATCGACGGTCAGATAAGGTCTGTGGGTCAATGTTGCAAACGCCGCATTGAACGTTTGCCAACATTCCGCGGATGACCCACTAAACCTCGATCTCTGCATCATCTCGGTGTTGCACACACGATCCACACACACACACACATTGAGGCTATATTGCGACACAGCTTTCCTCTCAATTCCATACACCTCGAATCCAGAGTGCCAGTTCAGCCACGAGGTTCCAGAGAAACCGAGTAGAGAATCTATCTTCGTGCAATTTGCCCCGGCAATCTCTTCCAGTCTTGATCAAACCTATGTAAACCTATCGAAGATTTCCAATCAATCGCCCACAAATAAAGGACAAAATCTCTGTCATAGTTAAAATAGCAACGAGATCGACAAATTGCAATTATATCAAGATGAGTCGCAATCCCAATCAGGTATTAAAAAAAGAACTCAATTATAAAAAATGTGTGTTTTTTTTTTAATGTAATTAATCGAATAAAAAATATAGAGCATAAAAACGACTTCAAGTATTAAAAAAAAAAAAGAGCTCAATTACAAAAATAATTTTTTAATTTTTATTAAACTATGTCAAGTGTTTTTCTTCAAGAGGCTTTTTTTCACTAATAAATTAAGTAAAAATAAGCTAAAATGGAGTCTAGCTTCAGTATTTACAAAGAGCATTATAAGATCAATATTGAAACACAGAAAAATTCAATAACTCTTTGAAAGCAACACAGTCATCTTTCCATCATAGAGTAAAAAAGAAATCGTGCAATGAAAATATGTATCTTTTACTGCACGCAATATGTCTACAAGCCTTCATCGATACTCGTGTGATATAGTAATTAATGATCAAGGAATTCACGAGTCATCCACGAGACAGACTCGAGCACTCACAGCTGTTAAAATGTGAGTTTCTTTAGCACGGAGTCTCTGTACCGCCCGACGGACAGAGCGGCGCGGTATTCGAGAGCACAGCGGGGATTTCACCGCTCTGTTGTGTTACGTACATGCTGTAGATCGTCCAGTTCAACGCTTGGCTGCAATCCACCCTTTGCGCTTCTTTTCTACTAGGTTGGTGGGGGGATTGAGGGTCGAGGGGCGGAGGGGGGGGGGATACAAGGGGGTGGATAGGCTATACTGTGCGTGTAAAAGTATTAGGTGTACTATCTGCTACAACAGACTGTTTTCACTTAAAATTATATCTTAAATTTCGTATTTCATAGTCAACATTTTTAACTCAGAAGAAAAAGTCATCAAAAATACTGTAGGTTTTAAATTTAAAAATTTCAATTAATTTTATCGGGCTAATAAATAAATATTAACTTTTTTTTTATTTTTAAGAAAAGCCACTTTACATTTTCCTGTAAAATCGAAAAAAAAAATCTTTAGGCGTATATGTGGATTTAATTTTTTGTTTAATGTGTAATTTAAGTAAATTTTTTATTGCAATGCATACGATTTAAAATATATGTAATCTATAGTGTACCGCAATTGAAACATTCAGCGTGACTTTCATTATTTTTTTTTTTTTTTTGTTCTCTGAGAACTCTGGTCTATCCGACCCCACACATTTTTTTTTGTTATGCACTCATAGTGCATTTAACCCAGCCCTTTAATTCTTGGCCATACATACGTGCAATATATAAACCATTATATAGGTAATAGAGCATAAAATAAAAATACTTTGTGTACGTTGCTCACGTGCGTGTCCGTATTGGCGACACGATGCGACTATACCACAGAGCCACTTCTACACGCAAAAAGGGACGTGCCACACACACACACACACACGTGTGCATGTAAGTAAATCGCTTGGGTTGACGAAGAGAAAGAGAGAGAGAGAGAGAGTGATGAACGCAACAGAGGGCGAATGAACTCTGTGCGCCGAGTATCGACTGGACACCCTCGACCTGCAGGAGGGAGGGTGGAAAGGTTCAACTTGCACGCACCTGAAACTACCACCTACCCTTAAGTACTACCCCAGCCGACTTGTCGAGACGGTATCGAAAATGCATAGCCAATACCGAGAAATGATTTTTTTATCATCGACAGAAATCATTTCATAAAATAAAAAAATATATATATATTTTTTTTTAATCAAAATTTACATTACGTGAATTTATTCTTACGGCTTTTAATAAAATCCTCAGAATACATATTTAGAAAAATTGTAATTTCTCTAGTACTGCGTAATTTCGGGAGTAAATCATAGCAGAATTATTATTTTTTTGAGAAATTATCATAAATTAAAACCTTAATTATTATAAAATAAATCTAAAAAAACAATAAAAAAAATAATCGAAGAAATGGCGATTCTAATTGCAAGATACAAAATTTCATTGCACTTGACACTAACTTACTTTTTCCCGGCAAAGTAACCTAAGTTTATTGACATTCATACATAGTCTGAATTATAGCTCGTTTTTTTTTTTTTATTAACGAAGAAATTTCTTGATGCATGTGTACCCAATAAAAGGTACACAAAGTGCATGTCTGCAGTATACCGTCATATACCTAAAATGGAAACAAGATACATGAGTATACATGACACATTTGTCTCAGAAAGTAAAAGCCGATCAGCTGCAAATATTTGGTGACTTTCGTACCGCACGAAACTTGACTTCCGTATCTAGTGGAAACGTAATTCGTCTCCCCCAGTCTGCGTATTATCTGTCCACATATATATCTATCTATCTATCTATCAGAAGGGAGCATCGGACTCTAAGACCCAAGAGCCATATTCCGCAGGGTTGGGAGTTCCTTATTACAGCGCAAGTGCTATATAGCTTCGGCCCACCCTCGCCCTTTTCTTCGTTATACATCCGAAAGATCCGCAGCAATGTTCCCGCTCGTAACTCCGACGAAGAGATCCCATAAGAAATCAATCGACTGTATCGAGGTGTAGGTGTATTTTCCACGACGACATTGAAAGCCACGCACGGCGATGCCACCAGGAAACATCACGTTAAGTGTGTCTTCGTATAGGAAAATGAATGTCGATTTTGGTGGTCCAGATAGTTCGCATCAAAGAGCACCTATCAACCAGTCATTAGCGAATGAAACGTTTGCGGGAAGCGCCTCATTTGTTATCGACTCCCGAAGATTAATTCGACAAATATATTTCTCGCTGGATAGTGATTAATATAAACGAAGCAATCGACATTTCTCTGCGGAGCATCATCAATCAATCAATCAATCACTCAAACGATTAATTAATATATTATTATTGGAAATGGAATTGAAGTTTAGAGCTCCTCAAAAATAAATTGGGCTCTCGTTTCTCGAAGTGAACGGAAAATTCAGGTTCTACGGAAATTTGCAAACCGGAGAGAGAAATTTTAATAATAATTATTGTTATTATTTTATTAATTACAGAAAAGTAATTGTTGAAGATATTTTTTGATATTTTTTTTTTTTTTAACTTTATACTTTATTCTGCAAACTGAGTTTATAGGCACAAAACATGAAAACTACAAGTCTGACGGAAATATTTTTAAGTAGAAAAATGATTAATTTACATATGCGATGAATTTGATATAGATTTCAAAGCTCCTCTGATGAAAGTATTGAAAACGTCAAATTTATATTTTATGTATCTTTCATACTGCCTTCGATACTGCTTTTTTTTCTTCTTCTACTACTTTGATTTCCCTCCGAGGAAATGTATATATATTTCCCTGGTAATGGAAAAGGACTTTTCACGAGACTTTTCATAGACTTTACTTCATCTATTCATTGACTATTACACGTGTGCGTTGCTTCAACAACGTTTCCCCATATCTGTGTATATAGATGTGTACTATAAATGGCAAATATATCTCTGTGTACGTGCCGAAACGCTTTTATATAGATTGGAGCAAAAGCGAATCATATCTCTCTCTCTCTCTCTTTCTCCCTCACTCTCCAGTTCCCTTTCGATTCGCGTGAAATTCATTCGTGCAGTGTCGCGCAAAAGCTCCGCGCCCAACTTGTTCGCACCGTCATCTTTCACCAAGGCGAGACCTGCCCATCTTTCGATTCCACATTCATACAAGAAGGCCACCTGGGCGTGCGAGCATCGAATATTAAAAAAAAAAAAAAAGTATCACTTTATCGGAAACGTCTCTTCAGTCACGTTCGTCGCGTCGTTCGCGATTTACACGACGTAACAAGAGAATAAAATTAACACAAATTGAAAGCAGTAAAAATAAAATTACGTTGCCTCGTATAATTTCCTCAAGCTAATTTTCAGTGACCTAAAATGCATTTATTATTATTATTGTTATTATTATTATTATTACACAAGAAAACAAATATTTTTATTTAGGAAATATAATTTCAATCAAGAGGATTTTGACACTTTTTTTCGAACTAATTTATTGTTTCCAATTACAAAAAAAAAAAAAAAATTATTTTTGAGCCCATTTGGTGTTATGATTTCTACATATCGGCGTGAAAATTGCTCACTGGCTATGAAAACAAAGGCCGTTTTTGTTGCGACTTTGCGATAAGGGCTCTTACTCTATCTCCCTCTCTCTCTCTCTCTCTCTCTGTGCGAGAACTGGCGTCCCTTTGCTGAGTGTACTCGAATCGCAATCGATATTTAGCGTCAAGTTGCACGGTGAAACACAACGGCGAGAGCCCAACTGCCTAGCTATACATATTTAATAATATCGATACCAGCAGCAGAGCCGTCTCGCGAGGAACGGCGAAGAAAGAGGGAAAAAGGACGAGAGAGAGAGAGAGGAAGGAGGATGGAAATTGTGGGAGAAAGCGAAGCGTCTGTATATATATATACATAGGGAAATATATAGATATATATATATATACGCAGAGGGTGGTTGCACGCGAGGGTAGTTTCGGTGTCACGGGCGACCGGCGGCCCAGCAACCCTCGCCTTGCTCCGAAAGTACTTCGACTTTTCCAGCTGCCCTCCAATAAAAAAAAAAACGAAAAGAAATTAAAAAATGAAGAGGTAGGAAAGGGAAAAGCGCGACCAAGAATAACTTTTGATAATATTCTCGCGATATAGCTATGGATATCGTTACAGCCGTCCAATAAGGTAACGTAATAAAAAAAAATTTATTGCTTAAACAATATCTTAAATTGAACATAAATGAGTATTACGTGTTTATAATTATCTGTCGTAATTAATTTGTATATATATATATCAACCCTTCTATGTCAATGGGACTTTTTTTTTATACATGGTCAAAAATATAGAATTGGAAGCTGTGAACTTTTTTTTTCTAACTATGAAGGCAGTAAAATAACTGAACATTTTTGTGAAAATAAAATTATTTTCTGTGACTTAATCTAAAAAAAAAACAAAAGATATATTAATGACGATTTTTTTTGAATAGCATTTTCATGCATTTTTGGTGGAAAATCGTTAGGGCTTTGGTTTTAATTAAATGTATTAGATATTTTATAATAATAATTGATCTATATGGAAGAAATAAAAATTTAATCTATATTAATAGAGGCGAAATGCATAGTCGCAAATAACTACATGTTTTTAATAAAAGGTTTTTATTGGACCGGTACGTTCGAGGCAATGTACATGCAATGTGTATATTTACTGAAAGTATATTTTTGCCGGAAACCTGTGAAAAGATTCAGCGACACATTCAAGTTCTTCCATGCGACAAGTGGCAAGGAAACAAAAAAGCATGAAATTCCCGTGGTATTTTTCTTTTTAATGTTACAAAATGGTCAGAGAGAGGCTAACACCTCTGGGACCCGGGGTTAAAAAAATAAACGTCATAGTGCGAGCCGGTAATTGAAAAAACAAGGTACTCGTGTACTTTCACAGTGAAAATGATTTCTGGTAAAATCGAGTTGCCACTTTTCGAAGCAACAAAACCTTGTTGCATTCATTGAATTATTATTTTTTTTCTCTTGACGAATTTTTCGCCAAAATTTGAAAAGCAATAGCGAAGATTTAGTAAATTTGGCCAATTTAAAAAAATCTTTTTTTTCGTAAAATTTGAAGTTAGAAAAAAAAAAATTATTAAGACACGATTTTTTTTCTGTAAATTTACGAAATTAATTTTTTTTTTTCTAGTAAGAAGTAACATTTTTTTAATGACAGAAAATATGTTGTAAAAAAAAATAAATATTCTTCTGCTATAATGACAAAATATTTCCAAAAATCAAAATATTTTTTGTTTCTTTTTTTTTTTTATTTAAAACAGACATAAAAAATAGTGTGAAATTAACACAACACTTTATGTTTCGGGGAACTCTCTGTTAAAACTACCCAATTGAGCTTTTACTGCCTAAATTCGAGAAATTCGTGTACATTTATGTAGAAGCATAAACGAACGCGGGTGTGTGTGTGTGTATGTGTGTGTGTGTGTGTGTGTATACTTGGCATTTGAGGGTAAACTTAGTCGTGGAAAAGCCATGTCGCTTGTTGTAACGAAACGCGAGCGCGCGTAAAGCATATTATCTGTGCGCGTGCGCTCGTATTATTACCGAGTCTAGTAGTACAAGCAGTAGCAGTAGCAAACTGAATAGCGTCATAAAGTTTGACGAATTTAGAGGTACTGTGTACGAGGAAAGGGACGTACAGAGAGAGAGAGAGAGAGAGAGGAAGAGGAAGTGTAGGAGGAGGGATGCAACGCCTGCATACAAGCTGCTCTTCAGCAGACTCCAGACTGTGGTTTCAAAGATCCTTGACACATATATGTGTCTATAATAGAGCAACTACGTGCACTGCACATATATACCATTCAAACTGTGTAGCTGCACGTTTCGCCCAAGTAATATGCATAAATATCAAATGCACAAAATTCCTCACAAGTTTAACCGACACGTGTGAAATATTCAATGAAACACATTGGCAAGATTTGCTGCCAAAAAAAGCATAACAAATGATTTTTGGCATTGTACTTTCGGGAGATATGGAAAAAATTAAAAAAAAAATTGAGGACTTGACCTTAATTGCTTCGATAACGAGAGCAATAAGTCACATATAGTCTTCGAATATTCGTGCAAATTATCAAGGCAATTTTTGCAAACCATGTGCAGTCAATGATGCACTTTGACCCACTTTTTTCTTCTTCATTGAATTTGAGAGAAAAAGAAGGTTCATGTAAAGTTGCATTATTTTTGTCAACGCTTTGTACACTTTGAGATAAATTCAATGAGAAATGTTTCCAACTGCATATCGATGTTTTGAGGAAGGATGCATATTCGCAATTAAAAAATTGATTTTATTAGAATTTAATTAATTTGAAATGAAGAATCATAAATAAAAATGAAAAATTATTGCTATTATTTCAAATCAGAGAAATTCTCCGTCAGTTCATCCACTCAATTTATTATATTTTTTCTCACACAGAAAAATTGAAAGAGTAGACAACAAAATATTTGAAAGGTTAACAAAATTTTTTAAAAATTAGTGGTTGAATTGAGAATGTTTCATTAGTGAAAAAAAAAAAATGGTCAGACGGTTTCCTATATATTGTCGCTCTCTCTGTGCTCTCCTTCTTTTTGTTCCACTTTCCGAGGTCACAGAACATCGGGGGCCTTTGACATTACTAGCTTGCGTTTTCTTTGAGCAGAAAGAAAAAGAACACCGGTCACACCTAGACTGCTTCAGCACAGTGGTTGAAAAAAAAGAAAGAAAAAAAAATACTTCTTTTTTTCTTCTTTCTTTTGGTTTTTTTCTCTTCAGTCTCTAGTGTCAATGTGAAAGCCCTGAAGGAAAAGAAGGCGAGATTATCTGACTCGAGAGCAGCTTGGGAATAAAAAAAAAAAAAAAAAAAAAAAAGGAGGTCGGGGTGTGGTGTGTCCGTATACATATTCCTAATGACCAGGGAAATACATATACATAATAGGCACACAGTGAATAAGATAAGGTTTCACACAGGCAATGAACGAATTCACGGATACAATGGGTAGTAATAACACACACTAGTACGGTGCTTTTTTGTCGTGTCCATCTACAAGGACCTGCACGCGATCCCCTCATTCTTAAACACTTCGCAGCACGATATACCCAACTCTAATCTTCTTATCGAGCGATAAATTATTTGCATCCTACTTTTCCGTACACTCGATTACTATATACACTGTGCCTGGCTGATTGTGCAAGTGTGTTAACATTTATTGCTCCTATAGGAGCATCAAAAGATAGGGGACGAGAAAAAGAGGGTTTACTGAACATTTTCTGAAAAAATAAATTCCCGTTCAAATCATTTTCCATTCAAATCATTTTCCGTTCAAATAATTTCCCGAAAAAATAATTTTCCGAAAAAAATAATTTTCCGAAAAAATAATTTCCCGAAAGAACAATTCCCGAAAAAAATAATTTCTCGAAACAATATTTTCTCGAAAAAACAATTTCCCAAAAAAAAGCGGACATTAATTGTATACTTCTTTAATTAGTAAATTTTTTTATCAAACACCGAATAGATTTTGTTTTATTTAGCTTGCTCTTACAAATATCTGTATTTGTTTGAGTACGTAAAGAAAACTTTTTCGAATGACACGATAAATTTTTCTGAAAGCCAAATAAATATGAAAACCAATGAAACGCGAACACTCTCCTACAAATATGTCGACAAATATTTTGTTTAATTAACAGAAATATTGAAATATATGTAAAAACATAAAGCCTCGGTATATGTCATAAAAATTCTCCATGGATTGTGAGCAGTGATATAAAAAAAAAGTCAAATTCAAAAATAAAATTTAAGGATATCGTGAATTTTTGCCTCGTAGCTATCGAATAGATATGTTACCTGTTGGTGATCCATGCAACCATGGTCCAGTGTACATCAAGAGATGAACAGTACACGTAGAGTCGCGAGAGGATACAGAGATATAAACTGAAGCGTCCTCGTCACGCTCCCGTGATTACACGAGGCTCGATAATTTTTTTTTTTTTTTCCGCCAAATACGTCGAGGCGAGCATCGTCATAACTACGTCCGGAAAAATTTCAAAGCATGAAAATAGAGGCAGCGTATATTTTTTTTAGCGAGCAATCCTCGTCTATTTATTGCTTACATAAAAAAAAAATATTTATAGCTATGGAAAGAAATGGTTTTAATAACAGTTGCAATGCTCTATTATTTTTTAATTTTTTTATTAAAAAAAAAAAAAAAAGACGGACTGTAATTTTACTGTAATTTTTTATTCGAGCATTTTCTCTATTTTTCCTGTTTTTTAATGCTTTATTTTATGTTTTCTCTCGCTTGTTTTTTTTTTAACGAATAAAGTGTGTCCTGTATTTACATTTGATTGAATTAATTTTTTTTTTAATCTTTGCTTTGGAATAAAAAATCCCTAACAAATTGTTGCTCACAGCTGGTCGACTTGGGAAAAACACAGGCTGGATTCGTGCCAATTATAAAGGGCTGCGTTCTTCTTGTCGTAACAACCGCCCTTTCTATTTTATTTTTGTTTCCATCTCATTATTTTCCAGATTCCAATATAAAGCTTTGTTGGCACTGCCGGTGCGCGCCAGTTGATTCTCGGTGCTTCCGCAGCAGCTGAAAATTCTAGCACAGCGTCCTTGCTGATCGCATGCTAAATTCTCCTTCCTACGCGGAGTTTGCTTTGCTTCCTTTTATTGCAATCAAGAATTCGATCATTTCTCCGAACAGCCTTTTTTTATCTGACAATTTTTTTTTATTATCGGAATATTAAAAGTTGGACTGAATATAAAAAAATAAATTAATCGACGAATTATGAATACATTTAATGATAGAGATATATTTAGCTTACGATTTTTATTTTTCATTCTTCTGTTTCCCGAAATTTTGGAAAAAAAAACCTAAATCCTGATTTTTTTTTGTTGTACATTTTTTTGATACTGACCTCTCCAAAAATTTGATTTTTTTTTTTTAAAGTATTTTGAAAAATAACAAAATACGTATATTTTTGTTTGAGCCTAAGACAAATATTTCCGACAGAACGACATTTTTTGTAAAAATCGTTATTTTTTTTTTTTCACAAAGTCAGGAAAACATTGTCTCGCTACGTATGACTCGACGAAGCGTAAAAGAGAAAGAGAATTCAAGAAAATGTGTTTAATGCAAATTTATTCTATTTCAAATCTGTTTGTCTTATATAAAGTCACTCACGTTGATCAGCGCGACAAGAGAGGAAATTGCATGACGATGAGAAAGCAAGCGACACACACAATGCGAAAAGAAAAGTTAATGCTAATATATTCTATCGCCGTCGATGAAAGAAAGAAAAGAAAAAAAAAAAGAAAAAGCGTACATGATGTTCCGGCGTCTATTTCCGGAAGGATAAGAACTCAGGAAGTTATTGTTCATTCGTCTCGAGTTCAATTTTACAGCGTGAAGCAATTGGTATATATATATATGTATATAAAACTCGGGATGTTGAAGAGAGAGAGAGACAGGCACTGCGGCGTGCAGAACCGCGACAATGCTACACACGTATTTCTCTCCTAAGTCACTCTCTCGTCACTTGCACCAAGGCAACGACGACGACACCCGGAACGCGCCAACTGTATATACGAGTGAGAATGCTTTTATTTTCTTTCCGCTCTCATATGCCTTTTACGCTTCCGACGTTCCCGTTTTATCGCCCTCTTCCTTTTCTCTTATTCTCGCGAATGAGACGACCATAACTTCGCTACTATTCTAGACTCACGAGTCCTATGGAAGCAAAGTGACACTGACAATGGCTCTTTCTTTTCTTTTTACTCACATGTCACGGACGAGAGAGTCAATGAAAAATACCAGTGTAGCGATTTTCGAGTTATAGAGATCAAATTTAAGCAAGACTAATTATATTGATATTCAATTACTGACATCTTACTTAGGTGACAGGTAGTATTATTTGAAAAAAAAAAAAAAAAAAAAAAAAATGTACGATTGACCTATCAAATAAAGATTGTTTTTGCAGGCATGATAAACATGGGGGCAATGCGGGTCACCTGTTTTTAAATTTTTTTGTAAATTCTCAAAAAAATAATAACGGTGAATTTTAATACTTTTGTTAGTAAAATTAGAACTAGAATTTTTTTTAAAAATGAGAGAGCAACACTAACCATACATTTTGATAGGAGTGAAACGATCGGCCGGTTACAATTGCAAAACGAGTTTAAGAAATCACGTCCCGGGGAGATCGACGAGACGGAAGAAGCAGCGACAGCGCTGATACTTTTTCCGCTGTTCTCGCACGGGAAATCACAAGTTGACAACAGAGTTCCCGAGTGTCGTAAAACGAGGTAAGAAGAACCTACCTCGTATAAAACGAGCGCATATAAGAAATACGAATCGAAGAATCGAACCGATTTTTAGCGTTGGTGTTACATACGTCGCAGTACTATTTGCAAAATATCTGGCTTTTTTTTCTTGAATTTCCCATTTTTATATTCGCTTATAATAGTATTTAAACAAAAATTTCACCATATTTCAACTAAATTCATGATTTCGAAGAAAAAAAAGATATCTTCATCGAAGCATTAAAATTGATATTGAATCAAAACAATGCCAGAAGCTATCGATAAATGACTGAAAAAAAAATTCCTCAGATTTTTCCGAAAATATGTTTTTTTTTTTTTAATTATACGAGATTTAAAAAAAAATTATAATTACTGGAAAAAAAAAAAATTAATATCAAAATTATTGTAATTAATTATTCCGTGCAATGTGATAATGATTATAAGATACTCAACAGAATTTCGTGTCAGTGAGTTTGATAACGATAATAACGAGAGAAACTGATGTTTCCTCAGAAACTAGTTTCATTTACATTCGAGCTGTTATGACATGCTTCTGTAATATCAATCTTCCACATCTCTCTCTCTCTCTCTTTATTATTATTATTAATAAAGGGCGACATATAGGGTAGTATATAAAACGAAAACCCTCGGGGGAATGTTGCTGTGACGAACTGGGCGCCAAATTCCACACGGTGCTTTCTCCTCTTCTTCATATCACACCGCGAGAGGCTGTGTCGCTTCAACCGTCTAAGTTATGCTCCCTTAATTACTATACGAATCGTCGTCGTTCGTTAATTACGATCCTGGTCGTTAGCGCGATAATTTCGTTGACGATGTGCCCGAGTAAATCTATGTATATGTGTGTGTGCTCTTTCAACCCATCCGAACTTCTCGAAGCATAACGCAGTTCGATGAGAAGTTCAAGACTGTTGAGAGGCACCCAGGCCAGGCTGGCTTCAATGGCTTTCACTGTACTTACTATAACTAATATAGCTGTGCCGGACAGACGTGAGAAGACATTGACTGAAAACTTGACATATACCAAAATTGAAAATCGTCCTGAAAATCGTCCTGACACTACGAAAATCTTTAAGAAAATCTATACTTTCGCACTAATCAAAGTACACCGGTAAAAACTAAAATGAAAATTCTGCGATTTTAACATAAAAATTGTCTATATTTTATAGGTTGAAATGATATTTCATTCTGTTATTTTAATTTTTATTTTTAAAAAATTCATTTTTTTCCACGAAATATCGACGGGAATTATAATTATTAGGATATTAATAAAAAAATAAAAAAATAATAATAAAATACAATTTCATAAATGATAAATATTGCTCATAATTAACACTATCATTATTTTAAATTACTACGTAAAATTGTTGAGATTCTCCACACTGATACTCACAATTGATTAATCAAAGAAAAATATTGTTACTGCAATTCTGGTCCCCTTTTCTTTTTTCATATATCCTGAATAAAATTTCTTTTTCACACGAAATATCGATGGTAATTTAAGAATAGCCTAAACCGAGTCAACAAATCCCACATAAGCTGGAGAATACTCGAGTACTAATTAAGGTAGTTGAAATCTCAATATAGCGTGATTATATACGAGAATTGGGTCCTCGAGAATCCAAGCCCCGTTTCGTGTACCAGGCAGGTATTATGTATACGTTGCGGATAGAACCCGACGTTTGGTTGCATCGTGCAAACTCTGCGGCTCGTACCAATGTTTCAATGTGTTTGCGAACGTACGTGGAAGGGAATCCCGTAGTTAGATGTGTGCATGTGTGTGTGTGTAATATGTATACCAGAGGAGAGTTGCTCGTTCGCCACTACATCTCTATAAGCTGCCTCTGTAATGCTCCTCCGGGCTCTGTCTTCGTCCACACATACTTAGTGTTCTCTTCTAATCCACATCCTAAATGCTAAAGGCTACCCGGTTTCATGATGTGCAGCAACACTCCTGACAAACAGCTAAACACCTTGCACATGTATCGCTGAGTCTAATTTCTCGAGTACCAAAACGAGAGATGCGCCAGTTTCGAACGGCAACGTGTTTCGTCCAACTAATCCTAACCATCTGTATATATTCGCTGGATTTTAACGTCAGTCAACCTAACACACGTGTTTTCACCACACACTTATCCCGTGAAACGGGGAGAGACTCTAGAGCAATGACAGCACATCGCTGTAGCCAAGAGGAACGTGAGGAAACGCAGATTGCATGGCTACATAGTTTTATTCATCAGCAATGAGCTTTCGACCGTCTTAACATATTTATTGTACTCCCATCTTCGAGCATAAGCCACTATATACGTTGCAAGGGACAAATTTCAATTAACATAATCCAATCAAACATGAATAATAATAAATAATAAATAATAAATAATAAATAATAAATAAATGAGTAAAAAAATTGTTGAACAAATTCGATTGAAGAACTTGTTTTTTTTTAAATATAAAATATCCCGTTTTTTTTATATTGTCGGATTAGAAAGCGAAGTTATATTTTAATAAATGACTTCGGTGGGTTTATTACACTTATCGTAGATTGCAAGTGCGCCTATATCGGATTGGGTAGCCCATCGATTGTCCTACATATTGAGTTATGGAATTTGGCTGTGGGTCTGATGGATTAGATCGTTCATCTCCATATTATATTATTCATGGTGGTATAAGGGAGGATATTGCCCGAAGGCTGAGTCGAAGTCGACAGGAAAATTGCGAGCCTGGGTTCTCTCTCCTCCTCCTCCTCCTCCTCCTCGTCCTCCTCTTGCCCCTCGTATGTTGTGTCGCACTATCGGTCAATAACCATTTGCGTTTGACCAATAGATCGATCGATATGTTTCAACGTATCGGCTTATGATTTTACGTTTGCAGTGCCTCGAGAGAAATCCAAGATCTATATATATGTATATATATATATATATATATATATATATGTATATGCATATGCACGTTTACCACATAGATACGCAAACAGATGTAGAATATGTAGATATAGAACAGTATAGGATGTCTCAAGCGCGAATGCGACGAT